>CM051011.1:2177567-2257567 GCA_027704905.1 Muraenolepis orangiensis | reverse complement strand
TATTCGTCAAAGTCCAGTCCTTGTTTGCTTCCTTGAACTAAAGAACAGGCACACACACACACACACACACACACACACACACACACACACACACACACACACACACACACACACACACACACACACACACACACACACACACACACACACACACACACACACACACACACACACACACACACACACACACACACACACACACACACACACACACACACACACACACACACACACACACACACACCTGTTAGAATATCCATTCATATACAATATCATACACTCTTTTTTTGTTCACAAATATATAAATAGATTTGCTGCAGCTTAGTAAGAAATAGTGTCATCTGTAATAATACATTCAGTTTATATAGCGCTTTTCTGGATACTCTAGGCACGCTTCACAGACAGGGTCAAATTACACAAACAGTAAAATATTTAAAAAGTTCCAAAGTAAAAGAGTAAAGAGTAAAAAATACAAATAAAGATTAAAAATAAGACAGATAAGACGAGAAGAGTAAAAAATATAAATAGGTTTATGCGTTCTACTGAGGGCCCTTAGGTTTATCAATGTTTCACACAGCATTGACTAAGGTTAACCTTAACATACCCATTGGAACTAATTAGTGGTAAAATAACACTATATTCTAGTTTTAATGTTTTAATGAGCATCACCTCATTAGGCGTGGACGGTCTGTGGCGCTCCAAGGTGCCCCTGCACGTGGACGCCAGGTAGTCGTGGCTCCTGCTGACGTTGTTGTGCGTAATCCTGTTGGACACGCTCAGGATGGGACTGACCGGCTTCAGGAACATGAAGTCGCTCTTGTTCGACTCCGGGGTCAGACACATTTTGTAACGGTACACTTGCGACACGGCGCCACCGACGCCCCCACCGACGCCGACGTTCGCGTCCGGGCCGTTGGCAGCAGGACCCGGCGTGCACGACCCGTCCGGTCCGGGGTGCGGGTTGACGTGTGACTTTAAGAACATGTCCGCCTCGGACGTCTTGGAGGCCCGCGACGCGCAGCAGCATCCGCACAACGAGAAGCGGTACTGGGACTCGCGTCTGTCCCTGACGCGACACTTCAGCGCCAGCAGGAGGACCACGATGGCCACCAGACATGTGAGCGACACGGCACCCAGGGACACCATCAAGTACACGGCGAGGTCGGGGCCGTAGTGCGGGCCGAGGTCGGCGAGGTCGGCGCCCCCGAACTCTGCGGGCTGCGAGTCCGACGCGCCATCGTCGTCAACGAGCGTCAGGGTGATGGAGGCCGTGGCGGAGAGGGGCGGCTGGCCGTTGTCCTTGACCAGCACTAACAGCGTGTGGCTGGCGGCGTCCGTGGCGACCGGCCTCCGGTTGGTCCGGATCTCGCCGGTGTACAGCGCCACGCTGAACAGACCCGGGTCCGTCGCCCGGAGCAGCTGGTAGAAGAGCCTGGAGTTGTGGCCCGAGTCCGCGTCCGACGCGCTGATCCTGGCCGCCAGGTAGCCCGCGTCCGCCGTCCTGGGCACCACGTCGCCCGCGTCCCCCCCCGCCGTGCCGTTCCGTGCCAGGATGACGGGCGCGTTGTCGTTCTGGTCCAGGATGAAGACGTCCACCGACACGTTGCTCCGCAGCGGAGGGAACCCCGCGTCCTGCGCCTGAACCGTGACGCGGAAGCCGCTGAGCCGCTCGTGGTCGAAGGAGCGCAGCGCGTAAATGTTCCCGTTGTCCGAGTTGACGGACACGCACGTGGAAACCGGCACGCCGTGCGCCACGTCCTCGTCCAGGATGGCGTAGGACAGGTAGGCGTTCTGGCCCCGGTCGGGGTCTAGCGCGGTGACGGAGCACAGCGAGGCGCCCGGCGCGTTGTTCTCCGTCAGGTAGACGGTGTACGACGGCTGCCCGAAGCGCGGCGCGTTGTCGTTGGTGTCGGCCACGCGCACCACCACGGTGCGGCGCGTGTGCAGAGGCGGGGCGCCCGTGTCCCGCGCCGTCACCGTGACGTTGTACTCCGCCACCGTCTCCCGGTCCAGGTATTCGGAGGTGACCAGCGTGTAGTAGTTCCTGAAGGACGAGTGCAGGCGAAAGGGCAGGTGCTGCGGGATCTCGCAGTCCACGTGGCCGTTGTCACCCGAGTCCCGGTCCGTCACGCTGATCACGGCGATGACGGTGCCCGGCGGGGCGTCCTCCTGCACCGGCGTGGACACCGAGGTCAGCGCCACCTCGGGCGCGTTGTCGTTGGCGTCCAGCACGTGCACCAGCACCTTGCAGTGGACCGCCACGGCGGACGGGCCCCGGTCCCGGGCCTGCACGTAGATCTCGTGCACCCGGGCCTTCTCGTAGTCGACGACGCCCGTCACGGTGATCTCGCCCGTGCGCGCGTCCACGCCAAAGAGCTCGCGCACCTTGACGGGCGCGTGTCCGCTGAACGAGTAGGTGACGTCCGCGTTGGGACCCTCGTCCAGGTCCGAGGCGTTCAGTCGGATAACAACGGTGCCTTTCGGCGCGTTCTCCGCCAGCCTCACGCGGTAAAACGACTGGTCGAACACCGGCGCGTTGTCGTTGGCGTCCGACACCGTGATGGCGACGTGCGCCGTGCCGCTCCTCTGCGGCGACCCTCCGTCCACGGCGGTCAACAGCAGCCGGTGGCTCCCCTGCGTCTCCCGGTCCAGCGGTGACCGGAGGACCAACTCGGCGAACTTGCTGCCGTCGCCGCGCGTCTGGACGTCCAGCGCGAAGAGCGCGTCGTCGTCGGTGGTGTTGGCGTCCAGCGAGTAGGAGCGCAGCGCGTTGGTGCCCACGTCCGCGTCCTGCGCGCTCTCCAGCGGGAACCGGGAGCCCGCCACGGCGGACTCCGAGATGTCCAGGTGGAACTCGCTCCACGGGAACGCGGGCGAGTGGTCGTTGACGTCCAGTATCTCCACCTCCACGCGGTACAGCTCGAGCGGCTGCTCGATCACCACCTGCAGGTGGAGGTAGCAGCGGGACGCGCCGCTCTGCTCGCACAGCGTCTCGCGGTCGACGCGCTCGTTGACGAACAGCACGCCGTTCTCCGGGTTCACCTCGAGGTGCCGCCGCTCGGCGCCCGACGCCACCACCATGCGGAAGCGGCGCGCCGACAGCGTGTCCACGTCCAGGCCGAGGTCCTCGGCCACGTTGCCCACGAACGCGCCGTGCTCCAGCTCCTCCGGGACGGCGTAGCGGAGCTGGCCCCGCGCCGCCGCCGCCCCGGCGTCCCAGAGCCGGACCGCGGCGACCAGCAGCAGAAGCCGGGCGACGAGACACACCCTCCACACACCCACCCTCCACACGCCCCACGCCATCACTCCTATACACGGTCCTCACCCTCGGGATCCCGAGGGTGATGATGGAGTCGCTGATCAACAACTGTAACTAGACCTAAAGTAAAGAGTGATGGTGACGGTGGTAGATGAAACTGAATCCAGGCTTTTTTAGGTGAAAATAGTGAAATACTACTAATAATAATAATAAAGTACTTTCCTCGGAAACTTATATATAGGAGGAGCAGTTGAGGCAACTCAACAATGTCTCGGGCTTTCTGTCAATGTGGCTGCGAAGAGTCTGGAATGGGTAGAATAGGCTGCCCGCGTCTCTGAACTGTGTGTGTGTGTATGTGTGTGTGTGTGTGTGTGTGTGTGTGTGTGTGTGTGTGTGTGTGCGCGCGCGCGCGCGCGTGTGTGTGTGTGTGTGTGCGTGTGTGTGTGCCTCTGAGTGAGTGTCCGTGCGTGTGCGTAATAACGCGCGGACCCAGCAGCAGCAGCGGTATTATTGGCCCAACTGTTCAGATGATGGCAGAGCGACATCTGCTCCAATTGCAGCTGCGAGGCACCGTAATCCCCCCCCCCCCCCCACACACCCTCTCTCTCTCTCTCTCTCTCTCTCTCTCTCTCTCTCTCTCTCTCTCTCTCTCTCTCTCTCTCCACCCCCCCCCCCCCCCTGTCCATCCCCTCCCTCTCTCTCCCGCAGCCCGATCACACTCATCTCCCCTCCGCTAATCTTAACAGCCTTGACCCGAGCCCCCCTGAGCCCCTCCGGTGTGGAAGGTTATTAGTATGTAGGCCATGATAAGCTAATATCATATACGCAAACAAACACGCAGATGTGTTTGTTTTTGGCACCATGGTCTTGTTTTTTTAGAAAATGGGTTGAATTGGAAATGTCCTGTCATGTCAGACTTGACGAACAGAAGGAACATGAGATATGAAGACATGATGGAACTTCTTGCATTCAATAAAACCTCTCGATATAATTGTTCTTCCTTTAAGCGTTTTACTATGCGTTATCAAGGCTAATAAAGTGCACGATTAAGCTCTATGCATTAAAATGCATAGATTAGATTAATATGTATAAGCATAGTGAAGCATAGTAATTCGATGCCATCCATATGAAACAGTTTGATTAACTGAATCCTATCATGACAATGATCTCAGATTGTAGAGGTATACATATACACATTTACATTTGTATGAGGCCTAAATTATATATATATCATACATATATTTATTTATTTTTCAATTTTTCTTTTGTTTTGTATCTTATTCGACATGGTGAGCTAGCTTTCTGCGTGCACGTGAATGTACGTTTTTGAATTCAAGCCAAAGCCCTTTTGACTCCTGAGAGAGTCAAAGGGCTTTGAGAGAGAGATGAACTCCTTGTTATATCCCACGCTCATACTGCTAAAGTGATTTGACTCCAGTAGTAATAGGGAGGACATGAGTGGGTGGGGGGTGCATTTTTGACCAATTAATACATACAAAGAGAAATTGCTATTAAACTCTACTTGATCAGCATGTGAAAGAGGGTAAGGGGTTGCAAATATCCAGGATGGACAGTCTCCTCTCTATCACTTCCTCCAGTGTGACAGAGACCAGCCATCCAGATCAGTTTATTATTAAGTATTCATACTTATGAATACTGCATACAGAGGCCACCCCCACAGGACACTGGTAGAACAGTTGCCAAATCTTATCACACACATAAAAGGACATCTTGATTAAAGAGACCTCTTCAAGAAGATGGTGCTGTTGATTGGGCCTGTTGTAGAAGGTAGTGTTTGTGGTTGATTAGAGTCTGGTTGAGGCAGCCTCACCTGGCTGGCCCCAGTCAGACTGATTAGAGTCTGGTTGAAGCAGCCTCACCTGGCGCAGTCATACTGATTAGAGTCTGGTTGAAGCAGCCTCACCTGGCCACCAGTCAGACTGATTAGAGTCTGGTTGAAGCAGCCTCATCTGGCCCCAGTCAGACTGATTAGAGTCTGGTTGAAGCAGCCTCACCTGGCCCCAGTCAGACTGATTAGAGTCTGGTTGAAGCAGCCTCACTGGCCACCAGTCAGACTGATTAGAGTCTGGTTGAAGCAGCCTCACCTGGCCCCAGCCAGACTGATTAGAATCTGGTTGAAGCAGCCTCACCTGGCCCCAGTCAGACTGATTAGAGTCTGGTTGAAGCAGCCTCACATGGCCCCAGTCACACTGATTAGAGTCTGGTTGAAGCAGCCTCACCTGGCCCCAGTCACACTGATTAGAGTCTGGTTGAAGCAGCCTCACCTGGCTGGCCCCAGTCAGACTGATTAGAGTCTGGTTGAAGCAGCCTCACCTGGCCCCCAGTCAGACTGATTAGAGTCTGGTTGAAGCAGCCTCACCTAGCCCCAGTCAGACTGATTAGAGTCTGGTTGAAGCAGCCTCACCTGACTGGCCCCAGTCAGACTGATTAGAGGCTGGGGCTGGTGAGGCGGCACACCTGTGGGTCCTTGGTAATCAAGGTCCACCAACTGCTCTTTACTCAAAATGTATGTTAAATAAAGCTGAATTGTAAATATTATTGACAGTAGCTACATGACACAATGCACCTTTATAAAGATGAATTGCAAAGAGTATTGGCAGTATATGACACTATGCATCTTACTAAAGCTGAATTGTAAATAGTATTGACAGTATTATGACACGATGCATCTTACTAAAGCTGAATTGTAAATAGTGTTGACAGTATTGTGACACGATGCATCTTACTAAAGCTGATTTGAACATATAATTGACAGTATATGACACTGGATCTCTCCCGCTAGAGTCTAGTCATCTCTTCTCGTCTCTCCACCACTTCCACTCTCCTCTCGTTTATTCATTATGTACGTTTATTAAAGATTTAAAAAACACTTTCTTTTTTATTAGCCTTGCTCAAGATTCAAGATTTAAGGTTTTTATTTCCCATTTGCAACATTTGCTAGCGTGTATCTGTTTTCTGATGCACGAGGGGCCTTTTTTTATAGTATTACAAAGTCATAGTTGAATGTGATTTTTCCCCATCATCAAAAGGCAGGAAATGCAATATTCAGGGAAGTGGAATTTCTGACGGGGGTCAGAGTTACCACACCGGTGAGTCCAAGGCACTACTGGCACTTTAAATGCTTTGCTTTTTGATTGTATATATTATTGAAATTGTTATGGTATTATTTTGGAGATGTATACTGCGGGAGGGAATGGGGAGTAAGCATTCCTATGAACCTGTTGCAATTGGCCAATGAAAATATCTTCTATCTTGTATCTTGTATCCAGGCCTGTATGTAGACTCTATATGTGTTGTCTTCCATGGCAAAAAAAAAAACAGCTAACAAACGACACAAACAAAAACAAGAATATTTTTCCTTTCGGCCTCTCCAGGCCTCCACCCGGGGCTCCGGTGATGGTCTGGCGTTGGGAGGCGGAAAACAACAATCTGCCTGTGCTCTGGAACGAGAGCAGATGGGCAGATGGCGAGGTCCTCCACCAGCCCCCTGCTCTTTTTAATTAACGGGCGCCCAGATTACACCGGGCTTTTTTTCCGGGATCATTAGCGAACAGAGGAATTAAGACATTTGGCGAGCTATAATCCCGCAGGCTATCCATGTGACGTGTGCTTTCTCTCTCTCTCTCTCTCTCTCTCTCTCTCTCTCTCTCTCTCTCCCGCTCTCTTGCTCTCTCTCTCTCTCGCTCTCGCTCTCTCGCTCTCGCTCTGTCTCTCTGTCTGTCTCTCTCTCTCTCTCTCTCTCTCTCTCTCTCTCTCTCTCTCTCTCGCTCTCTCGCTCTGTCTGTCTGTCTGTCTGTCTGTCTGTCTGTCTCTCTCTCTCTCTCTCTCTCTCTCTCTCTCTCTCTCTCTCTCTCTCTCCGCGGTGTGCGATGACCTGCTTTTCTCCCCCGACTAAATGCACTTTCCAAGCGCTCCCCCCTCACCCCCCTCGCTAAGTGGCTCGGGATAAGGCGACAAACACCACATTTAAGGATCAGAGGGACAAAAGGGGATTATATTCCCCGTCCACCCATCCGTCCACCCCCTCCCGTTCTCTCCCTCACTCCGGCACAAAGACCGGGACATCAATCCCTCTGTCTTAAACGACTTGATGGCTTTTAACTGCGGGGATTAACGCGGCGTCGGGTACCAAGAGATGAGGATTAAGGCTTTTAGCGGTGGTTATTTGGTGTGTTGTTGTAACTCAAGTGAAAGTGTTGTGTTGCATGTTTGCTTGTTGTTATGTTTGGGGCCATGTGAAGTGCTACGGTGCTATTGGACAATTGTACGGTACAGGATCACGCCCTACACACACATCTGTAGGACTACTGTTCCTCCATCTGCTGCAGTTTGGTCCATTGGTTTCCTTTCGGTCTGCAGGTCTGACAAACAAACAACCCAGATAAGAACAGACAGACAGACACTGACACACTAAAGGCCCCGTCACACCATAACGTTCTGGTCAGCGTTTGAGGAAACGTTGGTAATCGTCCGTGGTCGCTGGCATAGCGCTAGAAGAGCGTTGGGTGAACGCTGGTGAACGCTGGTAATCGTCGGTGATCGTCGGAGAACGCTGGTCCGAAAATAAAGTTTTGAACATGCACAAAAGTTCTCATGGAGACCAGCGTTCTTCAACGTTTAACGTGGAGATCGTTCGCCAAACGTTCGCCGAACGTTGCACGCGTTTGGCTATTGTTAGTCAGTCGTTACCCTAGCGTTACTTGGTTGTTATTAATCGTTCACAATCTTTGCTTTGCAGTGAACGACTCACTGGTACACATCCGACATTGTGTGCCTATTTTCGGATTGGAGATGTAGTGTGTGTGTGGGTCAGGACCAGTGCTCATAGTCATACACTCATCCGACATTGTGTGCCTATTTTCGGATTGGAGATAGAGTACAGACGACATACAAACAACAACAAATTGTGAGGATTGAATCCTCTTTATTGGTCACATACATGAAGACATACAGTGAAATGTGTTCTCTGCATTTAACCCATCCTAGTATTAGGAGCAGTGGGCAGCTATTCATCCAGCGCCCGGGGAGCAGTTAGGGTTAGGGTCTTCCTCAAGGACACCTCGACAGTTTTTGCTAGGAGGAGCCGGGGATCGAACCAGCAACCTTCCGGTTGTGAGGCGACCGCTCTACCTCCTGAGCTAGACTGCCGCCCCGACATGGAGATGGAGATGGAGTTTAGCAGTAGCCCCCCTCACACGCTTTTTGCGTGTGTGTTTTTTTTTCACACGTCGATAAGAGCTCCCCGGTCATTAGAATTACATGTCTGGTACCTGTCACTACTCGACCTCCCGGTACCCAGACTCCTCTCCCGTCCCGGGACGGGACTACTCGCCGGTCTACTACCTGCCGGCACTCCGCGGATCGACCTCCCGGTACCCAGACCCCTGGACTGTCCCTGATCACTCTCTTGTGTTGTGTTTGCTTGAAATAAAGCTCTGTTATAGCTCCACTGGGTCTCGGTCTGCGTTCTGGGTCCCACCGAACAATCCACTCGTGACAAGAACAACTGAATCCACTGTGATTTCCCTGCGTTTTATACCCGTTTGAACACAGTGACACGTCAGCACACGCTAATCGTTTTCAGGGGGGGTCTTACGCTCCTCATGCGTTAGTCACACGCAAATTCGTGCGTTAGTCACACGTTAGTCACACGCCAGATGTACACGCTCACCCTAGAACGCTCGAAAATTGAACGATTACAACGTTCATAGAACGCTGACCAGAACGTTATGGTGTGACGGGGCCTTAACTGACACACCGGCTGACTCCATGAATACACAACGCATCCGTAGGTAGCTGTAGACGCAGTGGACGCATGTTTGTGTGCATGAAAGTTGAACCCTCTCTTATTGTTATTGTTATTATTATTATTATTACCCTCACGCCACGTCACGTGTGTGGTTCCCCAACCCCCAAGTTACTCAGAAGTGCATCTCCGTGTGACTCATCACACAATCTAGAGACCAAGCGAGTATTGCTTCTGCATCCTCTTTATTCTCTCAGGGTTGGCAGATGGTTGGTGTGTATCGCCCTGAAGTCAAATAAATCTTCAGAGGGTGGAGGCGGGCCTCGTTGACGAGGCTGGAGGCCGTGGGGAACAAGCTCTGTTTGTGGCGTGCAGTTCTTAACCCGATGGCCCGCAGCCTCCTGCCCGGAGGGGAGCGGGGCAGAGAGACTGGGGCCTGGGTGATAGGGGTCGGCCATAATCTTTCTAGCCCGCTTCAGGGCCCTGGAGTCACGCAGGGTCTGGAGGAGGGAAGGCAGGTTGCAGCCGATCACTCTCTCCGCGGAGCGTATGACACACCGCAGGTTGGACTTGTCTCTTGCAGTGGCAGCGGGAAACCAGGTGGTGATGGAGAAGGTGAGGATGGACTCAATGATGGAGGTGTAGAAGATAATTGCCCATTCATCCTGCCGAACGCACAGCTTATTAGCGAGTCTTTATACACCTGCTGGTCTATGTTTTATGAAGTATGTTTTCACAGATCATTTTGGATACTGGAGCACTGATTCAGGGAGGAAAAAAACACCTCCCATAGCCTCCCCCTCTCTCTCAATTCCTAAATCTTTAGATATTCTCCCCAGTCAACATTGCTTGTACCCGGGCTGCATTTCAATAGTCGCTCTATAGTGATTTCCCCCTCGCCCTTGCTTCCTAAATCTTCAGATATTTTTCTCAGTCAACATTGCTTGTACCCAGGCTACCTTCCAATAGTCGCTCTATAACGATTTATATCGGCCTTATCTCCTCGACTGCTGGGCTGCGTTCAAATAGTACATTTTCCAGTGATTCCACTCGCCCTTGCTTCCTTAATATCCAAATGTTCTCCTCAGACACTTTTAGCAGTAGTACACGGGCTCCATTCCAATAGTCATTATATAGTCATTCCATTCGTGCCCTCGCTTCCTATATTTCCCCGTATAGGACGATTCACTCGCCCCCTGTCGTATCTCCACCGCTCCAATATGTAGGGAGCTAGAGAAGCAGCTTAAATCTTACGTCATCAAACATACGCCCATTAAGCCGGTCTGAAGGATGCGATTGGCCCAGCGGTCAACCTTTGCCCTTGACCCATGACCCTGAAGTGTGCTATCTTTCACAGTGGTCCCACACGGCTCTGGTCCGAGGAGACACTTTCAAGACAAGAGGAGACGCTTGTAGCATTAACTCCTAGGCTTTGGGACACCTATTTTCTTACACATACACATTTTCTACACAGTATGTGTATGCGGACTCGCTCTCCTGGAGGGCAGGGCAAACAAGCGATGGGATGGAAGATTTGGGAGATATTGTGGAAACCCAGCCCTGGTTTGAACTGCAGAACTTCAGAATCAACAACGGCACTCTGTGTTGGTCTGCTGACAGAAAGGCCTGCGGCAGCAAGTTGTTGACTACAAGTGTAGTCAACAATAGTCCACAACAGTCAGCTCTATATCTGAACCACAATGTCCACCAAGACACTATATATATATATATATATATATATATATATATATATATATATATATATATAATGCAAGGTCAGGAACTTTGGGAAATGTATTGCAGTTCAGTGTTTGTGGAGCCGTCTCGTGTTGCAACAAGCCTCAGGCGAGGTACCACCGAAGGAGGATCTATATGCTCAGTCGGCTGCACCGCACAGTGTGTGAAGAAGTTTTTCACCTCCCGGTCATTCCTTCCTCGGAAAGAAGTTTCCTCATACTTAATGGGTTCTCTCTGGCTCTCTCTGGCTGTTCAGGGGTCTCAGTGGATCTCTCTCTCTCTCTCTCTCTCTCTCTCTCTCTCTCACGCTCTCTCTCTCTCTCTCTCACGCTCTCTCTCTCTCTCTCTCTCTCTCTCTCTCTCTCTCTCTCTCTCTGACACCTGCTACCCCCCCCCACCACCCCTGCCCCCCATCCACCCCCCCCACCCCCCGGAGAACAGGCATGCCCCTCCTCTGCATGCCTGTTCTCCTCCGGCTCCCTGGGAAACCCGGCTCTCGCTCTCTGCTGCCGCAGATGGGGAAGGAGAGGCGGTGGAGCGTGTCTGTGTTTTCTCCGGTTGTTCGGTTGCTGGGGGTTTGGATGCTCTCTTTTAAAGCTGTTGTTTGCAGGTTGTAAAACGCCGGGCTCCTCAGGAGACGTTTTCTTCGTAATATAATATAGTATTATATCATCGGCTTAAGATATAACAGAAACACACACGCTCTCTTGAGTGCTACTTTGCGTTTTAACGATACGTGTAGAGATTTCACATAATTAAAATCTCGTTCTACCTTCTTTCGAGCTAAGTGACCTTACATTATACTGATTTGCTGCATTGTATTAAAGATTGTGTTATGATCTTCTGGCTGGCGTGGTGTTTGTCGGTTGTCTTGTGTGTACGTCTGCCTGCCGAATAAAAATCATCTTTAGCCATTGATCAGCAGAATATTCGGATCCCTAAACATGTTGTTTGTAATAAAACATTAGGATACACAGGTAAAATATTGATTACATTTATATTATAAATATTATTATATTACTGTGTGACTGTGTCTCACCAATTGAGCCGCTCAAAAGCTAAAACTAAAGCTAAAACTCCCTAAAGCTGAGCGTCATCCACTGAACTCTCAGTGCCTTCTTCCCTTCTAGGGAAGCCGTTCGCCCTTGACTGTGTGAAACGATCATGCATGAATAAATGAACAGTCACTGAACAATTCACAGGGCACACACACCACACACACACACACACACACACACCAGGGCCTGGATCCTTCATATGGGAGAAGAGGAGCCATTTATAACCTCCAGCTCCGCGGTGGGGACCACAGGCCTGGGGAACCGGCCAGCCTCAGGGCTATCAAGACTGTCAGCCACCCGGCCAGGAAACTGTCTGGCATTTAAAACACAATGCTGCTGCACTACTGGCACTTTAAAATGCTTTTAAAGATTTTTGTAAAAAAAATAATAATAATGTACATTCAACACATGTGTGTTACACACATTTAACAGTCACTTTGCTGTTCTTTTTTGGTTTATTTGTATTTAAATTGTTATGGTATTGTTTTGGAGATGTATACTGCGGGAGGGAATAGGGAGTAAGCATTCCAATGTACCTGATGTAATTGGCCAATCAAAATATCTTGTATCTTGTATCTTGTAGGTTGCAAATATTATTGCTGCTATTTAAGACTTTACTTTGTGATTGATTCATTGTTCCATGTAATGTCTTGTGGCTTTCATAATTTCTAAACATAGTTGACAGATCATTTATGACGTTTAGGAACCATGTTTCCATCCATGTGATACTTTTTGACAGTCTGTTGCTGTGTGTGAAGTATGGTGGAACATGGAACATATGGTGGAATGTGTGTGTGACCTATTTTATAATCATAGCCGACAACTTAAGTTGGTGCGTGTTGAATTCCTTATTGAGATTGAATCAGAATGCCTTCATTGTCACTGTACAAGTGCCACAACATTGTCTAGTTATCCTCACGGTCACTCTTTTAAACAGTAAATAAATAAAAATAAAAAACATAAACTAAATGTTAAAAATGGTACAAAATTGTCCAATTGTATCATCTTCTCTTCTCTCTTCCGTCTCGATCACGGCCTACAGCCAGAAATCACACCATCTCCATTTGTGTCCAACAAAAGCAAACCCAATAGACAAAACACCACAAAAGCTCATGTAAAATCTGAC
The DNA here is from genome assembly GCA_027704905.1 of Muraenolepis orangiensis. Lineage (NCBI taxonomy): Eukaryota > Metazoa > Chordata > Actinopteri > Gadiformes > Muraenolepididae > Muraenolepis > Muraenolepis orangiensis. Next base: position 2,244,620 of record CM051011.1, on the reverse strand, counting down.
CCCAGCCCACAGTCTGAGAGAAACATATGAAGACCTCATTAAGACACTTCCAAGTGAGTCGGCGAGAACAAAGGGATACACAGAGGGATACAGTCCACGTCGGATTCTAAAGGGCAGAGCAGAGCCCTAGGAATCAGAAAATCAATACAAGGTTGTTAGTGCTAGTCAGTGAGAGTATAGATATCACATATCAGAGTGCTTTCTAAATTCCACAACTCTTTTGGAAGTGCTACGGTTTGTGCCACACGATTGGTACAGCCTCAACAAAGTGCCGACCGGGTCACCTTTTGACCTTAGCTCTAAACCTGCTAAGTTGTCATCTGTCACCTTTCTCCTCTAACCCTAAATCTAACCTCATAAGCGGTTTTAAAAGAAAATAGATGAATACACATTCAGTTGCAGAGCAAAGACAGCCAGAAGGCCGTGGCCAGTGGGACACAGTGGGAAGAAACAGTCAGCATGGCTGTTTCCCACTCCCAGTGTGTTCAGAAATCAAACACACATGAACACAAAATATAGATGGAAAAGATCAGATTTAACGCACAAAGCAACACAATATTTGAGATAATAACAAGCCATGATGCTAATAGACTGAACAATTTTGAAAATATATATTTATTGTACATATTTACTGTGTTACCTCTGCTATTGAAGATGGGAGGGGGTATTTTCGCCCCCGGGTGTGTTTGTCTGTCTGTCTGTCTGTATGTTTGTCTCTTAGCAAGATAACTCCAAAATGTGTGTACAGAATTGGACGAAACTTTCTTATGGGCCAAGAAAAAAAGTTAACTCCGGATCCAGGGGACTTCTGGGTCCCCTGGTCCCCCACAGTACCGTGTGGAGGTACGCACTGTACTGAGTTCCCTGAACTTATATTTATATTATTGTAAGTTTGTCTGGAGGAGGAGCAGGGTGAAGAGGATGAGGAGGAGAAGGGTGTAGAGGAGGGAGGAGGAGGAAGGAGTAGCAGGGTTGCGATGAGTGGGGTGGTGGGGGAGAAGAGGAGCAGGAGGAAGAGGAGGAGTGGAGAGTGCATGTAATGAGAGGCTAACAGGCCCCTTAGCCAGTCCCTCCATCACCTGCACATGAGGACTCATCAGGCTGCTACTACCGATCTCCTGAGAACCATCCAAGGGGGGGGGGTTCCAGAACACAGCTGTAACGGATGAAGTTGATTTGAACCTTTTAAATAAAATATTCCATCCCTCATTCATTCATATTTCATGCAATCCTTTGTTCCTCTCACAAAACCCAATAAAGTGTAAATGTAGTGCCTTGGTCACAGGGTCATGGATACCTGGATATGATTTGAAGTGAATATTACAAAAATGGGACACACTTTATTTTATATGTTCATCAAATGTTCTTTTTACATTGTATTATTGAGCCTATAACGGAGACTCTGAATAAAATATAGCCTACATTTCAGTTGGATGACTGACTAGTGGTTTCCAATAAAGGGGTGTGATATTATATTTAAACAAGGTGGTGCATTGAGGATCAAAAGCAGCACTATATTATGTGTGCTCAATCTAAGCTGCCCCTCCTGGTGCCTTTTCACTATATAAGAAAGAAATAAGAATAATATCTGATTCATATTTTAGAATTGGCTATTCCGTCATTTTTGGTCAGGAAGCAAAGCACCAATATAGCAGGCTTGAACTTTAAACAAATCCTATTGGTTTTCTATTCTATTCTACTAACTAAAGGCCCCTTCGTAGAGGGCCTACACACTTTCATCCAGTGTGATAAATCAGTTACCTTAATTTAGCATTCACATTGTTTTGGATTGGGGTTTGGATACGGATCTGTGGGGGTGTTAGGGATGGTATAACGATATTTCCCAAAATGTTCTTAAATTGTAATTGCCATTCCATCTAAACCCTCACCAAGTATTATGTCAATATGTTTGTAACTTTGTGAAATATTACACAATATCTCCCCATGCCCCCAAGAATATTTCAAAAAACATCTGGATATGGAATCGGATGTGGATCTGTGCCAAAATAAATAACCGCAAAGTAACCAATGGTGCCGGTAGCAAACAGTGGTGGCTGGTGATGGTAGCTTGGAAGAAATCTTATGAAATATTGGATTCGACTGGATTTCCAGTCGAATTTAGCATGAGAATAAAGGAAAAACTCCCCTTACATCTAATCTTACAGCTACAAAAGAAATGTCAGGGGGACATCAGTTCAGGGAACTTTAAAAAATAAACATTCAAGAGATTGCAGAGATGGCACCAAACTTGTATTAAAGTGCAAACACAACAAACAACATAATGCACAACAACTGACAAACCAATCAATCAACACCACTGGTGTCCATCACACATTGCCATTTGCTGACTACAATGCAAACTACAACCAAGAAAATAACCTTCACCCGACACATGGCGCATCCGACATACGATGTACACAACGCACACACTGACTGGAAATAGGAGGGTCTGGGGCGCAGCTCTCTGTTTATTTTATAATTATTTTGCATTATTATGTTATTATATTATGTTCTGTTTGCATGTTTGCATTTATTACGTTTAAGTAGACGTCTATAGTTAAAGGGTGGGGGGGCGGCGCCTCAGCGCCCCCTATTGGCCAGCCGCCACATGGGAACCGATCAACCATTATGACGTAACATAATACACAGGCCGAGGCCTTAAGGTGACGGCGTCACGGCGACGTCGCCCTAAGCAACCCAAACCAGTCATGTGCTTTTTGGAAAAGGACCTCGAAAAGTAGGGCCAACGTTGCTTTGCTTGGAGTTTGTTGTTATTGTCATTCATCTTGACAACCGGAACACCTAATTTGAGTCCACATGCCCCTGTAACACCCGTCATGTTACACCTGGGTACCAACGTGAGGTGTGTGTGTGTGTGTCAGCCGAACCTCTTTCGGAGGAGACACACCTGGTGGACCACCGCGCCTCTGGACCCGGACCAGGACTTTATTTTTTGAACGAAGGACCTTCTCTTCTTCACCGTCTCATCCGGACATGTGGCCACCTACGGGGGAGCTTCAACGAGGAACACCGCAGTGAGTCACCCAGGTTTACTATTCTATATGCGCTGGTTAAAAGTGGATTGGATGCGGTTTGTTGGGACTGTTGTTGGCTTCAGGTGAGCCACGTTGTTGTTGGATGTTTGAATGGATGAGTGGATGAATGGATGAATGGATGAATGGATGTTTGCTGGGTTAACGCACTGCACTCATGACACTCTGCCTGTCTCCTTGCACACACACACGTGCTGTCGGTATCCCTGTTCTCTCCCCTCAAACGTTTAATGACATTTATTTGATTATTTTACCGAAGTTGTAGTCAAGCAGGAGGATGATGATGATTTTGGCTTATGGGTTGAGTGCGGCCCGGTGTTGTGTCCTGGTGTGTGTAACTTACTGACCTGACCTGCCTACTGACATGACCAGTCTACTACTGGTCAGGACTATTGGGAATCGACTAGGAATCATGAACTACTGGCCAAATGCACTGTTCCGCTATAGGCCTATCCTATCTGACAGGTCTGTCAGCATCTCACTGAGCTGACCACCACCACTGGAATTGATTGATTCACTGGAATGTTCAACTGCTTTTCATCGGATGATGCACTCCGTACGTTTCTTTCATTTCATACAGAAATGTAATTTGAGTCTTTCAGACTTTGAATTCCAGTGGTTTGGTGTGAACCACGTGGTCACGTAAGCCACGACATTACAGTACAACAACCTTTCAAGTGGATTTGTATATGCTCATACACGTTTCTTGTGTACACTTGTGTATTGGGTAAGTGTCGCGGTAAGTAGGTGGAGCCCAACACAACGTGTTGCGGGGTGTGATGCTCTGCCAATGGCTTTGCGTGGTTCACAACACAATCAGGTGTGTCTTTTCTTGCCAAAGACGTCCGTCTGGCACAGAGGAAGGTCTCGTAGCATCCAACCGCCAGGCACAGATGTCCCTCAGAATCGACAACAACAAACACGGTTCTCCAGGACTCCCAATGCCGCTGAAAGCTCCCTACTTTACACCGCTAACTCGCGCCTGGCGAATGGGAAACGTTTCTGTTCTTGGCTCATCCCTTGGATCTTTGGAAGTCACATGACTTGACTTCGTGACACGACATGACATGACGGGTCTGGGTGGCTCTGGTGGTTCTGTTGTGTGTAACAGGTTAGCTTGGGTAGACTGTTGGCCTGCTGGAGTTCCATGGTTTTGGTTCTGATGGATGAGGGATGCTGTGTATTGACTGATTCACACATGTACTCGCACACACCGCTCGTAACACTCTCCCATTTCCTATCTTCTTGTCCATCCTTTTTTTAAATCTTCAATACATTTGAAGCGGCCAGTTGACTTCTGCTTACTGGCTGCTGCTTGGAAATGTTTTGCAATGTGATGTTATTTCTGTGCAATGTTGTGTGTGTATAACTTGCCATTGGCAGGGTCCCTTGTGTGAGGTACTGTCAACTGAGGGTTGAGTGGCTTGTGGGAATGTTCATATGCATGTTCATATGTGTTGTGAGATTTTATGGTTCGGTTGATGGTTTGCTCAAACTGTGGGGAGCTTTAGATCCTGGTTCTAACTGGGCTGTGAACTGTGTTTCGTAGTGGGTGAACAACGTTGGTACACTTCATGCAAAAATCTTAAGTGAGAATACTTGGCGTAAAACTCTGTCCTGGACACAAATTTCCTTTTATTTTTTTTTGGACAAATTTCTGCCACACGGACAATTTGAACTAACATTGACGACTAAGGCAAGTACATTTTTGCCATTTCCTCCTGCCATTTTTCCACTTTCCAAGTCATTGATGGTTTCACAATATGTATTCATCCATTTTTTGATTTCTGTTAAGTCAGGTTACCCTGACTGTAACCGATGAGGCTCATGCTGACTAATGGTGAGTTATTACTTTTCTATTAAACAGATTATTAGAACTATTTGAAGAAATATTAGCGTTTGCCAACTTACTAAAGATTTCATTTGTGTGCATTTCCTTTAGTGGCAGTTCAAGTCAGTGGTGAGATGGTCCGAGAAATATGAAACTTCTACTACAGTTTAGGCAAGTATTTAAAACGATTCATATTCAATATTTTTCACTAGTTTCCTCCAGCTTTGATTATTAATAGTTTGGTTATATGATGCATGATGTCTGTCGAATATGGCAATAGCAATGCCATTTTGTGAATATTTTGAGTCTGTAACTGGGTGTTTGATCATTGATGAAAGGTCCTCTGGATCCACTGGTCCAGGAAGGTATAGGCAACTTCCCAGCAGATCTCTTTGAACCCTTCAGTATTCCACAGAGTTAGTAAATCGAATGTATCTTTGAAATCCAGGCCAGGCCACTGGGAGCCTTGGGGTGGACGGAAGATCAGGAGAGGAAGATTCCGCCAGATGCTCAAAGGTAAGTAAAAATATTTTTGGCTTGGTTGAATTAAGTTGAGACTGAACCCTTTCACTCTTAACAGAAAGGCTGAACAATTCTAAGCCTACCAAGGAACCAACCATCAAGGCAGAAGTCTTGGTTCTGGTTTCCGTTAAACAAACATACTCCTTCAGTAGGACATTCGGATATTCTAAGCCTCCATCTTGATGCTTTTTCACGAAAAACTGGTTGCTTGTTTTTATTTATTTTTCAGAAAATGTTGGGTCAAAAGTACCAAGATGGGGGGGGGGGGGGGGGCTTGAACTTTTATTGAACGTCCGATCACACGGAGTGTAAACTCTTCTTCAGCCCGATTTAGCCAATTGTTCAGTTCATCAAATCTCAGGACATTGAGCCATGAACTGAAATTGCTATTTTATGCGACACACCATCATAATCATTTGTACTAGAGAATAGTTTAAAGAAGGAGATTTGTCATCAGTATTTTATACAAGGGAATTGACTGGGAATCAGTCCACGTACTGGAGGTACTGCGTTACTCCACCAGAATATTAAGGAGTGACGGGTGCTGAAGATAGCTGCTCCCCCTCCCCATCCCCCCCCCCCACCCCCAGCCCCTTTCATCTGTCCAGGAAAGGCAAACACATCTAAAGCTGATCTGTATAAACCTGCTTCTCCCAGGTAATGTGATGGAGTAATAGGATGTAGTGCAGTGGCTAGGATGGTTGACATCAAGCCAAAATCTCATTATTATTATTTTTTTTGTTGGCCAAGGCGTCTGCCAAATGACTAATACGTAATTGACTTAGCATAAAAGCGTGTGCTAAATGGTCCTGTTGTGGTTTAAACCACAGGATTGCAGCCACGTGTTGTGCATGGACCAGTGGCCCGCCGCAGTGGAGCCGCTTCCATGTGAAGATGGGAAGGTACTGAGCCTAAAATCAAAATCGTCTTGATTGTGTTTATTCAACCTGGTTAGTTTTGGTTAGTAGTTCGTTGAAAGCATTTTTTTTGGCTGCATATAGAAGGGGCCTGGACTTCTTTTTTTTTTAGTAAATCTTTCAGTACATCTTATAAATCTAGACTATTCATACAACTATATCACTATGCATCCCTTATCCTTTTACTGTCTCGTTCTACATCCTCTTGTAAAATGTAAGATTCAAGTGTTTTCCCTGCTGCACATGTTTCAACATTGTATGCATTCAGTAGTCTTGTATGTTACACATTGCTTGCATCCTGTGTACCGATTGCCCTTATTTTTATATATATTTATATATATATTTATATATACATATATTACCATTATTTCTGCCTGTTCTCTCTGTGACTCATGTCCTCTTGACGGATCAATAAAGTTTATTTTCTTTTCTTTCAAATGAAGCCTGAAGAGCGGCCGGGACGTGCGGCAGACGGGGCGGCCGAGGTGCAGAGCAGCAGGTGAGCGGCTGTGATGTTTGTTTATGTCCGTCTCTTTTAAAAGGGAGGGCCGACTCTATCAGAAACTGCAGTCACAGAATCCCTACTGATCTTCGTAAAAAAAAAAAAAAAGAAAAGAAAAAAAATAGCCTTCCAAAAAGGGAACATCTCAATTGACTCCAGTGTTTTAAAGCACTAGCCTTCAGATGAAGTCGCCCCCCCGGGGGAACCTGGCGGCCGCCCATTAAACAACGCTCTTTTGTTTGATTCCTGTACTCCTTTGCGCACTCTGTCTATGAGTTTCGGGTCTTTTTGTTTCCAGAAACTTGGTCAGGCAGCACTTTTTGTGAAGTGGTTCTAATGAGTTGGGCACCGGACCACAACACCACCGGGGCTTCCCTTCAGAGCCCTTTAGAACGCAGGCTTCATCGTTTATGCTAGATTTAGTTTGGGATGGACTGGACATTAGTTTTGTGCACACGCCTCTGGGTTTTAACGGCGATGACCGTTATTGCTGATCGGTGTATTGACATGGATAAGCAAATCTGAAGAGATTAAGATTAAATATGTTCACTTAATTTTTTTGGGGAGGGGGGGGGGGGGTTTAGAAGCAGATTGTTGGGTGTAATTAGAGGGGCCGGAAGTGGCTCAGAGGAGGGGTAGAGCTGGTCGTCTGGCCATCTGGAAGGTTGCCTGTGTGTGTGTGTGTGTGTGTCGCGGTGTCCCTGAGCAAGACACCGAGCCCTGACCGCTCCAGACGAGCTGACTGCCTTGCATGGCGGACAACGGGGTCGGTGTATGAATGGGTGTGAATATGAGGCAAGTGTTGTAAAGCGCTTCGGATGGCCACAGGTTCTGAAAAGCGCTGTTTGAATGCAGTCCATTTACCAGTTCAATTATAGTGTAGTGTACTTTTGGTCAGTTAATGACTTCTGAATCGTTTTGAACCATGTGAAACTAAACTTAACATTTTTGCATCAATCCACAGTTGCGTCCTCCTCCTCCACCCCGGAAGATCCCTGCCTCCAACTGCTGCACCCACACCTCCAACGTACCCTACACATAACCACCGTAACTACAACACATCTCTGTTACACTTTACATGGGTACGTTTGGACCAATACTATCCCTTGGTTTGCCTGGTCACGTATTTCTCTAAACATAAGTCTCGAGCCCATGCTATTGTACAACATCCATTTTTTGTTTTAAGGCTTCTCATTTTCCCCACCAGAGTTTTGAGTTGTATACCTCAAGGGCTTTCGATGCAAACTCATATATTCTCTGAAGCAATTTAACACTTGTTGCTTCATAAATTCCCCCTTTGTTTTTTTTTTTAATTTTTTTTTCTTTTCTTCACGTTTGAGTTTTGCCAGAACTCCAGGGACATGTGCAAACTATTTTCTAGACAGGGTGCCTCCATTGTAACTCTCCGGTTTAATGTATTATCTTGTGGAGCTGTGTTGTGACATCTAAAGCATCTCCTAGCTTGCAATTAGACATTGTGTAGTGTAGTAAAGTCTTCAGAGACCTGTAAACGGGGAAAGTGCTTTCACAAGCAAGTACTCCAAAAATGTGCTGCTTAAAACCCAATGAAGCTAATTACTTTTCAAACTTGCCTATCTTTTGGACGTTGGGGTGACATACGCTTTATGGAACGGAGCCCAGGTTGTTAAACTCTATTTAACATATACAGTGTATATATATATATATATATATATATATATTATTATATATATTATATATATATATATATATTACTCCTGACAGTGTTTATATGTGTACTGTAGTTGTTCTGTTTCAGAACAGGGCTGTGTACCAAGGAATGTATTTATTTATTTATTTTCAATTTCATTGTCAAATGCATGACTTGGCATTTACCCGTATAACTGTCAAACATCGTCCATGTGGTTGTTTCACTAGAAATGTAAAATGTTTAATAAATCTTCCTGATGCATGTAACTTGGTCAAGTTGATCCTTCCTTAACAACCAACATGCAACTGCATTTTCATAATCCATCCGTGTTTTGAATGAAGCTATCCACAGATAGATTAATGTTTAACGTTCACAGTTTCATGCCTATACTTTAAATTTATTTTATTAATTAGCTGCAGTCTGAAAAGAGGCCGCATGCTAAATTAATCGATTGGACATGACTTTTACTTCAATACGAATCAGTCAGTAGCTTGAAACTCCTGGCCAAAACAGTTGAGGTGCCAGGTAGCTTTATGCTCAGAAAGACACACACACACACACACACACACACACACACACACACACACACACACACACACACACACACACACACACACACACACACACACACACACACACACACACACACACACACACACACACACACACACACACACACACACACACACACACACGGCCAGTCTTGATTCGTTAGTTGTGATGTTTTTGACAACCGGGAACCCCGGTGCTTTGGAAGTCCACCCCAACAGCAGTCTGCTGGTGCCAACACAATCCTCTGATGGGCTGCACTAAAAGTCTCATCCGAGCCAATTAAAGAAACTTCTTGGCTTGCCCTGTTAAAGGCGCCCTATTTAACCACCAGGTGAGTGTCCATCCAGATGTATGATGGATAGATACGCCTACCAGTTGGTACAGTCCACTGGGGTAGGCCGGTAGACGGATCTAGTCATCGTACATCTGGGTGGACACTCCACTGTGGACCCGCCCAAGGATAGTCACATGACAATTTTGCCAAACTGCTTGTAATGGCTAATCGCACTACTTACCTGGTGGTCAAATAGGGTTGTTTGTGTTCTCAAGAAACACTGGGGTTAAAGGGTATCTGAAGTATAGGGTTGAGGAAGAAGATATCTGGTGAGATATTTCGCAGATTATTGTGCTTGGGAGGGGGGGGGGGGGAGAGATATGGGCTGTATGTGTGCAATTGTTGCTATTGCTTTTCTGCAGTGCGTAATGGCTTTCTGTCTGCGGTGGAAATCTGTCCAACTTGTCCATGCGGGGTGTCCCATCTCTTCAAACCCCCCATACTGATAATTGGGGGCCGTATTCCCCGTCGACTTGTGGGAAATCTCCTTGTTCCCTCTCTCTCTAATTGTGGATGTATGCAAATAGATTTCCTGACTGACAACGAGGAACACCCCGAAACATTTCCTAGCAATTAAAAAGCATCAGCTTGTACACACAAATTGCCCTATTTACATATCGTGTGCAAGGAATTATGGAAATGTGAACCCCGTGCAGACCGAGATGTTGCAGACGCAATGTGACTCCATTCACCAGACTCTAAGTTGGGATCTGGAATAATGACATTTATTTATTTATTAAGTAGACTTGTACCCTCATAAAACTACTTAATGTAAATGTTCAGTCCATCAATAGACCATCTTTTTTTCTTACATGAAATTGAGTACTTCAAAGATGGTCCCTTCACAAGTGCTTATTATTATACTAAATTGTGACCTTCTCTTCTTGATCCGTTTCTGTGGGTATCCTTTGGTTAATAACGCCAGTGGAATAATGGTGGTCAGATAAAATAACTCAAAAATGCTTGAATAAATCTTGAAAAGTGAACCATTGAAATGTAATGAAGAAAAAAAAGGATTGGGGAAATGAGACTAACTTGAGTACTCTAGTGCTTTGATGCCTCTCTCAAAGTGTTCAATTGTCCTGTCCACCTTTTTTTATTTTATTTTTTTATAAAAAAAATAAATAATAATCTAATACAAACCACTCGACTTCTCCTCTCGTTTGGCCCCTTTTCATTTTCCAAACGTCTGGTGACCTTGCTCGTCAGGGTTTTCCCGCTCTTGAGTGAGCCAACGTTTTCACTGTCCCTCGACGGAATGGCACTCCTGGTCGGCTGGAGAGCCACCTGCGGCCACCTGTGAACACATATCTGTGGTACTCTGCACTAAACGTGTTATCCCCGGCAATTACCGGATAATTGGCAGTGTGTGGATATTGTAGCTGGAAGGGAAAAGGCAGCAGAGTTCAGTTTGAACTGCTGTAATAATAATGCTGAGGTTATTTAACCAACGCGCTATATATATATATATCATTTTTTTTACCTGCAGGCAAATCGGACATAACAATTGTGAGGATTGTGGCTGTTTTAAACTTTGTAACGAGACCTGAGGTGTATTTTCTGCCGAGCTAACCGAAGGGGATGTGTTTGGGCTTTGGTTTTGTGCGTTCTGTTTTACGTCATGCCATCGATTGGTCGGTTGACCGGCGTGACGTAAACAAGGCGAGGTAAACGGCGAGACGAGGCCTCACCCGTGTGTCCCTTTCTTAACGACACAACCATTGTTCTTCTGAAAAAGGAATGTCAAACCCGGAACATTTAGCTGTATCTAATAATGATTACGTTTGTCTGGCTGTTTCGGGGAGTAGGCCCTCTTGGTCTTAAGCAGACTTATTGGATTGTTCCTCTTGTTTTGGCTTATGGACGTTTTGATTCGTCTAATGTCTCACTGTGGTTTTCTGCTGGATGTATTGCTTTTCTGTACTAATCCATTAGCCGGTCAACTAGGGCCGTGTTGTACTGTAGCTATATTGAGCTAGCTAATGGCTAATACAATACAGCATCAATAGATGCCTACGTGAACTAACAGGCTATGCAAATCATTTCAGTGACGACAGTAGAAGTGTCCACCGAGATGTTATGTCATTCGCCAGAGTTGGTTGTTAGCCCTGATGCTGTTTATGCCAACAACAAACTTTATTTGAGGGTTTAATGGTTTATGTGTATGGAGGGGGGGTGTGGGGGTGGCCAGACTTGTTAAGGTTAACTGTGGTCGTCGTCATCGATTACATCACCTTCAGGGACTGCGTCTCTGTTCCGTCTTCTCCGTAAGGCCGGGGGTCGGGAGCAGTCACAGTTGGCAGAGCGTACTCATTGTAATGACTCTAACTGTTTACATGGTTATCATTCAACCTTTTCATGTACGATATTAATTAATTCATTGCAAATTAGACTCGACAATTTAGGAAACAAAGAATGATACCATACATTTCTAGGATATTTTGTGTCAAATGAAATGTGATTTTGATGGTACAATCTGTGTTCAGCCTTGCTTGTCAGCCGCATGCATTCACTAGATGAGCAACTTTGGCTCCAGATCCGTTGGATCTTGACCCCTGCGTTTGGCCATGATTACTAGATAGATGGTGTGAGAATTTGCAATACCATAGCTATTCTTGGCAATAATTTATTCAGAGTCTGCCCTGATAGTGTTGCCTCTTATTATGAAGGGAATATACGAGGACTGCAGTGTGTTGCCTGGCCTGTAGAGGTCAGTGTAGCATCATTTTGTAAAATAAGATTGCCGTAATTCAAGTGATTTATTTTTGCCCCTGATCATGTACCCATTACTAGTAATAACACCATCCTACCCTACATATTGTTTTTAAAATCGCTACCTATTGAAGTGTTAAAAAAAAAAATCGTAATTTCTCTTCTTATTCCTATTCTAAAATAAAGAGCATAGAGTAGAAAGCTGGTGATGGAGATTGACGATTGAATAATCTACTTAAGGTATTTAATGTTAAAATCACAACCTGGTTGATCTGCTAAATGCATATTTGAATTGGCTTTTTGCTACGGGCAAAGTCTTAATCACATTGTCAGTTTTAATAATCTTAATGAGACGTCATTTGTAGTTTTTAGTCATAGATGTTTTTACATGGGACGTGCTTGGGGTTTATACATTTTTATTTTTCATGAGACACTGTTGGCCAACACTGTATCTTACCAAAGTGCTCTTATTCTGTTTCCTAAACTTAGACTCATCACAGTTACATCATCTAACTATTTTCAATTAGCTAAATGCTGTCAGTGTCAAAACATGGCAATATGGATTAGTATCAAAATATACTAATGTTCCCTGCCTTAGGTAAAGCCAGTCGCATGAATAAATTACCACCCTTTGCAAATTAAATTGGAAATTAATCTTTCCCAAAAGTGACACATTTTCATGGCTTAATTCCAAATGCATGTGCACACGCACGCAGACTCTGTCTACACACGTACACACACACATGCATCTGTCTCACATCCACACATAGGCACGCACATGCACACACATACACACACTTGCATCTGTCTCACATGCACACATAGGCATGTACGTGCACACACACACACATGCATCTGTCTCACATCCACACATAGGCACGTACGTGCACACATACACACATGCATCTGTCTCACATAGCTGCACACGTGCAGTGCACACACACATGCATCTGTGTCGCATAGGCACACACACACACAGCATATATACGCGTGAATGTGCCACACACACACACACACACACACACACACACACACACACACACACACACACACAGATGGAGATATTCTCTGTCTTTGTGATCAGTAATACATATGCAGACGCACGCGATGGCCGTGCAGGACTGCATGGACATGCATCGGAGCGCTGTGGAAAGTGCCGGCAGCTCTGGGGGGGGGGGGGGGGGTGTGTGTGTGTGTGTGTGTGTGTGTGATATGATGATGATGATGATGCCAGAAAGCATGCCACTGTGGTTTATTCATCTGCAGATATCTTAAGGTCCGGTTCACAGCGTGCAGAAGATGAGCTTCCACTTCTGCTTCGGGGGGGGCGACCACGTTAACCTGACATCATTGTTTTGAGAAGCTATTGTGTTGTGGGTCGGAAAAATAAATAAATGTAAAAAAAGCATGTCTTTCTTATTTTTATCTTTTTTTGACGGAAAAACCCCATTGTCTAGAATTAGTTTTGGTGCGTAGCGCTTCGAGCCTTATAGTTATAGTTATGGCTCATGCTTTCCCAGGCTTGTGTGGCCTGGGGGATGATGTGTATTAATAGTGAAGAGACCAGCAGCGTTGTATGATGAAGACATGGTAACGAGGCAGGCGGGAACATTTCCTAACACATCCCACCTGTCAAATGCGCCGTGAGAACATGCATAATACAGCAAGGACCCCCGGGCTACGGAAAACACTTCCGTCTCCGGGTCAGCGTGTTTAAAGCAAACTTAAACGGGCACTTATGCACGCGTGATGGATGGGTCAACCCACCAGGTACCGTACCGACTGGTAGGCTGATCCAGAGCCATCCAACATCTGGATGGGTGCACTAGCCAACTTGTGATATCTCCTTTTGCACACTCACAGTATTATATTCTATTATATTCTATATTTGTATATCTTTTCCATTTCTATTCGAATTTAAGTTTTGATATTGATATTTTATTCTAGTAATATATATTATTATATTCTATCTGGAATTTTAGAATTGAATTGCCAATTGCTGTAATTGTTGCACATGTGACAATTAAGATCTTGAATCTTGAATCTATGGGGAACGTTTTGCAATGGCTTGTGATGGCTAATCAGCCTCACACCTGGTGGGTAAATATCTGCCGTTTTTTTTTTTTTAATACCTGCTTGGCAGGAACCTTCTCTCTACGAGCGCTTACATTATGCATGGGAAACGCAGGGGGACAGACACAGGAAGGCAGGGAGGACAGACGCACGCACACTCAAGGACACACGAGGACGGACACACGGACACGAGGACGGACACACAGACACAAGGACAGACACACAGACACGAGGACAGACACACAGACACGAGGACGGACACACAGACACGAGGACGGACACACAGACACGAGGACGGACACACAGACACGAGGACAGACACACAGACACGAGGACAGACACACAGACACGAGGACGGACACGAGGACGGACACACAGACACGAGGACAGACACACAGACACGAGGACAGACACACAGACACGAGGACGGACACACAGACACAAGGACAGACACGAGGACAGACACACAGACACGAGGACAGACACACAGTGTTGCTTTAAGACTGACGGGTACGACTGGTGTGAACTTGTGCATACCGACTGATCATGCCTTATGTCGCCATAGTAACAGTAACTTGGTTGAATACTAGGGCTGAACAATACGGTTCAGAAACGTGATACCTCTTAATTATTTAGACAGATATTGCGATTGTGATATCATCCGCTGTTGGTGGGAATGATCATTTTTGCATCACAAGTTTCATTTTGTGAAGGCCAGGGCATCTCTGCAGCACTACAGCGCTTCATTTATAATGGTTTTATACTTATACACATTTTACTCTTATCAAATAATTTCAGCTCCTGGATATTGCACTTGGCCATATTGCCATTTTGATAAATTGTTCATCCTTACTAACCAGACTCCTATGGAGAACCAACTTAAAATAACTCTGACCGTGCTCTTAAGGCATTGCTCGTTTATTGCAATATTGCATAGTAGTAGTACTGACGTGGCAATGTATAAAGCTATGTATATGGACGGTCCAAATATGGCAATGTATATGGACTGTCCATGTATGGCAATATATACGGAATATCCATATATGGCAATATATATGGACTGTCCATATATGGCAATATATATGGACTGTCCATATATGGCAATGCATAGATTGTCCATACATGGCAATGTACTCTATATAGACTTTCCATACATGGCAATGAATATGGATTGCCCATATATGGCAAGGTTCATGGACTGCCCACATATGGCGATGTATAGCTGTATATGAGCAGCTTCACTTCCTGTGGCTACAAGCTAGTATGACTCGTTGACATAGAGAAACCGTTAGCTTTCTGTTAGCCAACTTTAGAATGTCAACTGTGAACGGTTACAGAATTAAAAACACAAAGACTTCTTCGGCGCCATACACACAACACCCAACTCTCTGGACCTCCCCTCATTTATAGTTTCCGTGGCGATGTGGGCGGTGATGACCCCCGGGGTTAGTGGCAAATTGGTTTGATGAGCTCCGTACTGCGGACTAGGTGTTCACCAGAGACGGTCACCTGACCAGCTGACGACCAATCGGATGGCAGCTTGACACATTCGCTCCGTCGAAGCTTGCGTTTCGAGATGGTGACGTGTACTGCTGGATGTAGAGTGTGTGTGTGTGTGTGTGTGTGTGTTTTTTAATTGAGGCAGTGAGCAGAAGACTCCATGTTAATTACGAGTTAGGCTGTCTCTGTGTTTTATTATGCGTCCGGGACACATTCTCTCGCTGTCTTTATTGCTCCCTTTCTCACTGTTTGCAAATAACGATGTGGAAAGATACTTTGGCTCTTAAGTTGGAGCTTTTTTATAAATGTTCCCTTATAACATAGACCAAACCAAATATACGTCAGGACAGGTTAATGGAGTTAAGGTGTTTGCAGAACTAAATGTTTTCTGGGTTTTATCCTGAATGTCTGCAGTACCAGAGCAAGATTCCACCAAACCCCTACCTGCTCCTTAATGACCCCTAACCCCTACCTGCTCCTTAATGACCCCTACCTCCTCCTTAATGACCCCTAACCCCTACCTGCTCCTTAATGACCCCTAACCCCTACCTGCTCCTTAATGACCCCTACCTCCTCCTTAATGACTCCTAACCCCTACCTGCTCCTTAATGACCCCTAACCCCTACCTGATCCTTAATGACCCCTTACCCCTACCTGCTCCTTAATGACCCCTTACCCCTACCTCCTCCTTAATGACCCCTAACCCCTAACTGCTCCTTAATGACCCCTAACCCCTACCTGCTCCTTAATGACTCCTAACCCCTACCTGCTCCTTAATGACCCCTACCTGCTCCTTAATGACCCCTAACCTCTACCTGCTCCTTAATGACCCCTAACCCCTACCTGCTCCTTAATGACCCCTAACCCCTACCTGCTTCTTAATGACCTCTAACCCCAACCTGCCCTTTGATTATATGTTTCTCGACTCACTGTTAGGTCAAGTTGATAAAAGTGTCTGCTAACTGACTTAATATTATTCCAATCGATCGGTTGTCAAAACAGCATTTTCCCACTCAAGACACGTATTTACACACAGTTTGATTACACTTATTTAAATGTTGCGGTGGGCACATTAATTCACAATATCTAACACTTAGTTTGATGAACTATAACTTTCCATCGCTAACTCGCATACGCACACGGTAGTGAAAATCCGTTGGGGAAAAGCAGTAGCGTCCAGGAGAAAACCTGTCAGTTTTTTAAATTTTATTTTATGCACCGCTGACAATAAGGATGAGTGATGACAGGTTGCTGATGAGATTAAAATTCAAACTCTACTTAGCGGTCCATATTTCACACCGCGCTCCCCGGAACATATTCTGTTCGTTTAGAGCAGTTAAAGATTTGCACGCAAAGTATCACAGACAGCCTGAGACAACTCATAAATCCCAGAGTGAACAAGCGCATGCGCGCCACACACACACACACGCACACAGCCTTACAGGCGGGCACAACTCTGATGAAAACACACACACACACACACCACACACACACACACACACACACACACACACACACACCACACACACACACACACACACACACACACACACCAGAGCTTTACAGGTGGGCAAAACTCTGATGAAAGCACACCAAGCTCCACCAGACTCGGACATGCACACACCCAAAATATGTATGTGGTTTGTATGCATATAAGCGCATGGACACGACTGCACATTGCATCTACACTTTCTATGACATCCACACAAACACACATCAGCACACATGCACACTGGGACACACACATGCACCCCTATACACAGACATGCACGCACAGGCGGACACACACAAGCACACAGGCACACACACACAGGCACACACACACATTGTCGTCACCCACTGCGTGTCCCAGCACCATGGCAACTAAGGGCAACATCCTCTTCAACAAGAAAGAAAATGTAGTCATCAGGATGGGGGCCATTCTGATAATGGGTTCAAATTCTGCGCTGACCTGATGGGTGGAATCAAAAGCAGAGGTGAGAGCCGCCGCTGAATCAATACGCTCCACTTATCCTGATTGGTCCCCCACCCTTCCCGCCCCCCCCCCCCCCCCCCCCCCCCCCCCCCAAAGCAGGTGGTCGCATGACGGTTGTCTGGTCCATTTGGTTCTGTTTAAATTGCTGGTCGCTACACCAGACACTACACTGCTCTCTACCACCGTCTGATGTGTGCGTCAGGGAAATTGTTTTCTTCTCACAAAGTCCAAACATGATGATTTATTATTTTTATTGTACAGATTTATATATTTTTCATTTCATAGAAATAGGAGCTTTATTGAGACTTCGTCATTTACGGTTTGCTCCGAGTCGATCAGTGATCTTGTTTGTGTACCATTGATCATATTATGTTTGTATTGATTTATGGGTGAAATCAGTATCACACACATAAATGCGGATAACAAATATAATAATAATTTGTGTGTGTGTGTATATGGCACACATGGTGTTTAACAGGGCGAGTAAAAGCCGATTTACACGCCCGTGTTTGTGTGTCCTGTGCTCACCAAGGCAGACACACGCATGCGGAGGCAGTAGGACAACACATTGAATAAATCATAAACATCAGATTCCCCACAGAGGGCCCTGACTTCTAGCACACAAGTACAGACCCTAATGAGCGGCATGTGTTGGCTCTAATGCACTTCACAGGTACACGCCACAACTCGGGTGGAAACCAATTCCCAGTCCATGGTGTGAGAGGGCGAGAGAGAGACAGAGAGAGAGAGAGAGAGACAGAGAGAGCGAGAGAGAGAATGACTGTCCATCTCTCCACACGGTAGAACACACACCTACAATGAGATCGGTCCAATGATCAAGAGCCCAACCTCGGTGCAATGAGCCATTTCAAAATGTATCCAACTTGTGGAGGGGAGGAGGCCGCAGGAAACTCGTACAAGATTCAACATTTTAATTTGCCGTATGCAACAATTACAAGTACAATGGAATGCTTTCCCTCCCTCAGTATACATTTCCTACAATTGAACACTATATGCTATACAATGTACTATACTTATACTATACAACACTATACTATAACGATACTGTACACAATATAAATAACAATAAAGTGATATATACGTATATATGTATACGTATATATATATATATGTGTTGAATTGTGCAAAAAGCAATTTAAATGCATTCCAGTAGTGCAGCACGGTGCAGAACGGTGCAGTCACTGTAATAGTCCAGAAAGTCGCCTGTGGATAAAAACAATCGTTGAACCCGGTTGTTATTGTACGTATGCTGCGTCACGTCACACCCCCGTGTCATCTGTTGCTACCACGACGAAGACACTTGAGGGACAAAAGCAAAACTAGCCGAGGTCAAGGCTCCAACACTAAATTGACCGAAATTAGAGGAATTCAAGTCGGCACTCCGCCGTCCGATAATTAAACCATAAGGAGCATAAGGAGCTCTTCATTTCCTTTTCTATATGATGGAGATTGGGCTGACTAACGGAAGGGGCGCTTTTCTTTATGCTGTCTTTTATGTAGAGGTGTGCGCCTCATGTCATATGAATTCATGCTATGTTTTTTTATGTATTTTAAAATGACTCGTATATTTAATGTAACTAGTTAAAGTCAAGTGGAACTTGTGATGTCACAATTCGTCACCCTTGGACTGTAAGTGGACTGTACCAACTCGTAGTTGGGAGTTTAGATTGAGTTTAGAGTATCCGTCACATGTGTGCCTCTAGGTGGGCCGCTCTCCCTTGTGATGTCACATGCATGTGGATGCATTTTGAATGGGCTTGTCACGTCCTCCTGCTGGCTGTTCAGCATGTGGCCCTCACACCTCTGTGTGAGCGATGTTATTCATATCTCTTGCTCCGACGAGGGACACGGGGGCTGATTAGATTAGATCAGAATAATCTGAATAATGGTGATGTTCTCAAAGAGGAAAAAAAGTAAACGAAGACAAACGCACGCACGCACATTTGAAGATGTAAACCCCAAGGGAACGCGCGCGCGCACACACACACACACACACACACACACACACACACACACACACACACACACACACACACACACACACACACACACACACACACACACACACACACACAGCGAGACATCTGGGTCGGGTTTGCTGATAAAACAAAGAACACCTCGGAGGAATAAACGTGTGAGTCTGTTGTTCTGGACCAGACCCGCCGTTCAGGGAACGAAGGTTTCCTTGACCCGCTTCGAGACGTGATCTGTCACACAGCACCCCCCCTCAGCCCTCTCCCCCCCCCCCCCCCCACCACCCTCCTTTGTCTTCAAGCTACCATTCTGTTATCCGCTTCGTAAACACACTTTAATATTAG
The DNA here is from genome assembly GCA_027704905.1 of Muraenolepis orangiensis. Taxonomy (NCBI): domain Eukaryota; kingdom Metazoa; phylum Chordata; class Actinopteri; order Gadiformes; family Muraenolepididae; genus Muraenolepis; species Muraenolepis orangiensis. Next base: position 2,224,641 of record CM051011.1, on the reverse strand, counting down.
AATTTGACTGTTTGAATGAGAGAGAGCGAGAGAGAGAGAGAGGAAACAACACTCGAAATTCAAGGCTTTTCATTCGCTGTCATCGTTCTGTCAGGCTTGGAGTCCAAACCGACTGTGAACTAAAGTGCTTTTTCTCTTTTTAAGTGAAACCTTTTTTCTGTTATTATATTAGTCATTGTACCCTGGTGGCTCCATTTTCCTCTCACGCACAACCAATTACTCTCCTCAAAATTATTTAAAAAAGTTGCTCACAAATGATTGGACTGAAATTATATATATGTCTTTGTTTTCCGACCACCCAAATTAGTGACGTCATGCCCCCTTTTTTTTTTTCTGTGGCTGCAGATGCTTTCAGGGAATAACCCAAAACTCTGGGATCCCGGCGGGGTTAAGCGATAGCTTTGTCTGAAGAAGCGCTCTTCTGAAGGGGCCCGGGGGGGAAGTGTGCCATGTGTGGCACGGTACTGGCCCGCTATCGGTAACTCACATCAGCATTATCTTAACCCGTTGGACTTTAAGTCCGTGGTGATGCCATGCGGCATATTGATTCTTGATTCATCTTATTGTGGACTAAGAATAGAGTAGATGCAGTGAGGGCATGGAGCACAATCATGGCGGTTATTTAGAAGAAAACATCCTACTCAAGGATAGGAAGACCCGTACTACAATTTATATATAACCACCAGACTGTCTAACCCCCTACTTCACTATATAATCACTCGACTAACCCATACTGTGCTATATAACCACTAGACTATCGAACCCTGATATATAAATATATATATACTGTATATAACCACTAGACTATCTAACCCCTACTACACAATAAAAGCACTAGACTAACCCGTACTATGCTATATAACCAATACACTATCTAACCCCAACTAAACAATTTAATCACTAGATTAACCTGTACTACACTATACACTATACCACTAGTCTATCTAACCCCTACTTCACTATATAACCACTAGACCAGCACTTACTCGGTATATAACCACAAGACTAACCCGTACTATGCTATACAACCACTACACTATAACCCCTACTAAACTATATAACCACTAGATTAACCCGTACTACACTATAAAACCACTAGACTATCTAACCCCTACTAAACTATATAACCACTAGACTATCTATCTGACTAACGACACTCTTTTTCCCCGCTCAGACCGCACCGATGACATCACCGTGCAATGTTGTGTTGTGATGTGTTGTGTTGTGTTGGTTCAGTCCTAGAACCTAGAAGTTGTCATGTGATGCAACGTGTTTGCAACAGTCGCTGGGTGTTTGGTAGCAGAAGAGTTTGACCAGAAGGGTCGTTAGCGAACGTCACTTGAGATGTAGGAGCCACTTCTGCTGCTTCGCCCGTTTTGAGGCTCACTGAAGCGCTTGGTGGTTCACTTTGTGTTTTTCCTCTTTCCCTCCAAGAAGTATGTCTAGTACAGTCAGGGTTTTTTGGGCTCTTCAAGAAATGAATATAGGTGATGTATACAGAACTGATTCACATTCAAAGCCCACTGACTCATGTAACTCCTGAAGGGTTTAGATAAGATTTCTTTAGTATTAGTGTTTTGCTATCACCTGTGACCCAGCTACTCGTGACTGATTGATGCCGGTTGTGGAAAATGATTTTACTGGACAGTAAAATAATAATAATAATAATAGCACATTTAAAAAGCTCAATATGTATATATATATTTTTTCTTCGACATGCTCCCAAGCCAAACCATTGTTCTTAAGGACCACGTGTCACGTAGAGAGAGAGAACCATGTGGTTTCCCTGGTGTTGCCAAAACATTACGCTCTTTAATTGATTAAATTTCTCTTTTTCCAGTCGTGCTTAGCTCTGCTGCGGACCACCACCTGGTGTCCATGGGTGCGTTTCCCTCCAAACTGATTGCTATTAGACAGGTGAGATGTGTACCAAAATGCTGCGCCGACTTGCCGACTGTGAGACTGCAATTAAGTACTGAGCTCCTGCCCCGCTATATCAGCCCCCTCACCTTGAAAACTGATAGCAATAGTCCTGGATTAAGTCGGGGAATAGATCGGGGGGAAATAAAACATTCATATTTTCAATTTTATCGCATTTTTTATTAAGTATTAAGCTATTCTCGTCTCCCCCTCTCCCTCTGCTCCCCCCCCCCCCCAAAAAAAACAACTAAATATGCAAAGCCTATTTAAAACAGGCCAAGCATGTTTTCCAGCCATTGCATATCATTATTGATGGCGCGAAGATAGGATTTATCATCCCTGCTTCAGACCCCACTGGCTTTAACGTAATTATGTATTCCTGCCTGGTGAAATGGCTCCATTCAACATGACAAGCGTGCCGGGGCTGTGTTAATGTGCTTCCCGTCGGAGCGAAATGGGTCAGAGCGCTATCTATCATCGACGCGGTACCTCGCTGGAGAGGAAGCCTTCATGGGGACATAAATGGGTGAGAGTGATCGCGAAGGGGGCCCGGGGTTCTGTGGTTCAGACACGCGCACACGCACACGGACACGGACACGGACACACACACACACACACACACACACACACACTGTTGTTTTTGGTCGATTGGTGAGGGACTTGAGATTACCAGCTTCCCGGGAACCAAAAGAAAACGGGGCCTTAGATCGTATGTGTAGCCTGTTTTTTCCTTTCTCTTTTTGACCAGTCGGCTGCGGAGTCTATTGTAATGGCCACGCTAATGAGGTGTCAGCTAATCAGTTCAACTGTGTTGTACAGTGGGGCTTTATTTGACAATAGAAATAATTGCGTACAAGATTATCGTTTGTAATGCGTTCGGCCCCAACGCGACTCATCCTGAATGGGGCCAAATACAGGAGCCAACACGATATTCGTGTGATATTAAGACGCGCGCCGAAGCAAAAGAAAAAGTAATAATTTATTCAGATATACATACAATTTACATAGTTGTAGTGTAGTCTGCCCATGTAATGTAGTCATTTATTAATTCATTATTAGTCTTTTCCTTTTCTTTCTTTTAATACCATAGGCATTAATAACCAATGTATATTCTTGTAATACATGAATACATTGTATAATTCATATAACCAACAGCATTTCCATAGGGTTTTCCTTTTGTTATTTGCTATCGTCGTTCTTAATTGCGTCGCACGCGGCGGCCGAGCCGTCTGGAAATGACACTTAAATGGTCTTTTGGACAGGCCCTGGCAGGGCTGGCCACACACGTTTTGCACGCAGAAAGCATGTTGATTAAACGCTCCCGTGATACGCCCACCTCGATAAGGAAGAACTTATCTGGAAAAGTTGCCGCAGTGAGCTGCACCTCGTCACTGTGGGCGATCAATTTGTCCTGTCCTTGGCGCGACGGCCCGAGCCTCGCCACTGAATACTGCGCCACCAATAAGAGAGATGGAGGGAGATGCTATCTATGCTCAAACTATTCGCCATTTTGTTTTTTTTTGGTGACGGGGGGGGGGGGGGAGGGGATGGGAGGCTGATGAATGATACTTATTGATGGCGGGGGAGAGATATTGTATATATTAATCCAGAGGACAAGGCCGTTGCCTCCGATGAAGCAATATAAAACCCCGCCATGCGTGACTCCTGTCTGGCCGTGTGTTATCTGCCTGGTGACAAGCGGATAGCGTTTATCTCGGGCCGTGATGACTTCCATTGTTATCCAGGAGCACATTCACAACGCATGGCAGGGCTGTTTTCCGACGCCTCGTCTAATGAATTCATACGCGACAAGCCGAGTCATATTTTTGGGACTAAAACATAAAGAAGTGTGTTGGTTACGGGTATCCGCCTGTGAGGAAGGTGTCTGCGTATTTATATGTTTAAAACTTTATGTCTAAAGCCTCGCTGTCGCCCAACAGGTGATTTCAGGAAAAATAAATACGGAGCTAAAATTAATCATAAGCGACGTGAGCAAAGCAATAAAACGGTGACCTATTTTTTTCAGACGACAACAGGGGTGGTCTACCGCAGGCAGAGGTACGTTCGCTAGACACACCTCAGCGGCCGGTTTGGTATTTTGATTGGGAATGTCACCGGCACAACAGAAAATGGAGAATTGCACGGCGGCGGCTAGTCTTCTAACAATTGTTTTTTTTTTCCTCTCTGCCGTGAAACGCCTTAATAATCTTCCTAAAAGGGGGGGCTAGCCGTGGCAGCGATGTCAGTTTTACTCTTCAGAGTGTCCACCATCGAATCGCTATCGGCCGGGGGGGCCTTTTCTCCGGAGCGCCGCCTCGCAGACGCCAGCGGCTGTAATGGAAGCTTGTCCTAATGGTACTTCTGCGTCTTGGCAGAGGGGGGCGGGCGTGAAGGGGGGGGGGGGGGGGCGAGAGGCGAGAGAAGGCCTGGGCGCCAGAGCAGCCGTCTTACTACTTACTCCTGAATAAATGTGTAGGCAGGCCGTGCCGACAGCAGTATAGAGTCGGGGGATGAAGGCGACGACGCCGCTCCCCTGTTCTCGGTGCTTTCACCTTTTAGACCCGTGTCTGAAGAATAGCGGCTTTCGTACACTTTAATACCATGCAATTTACACCCCCCCCCCCCCCCAACCCAAGACTACAAATGCCATCCTATTCTTCTTCTTCTTATTCTTCTTCTTACAGCAACTGAAGCGAAGTGAAGCTCCTTATAATTAAGGAGGAGTAGGGGGTGGTGGTGGTGGTGGTGGTGGTGGTGGGGACGTTAGCAGGGGTGGTGGCGGCTGTTCCCGTGTGTGAACGTTGGAGTACCTGTGTTCGAGGTTCCGTCTTTATTAGCCACAGAGCGGTAAGCCGGGGCTCTCCATGCGCTAATCCCCGGCTAAAGAAACAGCTTTCGAGGAATTAACATCAAAAGTAAAGCTTGGCGGGGGCCGGCGGGGGGGAGCTTTTCTGCCAAGCGCCCGCCTCGGCTATCTCCTAAGTATTTCCAACGGCGCCGGAGGGGATGAGGCACAAGTTAAGTTGGGAAGCCGCTCTGTTGTTTTCCACCACCAGACTCTGACCTCGCCGCCGCTCCCGGGTCTCCTGGGTAATCCCTGATGGGTTTGAATCCCTGTAGTAGTGTTCTCTGTAGGTTGGGGTTGGTGATTTGGTTGGTTGGGTGGTGAGATCCTTTGGGTGCTACCAGAGGGGAGAGATGAGGTGCACTTGATTCCAGTAAGGGGTTAGGGGCTACCCATCAGGAGGGGGTATAGTTTTGAATCTATGGTAGATTGGGGGGGGGGGGTGGGGGGGCTAAATGGTGGTCCTATGAGAAGGAGAAGTGGTTTTGAGTCCATAGGGGTTGGGGGAGGTGGTCTAGGAGAGGGGGAGGTGTGTGTGCTCTGTTTGTTGCCCCCCCCCCCCCTCTCTGTTCCCTTCCCCTTGGATTAATATACTAATACAGTGTGTGTGGGTGGGGGGGGGGAGAGAGTGTAAGTTGAAAAGACGAGATATTGAGAAGAGATAGAGAAGAGATGGCTAGAGACAAAAAAAATCACAAGTAATGTCTTTTGATTTGGTTGTGTTCCTTTCATCGGTACCAGAGACCAGAGGGACCTTCAGATAGAGATGTTCGGCGTGTCTTTCATCTGTACCAGACACCAGGGGGACCGGCAGATGGAGATGTTTGGAGTGTTTTTCGCTACTTACCTCTACTTGAATACAGATTTTGTGATTCTTTACCGATTCCTTCCTCCTCCGTACAGCGGTGTAAGGCGGCAGAGAGAGAGCCTGTTTAAGTGTGGAGAGGAGAGGAGAGGAGAGGAGAGGAGAGGAGAGGAGAGGAGAGGAGAGGAGAGGAGGAAAGCTGTGGTCGTTGCGAACCAACGGGGTTGAAATGAGGAGTGAGAAAGTCTATTGTGTTGAGTTATTGAAGCCCGCGGTGGACTTTTCGATACAACATCAGGTGTAATGATGGGTTAAAGAGGCCCAGGCCTGCTCGTTGTTCAGGACATTGTGGCACAAAACCGCCGTTCGCCCTTTGTGTGCTCCTTCTGCCGCCATGAACCAAGGATCACTCGGCCCCTATAATTCCTCCAGTGCGCTTTTGTCCTGACCTTTTGCCCATGCATTCGTCAGCACGGGCGGGTATTGTGTGTCCGCCGTGGATAGATTTGAGAGGACGGTGATTGCGACCTGTCAAAGCATACGGTTTGACACGTTGGCCGGTTTTCTGCTTTGTGTGGCCCCCGAACATGCATGTTGATGCCTTATCTTCAGCGAGCTGCACAATACAATCCTCCTTCTGGATCGGGTGTTGACAGAGCCATCGGGACGTTTGTTTCTTTCATTTTTTTGGGGGGTTATTTCCTAGGCTTTTATCTGACTTTCTTCTTGAAAGGAACCCCCCGGAGGATTGCTTTGGTCACATGTCACACAAGTGCGAGGACTTTGAAGCGAGCCAGAACCAACATTCTCCAGGGCTGGACAAATCATCCATTATATAGCTGTCACAGCCCCCGAGACGGTCGGACCGGAGCATTGTGTTACGGGCGTCGCCGCCGCCGTCACAGTGGGAGAGTGGCGCTGAAGGTAGCCCGTATAGACGCCAGGGAGAATGGAGCTATAGAGACACATTAGCACAAGACGGATATAAGGGAAGGGGCGAGATAACACCAGTCTTCATTTCAAACTTTTAAAAGAAAGATGGATAAAAGTACATTTTTGGACTTTACTGCCCTTCTCTCCCCGCCAATGCAATTGTTGAAAGATACAAACTTGTGGGTATGGGTTGGTGGTCGCTCTTAACAACTTTTTTGGTATACATCTTCTCTTCTCTGTGATTTCAAGTTATTTTAATTTTCACACTCGGGCAAAATAACACTTTGGATTGCTGTATTTGTCAAGTTTGGAACAAGGTTACATTCATTTTGTATTCTGTAAAGACAAGACTCTCCTTTCAACTGAATAAATGGTTCGTATTCACTTAGCCAACCATTATTAATTATCGAAAAACCGAAGATGCAGAGAGAAAGGCTTTTTGGAAGAAATCATTCGTTTTCATTGTCAATAGCCATTACACTTTTTTTGTAAAAGTGTGCTCAAAACACAAGTTTAACCATTAAAATGGAAAATTGTTTGGACGGAATCGCCAGCGCTGTATCTATTATTATGACATTTAGCCCAGCTAAGTTATTGCTTTGTGTACTGCTATCAAAACCAATTATTGCCTCTCACAGATTCATGTTATTTGGGCCAGCCTTGAAATTAATTCAGTTTAAAGAATCCCAAATTCACATGAAATATCGGCTTAAATGGCCGCTCTCCGTTGAAAACCAGTTGATGTGTCAAAACAGAATAATTGATGGCGCTAGAACCTGTGCTGTTTTTTTAGGGGTTTGTCTTAAGAAATGGTGTTGACAGCTGCGAGTCGACGCCACGATTAAGCGGACGGGATTGTTGTCAATGCAGCTTGCCGTTCGCCGTATTACCTGCAATTTCAATACTTTATTAATGATTCGGTTAAATATTTATGGTGCCAAACAGAACTCTGTTTGCTAGATTCACCGACTCCAAAAAAGCAAACCAACAACTCACTACACCCAGTGAGTCAGTTGGAAGCGAAGTGTGTCTCAGGAATGCTGTTGGCATCTTGAACACAGAAACACAAATACAAATTCTCCATCTTGCACTTCGTCTCACCGGCCTTCTGTTCTCAACTTGTTCGTTAAGTGTTGTGTGTTGTCTTTCAAATCCGAGTCCCCTGTCAAAGACAATCTCCTGGCATTGCGGATTGAAAATACTTTTCTAATCCGATTTAAAACAAAAATAGCTAAGCAATTCATTTGAACAAATCCACAATAGTATATACTGTATATGTAATATATAAATATTACATAATCCTTATTTTTCATAGCATAAAATATAACCGTAACCTACTACAACAAAATATAATTGTCTATATATATATATATATATGTATATATATGTGTGTATATATATATATATATATATATGACTGCGGAAAACTTTCTGCTAAGTATTTTCATTTCTCCTGGATTCCAGTAAAACCCGGGTTATGGATTTCTGTCGGAGCCGTCTGACCCGGCGGTGTCCTCTTCATTGAGTGGTGAGGTGAGTGTGGAGGCGTCCGATCCGCTGGCAGTGGACCCTCCACGGGGACCAACTCCGCTCCCCTTCACATTTGCGCTCATGAAGAGAAACCTATGTGTTTATTTTTTGCCACAGTATTTGCTGTGTGTACTCTACGTTCATTTAAGTTATGCTGCGATGATACACAGGCAGTGGGAGCGTTGCAATATCTCCTCCTCCTCCTCACTATAAGAAGCCGTTATTGAGGAGTATGTGTTAATTAGGTGAGTCAGGTGGGTATCATGTATTGTGTGTGTGTGTGTGTGTGTGTATATATATATAGTCGTATTCACTCTCTGTTACTACTACTACTACTTCTATCTGTTATATTTTTATACCATGGAATGAGTCCACACTGGCCCTTCTGCAATCACCGATCACACTTAAACCTCACACACACACACACACACACACACACACACACACACACACACTGAGCCATCAGCACCGCTGCTTGGAACAATCTAAGGGGGGGAACACTGCTATTGTGTTAACGTAGTTAGTTACATCAACTCTATTGGTCATAAGCACGCATGATTGCCTCATCTAAAGATCAGAGTTGAGAACAGACCAGGGAATGTAAGCAATCTTTATTACACATCAGAAAAATGAGAGGGAAAAAAAGAATTGCACTGGGGGGGGGGGGGGTTAAAATAGGGTATTTATCCAACTGACGGAGTGTTCGAAGCCATATTATCCACTGATACTTCTGGCGAAAACTGTCCAGAATAATTTAGGTCCTATTTGGCTCTGGGAGAAAGTAAGAATCCGTACTTAAACGGGAAAAAACGAAAATAAATCCAGCCCCGTCTGTTTGGAAAGTAATTTAGGCAATATATCATTGGGTAAAGTGCAGGCTCTTTATCAAGGATATTTTGAGTTAGCCTCATACCGCCGCATAATCTCAATGAAATCAAATGTCAAGGTATCAGTTGCAATTTTAGGAATTGATTCGAAGGACTGAATACGCTGCACTTGACACAATGTTGTTGTTGTTGTTATTTTCCAATCATGAAGACAATTGTACCAAAGAAATACTTTAAGAAATGTGAACGCTTTAGGGCTTATGCGTGTTATTATTCATCATGTCTCTAATATCCCCATCTACATCAAACTATAACCCAGAAACCACCCCAGTTTCACGCTCTCTTCCCTCTCCCAGAACATCACCGAGGCCGGGATGCAGAACTAAATCAAAAAAACACATCATAAAAAATAACCACTTTGACGCAACCCCAACCCTTTTGCTCCTTTGGTCTTATTGGCAGCGCGGCCGCTGTAGGTAGCGCCACTGTGAAAGAAGCCAAAGCACAATGGTGTTTTTCAACAGGCCCGATCCTATACGCTGATGTAGGATGAGGACGAGGGCGGGGCTTTGCAGCTTCGTAAAGCTCTATAATCCATAGCCGACACCCGAGCGGTGGCGGCGGCGGCAGCAGCAGAAGCAGCCGGCGCCGTGTGAGTCAGTGTGCCTTATTAAACTCATCCCACCGCTGAAAGGCACGCGGTGTGATTGACAGAGATATTGCGGTGACCCCTCCGGCTTCTTCTTCTTCTTCTTCTTCTTTGGCTGTTGTCATTCAAAGAGGCTGCGGCGCCGGCGTCTATTTGCGGCGTGGAAATTGTGTGGTGGGATTGGGGGGGGGGGGGGGGGGGGGTATGCTGGGTGTTTGGTGGTGGAGGCGGCGGGGGGGGAGCAAACGAACACACCGGAGGGTGCCCTCCCCCGCCCCCTCCCCTCCTCGTCATCGCTCTGCTCTCTGTCTTTGTCTCTCTTGTCGTCTCGCTGCCCTCTCCTCTCACGCGCTCTCTTTCTGTCTCTCGCTCTCTTTCTGTCTCTCACTCTCTTTCTGTCTCTCGCTCTCTTTCTGTCTCTCACTCTCTTTCTGTCTCTCGCTCTCTTTCTGTCTCTCGCTCTCACGCACACACAATCTCATCGGCACCATCATCGCCCTCCTCGTCACGTGGGGGGGAATCTCCTTGATGTTTTGACGGGTGGTCGATGGATCCCTCCCCAACCGCTTGTCACGTAGGGCTCATTCTCCACATCATTAGGGAACGTTTGCGTTGACGTGAGCCCAACTTTCCGCGTCACCTGGGCAGACGGTGATGCTTTAAAGGCGGAGGAGACGTTTTAGATAGAAGCTCACTTCTGCCAGAAGGTGGTGGACCCGCATGGCAAGTAATTGTTGCTACGTGTCGTTTCTGTAGCACTATTCGGTGGCTTAAACCGATGTGAACGTAACTGTGGTTATTTATACCACTCGAATGGGGATTCCGCTTCGGTTTGGACGATTAGAACAAATGTTGGATATTAGATTTAACTATGAAGATGAATACACCTAGCCAACTTAATCTATCTAAGGGTCGAAGTCCTTGTCCTAAATCGGTGATTATACGATCCATCCACCGTAAGCACTACTTCCTTCCTTTGATTACAATGAAAGTTAATAAATCCATAAATCAACACAAATTTACAGCGGTAAGAGTAACATGAGTAAATGATGGGGAGTAAATAAACTCAAACAAAACATCGGAAAACATAAACCCGAACAAAACACACCAAACTTAACATGGGCAAACCTGGATACGGGGCGAATTAAATGGAAGCCTAGTCTCACACAGCCAGACCTATCTCCACACTTCATTTGAGAGACTGTGCAAGTGCTGAAGAAAGGTCTGGCTGGGGCCATTATCATTCTGGGATAGGGGATAGGGTGATATTAAAAAGCTCTGTCTTGTTTGGATTTCTTTAAACCAATCACAGTCCCCGGATGCTGTGACGGCGCCGGCAAAACGGCGTCGAGGGGGAAACTTGTTTCGGGTGGAACATTTTGCATAACCGGTGGGAAAACATGCAAGAACGTCCCCGTTAGACAGCAAGCGTTCTGAAGATACTATTTGTGTATTTGCAACCGTTCTCTGAAAGAACTAGAGCATGCCGGCCTTATTGCACAATCCACATCTTCGTCACCATTTTTACGGGGACTTAACACGCAGTAACGCATAGATAGGGAGGAGAATTCAGATTTCCATCATTGGCCAATAGCAGGATTGGCTTTGCTATTATTAATGGCCCCTGTTTGATGTACCTATTGGGTAAAATCTAGGGAGCCAACTTATTGTACTTTTACTTGGAGGTTTGTTAGGAAGGAAATGCGCTAATGACTTCTGGTAACAAATAGTTCTCTTGCCTACCAGTTGAATGACATTATTGTAAGTCTGGGCAGAAGTGTCTGTTAAATGACTGTAATGTAATGTAAAAATTGTCTGCTTATCCCCACAGCCTTCAACCGGTCAGCCAGACTATCTTACTTAACTTGATGTAGCTGTATAAAAACTCTAAAATTGCCATTTTCCCTAACCTATGAACTAAGTTAGCTTGCATGCAGAGACAAAGGAAAAGGGGTTTTCTTGGAGGCACTTTCGGCGTTGGTAGACGTTGCTGTTGGGTCAGTCCCAGCAGGAACCACGTTGGTCTGTCAGCTCTGTTAGTCAGAGACTTAATACCCATATTTAAATATCAGTGATTTTCTACATAGGTCCATTCATTCCATATAGGCCTATATTATATCCCAACATTGGCAATCATTTTGGAATCTTTACTTTTCAGATTAGTTTTGGTTTGAGATGACGCAAACATGTAAGATCTACAGTTCACGCCCACAACGCATCGTAGAAGCCTGCCGTCTGCACGGAGAAGGGAACAATAGGAAATCTCTCATTAGGGCGGTCCTGCTGTCCTGGTTTATGTTGATAAGTCATAGGCTAATGATACATGAGCTTCAAGATGTTATGACTGATGTCTCCTCAAAGTGAACTTTGTTTTTCATTGCGAGGAGCGATGTTTTCAAACTACAATGTTTTCAAACTACTAAATGCCAGGCATTTTTTTAATCAATAACCGCTAATAGTAATTGTTAAACCTGAACCACCTAGCTTCCACAGTCAGGCCATCAGGCTGCTGAACAAGGGCGTATAGCATATAACAATGTATATTTTATTACATTGATTTCTATATACATATTGCTCTTTTATTCTATTCTATTTTTATCTATTTATTTTATTTTTATAACTGCGGTCTGTCGTCGGGTATTGCACATAAGATTTTCACACCACTGCTTTATACTTGTGTAAACTGTGAAGTGACAATAAACTTGACTTGAATTACTTGACTTTAAATCGACTAATTAACTAGTATTGAACTGTTTTTATTGCCAGTCGGTCTTTGGTATTTTCTGCCGTCATTAAAAACAACATGGCAAAAAGGGCTGGTCCTGCCTACTTCAAATGCCATTTGCAGCCATAGGATAGAGCGTAGACCAAATGGAAATTGCCATTGAAAGCTAAGAGATCAGATATTTGGTTCCAAGAAACACTTAGTGCGGCCTTAATGTCCTTTCTCTGTATGTTTTTCTCAGTCCAAGTTGTTGTTGATCATCCTTGTGAGAATGACCTTGTATTTCTATGTGGCAGAGCGTGCATCTCAGTAAAAAAGCATGGGAGAGAGGGGCCACTAGAGAATGACCCTGTGTCGTCGTCCCGCCCCCACCCCTCCCCCCCATGGTGTATGGTTAACCTCATCGGGCGGTCAACCCGCCTGGAGTGTGCCTTGCTGTTCAGTGGACGGTGTAAACACACTCGTCGCCAAAGTGCGTAAAGCAGCGTAGCCCGGTGCGTCCTCATGTCCTTCTAGAACACATGGATTTATTCTGTTATTCACGACATCCGCGGTGAAACGACCATGAAGCCACAATGGTTTCCTGCAGCTGGTAAGCAGAGCAGAGTGTATTTTAGTAGTACCACTCTTCCACTGTCTTCGGTGTATTGGTGTGTTCTTCCGTGGTCTCGTAAAAGCGCATCACAACGACAAACCATGGTCACAGAATATCCCTTGTAGCATATGGATTCACAGACAGATGTTTCATGGTGAGGGAGGGAGGGGGGGGGCAGGCGTTTAATGTTACCCCATGAAACATCTGTTTGTGAGGACTTTGAGACAGACAAACCCTTATGAATGTGCTTATTTACACACACGCAAACACGCATACACACTCACACATACACACACTCTCTCTCTCTCACACGGGCACACTCACACACACACAGGCAAACACTCTCTCGCAAACTGGCGTCTCCGGCACTTTGTTATAATCGACACAGTCAAACAAACAATTGATGTGAGGCGCAGCAGAAGGAGGAGAGAGCGCCTATCTGCCTTTTTGTTTGGACCCAACAACAACGACAATACCAGGAGAACAGCTTTGTCGCTTCTGATCATTTCGATCATTGAGGAGAAAGAATTACACACAAGCCTTTCCTTTCCTCTTTTCTATTGCTTTACAATTGAAGATATACTGTATATGTATATGTATGTATATGTATATGTATATATATATATATGTATATGTATGTATATATATATATATATGTGTATATATGTATATGTATATGTATATATATACGTGTATATGTATATATATACGTGTATATGTATATATATATATGTGTATATGTATATATATATATATATATATATATATATATATATACGTGTGTGTATGTGTATATGTATATATATATACGTGTGTGTATATATATATATATATATATATATAATACATACACAGTCTGGTACTTGTGGCATTTATGTGTTGGATATAACCATGTGTCAAACTTTCAGTGGCTGCTGTGGTCAAACAGAGCCGGGGATGAAGAGGTAGCAATTAATTTTTAGCATGATAGGCTACAGCGACGCACTTGGCCCTCATTACGCAGTCACTTTTAATTACCGTTAGGCGGACGAGTTCTTGTGCAGGTGTGTGTGTGTGTGCGTGTGTGTGTGCACATTTTGTGAATACAAAGACTGCACCGAGAGAGAGAGACCCAGAGGCTCTGCTGAGTCTTGCGAGAGATAGAAATACCACACACAGGTCTTCTGTGGGGTTTTATTTTAAATGGAGGTATTTTTGCACACAGGAACACTGTGGTGGAAAACGTATGTGTGGGGAAAAAAAATAAATAGGCGGAAAAATTGGCATTGAAACAGGAGGAATGAGCAAGGAACAAAACCATGATTATGATAAAGAATTGAATAATCAAATACAAACATTTAACTACACGGTCAGACACGCTGATGGTTTCGTGGTCAGTGGAGCCCCCCCCCCCCAAAAAGGTACTGGGTTCAATCCCTCACGTCCGCAGTCTGCCTGAAGGCATACCTAGGGCTGAACAAAAATGAAAGGGGAAAAAAACGACGATATCTTCGATTCAAGTAACTTCGGATAAAAGCTTCTACAATCAGTTCATGCACTGACAACTGATCTCTGGATAGGCCTCCGTGTTCAGTTAAGATCTCCTGTTGACCCTGAAGCTTCATTTAAACCTCCATTTGTACCTTCATTTAGACCTTCATTTATACCGTTGAACAGTCACCGTGGGTCGCTACATTGCCGCCGTAGCTTACGTTCACCTCTCCAGCTGAACTAAATATAAGCACTGGCTAAGTCTCACCGCGGCTATTCGATGCAGAAGCATAGTTCAATTCAACCATAACCCCTACTAAAGCGAACACTGGTTTCCTCAGTGAGTCTAGGGTTTACCGCCCACGTTTGCCTCCTCAACAAGAGAGTAAACAAGTATCCACCTGTATGTATACAAGATGTATGATAGCTGTGCTAGCTATCATACAAAAGGCAAAAGGCCGTATCTTCATTTTTTTGTTCCAAATCGTTGTGGTTTTTTTTACGTCTTGGGAACAACGGAGACCTTACTGTATCGTGTGGATAAATAACCTGGGTCTATGGTGTTGTCGTTTTCTTTAAGAAAAATATAGAACCGTGGGCGGTGTTTGCTGCAACTTGAACAAGTTCAAGAAAAGCTAAAGCTAAAACCTGTGCTCTGGCGCTGGTGCTCTGGCTTTGTTTGGCTGCCCTTTTGTTTGGAGAGCGGAGGAAACTCAATTTTTGGCAACGCTCTTTTGATTAGATTGCAAAGGGATTTGCCCAAAAATAAGAAGCCACTCTGCGGCAAGTGAACCGCTGAGCTTCGTGCGAGCCGAAGCCTGGGTGTGAAGCCTGCAAGCACCACTGGTGGTGACCTGTTGGTGAGAAATGCAAAACTTGCGCTTTTAAGGGGTAGGAAAGAATATATTGTTGTTGTTTTTTTTTCCAATACAAATTCATACTCATTCATATTGGATTAGTCCAATGGCCCCTCCCTATCTCTCTGACCTCCTCCCCGTCACACTCCTTCCCGTCGCCTCAGGTCCGCTGACACCAACAGCCTGAAAGTCCCCAGGACCGAGCTACGGACCTGGGGCCACAGGGCCTTTTCAGTGGCTGCACCCTCCCTCTGGAACGCTTTCACCATCCACATCCGTCAGGCAACTGCCCTACCATCCTTCAAACAACCACCCTACCATCCTTCAAACCACCACCCTACCATCCTTCAAACAACCACCCTACCGTCCTTCATACAACCACCCTACCATCCTTCAAACCACCACCCTACCATCCTTCAAACCACCACCCTACCATCCTTCAAACCACCACCCTACCATCCTTCAAACAACCACCCTACCGTCCTTCAAACAACCACCCTACCATCCTTCAAACAACCACCCTACCGTCCTTCAAACAACCACCCTACCATCCTTCAAACCACCACCCTACCGTCCTTCAAACAACCACCCTACCATCCAACAGGCTCTCAAGACCCACCTCTTCAAACTGGCTTTTTTTTATCATACCCCTTATTTTTCTATCTATCTATATTTGATCTGTCTTATTTTAATCAATATAACTATTAAATAATTGTCCTGTGTGCCTGTCTGTAAAGCGGGTGTCCAGAAAAGCGCTACTATTATTATTAGTCGACAGTCTCATATACCACTAGATTTCATCGAGATATTATCATCATCGTCGTCATGCGATGGACAAAATGAGATCATATGGAAGTTCCAGCTTTTTGCCTTAGTTGACATGAGCCCTTATTATTCTGTAGACACACCAAGTAAGGGTCAACGGGTCAAGTTTGAGCTCAGGACAGGACTATTGTGTAAATTTCGTAATTCCATAAAAAGTCTGTCTGACACTCTGGCAAGTTAAGTTCTTTTGCCTTTTGTAAGGCAGGGTAAGTATGTCCTTCAAGGGCACTCACAGCGGCGCACACGTTACTGTACATCACTGTCCTTTGTTCAATATTGTTCAACGCCCCTTCAGGCTGTTCTTTTCTACAGTATCACACTATACAACATCATATGGTGGATGTTATTGGAGACTTGTTAGGAATGAATTGCACTTTTGACTTCTGTTGACGAGTTGTTCTCTTACCTACCTTTTGTTGAACGCCCTATTGTTAGTCGCTTTGGACAAAAGCGTCTGCTAAATGACTGTAATTTGATGGAATGTAATATACTTTAGAGGTGTGTGTGTTCCAAATTTTGAGAACTATAATGATGTTGTGGATAAAGAGATATAGACCTACTCCCTAAGATGTTTTAACCTGCTTCTATCCCATGGCTGTGTGCTACTTAAGAGAGGCACTGGACACAATTGTCCTTAATAATTTGAATGGGCCTTAATAATAATAATTCTCTGCATTTATATAGCACTTTTCAAGACACCCAAAGCACTTTACATCGTGTGTGTGCGTAATGGTAATTTTATATAGCGCTTTTACCCAAAGCACTATACAAGTCAAGCCTCACATTCACCCATTCATGCACACATTCATCCACCTACGGTGGAGTCAGCCACACAAGGAGACAGCCACCCAGTCTTGCTCAAGGACACCTCGACAGGTTTTGCTAGGAGGAGCCGGGGGATCAAACCAACAACCTTCCGGTTGTGAGGCGACCGCTCTACCTCCTGAGCTATATGCCGTAGCTGGGTATGCTGCCGCCCTGTGTTTGAGGGTTGTGGAAAGTAGTGTAACATACATCTCTCATGTCATATCTCCTTATCTAAGTGGTCAGCCACCGAATCCATCCACTGACGTCCACCGGAATCACCAGACAAGTTTGATGTGGAAATTAATTAATGAATGAATAAAAAAAATGAATGCGCGACACGTGTCGTACACATCAATGTCCGGTATGTACAGCACCGCCACACGTCAGTTCTCCGCGGAGAGCAGAAACAAACGACGCACGACGCCGTGATTGGCTGGAGACCAGCCGAATTAATAATTAATAAACATCCCATTCCTGAATCAATGTGAGAGCACACAGACAGGGAAGAGGTTATCACATAACACCACAAACCTTAAGGAAACACATCCACGCCCAGCACACTCCCGGCACAACTCTGTATAGAGCTCTACGTCAATTCCCAGAAAATAATAAACACAATTTTAAATCGCAACCCCCCCCCCCCCCCCCCCCAAACCAAAACAAAACAAAACAAAACAGCTGTCCAATAGCTCACCGAGTGCCCTCTTGGACTTTCTCGCCTCATTATTTTAATAAATAACGGTGTCTGGAGACGCTTCTTCGGGATGTGTAGTTATTGTGTGGAAGATGTGGGTGTTTCAAGCTGTACACACAATACAGGCATTCATGGGGCGGCTTCCGCGGCGAGACACGGCACAAGATCAGTCTGAATTGATCGCAGTATACGGTTATTGAATGCACAGCGTTTACCAAAGACAATAAACACACACACACACACACACACACACACATAGTGGGTGGGGGAATAAGAAAGATTTTTTACCAATCAATTCCACCAGGGGTTCTCAACCTTTCTTCCATCAGCGCCCCCTCAGGGTTATCTTTGGCAGTGTACGGCCCCCACACCCACCCGAACGGAGGCAGGAACGCTAGGTAGTTGGAATATAGTGTTTTTGTTTTAAAACAAATCACTTAGTGTAGACTTACAGGTGAAGCTCATGAACTACAAGTACTTTTTGTAGTTTGTTGCTGGATTCATACAAAGAAGTATACGTTAAAATGAATGCATAAACAACCACCGAAAACAGAACACGCATGTGAACCGAGAGGTAGCTGTGGGTTTAGATCGTGAGGAATCAATGCAAACTGTAAACTAGACGGCACTTAGTGGAGCACATAACTCCACCACACCAATCAATCACAATTTCAATACTCTTTATTGGTCACATACATGTACACACACACACACACACACACAGTGAAATGTGTTTCTCTGCATTTAACCCATCCTTGTATTAGGAGCAGTGGGCAGCAACTGTTTATACAGCGCCCGGGGAGAGGTGTAGTGTAGAGCTCTTGTGCCTTGCTCAAGGGGACCTCGGCCAGTGTCCAGGTGGCAAACTGGCGTTTCGGGGACTTGAACCGGCGACCCTCCGGTTCCCTAGCCGAAATCCCAACAGTCTGAGCTGCAGATCTACAGTATGTTCCTTGGCCCATAAGTAATCCAACCCCCACGTCTGCACATAGCATTTAGAGTTATCTCGCTAGCAAACAAACAGACCAACAAACAGGGACGTACACAATAATAATCCAAGCCCACCAGGGGGGGCGGTACCGCCGCTTAGAAACCCTAAATGATGCCAACGACGAAAGATGGAGTGAGCAAGAGATGCGGTGTGGCGGCACACATGAAAATACCTCTGGTCTTGATTGCTTTATCCTCCCTGTTGGGGGTAATTTGGTTGTGTGTGTGTGTGTGTGTGTAGCGGCAGCGCATTCAGCCGCGCCGGCTAGGCTAGCCTCGGGTATTGTTCGGTAATGGGATACTGGTGCGAGTGGGTTATTGGTTAGCTCTGTTAATATATAGAGACATTATGTCTATTATTATTATTAGTATTATTATTATTGTTATTACTACTCATTCTCGCCATGTACAAGAAAAGTTGAGAATCCTATTTTGCTGTTGACTTGTTCCCATAAATTGCAGAACTCTCACAAAAAAAAAGCGGTGGGGAAAAGATGTCACTGAAAATGTTAAATTCAAATGAGTGTTGTGGTGGATGTGTCGCTTGGGGATTCCAAAAGAAAGTGAAGCCTGTGAGATGTTGTGGGGGGGGGGGGTGGGAGTGGGTGGGGAGGGGGGAGGAGTGGGAGGCGGGGGGGGTGGGGGGGAGGTTCACCGAAACAAGGAAGTTCTGCAGTAATTAGGGACGGTGTGCGTGCTACACACCGCATCTTTCACTTCTTCCCTCTTCATTTTATTATTATTTATTTTTTCTCACGGGAGGGAGAGGGGGGAGGGGGGGGGGGGGGCAGCATTCTTTTCTCTTTCTTTTTTTTAATTTTTTTTCCTCAACACATATTTTTTTCCATTACAGCGGTACAAGCCCTCGAAACGAGACAATAAAAAGTGCTGACAAGTGACTACATGCCTTGAATACTCCAGCCATTACCATATGATCCTGTCAATGTTCCGCATCTATTAATGCATATGTCTGCTCGCGCTACCGCCAACCGCTCTCCCCCCCCCTTCAGCTAATGCGTTTTGTTGTGGCACATTTTAGCACCCGGGTATCAGTTTATTTTTTATTTTTTTCCCTCCTCGGGGTGA
The DNA here is from genome assembly GCA_027704905.1 of Muraenolepis orangiensis. NCBI lineage: Eukaryota > Metazoa > Chordata > Actinopteri > Gadiformes > Muraenolepididae > Muraenolepis > Muraenolepis orangiensis. The sequence goes on along the minus strand of CM051011.1, from coordinate 2,205,083 downwards.
GTTGTAGTCGAGAAAATGTTAAAAAAAAAAAAGAAAAATTCTCCAATTCCAAAATGAAAAGCCCTCAAACTACCCCGACATCTTACCAGGAAATTCGACTTATTTGCAATTCATATGAGGTTAAAGAACAAATAAACGGTTTTCCTCTAAAACAACACAAAACATGAATGTTCTCCCGGTCCCTAATGTCACACATCGTCACGTAATTAGATGACAAAGGAATCGGCCCCTGAAGCGCTACGCTTGGCTCCACTGGACTTAGACAAGTCGAACTCATCATCTCACAGCGTGAAAGATGGGGAGGTGGGGGTTCGTGGCAGAAGAACGGTAGGAAGTGTGTGTGTGTGTGTGTGTGTGTGTGTGTGTGTGTGTGTGTGTGTGTGTGTGTGTGTGTGTGTGTGTGAGATGTTGTTTGTCAGTTTGTTTTTCTTTTCTTTCATTTTTTTTCAATTATAAACAAGAATCAGTAGAACGGCCCTCCCTCGGCTAATGCAATTTATTGTGGCACATTTCAGCACCGGGAGTACAAAACCTACCGAGTAGAATGTATTCTGCTTGAATGTGTGTCCAATGTGCGTCTTGTTGTACGCAAAACAACAAATGGCGGTGTAAACGGAGCGCTGGATAGGCCACTTTCAATGTCTCTGTTCCTTGACCTGACTCTAAAATAACATTTGAGGGCTTTCTGTTCACACAGAAAAGTTATTATTGTGCTCCCCAAGTTTAACAAACAAACTGAATTTTGTTCATCAAGTGAGTCCTTCTGAGCATTTATACAAAATGGCCAACCATTGTAAAACACAGCCTCACAGTAAAGGAGGGCACTTGATCAGAAACTATTGATATGGGCAATCAATATTCAATCTGCTGGCAGAGGCAGTATAGCAGGTATGGATAGGGCGTTTGACTTCTAGCCAAAATATACTAGGTTCGATTACCGATGTCTGTGGCCTACCTGGCCCACCTCGAGCAAGATACCAAACCTCTGACTTGCTCCTTAATCGCACGTACATAAAACAATTCACTGTAAGTCACTTTGGATAAATAGGTTTTGCTGAAGGACTAAATTCAATTTAGCAATTAATGTTGGCTGTCGTGAAACACAGTGGGATAACGACAACAACAACATAACATAAATCACAGGAACATTCTCATTTTCCATGAAGAGCTTTCTTGTTAGAGACATGGACCTACTGCATAGTACCGCAGCAGTAAAGATGTAGCACTTGACACAGTATCTCGGTAGTCGTAGTACTGGACTCAGGGCCATAACAGTACCGCTGCAGTAGTCTTGTAATACTAGACTGTAGCAGACGAGGCTGCCACTGAAATGGCTTCTTTAGGGCTCCGGTGATGAGGAATCCGTTTTTTGTAGGTGGTAGATGAACAGAGCAGATGGTCCATACTAGAACTCTCCCCCTGAGTGTGTGTGGTGGTTGTTGGTTTAACCTGTGGGCCTTGATTACCAAGGATGCACAGGTGTGCAGCCTCACCAGACCCAGACATTAGTCAGTCTGACTGGGTACCAGGTGAGGCTGCTTCAACCAGACTCATCAGTCTGACTGGGTACCAGGTGAGGCTGCTTCAACTAGACTCATCAGTCTGACTGGGTACCAGGTGAGGCTGCTTCAACCAGACTCATCAGTCTGACTGGGTACCAGGTGAGGCTGCTTCAACCAGACTCATCAGTCTGACTGGGTACCAGGTGAGGCTGCTTCAACCAGACTCATCAGTCTGACTGCTTAAACCAGCCACCAACCATCCGCACACACTCTACATGGACACAGAACCTTGGGTAGTACTGTATTACTTGACATTGTCCATTGGGCAGTAGTAATACTAGACGAGAGTACCTTGATGGTATAGTAGTACTGTTGTACTGAAAGCAGTGCCTCTGTTTGGATTATTGAGGGAGCAGTCAGCACACAGGATATCAAGGACAGAATGAAGCCTAATATAGAACTAACGTTTAGGTTATGGACCAAGAATACAAATGAGGCTCCCAATTACAGTATGTGCCTAATAAATAAATGTATGTATATGCAGTGTGTATATATATATATATATATATATATATATATACACACCCACACACACACACACACACACAAGGCACATACATGTAGATCATTTGCAACTTGATCAAAGTTGTTTTGCAGGGTTTTGAATTCCACATGCACAGCGTTGACCGTACATCACCGTGAACGTTTTAGTTTAAGTAGCCTAATGCAACACTTCACATCAAATCGATAGGCGACCCCTTTAACAGCTCAAGGTAGCACGAGGACCGCTTTATGAACGGGCCTGCTCCACGGATAATGTATGGCGCACCACCTCGAGCGCGCCGTTGTTCTTCATAATAAACCCCATTGCAATTATTCTGGCTGTGCATTTAATAAAGACACTTGAAAGAGTAAAGTCTCCGGACAGCCCGGGGGCTCGGTGGCAGTGAGGCTAGGGTGCTGTGTGGCCAAGGTTATCACACTGGCTGTCTTTCAGGTGGGGAGAGAACACTTAAGAGCCCAGGCTCGGGAACAGCCTTCTTGACATGCAGGTCCTTGATCTGAGGGAGACATTGTGTGAGCAGCCAACTGGCCTGACCTATAAAAAATGGACAATGTTAAATTCCAGGGCACCCAGGGTTGCTTCCCTGATTCGGACGTATAGCTGGTTTAAGGAGTGAAGTGGAGCTGTTTTTTTCCTTCTAGGCTGCCGCAGATTTCACTTTCATCGTTTGAAAGATCGTACAAATAATATTGGGATAAACATTTGACTAGTATAAAATTAGGAATGATGTGTTCTTGGTTCTATGCAAAACGTGGTAATTAAGTTGCATTCAGTGCCTTAATTAATGCTATTATATACTTTTTTTTATATATATAGTAATGCATAGATTTTAGTGAATAGAACACAAACAATGCATGCATCAAGGCAACTTTGTTTTTTTCTTTCTTTTCTTCTTTTTCTAATATGCAAATCTTTCAACTGTCGCTGAAATAATTAATGCATTAATTCACAATGTCTTTGTCATGCAGTGGAGAGAGAGCATCCCTGCATTAAATAGGGGTTCACACTGCAATGTTCCTGACAGTGTTACATTAGAAAAGGTGCACTAGACTGGTTTTCTAGTTACTTTACATGTTTGTTTTTTTATAATATTCAGGTGTTTGACACCTGTTCTGGGTTCGAACCCCAATGCCCACAGTCCTCCTATAGGCATATTTTAGCAAGACGCCTTAACCCCTCCCTGCTCCCTTAATGACATGTCATTAAGTAATTAATTAGGTAATTCATTAAATAAGTCATTAAGTAAGTCGCTTTGGATAAAAGCGTCTCCTTATTGACTTAATTGTAACATAACTGTTCACACTGTGGACAGATAGAACAAGCCTTTCTATCTTACGCTAGGCTTACAGTTAGAAGGAAGTATCAGTTTGCGTTGCAACTGAAGAGTTTTCCTGTTGGACACATCGGAACATAGTACCTCAGCGTGGTGTTTCAGTACTGGATGCAGTATCTTGGCAGGAGTAGTACTGCACATAGTATCTTGGGTAGTACTGTAGTACTACAGTAATACAGTATATCTGGTGTGTAACCGTAGTAGTAGTATGGTAGTAGTATTGTAATACTAGACCGAGTACCTGGGTAATAGCATTGTAACACTAGACAGTACCTTGGTAATAGTATTGTAACACCAGACAGAGTACCTAGGTAGTAGTATTATAATACTAGACAGAGTACGTACGTAGTAGAATTGCAATACTAGACAGACTACCTACGTAGTAGTATTGTAACTCGAGACAGCACCTTGGTAGTAGTATTGTAATTCTAGACAGAGTACCTTGGTAGTAGTATTGTAACAATAGACAGGACCTTGGTAGTAGTGTAACGCGAGACAGTACCTTAGTAGTAGTATTGTATCGCTAGACAGAATACCTTGGTAGTAGTATTGTAACACTAGACAGTACCTTGGTAGTTGTATTGTAACACTAGACAGTACCTTGGTAGTAGTATTGTAACACTAGGCCGTACCTTGGTAGTAGTATTGTAACACTAGACAGTACCTTGGTAGTTGTATTGTAACACTAGACAGTACCTTGGTAGTAGTATTGTAACACTAGGCCGTACCTTGGTAGTAGTATTGTAACACTAGACAGTACCTTGGATATAGTATTGTAACGCTAGACAGTATCTGTGTAGTAGTATTGTAACACTAGACAGTACCTTGGTAGTAGTATTGTAACACTAGACAGTACCTTGGTAGTAGTATTGTAACACTAGACTGTACCTTAGTAGTAGTATTGTAACACTAGACAGTACCTTGGTAGTAGTATTGTAACACTAGACAGTACCTGGGTAGTAGTATTGTAATACTACCTACGTAGTAGTACACCTAATACTAGAAAGTGTACATTGGTAGTAGTATTGTAACGTAAGACAGTACCTGTGTAGTAGTATTGTAACGCTAGAAAGAACCTTACCATAGTATTTCTGCCACTAGTGTTTATAGTGACCGTGGTCCCTGATCCGTCAAGGGGGTCTGTGAGCAGGCTTGTGGGCCCCTGACCTGAGGGCCCCCCGTGGCTGCAGGGCCATAGTTAGTTCTGAAGGGGGCCGGGGGGGCCACTGACACACAAATGGCAAACCCCCCCCTGCAGGGAATCGATGGAGTGCACAAGGGTTAGTCAGGGTCGTCACGCTGGGGGCGTGTTCACGTTGCCGTGGCAACATGCCATGACAGCGGGTGTATACATTCAATACGCAGTGGAGGAAAAACTCAGAAAGGGATTTTTTTAATATTGTCATCTGTTCTGTGTGCGTATTTTTAAAGGACTTTCGGCATTGACTCCTAAATTTGAATGTCGTTTTCACAATGTCACTTTCTGGGTGTTCTGGGGCTTATTTCTTCCCTGATAGTGTTTAATTCCGAGCAGAATAAAAAAAAAAATGGAATAACAGCCTGTGTTAATCCCTTTCGTTTCCACATGTAAAGGAGTGCTTTAAACGGAAAACCTCCCTCCCGAAAATCATCCATTGTGTAGAGCGATTGTGTGCAGCACGTGCAGCATGTGTGCTTGGGGCCATTCGGGGCTACAATGGGCAAACTCAAACCAAACACAACAATAGTTAAAGTGAAGAGTGGCGCTTGCTGAAGAGGTAGGGCAGATCGCCTGGTAACCGAGTGGTTGCTGGTTGAACGCCAGGCTCCTCTGTGTATGAATGGGTGAACGTGAGGCAATCATTTTTAAGCAATTTCAGTGGCTGAAGGTTAGAAAAGTGCTAACTGCAGTTTGCCATTTACAGTCGACTGTTCAGAACATGGGAACTATAAGTATAATGGCGATACTTCTATCTTGGCCTGTTATATACCTGTTCTATTCTTGTTCTATTGTGCTCTATTCTGTTGAATACCTGTTGTATACCTGTTCTATATGTGTGTCATACCTGTTCTATATTTGTGCTATACCGGTTGTATACCTGTTCGATTGTGTTCTATACCTGTTTGAAATATTTTCTATATTTGTGCTATACCTGATCTATACCTGTTTTATACCAACATTTTTTAATCATCATGTTTGAATTAGAGTTGGCCTTTGCCTAGTCACATAGCAGTTCATAATAATAAAAATATATCTTTATTTATGAAGCAATTTTGAAAACAAAGTGCTTCACAAACATAAAGCAATACCAATAACGGCAATAATATAATTTCAGAGCACAAACATGCAAAGCCAAAATATAACAAACCAAATTATAAAAACCAATCCCATTCATATAGGCAGGACGTCATAAAGTATAGAGTAAACAATATAACACAGGGTTACCAATGTGGGCGTGCATTTCCATGAGCACGTTCTAGAAGAGATGTACAACTCGGTGCGGAGGGAGGGGTTATCCACTTCCTCAAGGAGGCCTACCGCCTCACGACAAGACACTATAGCGGGGGGGGGGGGGGGTTGATTTAGGATGGCCCTTTCACTGCCCCCCCCCCCCCTCAACCCTCCCCCCCCCGCCCCCTCAACCCTCCCCCCCCCCCCCCCTCCCCTGCTTATAGACGCCAGAACGCTGTCCAAAACACCGGCAAAGCCAAGACACTATCCCCGTTCTTTGGACACCACTTAGTGCCGCAGTAAACTGTACAAGAGACACAAACTTTGTCATTTTAAATGCGACTACACCTGTCACCAAGTTAGCGGAAAATCTCCGTACTTGGGAAATGTACGACTCGCCTCGTGATATTTATCTATGATGAATTCCCTTCTGGGAGACCTAATTAAGAGACAGTGTGGCTGTTTTTATTGGCCTCCGAGCGTTAATGATTCCTTCTTTCTGCGCCCCGGCTGGAATGCACGGTGAGTGCGTTGTGCGCCGAGTGGAACATCGTGTACATGTCGCGCCGCGTCTCATCTCATCGCCGCCGCCCCCGCCGCCGCCGCCGCCGCCCGCCTGCTAAATAAATGGTGGTCCAAGAAGCATAACGGTGAGTTGTGGCTCAAGGACCGCCGAGACACAGCCTCTTGGATAACCACCGCAGAATAACAAGACAACGTCGACGACAGAAGACGCACACCATCCTACCGTTCATATTGTCGAGAGAGAGAGAGCGAGAGAGAGAGCGAGAGAGAGAGAGAGAGAGAGAGAGAGAGAGAGAGAGAGTTTCTCCGGCGTTCCTGGAGGCCGCGCCGTTAAATTCCACTCTTCTTCTTCTTCTTCTTCTTCTGCCGCACTACTGGAAGAACTTCCACGAGCGCTCGGCTCGCCAGGCCTTTTGTCTTCGCGTGCGTGCGTCTGTCTCCGCGCTCCAACCCTAACAGACGATCGATAACGTCATTGTGGGAGAAGAAATGTGTCCTTCAGAAAAGAGTGCGAAAAAACACCACCACCACAATCACCTCACTCACGGCAGCTGTGGCTGATGGAGACCTTGCAACCCTGTGTGTCGCTGTTTTGTGTGGCGTTTTGCTGTTGTTATTGTCTGTTGTTGTTATTGTGAACAGCGTCTTATGTATGTGTGTGTGTGTGTGTGTGGGGGGCATGTTGTTAAGTGTCTTCCGGAGTGTTGAAAGGTGTCGGGGTTTAATAAACACCTGTCTAACCAAACACCACAGTGACACACACGTTTAGCTCCTAACTCTCATAGTATATGTATATATATATACGTATATATATATATATGTATAACTAAGTGTTAACGTAGATCGCGTTCACTGCTGAATTCGGAAGATTTGGCCTGGTTCAGGTGGTGCTTTGTTGCATTTTTCCTTTCGACTTTGTCACGTGAACAAGACGATAAACACGTGGCGTGTGAAGACGAGCCCTGTTGCCTATCGCACGGAACACATCCGAGGGAAACGCAAATGGAACCACACTTGCGTACTTCCTTGTTAAGCGGGGAACGATATAAACAATGGGTTGATTTTAAAAGGTCTGTGTTTTTTGTGAGCGTGTGAGACCCATGTTTTCACACGCAGCTTTTTGTGCATTTTATTTAAGTCTTGTCCAACAAGAGAACAATGCAATTGTCACTTGGAAAATTCGTACCTGTACCTCAGGTGTCAAAGTGTAAGAGAGAGAGATATAAATGGAACTTGTTAAATCACAATATGCAAATATCCTGAGTAAATCCAGGAGTAAATGAAAACATAATTGGCCTTAAATGCTACATTATTGACATACTTACTTAATGTGTGTGTGTGTGTATGTGTGTGTGTTAGACATGATGGATATTGCTTAGTATAACATTCACCTAAATAAACAAATTAATTGGAGAAAAGTTTCTCTTCAGTCCTTCAGTGACTCCAACTTTCTTATCTTGAACGTTGGAACATTTTTCAAATGTCGTCGTCCGAAAAAAGAAACGCTCACAAGTTGTCTCAGCAAAAATATCGCGTACGATTAAGGACACCCTTTAAGCACTACCGTTATTCCGCTGTAACCCGACGGTAGATTTGAGACTAGTAGGAAAAGGGCAGACATGATTGGTCGTTTCATGTTGCGATAGTAGCCCACCTCGCCCCGCTTGTTGCCAACGATACTTTATTAAAAAATAACTCCCCTGGGCAACGGTTTTTACAACTGCCATTTTCTGCCCTTTTTTTTTTATTTTTTAAAGGTTTTGCAGGAAGTCAGCGGTGCGCTGGAGGAGAGCTTTGTTTCCCCCGGACCTCAAAGCATCTGAAAGGCCACGTTTATCTCGCTCTGGAAAACCTTAACGGGGCCCCTTTCCGAACCCCCGGTCGTCTGGGATGTGTCTGCGGTCGGCGATTACCTGCCTTGTTGACGGCCCTCTCCTCCGCCACGACACTTTAAACCCCTGCGTTTAGATGATTCAGCTCAACGCCGTTATTATTAAGCTCGGGGACAATGTGTCGGGAGAGGAAATAAAGCCAAGGCTTTCTTTCTTCTTGTCTTGAAGTCCGCCTCTGCTGTTTTTTTTATTAAAAGGTCACTTGAGACATTGGGGTTTATATTTTTTTGGGTTACACACCCTCACTCACTATGTTATTGAATCCATTCAAAGCAGTCTTTTTTTTTCTTCTTCTTCTTCTTCTTCTTCTTTATATTCAAATAAAAGCACTTGCTACAATAAAAAAAAAAAGGAAAATAAAACTATTGCATCTCCGCCAAAACTCTTCTTGCTTTTGGAGCGGGAGTGGATGGGATGTTTGCTGGCACCGCCGGTATACCTCCTCAATCAAAGTGAGATGCCCAGGCTGCCCTCCAACCTGGTTGTCATGGGAACCACCGCATCACATGACCTACAGTGAGACAAACTTTGAATAAGAGCCGATTGGATCTCCAGAGGGACCCCACACGCCCCCCCCTTTCTCCTGCTCTCTCTCTCTCTATTCGTCTGACTTTGTTACCTAGGAAACAGGGCCGAAAGACAGGAAGTGGGGGGGGGGATGTAAGCCCCTGTTTGTTTGCGTAGCGGCTGAGAAGGTGTCTCAACCTGGTCGGCTCTGTACCTGGGGGTGTATAGCACTACAACAATGACCATTATTGTTACTCAGTGTTTCCCAGACATTGATTTATTTATACGCCACCATATCAACCACAATTGACTGCTGCATATTGGTTTTATTTTCTTACTTAAACATTTAAGTTGTCAAAAGCTTTCGCTTTTTGGTTTGCACAGTCATGCATTGTTTGACTGTTGAGAGGCTGTATACACCTCTACAATATAAACGTTATGAGTCTAGTGGTGTATACCTGCCCAGGAGACGGTATGAGTCTAGTGGTGTATATCTGCCCAGGAGACGTTGTGAGTCTAGTGGGGTATACCTGCCCAGGAGACGGTATGAGTCTAGTGGTGTATACCTGCCCAGGAGACGGTATGAGTCTAGTGGTGTATACCTGCCCAGGAGACGGTATGAGTCTAGTGGTGTATACCTGCCCAGGAGACGGTATGAGTCTAGTGGTGTATACTGCCCAGGAGACGTGTGAGTCTAGTGGTGTATACCTGCCCAGGAGACGGTATGAGTCTAGTGGTGTATATCTGCCCAGGAGACGTTGTGAGTCTAGTGGTGTATACCTGCCCAGGAGACGGTATGAGTCTAGTGGTGTATATCTGCCCAGGAGACGTTGTGAGTCTAGTGGTGTATACCTGCCCAGGAGACGGTATGAGTCTAGTGGTGTATACCTGCCCAGGAGACGGTATGAGTCTAGTGGTGTATACCTGCCCAGGAGACGGTATGAGTCTAGTGGTGTATATCTGCCCAGGAGACGGTATGAGTCTTGTGTGTCTAGTGGTGTATACCTTCCCAGGAGACAGTATGAGTCTTGTGTGTCTAGTGGTGTATACCTGCCCAGGAGACGTTATGAGTCTAGTGGTGTATACCTGCCCAGGAGACGGTATGAGTCCTGTGTGTCTAGTGGTGTAGACCTGCCCAGGAGACGGTATGAGTCCTGTGTGTCTAGCGGTGTATACCTGCCCAGGAGACGGTATGAGTCCTGTGTGTCTAGCGGTGTATACCTTCCCAGGAGACAGTATGAGTCTTGTGTGTCTAGTGGTGTATACCTTCCCAGGAGACAGTATGAGTATGAGTCTTGTGTGTCTAGTGGTGTATACCTGCCCAGGAGACGGTATGAGTCTAGTGGTGTATACCTGCCCAGGAGACGTTATGAGTCTAGTGGTGTATATCTGCCCAGGAGACGGTATGAGTCCCCTTTGTCTAGCGGTGTATACCTGCCCAGGAGCTACTGTTACTATACTGTCAATATTTCTACACAAACTGCGAATTACGAAGTCCCCAGCCCCTAAGTAAATCCCAATTCAACTATATACGTCACATTTCAACATTTCCTCAATGGATATAACTTTCGAAACGCTGCTAGCATACCTTTCTCCAAAACGGATGCATTAAAGTTAACTATGAACAGCCTATTCTGTCGGATACTACTACCACTACTACTACTACTACTACTACTCGTTAAATTATTTTACATGGTTGTGAAGATTATATATTAATTTTTGCTGTCATAATTAGTATTATCTTTAATTTATGTGTGTGGTGGTGCTGCTGCTCTGATGTTTACAGTCAAGTTGTGACAGATTCCCAACGGTCCTTCGCTGTTCCTCTAAAACTCATGACGTCTAGTATACTGATGGGGGCGCTCATGGGTCTGCCTCCACAGGCTCACCTGCCTGCCAATCATCCCCGGCACTCAATTCGAAGGCAGCTCTTATCTAACTCATTTGGATGGCTTTTCCTATTATCGCCAGTTATCTGGAAGGATTTGGGTGGTGGTGGGTTCAACTCCGGCCCCTGTATATACAATCGCGATTCTCTTCTTTTCTCTGCAGTGTTTTTGAGAGGAGTCTTTGATACGGGAGCTTTAATATTCCCGGCTGCGGAGCCTGACACGTGTGCCAATTAGAAATAGCATGGCTCTCACTTGACACATATTCACCCAAGATACTGCACACAGAACAGAGCACAAGTTCCTTTAAGTCTGCACGCTGGCGTGCTTTTATGGGGCAATCGGCCTGTGATCTCCCCCTTGCACACACTGTCAGCTGTTGTTTGTGGGGGGGAAATCAAGATGACTGCAAACAAGCGCACCAGTTCTCCATACACACACACACACACACACACACACACACACACACACACACACACACACACACACACACACACACACACACACACACACACACACACACACACACACACACACACGCACACGTTTTCCTCACCTCATTAAAAGATGTTCAACCTTTCTCTTATTCAAAGCTGACAACCTGAAGCGCACCTCATACCGGGGCCGTCGAAGGATGCCGGCGCAGGTAGCTGCACGCCGCACGCCGTGACGGCGATGTTCAACGCTAACTAGTCAATGACCCAGTTATTTTAATTGCTTACCCGCAAACACAAAAGGAGGAGAAGAAGAAGAAGAAGAGGGAGAGCGAGAGGGAGAGAGAGAAACCCCCCCCCATATAAACAGCAAAGCCTTGTTCCTGCACTACATTAGAAAATAAAGGGCACTTGCCCATTAACAGCAATGTGATCAAGGCATTCTTTCACATAAAAAAAAAAAGAAATCTTGAAAGAGAATTCATTAACCGCTTAAACATCCAGAGCCATGTTTGTGTGCAAAATTGACAAAAAGGGCATCATTCCAAAGAATAATTCAAACACCGCCTGACCCAATTATCGGCAGCTATGAAGCTGTCCTGGATATTATGTTGGGGTTATCGGCATTAACATACCCTGGATGTTTACATTACCCTCTATGACATATAACGGTTTTCACCTATTTCACCGATGAATTATATTGTTTGGTATTGTTAGTCTTAATCTCTTCTCGGTCTATAATACAACAACATGCACGTGTGTGTGTGTGTGTGTGTGTGTGTGTGTGTTGCGTAATAGGATGTAGCTGGCAGTGTGACACAATGCCAGGTTGCTCGGAAATACCAGGTCTGCAACGACGATGCAGAGAGATCTCTCCTACTTGATAACAAAAGACAGGCTCTGCTTCGTGAGTGAAAGCGCGGAGGTGGAAACGATTTGTATTTAATCCCGATTCCCTTTGTAATCATACAGTGCTCGCAATCAATTAACAGATACGCCGGTGCCAGACGGCTCTTAGTGGCTTGGGTGTTTGTCGGAAGCTCTGGGTTTGATTCCGCGAATGTCCTCGGGGCCCCGAGCTCAATCATCCTCGAGCGAGGATGCCTAGCTGCCTACCTGCTGCTTAATGACTTGTATCAGTAGTCACTGTGTGAGTCGCTTTGGGTAAAGGAGTCTCTATCGAGATGACTCGATAGTAAACATCTCGTCTGCGAGATGTGAAAACAACCGACTGTGACAATGAGTGTAACTTTGTGGACAGTTGTGTGTGGCGGTGTGGCAGCTGTCTTGGGAACCTGTGTCGTAGCACTGGTTCCGATGAAGGAGAAACTGTTTAGATAAATCTATCGGGCAAGAAGATATTTGTTGTCGTCGTTGTGAGTCAGGCTTCGCGAACGAAGCCACAACATCACAAATCGGTACTTAGTCTTTTTAGAGCGAACGTTATTGCAGTTGTTATTGTTATAATTTTTGTGATGAAAAGCGAGTCATGTTTTTATTGTATCGATGTGGTCATTTGGTTGGTTGTTTGTGTGATTGGTTGATTGATTTGGCGATGTGTGTTGGTTTGTGTTCGTTAGATTCAATCAGTCTGAGGATGCAATTTGTGTCTTCCCTTGTTCCCTTTCTCTCTCCATTCATACTATATATTGTTTTAAAGATGACTGAAAAGACAGCCATACGATAACAAGTTGGTAATAACACTCCATTAACGTCATCATTGTTTGGTATTCAGAATTAGTGAGCCATTTCCATAATCATAGGCATCATATCGGTTGACACTGATCTCAAAAATAGTTTGTTATAGCTCACTGAACACAGTTAGCGCTGATGCGCTAACTGTGGGATTGCCGATGCATGCAGTTTGTAGGACTGTTGGTGACACGCTGAACTAAGCTAAGTGAACATTTGAGAAGTCATTGTCGATGCTAGCGAGCTAGGTTTGTGCATTCATTGTTGTTGCACTCAGCTGGGTAGTTGGTGGGAACATTGATGACGCACTTAAAGGCATAATATGCAGATTTTCACCAGCTTTGTACCATTACAATGTGGATAGTATATGCAAATGAACAATGAATTTACTATTCTATTTTGCCAGCATTTAGTTTTGCAAATTTGGTTGCCAAGAAAAGCATTTTGCTCCAAATGTTGTTCTCTGGTCATGTAGCACCAGTTCTTTAGGGCTGCTGTTACAACTGTTGTTCTCTGGTCATGTAGCACCAGTTCTCTAGGGCTGTTGTTCCAACTGTTGTTCTCTGGTAATGTAGCACCAGTTCTCTAGGGCTGTTGTTCCAACTGTTGTTCTCTGGTCATGTAGCACCAGTTCTTTAGGGCTGTTGTTCCAACTGTTGTTCTCTGGTCATGTAGCACCAGTTTGTTAGGGCTGTTGTTCCAACTGTTGTTCTCTGGTAATGTAGCACCAGTTCTCTAGGGCTGTTGTTCCAACTGTTGTTCTCTGGTCATGTAGCACCAATTTCTTTCTACGGCCTTTGTACTGCATAAACAGCACAGTTTTATGAAAAGCCCTACTTTCCAACAAAAAAATACTTCTTTAACTAGATGGTTTTTGAGGTCACTGGAAACACTAATTTAAGCAGTTTGTTTGACCTCTGTTATGAGGTCGTTGGTGTTTTAGTGAACGAGGCCAGAGTTTTTCAACCGGTGGCACACCAGGGTACTGCACGTGGTACATGGGAGTTTATTATTAAATAATAAAGGTAAAATAAATATGTTATAGATATTGTTCAATTAAGATAGTGTTATGGCTTGTTATTATTTAAAGAATAGTGTTGCGAGGTATGTATCTTGTAGCTCGGTCATAGCTGAACACTACGGTTTGTAGGGACCATCGGGGATAGCCGCCGCTGTGCTAGGTAGCTTGTGTTGTTGTTGTTGTTGTTGTTGTTGTTAGCATGCATGGCACATCGCCTTGCATTTTATTTGTGCTGCAGGTGGAAAACAGGCTCGAAAACAAACAAACAAACAAATGAATAAAATAAATTGCGTAGAACGCGTGGGGTGTTCTATGATTTATACCGTACTTTTGTAGACTTTTACAGGCGTGTGCATATGAAATAGGAGGGCCGAGACGTCGATTTCTCTGGGTCCGCCGCGCGGTAATGAAAACATCATCAGCCGCGCGGTGATTATAGCTGTAGGCCGCGCATTGATCTTCTGGCAAGATGGGGCCATCCCCTCGCCGCTGTAGAATAATAACCCAACCTTTAGCCTGCGCTGGAATCAATAAGTCTACTGAACCCCCCCCCCCCTCCCCTCTTCTCTTCTTCTTCTTCTTCTTCTTCTTCTTCTTCTTCTTCTTCTTCTTCTTCTTCTCCGTGGCTAATCCACAGTGCTCAACTCCCATTAGGTTTAATGTTGACAAAGTCGTACAACAGTGTTCATTCCCCAACACATGAGAGAGGGAGGGAGGGAGTAAGAGAGAGAGGGAATGGGAGAGAGAGAGAGAGAGAGAGAGAGAGAGAGAGAGAGAGAGAGAGGAAATGGGAGATATATATAGAGAGGGAGAGGGAGAGAGAGAGGTATTACGCTATTTAGATCGGCAGCGTTTGCGTGAGCGATTAGCAATTGATTGTTTATTTTCAAAAAAATCGGGGGGAATATCCAGGCAAAAAAAGATGCATAATTCATGTTTTTTGTTTTTTTGTGAAGCGGCCCTTTGAAACAAGCATTCCCTAAATAATGCACGGCCCACTGTGTGTCTTTGATAATAGGGTTTGCATTGAAAGTAATATACTTTCCCGCAGTCCACTGGGCAGATCCTATCCCCGGCTAGTTATTGTGCAGAAATTGATTTCCCTAAAATCCTGTGTGCCAGATACCATTAGTCAGCGCTGCCCAGAGGCCAGTATATAATACGAGAGAGAGAGAGAGAGAGAGAGAGAGAGAGAGAGAGAGAGAGAGAGAGAGAGAGAGAGAGAGAGAGAGAGAGAGAGAGAGAGAGAGAGAGAGAGAGAGAGAGGAGAGAGAGAGAGAGAGAGAGAGAGAGAGAGAGAGAGAGAGAGAGAGAGAGAGAGAGAGATGAGAGAGAGAGAGAGAGAGTCCTGCACACTTCCCCAGGAAGGTGAGGGAGATTTTTTAATCTCATATAAGCAGCCTTACTTTATCTGATTATTCCCCCTTAATGAAGAGAAATTGCCGAACAGGGAAATCAATAAGATTTAAACAAAAAAATATATACCGCCATTATTCGCAAATGATGAGGAATCTGCATTCTAAATGTAAATTAGGATCCGGCCACGGAGAGATCCACGTTCAAGTTTAAGGGGTGTTTGTGTGTTGTTGTTGTTTCTGGTTGTTGTGTTTTTTTTTTTTTTTTTTATGCTTTGTGTGGAATCCCAACATCATTTCATCCACTTTTAATGGGCGAGAATACAAACCTTTTCCACGCCGGTTAGGTTATTAAAGGTTTCCTGTGCGGCGCCGGGAGGAGGGAGCCTCCACCGTATATATCACTGACCTTGTGTTTTCCCCAGGAAATATACAGCCAACTGCTGTGTGTGTGTGTGTGTGTGTGTGTGTGTGTGTGTGTGTGTGTGTGTGTGTGTGTGTGTGTGTGTGTGTGTGTGTGTGTGTGTGTGTGTGTGTGTGTGTGTGTGTGTGTGTGTGTGTGTGTGTGTGTGTGTGTGTGTGCTGAGACTCTGAGAGACTGCCGTGTGTGTCTGTGTGTGTTCTGAGAGACTGCCGTGTGTGTGCTGAGACGACGGTGTGTGTGCTGAGACTGCCGTGTGTGTCATTCCAAGATGAAATAAAGGTTTCCCCCCCGTTTTGAAGGAAGTTTTATTGTGTGACGCCTTTCATCCACAGACACATGACTCATCAGTGCTTAGGTGTTGACTTGAAAGATGATGTAAGGGGTTAACAAAACTGAAACTGTGACATTACGTCTGCGTTTTCTCAAATACGATTTTTCTTCTTAATATGACGTGTGAGTGTGTGTGTGGGGGTGGGTGTGTTGGGGGGGGGGTTAATAAGAACAGAAGAAGAAGAAATAATTTAATTGGAATACAGCCGGTGCAATGGTAGCAATTCAAATCTGACATTTGTGCTAGCTCCTGTGGTATTTTTAGCTAGCTGGGATGCGTCGCACGACAGTGCGGTAGCATTGATCAGTTTGTTTGTTTTAGAGAGAGAGAGAGAGAGAGAGAGAGAGAGAGAGAGAGAGAGAGAGAGAGAGAGGGGGAACATAGGATTTCTGTCAGATCTTAAGGGTCATAATTTGTCACGCTCAGATTCACAATTCTCAACACGTTGGCCGCCGAATAGTTTCATTTCGCCGCGTTTTATTATTTCAAAGTTGAGATGAATCGTACGGAGGGGGTGAGGTAATGAGTAAAGGTAATCATGGACTTGTGTCTCTGGCTCAGCAATAATTACACAGCCCGTGTGGCTGGCAGCCTGTGTGATTTATGACGGCGCATGATGGATATTAATGGGTTTTGTAATTGCTGCATATGCTTATGAAAATGGTTTCCTGTCTGTGAAATTGCAAGATGTCACGTCGTAGAGCACTGGAGCTCTTTCAGGATTCGGCCAAACGATGATATCCTAAAGAAATCAGTTTAAGTGTTTCCCCCATATATTATATATATATATATATATATATATATATATATATATAGCACCATTATAGAGGACATTTAGCTTGACCTGTCAGTAACGGAAGTGGCAGGCCGACATCCTGTTTGACAGATAGAAAACTCACCGTTTAAAAAACGATGACACACAATAGGGCTCGGGGTTTTAAACCGTAATGATGATTATCGCAATTCAATTCTCCTGGGAGAAAAAATGTAAGGGAAATTCGATAAAGTTGTATTTTCCATTGTCGCGTGCAGGAAGCATGCACACAGTAATCACATATATGTGTTGCCGGTTTGCGAAATAAATTGTAGTGAAATGTTCTGTCTAACCGGAGAGGCATGGCAGAGCGCACGTCCGTTGGCGATGGTGGCATTTTCATGAATAATCCATAAAAACCGTCAAACATTTATTATTCTGTATGTTTTATTATTTAAGTACAAAACAATATACAGCATGACCGACCATGGACCAAACTTCAGTGTTTTGTTTATCCAAAAATGTAATCGCAGCCGCCCGCCATTTAAATTGGCAATATGTGTTATGTAGCCGTGATCTGCCACACGATATACTCCATTTTTAAGGGACTTGATGATGGAATGACTCGAATGTTATAGGGCATGAAGGTAGGTGTATTATTTTTGCCTTTTTCGATCCTGTTGTCCATCACTTGTGGCGATTGCTGTGTTTGGTGTGTTTTCTGTCATGAGTTGCTAATGACTTGCCAGATGACTGTGTGTCTTTACACCAACAACGATGATGGAGAAAAATCAAAGTCCACAAACTGCCAAAGGAGATGAATCATTCAGGGCCGCTGGGTTCTGATGCTGGAGAGAATATCATATCTGACCCTCCCCCCCCTTCTCCCCTGGTATGGGAGCGCTACTGAGGGGGCTCCATTCATGAAAATCCGTTTTTTGTTGTTTGTTGCACACACACACACACACACACACACACACACACACACACACACACACACATGCTTTGAGTGTAGCTAGCCTTCTATTAACCATTTGTCCACTGTATCACAAAAGGGGAAAAATATAAGATTCTGAAACTGGCGGTTGGCACAAAAATAGACCAGAACAGTTTGGTCTCATAAAACATACTAATACCTTCAAGAACCATGTGAAACATGTTTTCCTTCTTGAGAACCATGCGAAACATGTTTCTTAGGAAGTAACCCACCAGAAAGATGTTTTCTTTCTCGAGAAACACAAAAATGTTGAACACTGAAAGATGAACGCCACTGACGTCACTTCTCCTGCTGTTGAGGCGGTGAATCTCCCGTACCTCGCGGCGGCGTCGGTGGTGGTGGAAGATGCCATCCTCTTCCCCAACACATCATCTCACACCAGCCCTTCTGGAGCACGGCACACACGTTCAACACGTCTATAGGTGCACGTGTCTTACTTCGTTAATTTTCTCCCGGGAAAGCTCCTACAGCACACCCCATGCACACACACACATCTCACACCCCATCTCTCCAATTTGTCAGTGTTCTGTGTGTGTGTGTGTTTTGAGGGCTTCTGGGTGAAACCCGACCCCTCATCTTCTCGTTTGGGTCCACCGTAGACGGCGCCCAATTAGGGCCGGTCAAGCATGGTGGAATCACCACCCCCCCTTGTGTTGGAGAGTCTGACAGGACCCGAAGTGGCGGGCCGAGAGCTTCCTCCGGTGGAGAAGTTTGACGGAGGTTGATGGAGTTCATAGCGTGTAGAAAGTTCCGGAGGTTTTTCTTCTGGAAATGTTGGACTTGGATTGGGTAATTTAGTCCACTAACGAAGCTTCGACTGGAAATGTATGCCACTGACAGACACCCTCAGGCATCATGGCTAATAAGGTATAGTTTAAATGATGGAGCATATACTGTCAATAACGTTTGTTTATTTTTGCCATGTGTGTGTGTGTGTGTGTGTTGTAGTAGTTGTATTATTATTTTTGTAGCTGTATTATTATTGTTATATAATATTGTAGATGAAGATGTAATCTCTTGTTGGTGATGTTGGCGGTCAAGTTTAGTTTGTGTCACAAATGATATTTGACAGTGCTTGTGTCACAGGAATTATGATAATTCAGTCATGACACGTGTTCGAATCGGTTTGATTCAGTTGCTGATAAACTGTTAGAACTCAGACTGTGTCGACTTCTGTCGACATTTTGAACTCGACCGACTGAATTTATCCCCACAGAAATCAAGTAGTCACCATGAGACAGATATTAAGTTCTAATTCCCATCATTCATCAGACAGAATAAAAAAAATAATGACACAAAGGCCACTGTTACATTGTCATCCGCAATAACGACCATTTCACAAAATCATAAATTCACAGTCCTTTGTATTGTTCATTGTGTTTCCTTGTACTATATAATTTGTGTTCTTATTATTGTAATTATTATCATTATTTGTTATTATTATAATTAGTGTTCTTATTATTATGAAACACCTTGGTTACCTTGGCCCTTTTCCTGGCATTTATCCTCATTATCTCATTACGGTTCCTAAGGGCGTGTCGTTTTGAGTGGAGTTAACATCGCTGCCTCTCCCGCTGCCTCTAGATGCGGCCTCTAGATGCTGCCTCTATCGCTGCCCATAATTACAGACTTTGTTCTTAACAAGTGGAGGATGTGTGTGGATGTGAACGCTACGCCTTGCTGGAAGGAAATGGGAGGACAGTGTTCAGGGTGCTTCTGGACTCCCTAGCCAAAGGTTTCTGTGTTTTGTTTTCCAAATGTCCAGTAGTAGGGAAGTCCAGAGGCCAAACCCCCACCTGCGTGTGAAATGAATGAATGAACCCTGACCCTTCCACTTGGCGCTAAACACATCTTGTTAGCTTAATTTCTTGTTTGCCTGCGCTTATTTATTTTTTTAGCTCTCGCTTATTAGCTGTGTGTCCTGAGCACTGGTTTAGCTCTTGGAGGTGTGTTAGGAATGAAATGCACATATGACTTCCGGTGACTAGAAGTTCTCTTGCCTTCCTACAGTATGTTAAATGACTTAACTTAACTTAAAGTGGCTTTGGACAACAGCATCTGCTAAATGAAAAACAAATGAATTTATTAATGCATGTACTGGAATTCTACGGCCACAGTTGCTTCAGATGAATGTCTGCTAAATGACAAGAAAATCACACGCAACTATAGAGTAAACTAGAGTGAAATACATTTCAACAAAGTGCAGGTATAAATGAATGAATGTTTGAATGTGTTTATTATTTCAATCAGCAATCATGTACATCATAAGACAATAATATATTCAAAGTCGAAACAGAGACTTAGCTGACCGAAAGGGTTTAGGCTGAAGCGAACTAGCTTGTAAATGCCAAACCTTTTATTTCCTCCTTAATTGATCCGAAGAGCCTGAATGCATGAACCAGACACACCTGCGTGTGTGTGTGTGTGTGTGTGTGTGTGTGTGTGTGTGTGTGTGTGTGTGTGTGTGTGTGTGTGTGTGTGTGTGTGTGTGTGTGTGTGTGTGTGTGTGTGTGTGTGTGTGTGTGTGTGTGTGTGTGTGTGTGTGTGTGTGCGTGCTGCGCAGACATGCACACACACATCTCACGCGCGGTGTGTGTGCGTAACCACGTGCGCAGACGTGTGCACACTCGCGCTCGGAAGTGCGCATATGCCAACGCGCCCGTGTGTAAGGTCAGAGTGTCGCCTAGGCGACCAGATGGCATTTTCAGAACCCCCCGCAGAAGTCATCATGACCCCCCCTGCAGCTCGAAAGGAGAGGTCAAAGGTCAGAGCGAACAACCCCCTTCTGCAATCACTTCTTCAAACTGCTCTTTTTTTATTTTTTTTGTTCCCCCTCTATAACAATGAAAATCGTGTGTGTGCTAGGAGCCCGTTTGCGTGTGTTCGTGCGGCGGCGCTTCGGCGTGCGGCGGCCCTATGTTTACCTCCTCTTGTCTTAGCGACAGCGTTACACAGATGTTTTAAAAGGAGAATTTTTGTTGTCGTGCTGGATGGTTGCGTTCTGGATGGATTCTGTGGACCAGAGCCACGGGACAGCTGTGTCACTTGCTTTAATGCGCTGGTGAGGAACAATGGGGGGGGGGGGGGGGTTGTGTGCTGCCACGTGGCGCTAGTTTTAAGTGTATAACTGTCGTTTTTTTGTTCCTCGACAGCCCCTATCCTCTGGGCGGGAAGAGACGCTATATCCTTGGGTGGTGATTCATCAGGGACGTCGGTGGAGGCAAACACAGCCTTCAGCGCTCAGACCTTACGCTGACGGGGTTTTGAAGATGCTGTTTGGGCGTTTTTCTTCTTCTTCTTCTTTTTCCTTAAACCCAGCATATTTTCGTTTACCCGTTTTCGGCGGTGTTCCTGTGCTGCTCTACGGATATGTTTTCACAAGTAGCAACAGCCTCGAGCCCTTCCCACCCAAACCACCAAGTACTCGGCTCCGAAAAATACGGATGCCTGTCCAGTTTAAAAGCGGCGAGAGTCAGCCGCTAGTTGAGATAAACAATCGCGTAAACGGGTGTCAAGTGTCATCATCTCAGTGTTTGGGAACAGCCACTCTGAACAAACAACTTTTGGCCGTCGGACAATAAGACCCAGGAAGCCCACTCCACCGTGTAAAGCAGCGGTATTCCACTGAAGTGTATTGCATCAGCCCCGGTGTCTGCGCTGGTACATCTTCACTTGGCGGTGACCTCTTGGCCTCCTGGAGTGCTAAAAATAAACACCGCCATCCTTCTCTCATCGTAATCTCAGGACCAACCTCCTGCTCCTTGTCCTCCTTCCTCCCCCTCCTCTTGCTCTTGGTTTTGTTTGTGCCAATAAAGGGGCTAATGAGTGTGCCATGGCGGTGATATCTCCCCTCCCCCCGCAGTTCACAGGGAAGTTAAACGACAGCTCTCTCCTCTGTGTGATGTGTGTGTTAGTTGGATGTGTTGTTTCCGCACAGCGTTTGGCGGCGCTGGTTCATCTCACAAGTGTTCATTGGGAGGTGGTCAACACAGGCCCCAGGGGACCCCCTGGAGTCAGGGTCAGGGTGGGTGGGTTGATTGGGGTGGGTGGGTGTGTGGGTGGGCATCAATGAGCCGGTTCCCCTGCTCGCTAGTTTTGGACCTTTTAAGTTGCACCTTGAAGTTCATCCTCCTTTCCGAAAAGAAACAAGCGGAAAGGGAGGAAGGGCTAGTGTTGCGCCAGCTATGTATGAAGTATGCCGAGCAAGTAGCGGCCAAGGTTTCCGATCCCCATCTGCATTCCCGCGCCGCCGCATAACTTGCAGCCGTCTCTCCTTCAAGCCGCGGCAACCCACTTTGTGGCCGTCTTCCACTGTCCTCTCCACAAAGGCACACGGAGCTTATGAACAAAAACAATAATAAAAGATGAGAAAGTACCGCATTCCACTCGGAAATAAACCTTTTTCTCCGCTTTAATTTGAAGTGGAGCTCCAGGGTTTTTTTATACACACAAACTGAACAAGCGGGCGACCGTCGCTTGCCAAGAAATGTGCGGATCTGAGCGGAAATGTTCTCCTCGACGCGGTAGAACACATTATCTCTCGCCGCATATATGATGGCTAATTGTGGAGTTGCCAGGAGGTTGTGGCGGGAGACCTAGCGAGGTGGAGCGTGTCCACGACTGTCAGTCAGCCGCACTTAATGAATGAGTGAATAAACATTGTTTTTTTAAACCTTTTTTTGCCACGCCTAGGGTCTGGCTCTGGCCCCCGGCTCTTCATCGGGGCATGAATATCCTTATTTACCTGTTGCCGCCAATCTGTCTGCCGGCCCACTCTCTCTCCGATTTTCTTTGTTTTTATTGGACTTATAAATAATTGATGTCGTAGCTCTGAGAGAGGACTGGAAATAAGAAGTGACAGGTACGCATATCACATGGAGAGGAAGGGCTGGGAAGAAGGACCCCAGCGCCGGAGAAGTCATTAAATAGACTTAAACGTAGAGACGCACGCGGTAAACTATTCAGCTTTAGTGTTCTTTTTGTAATGATGTTTCAACTATCGTGGGCAGTACTGCTCTTTTTTCTATTTAGGTAGTTAACAACTACTGCGCCTAACCATTTCTCTATAAATGCTCTTTATTTATATATATACAGTATGGATATATATATATATATACATATATACATATATATATATATATATGTATATATATATAATAGCAAACCATATGATAAATTAACTTTCCATTGGATTCTTGCTCAACTGCTTAAATGATATGGCAAAGGTTAGTTTCGAGTGGCTAATTACTTTTAACTTTGATCAAATTTCGATAGGAGCCATTTGTTATGTCACAACTACACTGCAAATGAAAGGTTATGTTATCCCTGCCCCCCTCTGTGCAGTGTGTTTTTTTCCCCAATTTTTTGAAGTCGCCAGCCGGATAAAAAGAGTAGCCAATTAAAGGATTCTGAGGTTAATAGACATCATCTCCCTGCCAATATACATGTTTGTGTGCGCAAGGAAGAACGACAATAAAAACAACACACCCTGTCCGCCACACATTGTCACTTTGCCATTATGCTGACGGAACTACAAATCAACTACCTTGTTATGATGGGAAGGCTAAATAGGCTGTGGTATCGTGTTCGACCAACTCCAGAAATGCCTTTGAGATCACAGAGGTCACAACTCTACTGAGACTGTGGCAGTAACAGTTTTCAACCTAAATGTTTTTGCTAGCCAGGCGGCGCATAAGGTCATATGAAGATCCACACTTGTCGCAGATCCATTTGTGATGTGTCACAGTGACACTGTAACGTCACACTCCCGACACACTTCAACCTAAATCCCGCCCTCGAACTGGGGCATGTGATACGGTTGCTTAGTATAAGCAGGGGCTAGCAGACGATTGCCCTTGAAGATGACCTGTGCTGCTCACAGCCAATCAGCAGCCGGTTTCTCATCAATATGAATGGAAGTCTCAGAAATGGCCTGTCTGTCTCTAGATGGAGAGGAGAGAGACCAGGAACACCAACTATCCAATATATACTGAATACATTCACACGCACACACACACACACACTCACACACACACACGCATCCACACCACACGCATCCACGCACGCACGCACGCACCCACACACCCACACACATGCACACACTACTCTATTCTTAGGTTTTTCCCAAAGCACTTCATTTTGTCGAGCTGAGAGGCATTTAATCCTGAATAAATCTCAATCTCAAAAGCCCAAATAATTACTACTACAATGTGTGCAGAAAGATAGATGTGTCTTTATCTGATGAGATATGATGATCGAAGAATCCACGATGGTATGTATATAACGAGTGAGGTTATGATACGTCTACTACAACAACAACAGGGTACTGATGTCAATCATGATGCATATCTTACGTGACTGAATGAATAAATAACTTCCACTGTCGGCCAATCACATTATTTTGAACATTAGCCGCGGTTGCGATCCACAGACAAGTTGCACCATCATCACCTGTCAAACCAACCAAAATAACAAAAAATAAACCCTGCTCAGCTAACTACATCAGACACAGGCTTTGATATCAGATCCACATGGGGTTACACTTACCTAAAGCGGAGCCTTATTTATTGACGTTATTTAATCACGGCACGCCGACACGTGCGGAAAAGCCCACCTGCGAGCCGGGGGTCTAATTAAAAGAGGACCAGCTGTTTGTCTCCTCGCTGTCTATGAAGCAGGATTTTTTTCTTCACACGTAAAATCCTACGGAGATTGTGCAGACTGACACTTGTTATAAGTAGGGGGGGGGTGGGGTGTGGGTGGTGGGGGGGGGTGACTATGTTGGTGCTCCTCGTTGGTACAACGTTGACAAGTTGTAGCCGGCGGCCACATCCGCGTGTGCTATTTCGAGGTGCGATGGAAACAAAAAGGGGGTTTGTATAAAAGCAAACGGCAAGCAGTGCATTCTTATTTTATTTCAATTGGATTTACCCAGTTTAGCTGCGGTGAACGTTCTTCCACAGCAGAGCCTGGTTAAGCGCACACACACACACACACACACACACACACACACACACACACACACACACACACACACACACACACACACACACACACACACACACACACACACACGTGTGTGTGCTCAAAATGTATTTTAACGGCCCGACCCAGCAACCCTCCGGTTGCAGGAAAACCTGCGGTACCTCCTGAGCTCCTGCCCCCACACACCAGGCTCCCGTCACAGCAAGTAGTCATAATGAGCCATTTCAAAATATGTTTGTGAGTGATCTGACTGGTCACGCCCCCACTTGTGATGTCACAAGTGGAGCCAATTTAATCCATTTGAAATAATCACAGAAATAAATCACAATATAGATTACATTAGATTAGATTCAAATGTATTGTCATTGCACAGCACAAGTACAGTACAGCGAAAATAATTGAGCATCTAACCAGAGTGCAAATGTTGCAGTAAAGTGCATGGTAATATAATTTACAGTTTAAATGTACAGGTTAAAAGACAGTCTAGGTATTAAATGTGATATGAGCATAATAATAGGTATATGTATATACAGGTAAGTGATAATTTAACAGGTAGTGTTCAGGGGTATGCTATTATGAAAGCAGGATACAAATATATAGATGTAAATGTATATACAAGTGAGCATATATAAATGTATGGCAAGTATAA
Organism: Muraenolepis orangiensis; assembly: GCA_027704905.1. Taxonomy (NCBI): domain Eukaryota; kingdom Metazoa; phylum Chordata; class Actinopteri; order Gadiformes; family Muraenolepididae; genus Muraenolepis; species Muraenolepis orangiensis. The sequence continues at coordinate 2,179,798 of CM051011.1, read as the reverse complement.
ATGTATATGTATGTACAGGAGTAGGAGCAGTTCTATCAACAGATTTAAATACATATTGCAGGTACAGTGAACAGATATATGCATATATAACGATGCATGTCAAATGTAAAGTGATACGCTAAGTGAATCTTGTTACGGGTGGTGGTGTCAGAGAGTTAGAGTTACGTGTCTTAGTTGTACCCAGAATGTCATTTTTAAACATTCTGTCAGGAGTAGTGAGTTCTGTTCAGTCCTCAGGCAGAAGCTTCCTCACAGCTGCTAATGGCCCGAGATACCCAGGCAACGAGATATCATGTTAACAAATCATAACATTGTCTAGACTCATTTAAAACGACACTCGTTAGGATTTACCATCACTGCGCTCTCTAAATGAATTGACCTGAGTTCATGTTGAGCGGAGGACAAAAAAAGGGGGGCCGAGAGAGTCTGGTGGTGCGTTGGGTTTGTGATTATCAGCCGAAAAAGATACAGGGCTCCGTCCCGGTGTCTCAGGAGGAAGAGCGGGTCGTCTGGCAATGCAAAGGTTGCCGGTTCGATTTCCCCCCCCTGCTCCTCCGAGCCAAGTGACGCGGTGTCCCTGAGCCTAACCGCTCCTGGCCATCGGTCTTCGTCTCCGTGCGTGGCTGACTCCGCAGTTGGTGAACGTGTGTATGGGTGAATGTGAGGCAGAACTTGTAAAGCGTTAAATGCGCTATATAAATGCAGTCCGTTTTCCATTACTGTTTATCGCTTTGGGTCACCTAAATAAATCTCAAATACACGTCGACTTGACTTGCATTTGTAAATGTTTGAACTATCAGACTCTCTCCTTCCAATACAAATGAGTGGCTTATTGGCTCCTAGTTAAGTTATTTATATCTTCACCTGTGTTATTTGAATGTCAGACGCTCTGCCATGACTAATGTAAACTAGAAGGACGAGTCGAATCAACTGCTGCCGGTATTAAATATGGTTTTCTGATACAATAACCTCGGCGATGACGATGATAACAATAAATATATGCATGGCCGGTGCTCGGGTAACATAAGGACAACAAGGACGAAGGGAAATGGATATGTGATCCATAAAGAAAAAAATAAAATAAATCTTCACTTGTTGGAAGCGAAGCCGCAGTAACTTTTCTATGTTTGAGATGAATTCTGGTCTCTGATCAGCCCGAATGACTCTGTTTTTAATGAACCCTTCGGGCTGCAGATTTGTTTTCATCACATCTGCTCCGAAAGAACATCTTCTGGCTGCAGTGAACCACCTTGAACACCAAACTTTAACTAAACATGAATAACCCTGCCTAACGTTAACTAAACACAAATACTACACAACTCACCCAACCAAACCTTAACTAAACATCAAAAACCCTAACTAACGTTACCTAAACATAAATAACCCTACTTTCCTTTAACTAAGCATAAATATCTTTAACTAAGTTGACCTAAACATAAATAACCCTGCCTGACTTTAACTAAGCATAAATAACCCTAGTTAACTCTGCCTTAACGTAAATAACCCTACCTAACTTTAATTAAACATTAATAATGTTAAAGAAAGGAAAACATCATCGGGTGTGCACTTCCATGCATTGAGGAGTTCTTTAGGACCAGATGTCGGAATAAGGCCATGTCCATCACAAAGGACCGCAACCACCCTACCACTACCAGCTCCTTAACTGCTAGGAGTGCTGCCACTATCATAACATTGTCATTAACATTACACTATCATACACTATATTACTTTCTGGACTTTCTGGACTCATTACAGTTAATGCACTGTACTGCAATGTATTCATGATTCTGCTGCACTACTTAAAAACATTTTAAAATGTTTTTTGCACAACACATGTATATATCATCCATCAGTCACTTTATTGTTATTTTTATTGTTCTTTTTACTGTGGGAATTATTGTTATAGGATAGTGTTGTATAGTATAAGTATAGTACATAGTATAGTATATAGTGTTAAATTGTAGGCAATTCATACTGTGGGAGGGAATGGGGAGTAAGGATTCCATTGTACTTGTTGCATATGGCCTATGCACATTTGGAATCTTGACTAACCCTAACTTACCTGAACTAAACATAAGTAACCCTACCTAACTTTAACTAAACATAAATAACCTTACCTTACCTAACCCGGAAACACCAGGTTACTGCCTAAGTGCCCTTGAGCAAGGCACACCCTACACTGCTCCCCAGGCGCTGTACTAATGGCTGCCCACTGCTCCTAACACTAGGAT
>CM051011.1:2167567-2172567 GCA_027704905.1 Muraenolepis orangiensis | reverse complement strand
GGGGGGGGGGAGGAGGAGGAGGAGGAGGGAAAGGGAAGCAGCAGCAGCAGCAGCAGCGACACAATCTACCGGAAAACAAAAACCTTGAACACTCGCTGGTGTGTGATGATGAGCGGAAGCTTTCGTGAAGTTCACCAGATGTCTGGGAGATAATGGCCGTTAGCTCCGGTACCTTCAGCGCAGTGGTGGAAGCGCTTTGGAAGAAGCTCATGATCCCTCTTCTTCCTTCTCCCCGTGGTTCCCCTACCGCTCCCACGTCACACTCCGCTGTCACTCCGTCTGTCTTCTCCACGATGGGTACCTCCCCCCTAGAAGACCATCTGATGCTTTGAGAGACTTCCTGAGATTATAATAATAATCATTCATTTAAACTATACAGCGCATTGCTTCAACCCAATGCGCTGGCTTGTTCCAGCGTGACAAGAAAACAATTACAGAAAACAATCATATGTCTTGATTGGCCTACCAACCTCCTTATAGACAGAAAAACGATTTACTTACAGGGGGCCACTTCAACTTTGCTAATATTGCTTTCTATTTAGTCACCAGGCAGATGCTTTCTGCCCTTGCGACTATTTAATTAATCAAAAGGTCAAGTAAAGGGCGTCTCGCTCGAGGATGTGTGTTCATAGTGACGCCGCTTTCTGATCTTCCGATGTCGGCTCTTTCTATTTATTGTGAAGCCCAATTCCAAAGAAGGTGTTGGATGGTTGACCCACTTATGGGTGGGTTTAGACCGTGGTGGGACAGGTTTGTTTTACCCTACTGATGATGGTGATGATGATGATGATGTTATTGTAATTTTTGGGACATCGGGGAATCGAACCCAGGCCCGGGAGTACTGTGTTCGAACACGCAAACGTCCCTGTGCTCCTCGGTGTGGTTTTGTGTGTGAGCCCTGAGCCTTTCCAATGTGTTAATGAGAGAAAGCAGAGAGTACATTTGGTCAGGTGTGTGTCGTGAGCTTTCTGACCCCAGCCTCCTGTCTTGGGGTGGTGGGGGGGACAGGAAGGGGGGGAGGGTGGGCGCCGGCGGGTGGCGGGTGGCGGGCTCCCAATTCATATTCACCAACCGTCCATCACCGATTAACTGTTGTGTGTTGACCGACCGTCCATTAGGAGGATGGATGGGAGCTTAACGCTTGTATAATCTGCGGAGGTGTACGGCGGCAGAGTGCAGTGGACTCCCAGGGAAAGCCAAACCACAACACCACTTGTGAAGCGGTGTTCTTCTTTGATAGTGTTTGCCGTTCAAGCCGCTCGCTATTCTTCTCTGCACTTTGGGGGAGCGATGCCAGGGAGAGTCGGTTAGAGACTGTGCCGGTGTTGCCCGTAGGTCTACAGGCAGCCGGCGCTACACCTACAGGCATATTCAGCAGGGTACCCGGTCGCCTGCTGATGAAGCGCTCGTGCGACACGCTCGTGCCCCTTGCTTATTGAAAAGTGAACTGAAGGGGCGTTCGCAGGCCTGCCCGCAGCTCCCGGAATGAAAAGAAACCCGACCACATTTGTAAAGCCGCAATCGCCGTTTTTTTTTTGTTGGCCTTTATATCCAAACATCTGGCTGCTCGGAGAGAGCGGAGCGTCCACTTCCTCCCACCATGGGTTTTGTGTGATAGTGAAGAATTCATTCCGGAGTGCTGGTGTGGTCCCGTCTTAGCTCAACTGCTTGAGCATGACGTCAACACTGCTGGCCTTCATGGTTCGATTCCCACTATTTAATTTATATGTGGTTTTGTAAGGTGCGTTGATGAATGCCTCCGCCAACTTCTGGTGTCATTTGGATTCTGGTGATGGACATGCTCTTATTTGGTCTCATGATCTCCTCTGTGGGCCCAGGAGGAGATCAATTGGTTAAGTTGCACCTGTGAAACGCTCTGCACTTATCCATATGCACACTGCGCAGGCAAAGAAAAGGACAGCTATTCTCGGGTCCTGTAGCAGGAAGCAGAAACTGTGGTAACTAAGCTTCGATAACAAATAATGTGTGTGCATATATAGAATAAATGGTTACACTTATTTTACTCTGTAAAATTGTACTGTGTGTCTGTCTGGGTTGTTTCTGAAACTGGTGCAATATCCGAATGCCAGTTATTACACGGCCTACGACATGTGTGTAATGTGGTGTACCACACATTGAAAAGTCAGCGTCGAGTAAAGCTTGCAGTCTGCTGTACTTTTTTATTCTTAACAATGTTGGACACATCGGCTGCACAACAGATCAGAAATACGTCAAATAATGGCCGATACATCGGGCAAAACGTATATTGGTCGTGACACATGGTACCACCACCGGTGACCTCCTAGTTCAGTTGATTCAATGTGAAAAACGTTGAAGGGCTTTTTTTTGTTAATCTACAGACATGTATTTTTGTATAGATATAGATAGATCTTTCTTTTCTTGTGATTTCAAATTCCTTTCAAGAGTTCTGGCAGCTCGATGATGTTTTCCGGCGTCAAGGCTTCATACGTCACGTTCTGAGATCATCGACAAACAAAAACCTGCGTTTAAAAAAAATAATAATAACACCATCGGTTTCAAGTGAAATACTTTAATAAAAGAAAGCTTTTTAAAAAAAAAGTTTTTAAGTAATCACACTGCCACCGCCAAGGTTGAGTGTGGCATCCTTTAATCAAACCGACCACGTTGAACATGTACAAAGAAATTGAAAAAAAAATGACATATTATTTTTGACAAAGCGAGACGTCCTCCACGGGGTGGTACTCATTCAGCGACTAATCAGTGAGTCGAATAAATAATAACGATCTTTTGAATGTGATAACCTTGATTTCATACACACTGCGGAAACACTTTCGATTTGCGGCGACTTCACAGACATTTCACATCACACGAAGCTCTTTGTGGATCGTGTTGTAGATACTATTTTAAAATCTGATATACCGCATAATATCACCCCGGCACATATGTCTCTCTCACTTCTCGCTTCTCTCTGACCTTTCATGTGTAATTGAACTTTAAATGCCGTATAATATAGGAGTGTTGCGAGCTGCGTTTTTGTGTCGCAGTACAGTAATATGTTATTATATTATTAGATATTATATTATATAAGGTATATTCCCGTTCAGGTCTTTAACTAACGGCTGTAGAAACGACTGTCCGTGGACCCTTGGCTCGACTGAACTGTTGTTCCTTCCTACTATTCGGTTGTTGCTTTTTTGCATTTGAAACTAAACCATGATGTCGTGGGTCTGCTGTTGGTCTGACTGTACCGTGTCTGTAACGCGTACAGTCAGACCATATCCTTCAAGTGTTTCACCTACATGCACCCAGCTGTGGCCTGCAATCCACACCGTGTACCACACACACACACACACACACACACACACACACACACGTAATCACTGTGTACCTCATACACACACACACAAACCTAATCACTGTGTACCTCTCACACACACACACACACACCTGAGCACTGTGTACCTCATACACACACACACCTGAGCACGTGTACCTCACACGCACACACACACACCTGAGCACTTTACATCACACACACACGCACACACACACACACACACACACACACACACACACACACACACACACACACACACACACACACACACACACACACACACACACACACACACACACACACACACCTGAGCACTGTGCACCTCACACACACCTGAGCACTGTTCATGGACAAAGTCTTGTGGTGGGGGGGGGGGGGGCTGGGGCAGAGACAGTGTTTCCTTCTGCTTGACTATGCAGCATCTGAATTGAACAGGCGATTACAATCTATTTGTGTTGAATGAAATGGAGCCCATCTAATTGATTGTAAGTAAACGGTGAACACTCGGCGTGTTGCTGTGTGTGCGCGCATGGTCCATGGCCACGCATGTCGACATCATTACTGTACCACCGCCTGTGCTCCATCCTTTTCTGTGTATCGATTGTTTTAAACGTAATGGCGCTGTCTGCAGCCCCGTCGTGCAGCTAAACGTTGTGCTTGAGACAAACCACTCGACGTACGTACCGTACCGTACGTACGTACGTACGGTATCGCACACAAAGTGAGGGAAAGATGCAAATGATTCTATTCCCAACCTCCCTGCCTTTTTTTCACCCATGGTGGAGGCTGGTCTGGAGAGCTCAAAGCCTTTTTCTGCAGAGCCCTGTCATCTCCGCTGTGTGCCAGAAGAGATTGATTACACTCTATATTCCATTCCTCGTGTCCTGGCCTATCAGCCGCCCGCTTTACACTCCAATCAAGGTCCCTTTCTTAAGAGCGGGGGGGCCGACGAGCGCTCATTGATTTCCGATTGCGTTAAATGCGATTGTCATACGAAATGGGAAAGTTTAATCCATCCGGACTGGTCATCGGAAAACACTTTTTGTATCTTTACGTCTTCGAGGCATTTTGTTGTTTTCCAACGTGACGAGTACGAAGTGTTTAGGTCATTTAGAATGACCATTTCACTGATTGAAGTGTAACGTTCTTCGTCGTCGGTCGATGAATAAGCAATGCGTGATTTCAATGGCAGCCGTAGCTTAACTTTGGCTCAAAGCTGTGTGTGTGTGTGTGTGTGTGTGTGTGTGTGTGTGTGTGTGTGCATGCCAGCGTGTATGTTTGAGCTGGTGTGTGTGTGTATGTGTATGTGTGCATGCCAGCGTGTATGTTTGAGCTGGTGTGTGTATGTGTATGTGTGCATGCCAGCGTGTATGTTTGAGCTGGTGTGTGTCATGATGCGTGTCTGTGTGTGTCTTCAAGCGTGTGTGTGTGTGTGTGTGTGTGTGTTTGTGTGTGCTGACACCCATTTGCCACCCTCCCCAAACCCCCCCCCCCCCTACATAATCCCCCATCTGCCAGAGAATTTGCATATATTTGCCTGTCGGCTCGTGATTGGTTCACATGCTTGTACGTGTCACAATGTGTGCTCACACGTGCCAATCAGCTGGTGGCAGACTCTCCTCCAGTGGAAGAATCCTCTGGACGACACACACCTGTGACAGCCGCTGTGCTGCGATGTCAG
>CM051011.1:2110067-2162567 GCA_027704905.1 Muraenolepis orangiensis | reverse complement strand
TGCATTTTCCATCATCTGTTTCCTGAGACACGGTTCAGGTCGGTTTTTGGGACTCCGTCAAGGAGACCATGTACATAATAAGTGGTATAACCATTAAAAATGCTAAATATGTATAATCCAAAAAAAGGATTTACAGTATATAATTATTATATATATATACTGTATATATACTCTAAATATCTATACTATTTTGTAAACAGTAGGAAATGATAAGAGATAATGACATACACACGATAAATACTATTATTTTGTACATGACCTGATAATTAATTATTAATTATTAATAATTGAATAACAATAACAGCAATTATTATTATTGTGAAATTCCAGTAGACTAGGTGATGGGTTTAGTCAGAAGTGGGTGAATCCAAGACGGATGGAAGAGGAGGAGGAGAGGGAGGAGGAGGAGAGGGAGGAGGAGAGGGAGAAGGAGGAGGAAGAGGAGGAAGAGGAGGAAGAGGTGGAGGAGGTGGAGGAGGAGGGGGGAGGTGTAATAGTCTGGTCCATCCACGGATGACTGCCTCGCTCCAGGGCAGCTGTAACCTTCTCTCCCCTCTCGTCTTCTCTCCCTCCCTCCCCCCCACCCCCCCACCGCCTCAACCCCCTCTCCCTGGAACTCAGACACTCACACCCCGGTTACATGAGGCTCCCTTTTCCTTTTCCTTTTCCTTGGCATCGTCTCTTTAGCCGCCGCCACTGCTGTGGTCTTCGCCATGACGGCGGCTATTCACCGCTTACTCCCCCCCCCTCCCCCCCCCCCCCCGTCTGGAGCCCGCGGGTCCGAGTCCGGGATCACGGATGATTAGTGGGGGACGAATGCTTGGCTGCTCTGCAGGGTTTGGCCCGTTTGGAGGAAGAGGTCTCGGAGGTCTCGAGGGTGATTGGTCGGTGGAGGTGAACCAACATTTGCCATCGCTAGGACTTTTGATGATCCATTGTTGTTATTATTATTATTATTGTGGTTATTTTGGGTCCGTTGGGTCTTAATGTCAGGTAAAGGTGTTCCCGCTTGACCTGCCTGTGATTGAAGGTATTGAGCGAACTGCGAGAAGGCTGATTGTGTGTCTAATGAGTAGGAAGTCCAACACACTTTAGGCGCCATTGTTCACCGGTGCTCCCGATTCCTATAGAAACATCGATGCAATATCATCCATTTCCACAGACAACACAATGCACCATTGATTCGACTCCCGTAATGCTACTCTATTATTTTCTTAACAACTTCACCTTACTTAACCTCTGTTTCTGCTGTGCTTCGTGCTTCATGAGGGCCTGTGGAGCTGAAACTGAGACTGTAACTGTGATTAAAGGTATACCGATAAAGTTGACTTGACTTGGCCAGCTGCTCGCAAAATGGAGGCCCTGGCATTGCTAAGTTTATTTTTTGGGGAGTTACGTTTGACAGCCGCCGCAAATTCAGGGAAACCGTTGTTGCAAAAGTTTTAATTGCAGATTTGTTTTCTTTCTTTCTTCTGATTTTTTTTTTTTTCAGACTCTGCAAAGCAAAGCTGCAAAATAGAAATATGTTTTATTCCTATTTTTCAGTGTTACATTTCGTCCAAAAAGCCGAAAGGCATTTTTTTACATCATTGTTCCTCATTTCATGACGTGACCATTAAAACTGCTTAATTAAGGTTTGTCTTTAGGTAGGTCAGTTCAATTCTCAACATCCTCGTGAAGTGCCTGGATATTTATAGCGTTAGATATTTATGAAGTTTCTGAAAAATGTTCCCGCATTTTGAATGGGCGGTTGTTCTCCTACCAGAACATATCGATATATTAAGATAGCCGTTACTAGTGTGTAACCTATGCTGGGACACACAGAGTAACAGAAGGTCTCCACTGAATGCTGACTTTAGAGTTGCACAACTGGGTCTGCTTTTAGGCACTTGAAGAATACACACAACAACAAAAACCCCACAATAAGCTCTTGTTCCGATTCCTGGCTAGTCTGCACTCTTGTCTCCATTGCTTATTGATCGCACCCTTTGATCTTTCTCAGGCGTCTAAGTCACTCTGGATAAAAGCGTCCGCTAAATAACGAAATGTAAATCTCTGTGTTTGATGCTAACACCTGTTTGATGCTAGCCTAACACCGCGACTCTCCGCAGACACACACACCTGCTGCTGTTGTGCTGTTACCGTCAAATGGCTTTGATTCCCGCCCGATCGGTTGTTCTCGTTTGACCAGAGCTGAAGGAAACTAACGGGAAAAACGCATAGATTAATCCATAGAGGAATACATAAAAGTTCTCAAGATCACCACTTCACAGTCAGAACGTAGAACAACACATGCCACTTCACAACTGACAATGTAAATGTGTTATTTTATGACATTTTGACAGTTTTGATTCCATTAAAACACTTTTCATTTAAAATACTACTGCAGAGATTAAAGTAGTGGCTAGGATGACTACTCCCAGCCAAAGGGTTGCCTACTAGGTTTGACGTCAATATCAACAACCTACCTACCTTTAGGCTCCTGAGCAAAATACCTGACCCCTACCTGCTTTTCTATGACACATCTCTGTACTGTCTAACCCCCACCTGCTCCTTAATGACCCATCTCTCTACTGTCTAACCCCTTCCTGCTCCTTCATGACCCGACTCTGTACTTTCTAACCCCTACCTGCTACTTAAAGATCTGTCTCTGTACTGTCTAACCCCTAACTGCTCCTTAATGACCAATCTCTGTACTGTCTAACCCCTACCTGCTCCTTAAAGACCCGTCTCTGTACTGTCTAACCCCTACCTGCTCCTTAAAGACCCGTCTCTGTACTGTCTAACCCCTACCTGCTCCTTTATGACCCGTCTCTATACTGTCTAACACCTAACTGCTCCTTAATGACACAGATTCAAATTCACTGTAAGTCACTTTGGGTAAAAGCATCGGCTGAATGATTAAATGGCCATGGATTGATTTTATTTCAATACACTGCCAAATGTGATCCAAAGCTAATTGGTCCATTTCAACCTTTCATTTCCTTGCTTTGTTTATATTTCATATAATCAAATTAATTTCAAGTTGTTCCCTAAGACATCAGCCAGTGAAGGACAAAGCTGATTGGACTTGCTCTCAACCAATTATGATTAGGGAATTACACTCTCGTTCCAACAACATTACAACAACAGTGTGTTGTGGATGATTTTCTTGGCCCCCCCCGTACCGCGGTGTTGCTGGTGGCCTAGTTAGCCTTCTGTAGCGACCATATGACGCGGGGCACCGCGGTCCTGACACACCTCGGGCCCCGGCGGTGGGGCCGGTCTGTCTCGGTCCCGTTGGCATGGACCTCCCGTTCTCTGTGACCCAGACATACTGAGTATGGATCCCGCCCACCACCACAGGTCCTGGCCGGACCCGCCAGTTCTAGCGACTGTTCTTTCATTTCTCTGCATAATATCCTGTATGCGTATGTGACAAATAAACTTTTGGAATCTTCTTGAATCTTAAATCTTATTGGGTTGCAGATGTCAGACGGTTAGTTTAGGGTTTGAGTTACAGCTGGTTGGTTTAGGGTTTGAGTTAGAGATGGTTGGTTTAGGGTTTGAGTTAGAGATGGTTACGTTTAGGGATATTGTTGGATATTGTTAGGTGTAGCTTAGTGATAATTAAGTTTAGGTATTATGTTGGATGGTAATCTTATGGTATTAGGTAAGAGATTGTTCAGTTTAGGTGTTAGGTTATAGGTGGTTATGTTGAAGTGTTAAGTTAGAGGTGGTTAGTTGAGGTGTTATAGGTTACAGATAGTGAGTTTAGGTGTTAGGTTAGAGGTGGTTAGTTTTAGGTATTAGGTTAGAGATGGTTCACATTAGGGTTAGGTTATAGATGGTACAGATTAGGGTTAAGTTATATATAGTACAGATTAGGGTTAGGTTATAGATGGTACAGATTAGGGTTAGGTTATAGATGGTACAGATTAGGGTTAGGTTAAAGATTGTTTAGTTTAGTTGTAAGGTTATAGATGGTTCAGTTTAGGGTTAGGTTAAAGATGGTTTAGTTTAGGGTTAGGTTATAGATGGTTCAGTTTACTTGTTGGGTTAGAAATGGTTCAGTTTAGGTATATAAATGGTTAGTTTAGGTGTTATAGGTTAGATATGGGTTAGTTTAGGTGTTATAGGTTAGAGGTGGTTAGTTAAGGTTTTATAGGTTAGAGATGGTGAGTTTAGGTATTAGGTTAGAGGTGGTTAGTTTAGGTGTTAGGTTAGAGGTGGTTAGTTTAGGTATTAGGTTAGAGATTGTTCACATTAGGGTTAGGTTATAGATGGTTCAGTTTAGGTGTCAGGTTAGAGGTGGTAAGTTTAGGTATACAAATGGTTAGTTTAGGTGTTATAGGTTAGATATGGGTTAGTGTAGGTGTTATAGGTTGGAGATGGTAAGTGTAGGTGTTAGGTTTGATGGTTATGTTTAGGTATGAGGTTAGAGATTGTTCAGTTTATGTATATAAATGGTTAGATTAGGTGTAAGGTAAGAGATGGTTAGTTTACGTGTTATAGGTTACATATGGGTTAGTTTAGGTGGTATAGGTTAGAGATGGTGAGTTTAGGGTTAGGTTATAGATGGTTAGTTTAGGTGTTAGGTTAGAGGTGGTTAATTTAGGTGTTAGGTTAGAGATGGTTAGTTTAGGTGTAAGGTTAGAGGTGGTTAGTTTAGGTGTTGGGTTAGAGATGGTTCAGTTAAGGTATATAAATGGTTAGTTTAGGTGTTAGGTTAGAGATGGTTAGTTTAGGTGTTAGGTTAGAGGTGGTTAGTTTATGTATTAGGTTAGAGAGGGTTCAGTTTAGGTGTTAGGTTAGAGATGGTTAGTTTAGGTGTAAGGTAAGAGATGGTTAGTTTAGGTGTTAGGTTAGAGGTGGTTAGTTTAGGCGTTAGGCTAGAGATGGTTAGTTTAGGTGTTAGGTTAGAGGTGGTTGGGTTAGAGATGGTTCAGTTAAGGTATATAAATGGTTAGTTTAGGCGTTAGGCTAGAGATGGTTAGTTTAGGTGTTAGGTTAGAGGTGGTTAGTTTAGGTGTTGGGTTAGAGAGGGTTCAGTTAAGGTATATAAATGGTTAGTTTAGGCGTTAGGCTAGAGATGGTTAGTTTAGGTGTTAGGTTAGAGGTGGTTAGTTTAGGTGTTGGGTTAGAGAGGGTTCAGTTAAGGTATATAAATGGTTAGTTTAGGTGTTAGGTTAGAGGTGGTTAGTTTAGGCGTTAGGTTAGAGATGGTTCCGTTGAGCGTTAGCTTAGAGATGGTTAGCTAGATCTCCATCCTCTCACACCTCGCTCTGTCAACACGGTCTCCGCCGTCCGCCACCCTCTGCTCCGCTCCGTCCCGACGACGGCGACAAGGGAGGAGGAGGAGGAGGAGGAGGAGGAGGAAGAAGGAGAGGAGAGGAGAGGAGAGGAGAGGAGGAGGAGAGGAGAGGAGAGGAGAGGAGGAGAGGAGAGGAGAGGAGGAGGAGGAGGAAGAAGAAGAAGGAGCCGCCGTGCGTGAGCCCGGCTGTCCGCAGGGTGCGTGGCAGAGGGCCGCCAGCGCAGTGCCGCCGAGCACCGCTTCAATTAGGGCAGCAGTCAGGGAACGGCGAGCGGCCAGGAGAACACAGAGCGGCAGCTGTTCCCGGGCAGCGGGATCAAAATGGGGGGAGGGGAGGGGGGGGGAGGGAAGGAGGGGGGATGGGAGGGTGGCGTCGCGGCGCGGTGCGCGGAAACCGGTGTCTGTGGCGAAGGAGGCCAAAGCCCTCGGCTTCACGGTGGCACTGACTGCCAGCTGGTCTTGTGGACTTTTGTGTGTAAATCGTGTCTCTCGCGCCCCCTCTCTCCCCCTCTCTCTCTCTCTCTCTCTCTCTCTCTCTCTCTCTCTCTCTCTCTCTCTCTCTCTCTCTCTCTCCCCCTCTCTCTCTCCCCCCCTCTCTCTCTCTCTCTCTCTCTCTCTCTCTCTCTCTGTCTGTCTGTCTGTCTGTCTGTCTGTCTGTCTGTCTGTCTGTCTGTCTGTCTCTCCCCCTCCCTCCCTCTCTCTCTGCCTCCCTCTCTCTCTGCCTCTCTCTCTCTCTCTCTCTCTTTCTTTCTCACTCTCTGTTGCTCCCTCTCTAGCCATCTCTAGCCATCTCTCTCTCTCCCCCTTTGTCTCTCTCTCCCCCTTTGTCTCTCTCTCTCCCCCTTTGTCTCTCTCTCTCTCTCTCTCTCTCTCTCTCTCTCTCTCTCTCTCTCTCTCTCTCTCTCTCTCTCTCTCTCTCTCTCTCTCTCTCTCTCTCTCTCTCTCTCTCTCTCCCTGTCTCGCTCTCCCCCTCCCTCTCCCCCTTTGTCTCTCTCCCCCTCCCTCTCCCCCTTTGTCTCTCTCTCTCTCCCTCTCTCTCGTCTCAGTGTCTCTACTGGGAGTTAGGTAGTTTCGCTGCTCTACTTTGAGCCCTGTCGTATTTTTTACATTCTTTTTTTCGTTTTTTGGAAATGCAAATGAACACAGTTGGACATCCTCCAAAAATAAAGTAAAAAACTCATTTGAAAAATGAAAATGGTACACTAACTCTAACACAACAACTCCACTTCTACAGCGATAACAGCTTTGGAATCTCTGTGAATTGTGTGCAGCTACCAGACTTGAAATTGGCGACTGTGGTGTGGATGTTCTGCATACACAACACACTCCTTATTTATATTTTCCAAGAGGGTATATGATCCACTGACTCGTTGGACCTTAATTGTTGGAGAGCGTCGCAGTCGTAGAGATTGCGATGGTGCGTGGTTTTCCAAGCGCTGGCCTTGACTACCGTCTGTCCATCTCGCCGTGCTCCTCCAAGGTCCGATTTGGCGATATCGATTGTATTGTATGATCGCCCTCGGCCTCATCCGAGAGAGGTGCTTTGTTCACTTTGGAGAACCGCGGATGAAAGCTAAACGAGGGAGCCGCTTTCAAAGTGCTGTCAGACCAGAGGTATGGCAGCTGTGGCAGCTACATTGTTCCTCTCAGAGAGGAGGCACCTGTAGGAGAAACATCATTCAAGATCCAAGATTTTAGCTTACTCCCCCTGCAGTATGAATTTCTAAAACACAATACTATAAAGATACTATACACAATAAAAATGACAATAAAAAGCACAATAAAGTGATTGATGGGTGATATGTACATATGTTAAATTGTGCAATAAGCATTTAAAAGCATTTTTAAGTGCCAGAAGTGCAGCAGCATCATCAATACAGTGCAGAACAGTGCAGTAACTGTAATTAGTCCACAAAGTCCAGCAAAGTATGATAGTGTAATGTAATATGGATGACAATGTTATGATTGTGGCAGCACACCTAGCAGTTCAGTAGGCACACTGTCAATCGAAGCAGGGATCTGAGCATATAAGCGAGGACGACAAAATGCAGTACAGAGATGAGCTGGTCCGGCTGACACGATGGTGCGAGGACAACAGCATATGTTAGCAAGACTAAGGAGCTCACTGTGGACTTCAGGAGCCACCGGGGCACCCACTCCACCATCAGCCTGGACCGGACACTGGTGTAAAAAACGGACACTGGTCCGTTTCCTAGGGTTACAGATTTCCGACGACCTGGCGTGGAACTCGCAACACGGAGGTCATGCTGAAGAAGGCACACCAGCGCCACTTTGCCCTGAGGTGCCTCAGGAAAAGCAGGATAGGCCAACAGTGGCTAGTGATCTTTTACCGTGGAACTGTAGAGTGTCCTGACGAGTGGCGTCACTGTGTGGTACGGCAACACCACTGCACGGGACAAGAAAGCCATCCAGAGGGTCGTGAGGACGGCAGAAAAGATCATCGGTGTGCACTTCCATGCATTGAGGAGATCTTTAGGACCAGATATCAGATAAAGGTAATAATAACCACCCACCAGCTCTTCTCCCCCCTACCGTCTGGTCGCTGGTTCCGCAGCATCCCTACAAGGACTAGCAGGTTTAAGAATATTTTTTATCCACAGGCAGTGCACCTTCTGAACTGCTAAGAGTGCTGCCACTATCATAACACTGTCATTAACATTACACTATCAAACTTTTAATGGTATTGTGTTTTAGAAATCCATTCTGCGGGAGGGAATGGGGAGTAAGCATTCCATTGTACTTGTTGCAAATGGAAAATACTAATCTTGAATCTTGAATCATGCAGGAGACATCATGTGAGGAGACATGTAGGAGACATCATGTGAGAGACATGTAGGAGACATCATGTAGGAGACAACATGTAGGAGACATCATGTAGGAGACAACATGTAGGAGACATCATGTAGGAGACAACATGTAGGAGACACATGTAGGAGACATCATGTGAGAGACATGTAGGAGACAACATGTAGGAGACATCATGTAGGAGACAACATGTAGGAGACATCATGTCGGAGACATGTAGGAGACATCATGTAGGAGACAACATGTAGGAGGCATCATGTAGGAGACAACATGTAGGAGACAACATGTAGCAGACATCATGTAGGAGACAACATGTAGGAGACATCATGTAGGAGACAACATGTAGGAGACATCATGTAGGAGACATGTAGGAGACATCATGTGAGAGACATGTAGGAGACATCATGTAGGAGACAACATGTAGGAGGATCATGTAGGAGACAACATGTAGGAGACATCATGTAGGAGACAACATGTAGGAGACATGTAGGATACATCATGTGAGAGACATGTAGGAGACAACATGTAGGAGACATCATGTAGGAGACAACATGTAGGAGACAACATGTAGGAGACATCATGTGAGAGACATGTAGGAGACATCATGTAGGAGACAACATGTAGGAGGCATCATGTAGGAGACAACATGTAGGAGACATCATGTAGGAGACAACATGTAGGAGACATCATGTAGGAGCACATGTAGGCTCCTACATGATGCTACATGTATAACATGTAGGAGACATCATGTAGGAGACAACATGTAGGAGACATGTAGGAGATATCATGTGAGAGAGATGTAGGAGACATCATGTAGGAGACAACATGTAGGAGACATCATGTAGGAGACAACATGTAGGAGACAACATGTAGGAGACATCATGTGAGAGACATGTAGGAGGCATCGTCTAGAAGACATGTAGGAGACAACATGTAGGAGACATGTAGGAGACATCATGTGAGAGACATGTAGAAGGCATCATGTAGGAGACAACATATAGGAGACGACATGTAGGAGACATCATGTAGGAGACGACATGTAGGAGACATCATGTAGGAGACATGTGTAGGAGACATCATGTAGGAGACATCATGTAGGAGACATCATGTAGAGACATCATGTAGGAGGACATCATGTAGGAAGGACATCATGTAGAGACATGTAGGAGACATCATGTAGGAGACATCATGTGAGAGACATGTAGGAGACATCATGTAGGAGACAACATGTAGGAGACATGTAGGAGATATCATGTAGGAGACAACATGTAGGAGACATGTAGGAGATATCATGTAGGAGACAACATGTAGGAGACATCATGTAGGAGACAACATGTAGGATACATGTAGGAGACATCATGTGAGAGACATGTAGGATACATCATGTGAGAGACATGTAGGAGACAACATGTAGGAGGCATCATGTAGGAGACAACATGTAGGAGACATCATGTAGGAGACATCATGTAGGAGACAACATGTAGGAGATATCATGTAGGAGACAACATGTAGGAGACATGTAGGAGATATCATGTAGGAGACAACATGTAGGAGGCATCATGTAGGAGACAACATGTAGGAGACATCATGTAGGAGACAACATGTAGGAGACATCATGTAGGAGACAACATGTAGAAGATAACATGTAGGAGACAACATGTAGGAGACATGTAGGAGATATCATGTGAGAGAGATGTAGGAGACAATGTAGGAGACAACATGTAGGATACATCATGTAGGAGACCTCATGTAGGAGACAACATGTAGGAGACATCATGTAGGAGACAACATGTAGGAGACAACATGTAGGAGACATGTAGGAGACATCATGTGAGAGACATGTAGGAGGCATCGTGTAGAAGACATGTAGGAGACAACATGTAGGAGACATGTAGGAGACATCATGTGAGAGACATGTAGAAGGCATCATGTAGGAGACAACATATAGGAGACGACATGTAGGAGACACAATGTAGGAGACATGTAGGAGACATCATGTAGGAGACATCATGTAGGAGACATCATGTAGGCGACATTGTGTAGGAGACATCATTTAGGAAGGACATCATATATGACACATCATGTAGTAGACATAATTTAGGAAGGACATCATGTAGGAAGGACATCATGTGAGAGACATGTAGGAGACGTCTTGTAGGAGACATCATGTGAGAGACATGTAGGAGACATCATGTAGGAGACGACATGTAGGAGACAACATCTAGAATACATCATGTAGGATACATCATGTAGGAAGGACATCATGTAGGAGACATCATGTAAGAGACATCATAGTAGGAATTAGTTCCTGTTTACAATACTATATCAAATCATCAATAATAAATGAATTGACAAAATGAAAATGATTACTGGACTATTAGTTAACTGTTAATTAACGTCAACGTAATTAACGCCCTTCCCTGCCGCCGCGGTTGGTGAAAGCATGCGCTAAATGACTCGACACAACACAGAAGAGCTACGGTCTGCCAACCGACGGCGACGCCGTCGACGAGCGGCGAACAACGTTAGCGTTGTTCAAACAACATTTGACTAAATCGTGTAAACCCCCACCAAAGGTTTGGCTTTTAATCTGCTAAACGTCCTCTGATGACGGTTAAATAATCAGGGAGAATACTTCATATCTAGCCAGGGCAGTAGCTTAGTTACACAGTGCAGCAATATGTTCATCGTAATCCATAACAACAACAAAAAAACGAACAAATAACAGATGTGAGAGAACGAAACATGATGACAGGTTTTTTTACTGTTTTTTGTGCCGGTTACAGGCGAGGGCCCCCCGTGGAGGTAGCGGTGCCAGGATGGTTGCTCAGGGGCAAAGTCGGCGACAGACATAGGCAGGCAGACAGAAAGACAGACAGAAAGACCGACAGAAAGACCGACAGACAGAGCGGTGGTTCGCGGCGGAATAGAAGAAAGGACACAGTCGCAAGACCAATGAAATCCTCAACTCAAAAAAAGAAGAAGATATATATAAATATATATATATATGCTATCCAAGCACAGTATTACACTATTCGCTTGAAGAGGAGAACTTTCCGGACGGTGATTCTTTTTAGCGAGTAGCAAAGAACTCTCTCTCTCTCTCTCTCTCTCTCTCTCTCTCTCTCTCTCTCTCTCTCTCTCTCTCTCTCTCTCTCTCTCTCTCTCTCTCTCTCTCTCTCTCTCTCTCTCTCTCTCTCTCTCTCTCTCTCTCTCCTCTCTCTCTGCGTTCCCGAGTTAGAGATGATGATGTGTCATAGACACTGTATACGCAGCGGTATTTCAACACACACACACACACACACACACACACACACACTGCTACCTCCTGCCAGTTGAGTTGTTACTGAAATATGAAACTTATGTAAGAACATGTATTTCCACGTTGGGCACGCGCGTCGACACTAGCCCTTGGCTAGTATTTTAAACCAGGTAATACTAAAGTATTGTGTACTGTATTTAAAAGGGAACGCATGTGGTACAGAAGACTATCCCGGTGTGCTACGGAAATATGTAGAAGTGCAGAGGTAGTGAATACCCATATTAAAGAAAAGGTAAAATGGTGTATTTAAATTATTTTTTATTTTAAACTCCGGGTTAGGTGTTTGTATATATATATATATATATATATATATATATATATATATATATATATACACACGGAGGAGAAAGTATCTGTATTTTCGAGTAAATACATGTCAGAGAAAATGATATACAGTGGATAAATCCTTCGCCTGTGTTAAAGTGACATAATGCAGAGGATGCACGCCTGCCTGTGTTTTAAAGGGAATGCATAACAGTGGGAGAAAGTAGCTTGTGGTGTTTAAATGGACGGCATGGATGGACTTCTTTTACCCAAAGCGCTTTACAAGTCATGCCTCACATTCACCCATTCATACACACCATTCATCCACCGACCGCTGTGTCAACCATGCAAGGAGGCAGCCCCAGCTGGTCAGGAGCAGTCAGGGTGAGGGTGTCTTGCTTAGGGACACCTCGCCACTTAGGCTAAGAGGAGGAGCCCGGGGGATCGAACCAGCGACCTTCCGTTTGAGGAGGCAGGAGGGACGCACGCACGCCCGTCTGTGTTTTACAGAGGAAACGCATTACAGAGGGAGAAAGTAGCCGTGTCTTAAAGGAAACGTATAACAGAGGAGAGAAAGTAGCCGTGTTTTAAAGGAAATAGCCAGCGAGGAGAAAGGCTTGTGTTTCACACAGGGATAGACACACTCTCATCCTTCCTTATGAGGCTGAGTCTTGTTAGTCAAACCTTGCTGCTCTTTCATGCCTCCCCTATCACCATGGCAACACACCAACCCCTGCAGGCTCCTGCCAAATTGACAGTGTAAAACAGAGCACACACACACACACACAACCACACAGACACACACACATACAGACACACACACACACACACACACACACACACCGCCCATTCATCCGAGCATCACCCTCTTCCTCAGCCTCTCCTCCCTCTCTATCTCCTTCTCCTCCTCCCCCTCCTCCCCCAACACCCTCTCACCCACTGCTGTACCACAGGGACAGTGTGTTTACTGTGTCTTCTTGGACCGCTCCAAATCTGTTGCCGTTTGTCACCGAGCGTTGCGGTGAAACAGGGGAAAAAGAGCAAAAGCATTTATTTCAATTCTTCCTCATCATATTCCCTTCCTCCCCCACCAGGAGTTCTGTGTGTGTGTGTGTGTGTGTGTGTGTGTGTGTGTGTGTGTGTGTGTGTGTGTGTGTGTGTGTGTGTGTGTGTGTGTGTGTGTGTGTGTGTGTGTGTGTGTGTGTGTGTCAACATGTTAGGGGAGATCCAGTGGTGGGTGGGTTTCAGTGGTGTTTTTTCCACCTGGTGTACCCCATCCAAGATTGCGATTAGATTAGAGCATTTGAGCCGGGATGTCTTAAATAATCCTCTCTTCTCCATCAGCGGTCTGTAGGCGTTTATGTCTGGCGGCTGAGCCCAGTGATCACACACAGAGTGGTAGTTTATCACTTTCACCGCTCTACACAGGGAACACGAACAGACCTGTCCCCCCCCCTCTCTCTCTCTCTCTCTCTCTCTCTCTGTCTTCTCTTCTCTTCTCTTCTCTTCTCTCTTTCTCTCTCTCTCTCTCTCTCTCTCTCTCTCTCTCTCTCTCTCTCTCTCTCTCTCTCTCTCTCTCTCTCTCTCTCCTCGTCCTCCCCAGGGGTTTCTGTTTACTTCAACCTTCTTTGTGTTGACTTGTGCTGCGACAACAGACAATATCCCGAAATTGTCCGTCGTTGCACCGACTGTATCCGGGAGAACGGACGCTAACGCCGTGATCGGTTTATTTGGGCCGGGTTGTTATCATTGTTATCATCTTAATTACTCAAATGGCGTAAATTTCAAATGATCTGTTCCACTGACATTCTTGATTGTTTGTCCGATTTTTCAAAACCATATTTTCAATCAAGTCTTTTTTTTTTTTCCTCTGAGTTCTGTGACATCACAATTCATCTCCTTCAGTCACTCACACAGAAGAAAAAAACAAGATGTACGCTGAGAGGATAAATTGGACCGCTAATCGTTCTGTCAGTCAATATAATCACATCCAATATTAGAAATATCCTGTTTTGACCGAGTGTGTCGAGTACCTCCCGGAGACGTCCGGTCGGAGTGAGCTGCAAATAAATAATGAATTTGAAATATTAGTCGCTGGCAAAGTAATCCCCCCCCTCCTCCCCCCTCCTCCTCCCCCCCCCTCCTCCTCCCCCCAACCAACCAATGACATATTAAAAAATATCTTGCGTCTTGTATATTAGATGTCATCAGTGCGCTCCAATGTATCTCCGCCATTCCCATCTTTTTTTTTTTTTTTTTCACGTTTAGTTTTTTGTTATTTTATCTCATCAGTTATTTGAAAACTCATTAGTTGCTCTCGTTGTCTTGTTTTTTTTTTGTTGCTGTTTTCCCTCGTTAAACGCTTTGTCTTCCCGCGTGTCTTGCACATATATATATATATATATATATATATATATATATATATATACATACATAAATGCATTTTGATTAAATTCCACCGGTTTTTCTATATTATTATTTTGTCTTCTTCCGCGTTTCTTCTCCTCCTCCCCCCGTCCGACGGCGGTCGTGACGCGAGGTACCGGATGATGTATCCTCGCTAATGATCCCGTCGCACCGCTAATCAGCAGCTAATAAGACGCCAACTCCGCGGCGCGGCCGGCTTGTTATTTAAGAATAAAGCTCATCTCTCATTCCAATGCATTTTTCATAAACGCTAGCGCTAATTAAATTAAATTTGCATTATTAATTAAACGGCAAAAAAATAAATAAATAAATAAAGTTTCCTATTTCCTATCATATGAAAGTGTGTGTCTGTGCCCCCCTGGGTGGCTGATGGGCAGCGCTAGGTACCGTAGCTCTTGGGGGCGTTTTTAGAAACGGGGACCTCAGAGAATGTTTGGCGTTATGTGCTTAAACGTATTATATGTGTATATGTGTATGTATTTATTATTACCACGTTGTGATATCCGATACTGGATTTCTCCGGGCTGTGCATCCCCGTGTTCCCTATATATATACCTGCTTCCGAGTGGTACGCCTGAATACGATGTATGTATTGAACAGGATGTCGGCCATCCTCTGAAACCACCCTCATCTGTCCATCAGTGATCCTCCAGAGGAGATCCAACCGTGTGAGACTGAGGATGAGATACACCATACAACAACAACACACACACACACACACACTCACACTCACACACACACACACACACACACACACAAGACAGGTGAAATAAAGTGAAAGTGAAAGTGAACCAGCCGTATCTGGGATACAGTGTCGAGGGCCAGTAAGAGATACAGAAGATCTGTAGACTAAGGGGGAGTAGTTAGTGCACTCTCTGCTCTCCTAATGGCATACAGCAACTTGAAGACTAAGCAGGAAAAAAAGAGAAACTTAGGTGCTTTTTCCGCTTTGCTAGCCCTGCGCGGGGAGGCGCGAGCCGGTGAGATAAGCGGTGTAGCTACCCAGCAACACTCAGCACCTGAAACTTTGATTAAATTATTTTCTTTTTAACTTTTAATCAAGATGCCTTTTTCACAAATTAGCAAAACAATGTGTATTACTCGTCGTAGTTATTCGTAGCGTAATTTGAGGACTTTTTCTTCAAAACGACGAGACAAAGACAGAATCCCGATAATGCAGTGGTAATTGAAAGTTAATTATCGGTAATTGATTGTAAGCGCGGCGACGGCAGTGGCTTTTTTCGCATTATTACCCTTCAAAAAAGGGCTTGTTTCTGAATCCCGGCAGAAGCGTTAGCGTCTCGGCGATTGCTAATGACGCGGTCCGCCAAGCGCAGTGCTAATCCTCAGAGTCTCACATGATTAGCCGGCGCGGTGGCGGCGGTGCCGGTGATTAGCCGCGTTCGTTCAATGGAAAACAGGCGGCCGATGCTGCTTTGCTATCATTGTTATTATTGTAGCTGTGCTGCTGGAGGGGCCTCGTCTTGAAGTTGATGAAGGCGTCGGAGAACCCGTTTGACTGTATTATGGTGGGGGGAGGGGTGGGGGATGGGATGGGGGAGAGAGGGAGGGGAGGGGGCGGGCGTTCAGGGCTTTTGAACACATGGAGGGGGAAACAAAAAAAATCGAGGCACAAAGAGACGTAATTAATTAACAAGGTTTAATTAACATCGACGGAATGGGAGTGGAGGGAGAGGAACTGAGCTGGTGCATTCGTAAACATGCGTGTGCACAAATTGCATGTGCACACGCATGTGCCATCCCTACTGCGCACACACATATACAGATACACGCCCACACACGTCCACACACACACACACAGATACTTACTCACACATACAGATACACACCTACACACACACGTACAGACACCCACACACACGTACATTCACATACACAGATACACATCTAAACACACACACATACACATACACATACATACATACAGATATACACCTACACACACATCTACACACACATACAGATACACACTTACGCACATATACACGCAAACTCACACTCACACACACACACAAACATAAATATGCACATTCAGAAACCTGAACACACACACACACGCACACGTACACACACACGCACACGCGCACACACACTAGCCAGACGTGAGTGAGCGAGGACTGCGGTGCGTTATTTGGGACCAGACTGAATTAATGCTTGCCTGTATGCGTCCTATCAGCTGTATCATAAATCTGGGGCTGCTGACTCCAAAGGTCAGACCTGGAGTGAGACTATATGGGCTCCGAGGAGACTGAGCCGGCAGATCGCTCTCCGGGTTTTTCCGCTGAACACGCCCATCGCCGCTACCAGCCAGCCAGCCACCTCTTGGGTCGTCGGCATTTGCTTAGCGAGAGGAACCGTTGGGTGAAAATAATTGCGTGATATTTTACAATACAAGGGAGGGAGGGAGGGAAGGAGAGGAGAGGGAATACCTCGCGAGAGCTCTGCTAACAATAGCAAAACAAATCATTCAAATTGCTAACCTTTTGTGATTCCCACCTAGCTAGCTAGCTTGGTAGCTAGCTAGCACTCTGTCCAGTTGTTTTGTAAAAACATTTCAGGTTTTTTGTTGTTGTAGCTACTACAATTTTGATTGTGTGCCTTTGATTATGCTCGGGTGGGTTGCTTCAAATGAAAGTGTCTGGCTGAATGGCAGTGAGTATAAAGAAAGTAGTATCTATTGCCCAGCCCTAAGACAACAAAGTTTGAAAGTTTATATTAACCTCCGCCTTCTAAGATGGATATGTTTGGTTATGTTTTCATCCCTGTTTGTTTGTCTGTTTGTCTGCAACATAACTCAAAAGGTTATGTACGCAATTGGACACAACTTGGTGGTTTGATTACTTATGAGCCAACAAACTGTTGATTTTATTTTGGCGCAGATCCAGATCTGAACCCGGAATCATGGGACTTTTTGGTGTGAGTATTTGTATTCATTATTCGTGGACAATGTGTTGTGGATTTTGTGCAATGTGAGGAGAGATTACAGATGATGATGTCACGGACGCCATTCAAGGGATGCAAGGGACGCTATGGGCTGACCACACCAGAGGGGAGAAGACAAGGTTGTCTGGTGCTCCTGCTGTTTCACTCCCAGCTAAAGAAACCCCACAGAAGCAGACAGGAGCACTGTGGGTGGCAGGAAACTGAGAAACGGTGATATATATGTTGGCATCGGTGATGATGACAGCGATGGCGGTGGCGTTGATTGGGACAGTGTGATAATGACAGCTACGACGTGATAGCGACGGTGACGGTGATGATGGTGATGCCGTGACGACCGGGAGGATGGAGACGACGGCAATTTGCCATGCCTTGCATCACTTCATCCTGAAGCGCCCCCCGAGCAGCATCAGCATCAGCAGCAGCATCAGCATCAGCAGCCGCTGCAACCGCCACCGCGTGCTAGCTCGGCAAGCGGCGCTGCGGGCCACCCGGTCATAGAGAGAAGAGGCCTGTCATCGCGCGGAGGCCGTCCCCCGTCAGGTGTGAGCGACGCCTGCCGGGGTTTCAGCCGAGAGATCCCACCAGTTTTGCGGAGAACATCAAGGCAGGGCGGGAAGACACAGGAGCTGCCAAGGGGAATCCGAGAGCGTGCGTGCGTGCGTGCGTGTGTGCGTGCGCGCACGTGTGTGTGTGTGTGTGTGTGTGTGTGTGTGTGTGTGTGTGTGTGTGTGTGTGTGTGTGTGTGTGTGTGTGTGTGTGTGTGTGTGTGTGTGTGTGTGTGTGTGTGTGTGTGTGTGTGAGACGCAGGTAAACCCGTGGAACGGTAGAGAGCCGATGCGTGGGAAGCAGCTTGCTGTGACCGTATCGGGGGTTGCGGTTGGTTGTGAGGAAGTAATCAGCGTAGGCGGGTGGACACGTTTGAATGGGGGGGAAAATGAGGTCAGTGGGGGGGGGGCTTCCTTAGGAAAATCAAGCAGGACAACGCGTGGACTTTCTGATTCTGCTGCTGGTTTTTGTGCGGCGCTGCTGACAGGGTTGTGGGCTGCAGCCACACACTAGGAGAGCGTTCGAAAATTAAAGGGCCTGTGTCCACCAAGGTTAAAATCGAACCTAAATTCCGATAATTATTTCAGCTGAAGAGGACACCATATAATAGTTGTGCTAAAGGCTAATTTTCTTTCTCCATTGAGCAAGATTTCTATTCTTGTGGTCGTCAGTGGGAGTAGTGTTTTCAGTTCCTCCAAAAAAGCCATTACTGTAAGCTGTTATAGCTTTCAATAAAAAGAATAAGGAGAGCTGTTTCCCAAGGTCAATCACAGTGTTTCACTCCACCTGGCCCTCGGCGAGGAACGGCTGGGAGTAGAAGGAGTTTTTTAACAGTGCTATTCCCATGATGCATTGCTTCTGCAACCGCCCTCCCCATCACCCGGGACTCAGAATGGTCGTAGCTCAACATTTCTGGACAAATGGTTTTATCTTACACTTGGCGGTGGGTCTGGATTTGTTAGGAAGGGAGTTTGTATGCATTAAAGGTCATTATCTGCAATTAAACAGTTTAAGTAAAGGTTTGGTGTGGTGAGTGTGCGCGTGTGGTTATAAGGTCATAGTAAGGATCTGGGCAGGGATCAATATTGAATATTGAAGGGTTACAAGGTTACCTGGATAGCGTGACAGTAATAGTCACCAGAAAAAGTTGTCTAGAAAGTTCTAAACCTTTCCAACTGCATGACTGCAGACATTGGTTAAACTAGCATATCTACAGTCACTTACAGTCATCTAAACGGGGGTCCAATTGACCCCCAGCTGCCATGCTGTTGTTGACACGCCCATTTAAAAAAATAGTGGCATCACAAGGGTCCACCCAGATGCATTATGGGGTAGCTTAGCCTCCCAGTTGGTACGGTCCACTAGGTAGGCTGGCAGCAGGGGCGGACAACGGATCACCACACGCGCAACCACAACACACACACACACACACACTCACACTCACACACATATACACACATGCACACACACACACAGGCACAGGCACAGGCACACAGGCTCCTACTTGTGATGTCACTGTGGGGAAACACATTGGGTGTCTCCAGCGAGCGGAGCTGCCTGTAATTTATCTCCAGCTAATATCAGTCCAGATGTGTGGGCCGCGTCAGCTGTGCGCCGCCGCCATCTGGTCCGCTGTAATGGCTTTTTACGACCGCACAACCAGCACCACACGTCATGATCAACTGCTTCATAACGAAGTCATGATGCCCCTAACTCAGCGCGTCCGCTTCACACTGTGTTCGACGGGAGCGGCGGTAAAATCTGTAAATAAATAATAAATATGTAAACAAGATGTTATTTAGCCACTTCATCGAGGGAGACACTCAAACCTTTTGTTCTCATCACTGGGCTTGGCTTGTACGTCACGGCGGGGCCGATTGGAGTGGAGATGTTTACTGTGTGTTATAATGGGTCCGGTCAGGTCCCCTCTCTTCCGAGTCGCATCTTTCTGCTCCAGTGGTTCACAAAGCCTTTTTTTTTTTTTTTCGGCCAATTTATACAATGCAGAAAAATGAAGGCAACCCCATAAATGCCTCCACCCACACACACACACACACCACTTACAGTGGATAGAAGTGATTTGTGTGTGCTCTTGCATACATATTATTAGGCGGCGTGTTTATAAGGGCCTATAGTCTATATTAGAGCAAATGAATGCATACCTTGATTGATGGATACGTGTGTGTGTGTGTGTGTGTGTGTGTGTGTGTGTGTGTGTGTGTGTGTGTGTGTGTGTGTGTGTGTGTGGTGTGTGTGTGTGTGTGTGTGTGTGGACATAGCGATAGACACACAGAGAGAGCGAAAGGCGAGAGATAGATTGCTAGAGATTGTGAGGGCAACGAGTTCCAGCCACACATAATTTATTTATATTTATGTTAACATATGTAATGCACATACACAGTCCAGTTCAGATAATGATAACACATAGCGTTGGTTACCATACAGTTCTCTTTCCTTGAGTGTCCCTCTGCTGAGGGCCAGAGTCACACAGCAGCTTGGTTTTGAGACAGGTGTGGCTGATTAATTGGGAGTGATTGGTTGAGTCCATCTCATTTTCTAATAAGGGGGGGGGGGGGGAATGGAATGACTTGATTTGATGGTGGTGTCTCTGACTGATAGATTGTTGTTTGTGTTCCTACCCTCATGTGTCATTTAGTTTAGCCCACTTATAGTATATAGTATATATAGTATATAGTCTCCCTCATGTTTCCGGTTTGAGAGGTCACGTTTGAATGTTATTTCTTGTTTGTCTGCTGGTATGGTTTATGTTCAGTCTCATTCACCCATCATTGTAATTTTTTTGTCCTCATTTTCCTTTTTTCGGGTATTCATTGTCCTGTACCTGGGTTTTGTATGTTTTGGGTGGAATAAAATAGCTTTTTATTTGTAAAAACTGCCTGTGCTCCTGTCTGGCGCTCGCTCCTTCACAGAAATGTAAGCAGATAGATGGGTCAATGAATGGATAGACAAATAGATTGATCTATTTAATATAGATATATAGACACAGAGAGAGAGAGGGAGAGAGGGGGAGAGAGAGAGAGAGAGAGAGAGGAGAGAGAGAGAGAGAGAGAGAGAGAGAGAGAGAGAGAGAGAGAGAGAGAGAGAGAGAGAGAGAGAGAGAGAGAGAGAGAGGGTATATATAGATGGTCTCTCTCTCTCTAGATATAGATTAATGGACGTACATTAAAAGCAGATAGATGGTGGGAGAGGTAAACAGATAGATAGACAGACAAGGCAAGGCACGCAAACAGGACTTAAAGATGGATAAATGGACTGTGTGTGTTTTGTGGCCTTGGAGTGGCACCACATTATGGTCCTCGGCCAAACGGGATCTCATTAGCTTATGTCATAATTCGACTTGCGTGCGCGAAACTACATATTTAAACCATGGGGGCGAACGTAATGCGCAGGGCACAATAGGCATTCAATTAAGAGGATGAAGGGACGATGCGAGATGCCCATCCAATCATGGAAAGCACTCATTTATTTATTTAGAGAGAGAGAGAGAGAGAGAGACGAATGTCCATCCGCTCTAATGAAGCCCGCGGTGGATCAGCTAATACTGCAACCAGTGATTGTATTAAAGTCTAAAAATAAAGACGGCATTGAACAAAAAGAGCACATTGAGGGGAGGGGGGGAAGCGGGGTTGAAAGACAACAACGCAGTGACACATCTCTTCAACTCTTTGTTCTCACAACTGATTGGGAGCCCTGTGTAAGCTTGCCTTCAGCTCTGCTCCGTGGTGTTCATCTGTAGCAGCACACCACACCACCACACACCACACCACCCATCCATACGCTGTGTTTTCTCACTTTTAGCATGTGCAACTTTTGTACCCTTTTTCTCGCAAATTGAGAGACACTTTAAACCATGAAACATTTAGTATGCTCTAGACCGTCCTATTTATATAGGATACATTATACATTGGCTATTAAATATTCAATGGATGGTTTATTTCCCCTTTTAAGTGAGTGAGCGTGTCGCATAATAGTGTCTAAAGGTGGTCTACCGGAATACCAAACTCCGTACCTGAGGTAGTGGGGGGGGGGGGGGGGGGATTCCCAGAGGTGGGTCTAATTAAAATTTTTGGAGGCCAGATGTTTTTCTTTTTTTCTCTTTTTTGTTCCCCTGATGTGTTCTGTTGGCAGCTCACCCCCCCGCCTTCTCCCTGCTGGCCCCTCCTCCCTGCCCAACAAGAAGCCATTTGGATTCACAATAAAGCAACGCAAATGTTGCTTTCATTTTCAGCCAGTGTGTGTGTGTGTGTGTGTGTGTGTGTGTGTGTGTGTGTGTGTGTATTTGTGTGTGTGTGTGTGCATGGACTGTTATGAATGTTTTGATCCAACGCTCTTTAATTTCTATCAGAGTTATCATTTGAAAGGGTGGGGGTGGGTGTTGGTTTGTGTGTGTTGTCGGGGGGGGGGGCCTTATGACCCACATTGGATCACAGTTGGGCCGAGGAAAGTGTAGCTTGTTTGTTTTGCTGTGTTTCCAGTGGTTGGGGGGCGGGGGGTTCGTTTCGTCTGCTATTTAGAATCTTACACAGCGTGTGTTGGCTTGGAGGAATGGCACAGCATTCAGCGGTGACACAATGCTTTCTGATGGAGCCGCGCCGGGGGAAGAAAATGGAGTTTGAATCCTATTGATTACCGATGCTACCTTCTGTCAGCGCTGCCACACCGCGGAGGGTTGTGAAGAATACTTTCTTTTTTTAGGACTCTACCGGCCGCTCGTGTCCAGGTTCTCAGCAGATGGCTGTAATTATTCTCGTGGTTATGTTATAGATTTCAATTTTTTTTTTTTTTTTTTTTCTTTTTTTCTTTCACCTCATAATCCTGATGGAAAATGATGATCTATGTGGGAAAGAAAAATAACTGCATATCAAATGGTAATGGACAATTGACATTACATTACATTACATTACATTACAATCATTTAGCAAACGCTTTTGTCCAAAGCGACTTACAATAGTGCATTCATCAAATTAGGTAGGAGAACAACTCTTCACAAGAAGTCATAAGTGCATTTAATTTCTTACAAGTCTCCAATAACTGAGCCGGTGCTCAGGTAAAAGTACAATAAGGTAGAAGTACAATAAGTTGGCAAACAATATAACAATGTCTACCTAACACGCAAACAATCTACTTAGAAATACACTAGTACGCTAGTAAAAAGTAACAAGAGGGTGCGCTAGGAGGAAGGATCCGGGTAGTGTTTCATGAAGAGGTGGGTTTTCAGCCTGCGGTGGGAGATGGGCAGTGACTCTGCAGTCCTGACATCCGTGGGAAGTTCATTCCATCACTTTGGGGCCACAGGACAGAGAAGAGCGGTGACCGCACGTAGATCGGCCACAAAGGGGCAAGCAGACGGCCCGAAGTAGCAGAGCGAAGTGGACGGGCAACAGACAATGGACAATAACCATTGATTTTGGCAACGATTATTTTGTCGCTGTATATCTTTTCTTGTACTCCTACAGCCAGCCACGCAGGGTTTAAAATAACAATGAACAAAGACTTTTATGAACTATCACACCGACCTCACGTCAATTGCAAAAACGCCTGCAGGAAATTGTCCGTCTTCGCTACAGTTGTTCTGTTGCTTGAGCTGCTGCTGATGTGCGGCTGATTCCTGAGTGCTCCTTGATTCCTTCAGCTATCCCTCTTGACGCGCTGTTTTGTTTTCCACACCTAAATTGTGTGGCGGCGCCAATATTGATTGCGAGCTTTGATTGTTCAACCACCACTTGTAAAAACCCTCGGAATAAACGCGTCCGTTTGAAAAGACTTAAAAGGCTAAATGTAATTGTAAACACTCTGGTGAATTTACCCCAAATGCTAGCTTGTGTTTTCGGCAACAAAAAGTGGATAACAATGTACCCCCTGGTCGCCCGCACAGAGGCCCGGTATGTATCGGACTCTTTTGGCTTTCGCCGAAAACATTTTGCGAGCATAATCGTTGTAATTGGTTAGCTCGTTGTGGATCACAGCGAGGGTGACCTCACGTCCCCCCCCTCTCTCTCTCTCTCTCTCTCTCTCGCTCTTCCTCGGCACCGTGAAACGCAATCAGCGGCAATCAATGGTCACTGATTGAGTCTCGACCAATGACAATTAAAGATCTGTGTTTCCACAACAGCCTGCAACTCTCACTCTCTCTCTCTCCCCTCCCCTACTGCTAGGGTTGTGTGGTCATTGTGGGGCCGCCAATCAGTGTGGGTGTGTGGTGTGTGTGTGTGTGGGTGGGTGCGCATGTGAGAGTGTGTTTGTGAGAGTGTGTGTAAGAGTGTGTGTGTGTGAGTGAAGGTGAGAGAGTGTGTGTGTGTGTGTGTGAGAGTGTATGTGTGTGTGTGTGTGCGCGTATGCATGTGTGTGTGTGTGTGCGTGTGTGTGTGCGTGTTTGTGTGTGCGCGTATGCATGTGTGTGTGTGTGTGCGTGTGTGCGTGTGTGTGTGCGTGTGTGAGACACACAGGGAAAGCCAGCGTTTTCCCATAGACTGTGAACTGCCACCGAATAGAGTGGTTAACACTGGTTGCCTTGTCTCAAAGAGGGGTCAACACTGTCCAGTTAGGAGCCATTTAAATGGCCGCACTTAGACGCCCCCTGCCTAACCCTCAATACTAATACGTACCTAGAAAGCCCGAACCCATTGACAGCCAATGGTTATTGTACTCTCCCTCGAGCTTTTACTTGGATTATGTATGATAAATCTGTTTAATATCACGACTACAGACTAATATTATTAGATAGTAATATTATGAAGATGATCAGTAAATAGAATCAGAAAATGAGAGGCTATTTGTTCAATTTTAATGTGAGACATTTTACCACTCAAATATCATTCAGATCAGACGTTATTGTTATAGATAGATGCGTACTACGATCCTATTATTATAAATTGTTATTCAACATATGAGAAATAAATATTATTAGACTTCTATTATTAGTGATTTCCGACCACTCAAATCAATAATAATAATAATAATAATATTATAAATACGATTAAAATAGCTTAATGCTGAAAGGGCGGCAGTAAGCTTGTGTCTTCACTCATGCGTTAGAGTTGATGTGGAGACAATGGCTGGACTGTTAGTGCTGATTGATGTATTGATTGAATAAGACCGAGGCAGGGGAAAAATACACAAAAATACACAAAAATACACTCAATCAGACAAATGAGTATATAACAATTCCACTGCCAAAAATGAAGTTGATAATAATCATAAATAATCCGACTGATAATAATACTACTACGCTTATTACTACTGAGAAAGTAAGATATTAGATATTTAATAGCACTGGTAACATCCAAATAATAACAATGGTAGACAGTAGAAAAACACAAACGCAATTCAAGACAGTCAGAGGCATCTTCAATCTTCTGACTCCTCTTCTCCACTCCCTTCCTGTGTGTGTGTGTGTGTGTGTGTGTGTGTGTGTGTGTGTGTGTGTGTGTGTGTGTGTGTGTGTGTGTGTGTGTGTGTGTGTGTGTGTGTGTGTGTGTGTGTGTGTGTGTGTGTGTGTGTGTGTGTGTGTGTGTGTGTGTGTGTGTGTGTGCGCCTGTACGCAGGTGTCTGGATGGGAACATATGTGTGTATCTCTCAGGTCTCAGGACTGTGTGTGTGTGTGTGTGTGTGTGCTGGTATGTGTGTGTTTGTATCCATTTCTCTCTCTCACTCTGGGCCCCCATCTCTGTCTCTCTCCCTCCCTCGCTCTGTCTCTGTGTTTGTGATGGTAGCGGTAGAGCTGAGGGGGGTGATGGGGGGGGAGCAAGGAGGAGGTGTGTGTGTGTGTGGGGGCGGGGGGGGGGGGGGGGGGGGTGATGCTAGCTGTGCAGCATTTGGTGAGGAAGCTAATGACTGCAGGAGCCCCTACACTCTACCTCCTCTCTCCCTATCTTACGTTCTCTCTCTCCCCCCCCCCCTCCATCACTAGTCCTATCTCTCCTCCTCCGCCACTCTCCCTCTTTCTCACACGTTCTCTCTCTCTCTCTCTCTCTCTCTCTCTCTCTCTCTCTCTCTCTCTCTCTCTCTCTCTCCTCTCTCTCTCTCTCTCTCTCTCTCTCTCTCTCTCTCTCTGTGTTCCATAGTCACTCACATTGCTCTCTCTCTCCATCACTCCATCTATGTTCTATATCTGTTCCTCCATATCTCTCTCTCACTTTATCTCATCACTCCCCCCCCCACCACGTCCTATCTCTCCTCCTCCGCCACTCTCCCTCTTTCTCACACGTTCTCTCTCTCTCTCTCTCTCTCTCTCTCTCTCTCTCTCTCTCTCTCTCTCTCTCTCTCTCTCTCTCGCTCTCTCTCTCTCGCCCTCTCTCTCGCCCCCACCCACAAACACAGCCCCACCCCTCTGGCAAACGTAAACAAAGAGTGCTCAAGACAAAAAAAACAAAACAGAACAAAACCACAGAAAATGCAAACTAGCTTCTGTTTTTTGATTAACACACTGACTGCATAGCTGTAGCCTCTTTAAATAGAGAGGAAGTGACACGTGTGCACTTCCTGGCACGCGGACAGGGAACACATGGATTAGTAGAGGAGAGGTGTGGGGGAGTAGAACACACATTAACCATGCTAATGGAAGGAAATGGGATGTGCCTTCACTGGCTAGCGCGAAAGAAGGTTCCGGGTTCAATCCCCCAATGTCCATAGTCCCCTACCTGCTCCTTAATGACCTGTCTCTGTACTGTCTAACCCCTACCTGCACCTTAATGACCTGTCTCTCTACTGTCTAACCCCTACCTGCTCCTTAATGACCTGTCTCTCTACTCTCTAACCCCTACCTGCTCCTTAATGACCCGTCTCTGTACCGTCTACCCTACCGCTCCTAATGCCCGCTCCTACGTCTAACCCCTACCTGCTCCTAATGACCCGTCTCTCTACTGTCTAACACCAACCTGCTCCTTAATGACCCGTCTCTCTACTGTCTAACCCCTACCTGCTCCTAATGACCCGTCTCTGTACTGTCTAACCCCTACCTGCTCCTTATTGACCCGTCTCTCTACTGTCTAACCCCTACCTGCTCCTTAATGACCCGTCTCTCTACTGTCTAACCCCTACCTGCTCCTTAATGACCCGTCTCTCTACTGTCTAACCCCTACCTGCTCCTTAATGACCGTCTCTCTACTGTCTAACCCCTAGCTGCTCCTTAATGACCCGTCTCTCTACTGTCTAACCCCTACCTGCTCCTTAATGACCCATCTCTCTACTGTCTAACCCCTACCTGCTCCTTAATGACATTAAGACGTTCAGTGTAAGTCACCGTAGTGTGTATGTTACATGTCTCGGCACATGCATAATTTTTTTGATATTTATGTCATAATCAGGCTGCGTTTCCGCGGCATTTCACTGTCACCCTGTCACGGTATTACCATCCTAAACTGTGTAGCCTGGCTCTTCATCCCGGGGTATAACTCACAGCCGCCTGACGTGAAGGTGAGCCGGGCGGTCACCAGTCTGTCAACGCCCAGAGAGAAACAGCTCCATCGTCTATAGAAAGTTTTCGTCCCTCGCACACAAGAAACAAGAAAGCAACCTTTTCTCCTCCTCCTCCTCCTCCTCCTCCTCCTCCTCCTCCTCCTCCTCCTCCTCCTCCTCCTCCACGATTAATCACTCCTGTCCACTCTCATCTGAGCCGCTTCAAGTTACTCACGTCTAATTTAACCTCCTATCAGTTTGGCGGCGTCTTCATTCAGGTTTGTTTTTTTGGGGGGGGGTTTATTTTATTTATTTATTTCCCCCCCCCCCCCACCCACACACACACCCTTTTATTGTCCATCTCAACTGAAGTGTATAGTCTCTCTGCCTCTCTGCCTCACTGCCTCACTGCCTCTCTGCCTCGGCAACGGCCCCGACGCATGCAGTTTAAACAAGGCGTTAAACAGGACGGGAAGCGTGACGGCGCTGCTGACAGCTGCGGGCGGCGGTGGAGGTGTAAGCAGGTAAACGTGTGTAGCTGTCTGTCGGTAGGGGAGGGGGTGGGAGGAGCGCCAACCTGCTCCCACGTCAGTAGGGGGGGGGGGGGCAAAGGAAGATTCGTCCGATCAGCGACGGGGGCGGCGTTCCCGCATCTGACAGATTATGAAACGCGCCGGCAACATCGGCTCTCCCCCCCACCGTAATCCGCCTCCGCCGCACACACGCACACACGCACACACACACACACACACACACACACCACACACACACACACACACACACACACACACAACAAATATATGTAAAAATTAATAAAAATCGACTGTCCCGCCGGAATGTTTTGGGTTGTTAACTCGATCGCCGCTAAATTGACGAGAACCGTCGTTAAACGGTGTGTCTTCGGCGGTGATTACCTTTTCTTATTTTTCGGCCTCCGACCTGAGTATTTTATGAGGCCCGGTTTTATTCCTGCAAGTAGTGGGGGGGAGAGGGGTTGTCTAAACGCATCGTGTGTGAGTATAAAGCAGATGATCCACGGGACACCTGATGGTGGACTATCAGGTAGACTAGAAATTATGCCTTCGCTCGAAAGTGATGGAAACGTCGCGCCAGACACGCACACACACACGCACACACACACGCACGCACACACGCACGCACACACACACGCACACACACACACGCACACACACGCACGCACACACACACACACACACACACTGCTTCGAGTCCATTCAACGCGACGCTTTACACACCGTTTCTCTATAGCTTCTCGCTTAAATACTTGATGCGTCCAAGGCGGGCGTTACGTAAGGTGTGTGTGTGGCAATCAAACAGAAACGAAGAGAGAGATTATTGTCCTAAAACAGTGTTGCGTAAGACGGTTGGATCACTGTTGGATTCTAGTCTGAATAAATGTCTTATTTTCTTTTCTTCAGACGTTGTCAGCGTCGGTGTTGGTGTTGGTGTGAGTCCCTGGGCTTTGTCTCCACGTCTCCACCGGAGAGATTCAGGCTAACAACTCAAGGCAACTGAACAGCCTTGGCATCAAGAGAGCATTGAAATCACCTCTCACCCTTTATTATATTATCATTTCACTTGCAGACCATGTGTGTTCTGCTCTTGTGTTCTGCTCTTCTCCCTATGTATGTATCAATGTACTGGGCTATTTTAAGAATGTATACAGTGTCGTTGAGCTTCTTGTGAAGCGCTGTATAAAATGTATTTATTATTATGAATATGAGTTATTGCAGAGGATGAAGCGCTACTACACACGGTTGTTACACATGCTGATCATATGTGCACATCACCATAGGTACGACACCACTTTTGGATGGTATGTTTAAGATGAATATGGTGACACTTTAACATCCTTGTTATCCCCTGTTACTGTGTAATCGCACAGCGGTAAGCGTGCACTTGATATGTAACAGTACTTATTACAGGCGTTAGTACACTGTAACAGGACACTGCCATGCAGTGAGTATAGTGCAGTCTAACCAAAACATAGGAACACTGAACAAAGAAGACATGGAAACCCAACTCAGACTACATAGTGGTGTTTAAGTGAGGAACCGTCCACCTTTGTCTTGTTTCTAAAACATTTTTAAAACGTCCTTTCCGGGCCTCCAAAAACCAAGAAGTGTTGGGTTACTTAAGCATCTGTTAATGTTATTATCTGGACTAGCGGAGAGACCACAGTGGCTGTGTGTGTGTGTGTGTGTGTGTGTGTGTGTGTGTGTGTGTGTGTGTGTGTGTGGTGTGTGTGTGTGTGTGTGTGTGTGTGTGTGTGTGTGTGTGTGTGTGTGTGTGTGTGTGTGTGTGTGTGTGTGTGTGTGTTGAGTCTTCTAAAACGATTGGTCCCCGGGCATCGCCAGCCTTAATGGAAGCCCAGGAGAGGGATCCAAACCCCGGGTTCCACTTAATGAGAGACCGGGGGGAGGAGCAGCAGCACGGATCACATGCTACTACTACTACTATAACTACCCCTGAAGAAGAAGAAGAAGAAGAAGAAATTGATGAAGATGAAGATGAAGAAAGAAAAAAAAAAACCACTTGTTTCCTTTTCCTTCCTTCTTCCTTTTAAAATGGCCGGGATGATTGGACAGCCCCGTTTCCTCCAGAGCACACATTGCTCAAGGGCAGCTCTGTCCTCCCCCCCCCCCCACACCACACACACACACACACACACACACACACACACACACACCACCCCCGCCCTGCGTTTGAGTCATTGCTTCTGGTCCATTTCTCGCCGTACACTTGGAGCGATTCTATCTGGCGTCATTTAGGGCAGGGCAGGGGGGGGGGGGATATGGATTTAAAACTCTCTGGTTCTGGTGCATGTTTATCTGTTGTGTACACAGCTAACGTTATTCAACGTTGAGTCTATTTTTTATTCATGTTTTTATTATATATATATATATATATATTGGGTTATTTTTGGGGGGACGGGACTTTTTGGTGCAGGTCGAATACACTTTCTCTTTATTGCCTGATTGATTGTCGATGTGCCGCGTTGTGGGCGGCCACCTCGTGACGTCACGGCCCGTTCCAGCCGTTCCCCGTAGAGAGAGCGAGCGAGCGAGAGAGAGAGCGAGCGAGCGAGAGAGAGAGAGCGCTCGACCCCACCTCTCTCCAGTGAAGACCGCCTGAGGGTGGCGCCAGATGAATAAACTGTAGAAAAGACCTCCACTTACATACGTCTTGCAATTGTCATAGTTATATAAATAATAAAATGTCAATTATGCACGCGTACACATCAAACAGTACGGTTCCCCGGATCAATGTTGAAAGATAACACATTGAATATTACATCTTCTGTACGTGGTTCTGAGTGTTTAAAGTGTTTAGTCCTGCTCTGTTCCTGCGAATGATGATGCGCTCCTCCTCCTCCTCCTGCTCCTGCTGCTTTCGGCTGAAACTGGACTAAGTGGCGATAAGTTTAACACCGTCTTAACTCAGTCCATCGATTCTCCATCCCAGATCCTGTGTGTGTGTGTGTGTGTGTGTGTGTGTGTGTGTGTGTGTGTGTGTGTGTGTGTGTGTGTGTGTGTGTGTGTGTGTGTGTGTGTGTGTGTGTGTGTGTGTGTGTGTGCGTGGTGTGTGCGTGTGTGTGTGTGCGTGTGTTTGTGTGTGTGTTGCCAGCCCACCTCCTCCCACGATCAGAGACTAGTGGATCTCTTGGAGGGGGGGGGGGGGAAGAGAGAGAGAGAGAGAGAGAGAGAGAGAGAGAGAGAGAGAGAGAGAGAGAGAGAGAGAGAGAGAGAGAGAGAGAGAGAGAGAGAGAGAGAGAGAGAGAGAGAGAGAGACAGGGGAGAGAGAGAAAGAGCGAGAGACTACGACCCGAGAGAGAGAGAGAGAGAGAGAGAGAGAGAGAGAGAGAGAGAGGAGAGAGAGAGAGAGAGAGAGAGAGAGAGAGACGAGAGAGAGAGAGAGAGAGAGAGAGAGAGACGGGGGGAGAGAGAGAGAAAGAGCGAGAGACTACGACCCGCAGTGAGAGAGAGAGAGAGAGAGAGAGAGAGAGAGAGAGAGAGAGAGAGAGAGAGAGAGAGAGAGAGAGAGAGAGAGAGAGAGAGAGAGAGAGAGAGAGAGAGAGAGAGAGCCCTGTAACGCCGCTATCTCTCCACATTGGTCGCTCCGCGTCTGATGCTACAGATGGTTCCTTCCTCAGGTGCTCGCTGACCGGTGACGCTTCGGGTTCCTGAGAGAGTCTGCTGATCGCCCAACAAACTTCCAGGTCCAGAAGGAGAAGGAGAAGGAGAAGGAGGAGTAGGAGGAGGATGCGCCAGGAGAGGAGCCGCCGTCCGTGTGTCCAGCAGCAGCAGCGGGAGGAGGAGGAGGAATTGCATCGCTCGTCACTCTCCGGTGGTGGTGCTGGTGGTGGTGGAGTAGCGCGTCGTGTTTCACACCGGGGCGTCTGACTCCGGTCTCTGCCCAAACCGAACCAGAACCGAACCAGAACAGAAACATCATCTTCCCACGGACCACCACCACAAGAAGAAGAAGAAGAAGACACGACCACCGTGTGAACGTCTGACGAACATCTCGTCTCGGTGACATGGAGTGTTGAAGGAGGATGGAGTGTGTGTGAGTGTGTGGATTTTCACGGCGGGAGAACTTCTGAAGCTTTCTCGCGGATTCCCCCCCCCCCCAGTGAAGTGTTGAAGTTATCCGTTCGGTCGAGCGGGGTTGCGGGTTCGAATTCCCTGCCCTGCCTAACCTGCCCTGCTTGCCCTGCTTATAGTGCGCCTTTCCTTGGAGAACACCCGACGGATTACTCGTTGGAAGGCGGATTTTTCACACGCGACGAGAAAACTCATCGACACAGGTATTATACACAAAAATAATAATATTAATAATAATAATAAGTGATCGGTTGAATCGATTGATCAACACACATGCACATGTAAAAGTTGAGCCCTGTTATAGGCGTGAGTGGATGTGGATGTGTCGATATGGATGGTGGGTATCCGAAGGGATGGTTGAGAGGAGGAGGAGGAGGAGGAGGAGGAGGAGGAGGAGGAGGAGGAGGAGGAGGAGGAGGAGGAGGAGGAAGAAGAAGATGATGAGGAAGAGGAGGAGGCGTCGTGTGGGGGAATGTTGTGTGTGTGTGTGTTTAATGTGTGATGTCATGTATAGCCCTCATCATGGTTGATGACAGCCGTGTTAACACTTTGCTGTTATTATTATTATTGTTGTTACAATTACGAGAAATGACGAGAGAGTGAAGTAGAGAGGAGTCCCCCCTGTATATATGAGTCTCCAGCAAGACGTCCACTCGGGTGTCTGAATATCTGAAAAAACACTTCTTCACGGAGCAGGTGTGTGTGTGTGTGTGTGTGTGTGTGTGTGTGTGTGTGTGTGTGTGTGTGTGTGTGTGTGTGTGTGTGTGTGTGTGTGTGTGTGTGTGTGTGTGTGTGTGTGTGTGTGTCGGTGTGTCGGTGTGTGTGTGTGTGTCGGTGTGTGTGTGTGTGTCGGTGTGTTTGGGTGGAAAGGTCTACTTTCTTTCTTAATATTCCGATTGGGTTCTCCCAAGAAGAAGTGTGTGTGTGTGTGTGTGTGTGTGTGTGTGGGGGGGGGGGGGGGGGATTGTCTGCGTTTTGCGTCACGGCACCCCAGGTTTTACTTAACCCGGTCAGTCAGTCAGTCTGTTGCATCGCACCACACACACACACACACACACACACACACACACACACACACACACACACACACACACACACACACACACACACACACACACACACACACACACACACACACACACACACACACACACACACACAGGGCTTCTCCTGCTGCTGCTATAGCACGTCGCTATGTGTGTGTGTGTCTATCTGTCTGCTGCCTATTCATCCTTGTGTCTATTTCCTATCTCTTGTTGGTCTCAGTAATGGCTCTGAACGCACCACCGAAGACTTTTAGGTGCAAATGCCGTTAATGCATTAAACCCACACATGATCAGTGCAGCTCACCTCACCGCGACCAGGCTCTCCTTAGACGCCCGCCGTGGTCTCTCTCTCTCTCTCTCTCTCTCTCTCTCTCTCTCTCTCTCTCTCTCTCTCTCTCTCTCTCTCTCTCTCTCTCTCTCTCTCTCTCTCTCTCTCTCTCTCTCTCTCTCTCTCTCTCTGGGCTCCGTGTAGACCTGGGCACCCCACTGCCTCTCCGGCCAGCCGCCAAACCCAAAACCTCAGGTGTGGGGTGTCAGGAGAGTATTTATCTAAATGTGCGTGTGTGTGTATGGGGGGGGGCTAAATGTGTGTATGTGTGTAGTCAACCATCAACCATCCACATCAGTCTCTCTCTCTCTCTCTCTCTCTATATATATACATATATATATATATATATATATATATATATATATATATATATAATAATCTACGCCAGAGACATCCATTTATTCAACCATCTGTGTCAGATCAGTTCCACACACATCATTAAACGGGTGGTTGAGTCCTGCTTCCACAACTCATCAACCAACCAACCGACGACACCTGTGTGTGTGTGTGTGTGTGTGTGTGTGTGTGTGTGTGTGTGTGTGTGTGTGTGTGTGTGTGTGTGTGTGTGTGTGTGTGTGTGTGTGTGTGTGTGTGTGTGTGTGTGTGTGTGTGTGTGTGTGTGTGTGTGTGTGTCTCTGCAGCACCCCTGAGAGCTACAGGAGATAGTCATATAGATATCTGGTTGCGTCTACACACACACACACACACACACACACACACCAATCATATCCGCACAGATATGATTGTATCGCATGTTCACACACTCGCCTCACAACATACACACACACACACACAAAGTAACAAGGGCTGTTATGACAGTTATGCCATTGCCTCTCGCAGATGTTGCGCTTATCTTGGACAAACTAAATCCTGCTTATACTTCGATAATGTCGTACATGATCGATGATGAACCGCGGGCTGGGATGAGACGATATATAGTCGACAAATGCAAGTGATTCACCGTGCTGTAAACATATTGTGTGTGTGTGTGTGTGTGTGTGTGTGTGTGTGTGTGTGTGTGTGTGTGTGTGTGTGTGTGTGTGTGTGTGTGTGTGTGTGTGTGTGTGTGTGTGTGTGTGTGTGTGTGTGTGTGTGTGTGTGTGTGTGTGTGTGTGTGTGTGTGTGTGTGAGAGATCAAGAGTTGGATGGAGAGAGAGAGAGAGAGAG
This sequence comes from Muraenolepis orangiensis, assembly GCA_027704905.1. Lineage (NCBI taxonomy): Eukaryota > Metazoa > Chordata > Actinopteri > Gadiformes > Muraenolepididae > Muraenolepis > Muraenolepis orangiensis. The sequence goes on along the minus strand of CM051011.1, from coordinate 2,128,339 downwards.
AGAGAGAGATGAACCTCAGGTTTCAGGAGGATGGAGAGACAGACGCCGGCGTTATTAATACCCCCCCCCCCCCCTCCCCCAGAGCGCTTCAAGCTAGCGCCCGGAGCACGTCAACTCGATACGTTGATGAATTAGTGCGTGAACAAAAAGAGAGCGAGAGAGAGAGAGAGAGAAACCGGGGGGGGGGGGGGGGGGGGGGGGCTGTTAGAAAGCTGCTTTTTTTGTTGTTTAAAGCGATTCATAACGTGGTCGTCCACCCATGCGGTGCGTTGTTCTCATGAGCGATCATCCAGCGCAGATCGCTGCAGAACGTGGTGATGGTGATGCTCCTCTCTCTCTCTCTCTCTCTCTCTCTCTCTCTCTCTCTCTCTCTCTCTCTCTCTCTCTCTCTCTCTCTCTCTCTCTCTCTCTCTCTCTCTCTCTCTCTTGGAAGTGTTCTCTTTAAGCTAAAACACACCTGGCCGGGCATGCATGCATGCATGCTGCTCACTGTGAAGAAGAACCAGACTTAGTAGTTGACTTAGTTCTCCCGTCATGTATGGAGAGGAGGAGGAGGAGGAGGAGAGGGGAGATATGAGAGATGCGAGAGAGGAGGAGGAGGAGAGAGAGGAGGAGAGCAGAGGGAGGGGGGGGGGAGGAGGAGAAAGAGGAGGGAGAGAGAGGAGGAGGAGGAGTTGGGAGAGATAAGAGAAGGAGAGAGAGAGGAGGAGAGCAGAGGGAGGGGGGGGAGGAGGAGAAATAGGAGGGAGAGAGTGGAGGAGGAGTTGGGAGAGATAGGAGAAGGAGGAGAGAGAGAAAGGAAGAGGAGGAGGTAGAGGAGGAGAGAGGAGGATGAGGGAGAGGAGAGAGGGAGGAAGAGAGAGAATGTGGGGAGAGGAGGAGGTGAGAGAATAAGGAGGGAGGAGAGGAGGAGGAGAGAGGAGTGGCCTCACGTAATGTCAAGCTGGGCCGGTCACTGCCAGCCAGCCCCCGGTAGCTGGTTGTCTGTTTCCATGGTTACGGGGGCCAGTCACGCATTCAATTAGCTTTGGTGTTTCATCAAGGTGGGGAGGGGGGAGGGGGGAGGGGGGGGGGGGGGTGACAAACTTTGTCAGGCTGTCGGGCGACGCCTATGATGTGGTACTGACCCACACACCCACACACACACACACACACACACACACACATATCTATACACACACACACACACACACACACACACACACACACACACACACACACACACACACACACACACACACACACACACACACACATCTATATACACACACACACACACATATATCTATATACACACACACACACACACACACACCCACACACACATATATCTATATACACACACACACACACACACACACACATAAGAACGCACACACACGCACACACAAACACCTGTTTTGTAGTTCTACTCGGTGATCTCCGGTGGCGGGTCGAGATGAGAGAGAGCTGATGGATGGTGATTGGTGGTGAGGGTGTGATCAGCGGCAGCGTTTCTCCCTCCTCAGAAGACCACGTCGATGTGGGGATAATTACAAAAAGTTACTGCGGTTTGAAATTCCGCTGCAGGCGCCTCCTCACGTAAACCCCCCGGTGCAAAAGAGCACCGCCGTTACACAACCCGCCTCTTTATTATCCTAATATCGTCGCAAAGGTCTGTGCTATTCAGGGAGGCTAAGACTGCAATGTCGTACAACACTGTGGGACGGAGGAACAATGAGCGGAGGGCCTTTTGTCTGAGACATCGAGGGGAGAGAGAGAAGGAGACGATATCCACGCTCATGTGAGGCTTTTCATAAGAGAGTTTTGGGAGGAGCAGTGGAGAGGATTGGAGGGGGTGGTGGAGGAGGGAGAGGAGATGGAGGGGAAGGGGGCGGAGGAGAAGGAGGGGGTGGTGGTGGTGGTGGTGGTGGGAGAGGAGGAGGAGTACGGGGTGGTGGTGGTGGTGGTGGGAGAGGAGGAGGAGGGGTGGAGAAGGAGGAGGAGGAGGAGGAGAAGGAGGGGGGTGGTGGTGTTGGTGGTGAGAGAGGAGAAGGAGGGGGTGGAGGAGGAGGGGGTGGTGGTGGTGGTGGTGGGAGAGGAGAAGGGGGGGTGGAGGAGGAAGAGAAGGAGGGGGTGGTGGTGGTGGAGAGAGAGGAGGAAGAGGAGGTGGTGGTGGTGGTGGAGGAGGGAGAGGAGGAGGAGGTAGAGGAGGTAGAAGAGGGGAGAGGAGGAGGGTGGAGAAGAGAGGGGGAGGATTTCATAAGAGAGTTTATGAGGAGCAGTGGAGAGGATTGGAGGGGGTGGTGGAAGAGGGAGAGGAGATGGAGGGGAAGGGGTGGAGGAGAAGGAGGGGGTGGTGGTGGGAGAGGAGGAGGAGGGTGGAGGAGGAGGAGGGGAGGGGTGGTGGTGGTGGTGAGAGAGAAGAAGGAGGGGGTGGTGGTGGTGGTGAGAGAGAAGAAGGAGGGGGTGGAGGAGGAGGATAAGGAGGGGGTGGTGGTGGTGGAGGAGGAGGGAGAAGAGGGGAGAGGAGGAGGATGGAGGAGGAGGGAGAGGAGGTAGAAGAGGGGAGAGGAGGAGGGTGGAGAAGGTGGAGAAGAGAGGAGGAGGAGAAAATAAGAGGTGGATGGGGGAAGAGGAGGACTCAGGAAGGGGGGGGGGGGTGGTGGTGGTGGAGGAGGATAGTAGGTCGACCACGCCCAAGCGATCCCAATCTCTTTGAAGACGGACTTCCTGGAAGCGATTCTGTTTTGTGGTGTGTGTTGCCTGTCAGTTTATTGTTTTAGACGTGCAGTGGACACACGGCTCTATTCAGTTTTATCCTATGGTTATATTCCATTCACAGTTTAATAGAATAACATATTGTTCATAACATTAGCTTACATCCCCTTGTCCCTGATTCAGATTCAGGTTTAGATGTGGTTTATGTAGTCACATGCATAAGGTTGTAGTGTACAATGTACCGTGAATTGATGAATGAATATATACATAATTGCAGTGTGTATATATAGGCGTCCAGCGGTATAAACAGGGTACATAAAGTACAAAGTGTGTGGCGTAGTGCAGCTAGTCAACTAATAGTCACGGACCTGAAGCCAGTAACCGAACATCACGTCAATGATATGAAACAACATAGTAAGTACAAACAATAGTACAAACACAACGACAACCAGAAGAGATGCACAGCTACCGTGCACATCTCCAAATCGCACACATGGCATGTCCCTTTCACTCCCTATATAGGACACCCTACGACATGGTGGGAGAGAAGCACGGTACACCGTAAGCCCTAAGAAGCCACAGAAGAGAGAGGCCGGCTGATTAGAGCTCCGTACACGGTGCTACAATATTCCCCGCCGATGGGAGAGCGGCACTCGGTGGTGGAATAATTCGTAATAAAATATACATATGTGAACATGGCCTCGGCCTTGTACCGCGGGGCCTGAGGCGCTGACGTGGACCTCGGTGGAATCTCCACCCCCCCCCTCTACTATTTGTTCTTCTTCTACTTCTCTTTCTTCTTCCTCTCCGTCTCCTCCTCACGCTTCCTTCTCTTCTTCGTCGTTCTCTTCTTCTCCTTCTCCTTCTACTCCTTCTATTCATTCTTCTCTTTGTTCTTCCTCTCCTCCATCATCATCTTCTTCATCTTCTTCTTCTTCTTCTTATTCTTCATCTTCTTCACTTCTTCTTCTTCTTCTTCTGCTTCTCCTCCTCATCCTCCTCCTCCTTCTTCTTCATCTTTGTCTTCTTCCTCCTTTTCTTTTTCCTTTCTTCTTCTTTTTCTTTTTCCTCCTTCTCCTTTTTCTTTGTCTTCTTCTCTTTCTTCTTTGTTCTCCTCCTTCTTCTTCTTCTTCTTCTTCTTCTTCTTCTTCTTCTTCTTCTTCTTCTTCTTCTTCTTCTTCTTCTTCTCCTTCTCACCCTCCTCCTCTGGTGGTGGTGGTGGTGGTGGTGGTGATGGGGATGGGGATGGTGGTGATGGTGGTGATGGTGGTGGTGGTGGTGGGGATGGTGGTGGTGGTGGGGATGGTGGTGGTGGTGGGGATGGTGGTGATGGTGGTGGGGATGGTGGTGGTGGTGGTGAGGGTGGTGGGGATGGTGGTGGTGGTGGGGATGGTGGTGGTGGTGGTGATGGTGGTGGTGGTGGTGGTGGTGGTGGTGAGGGTGGTGGTGGTGGTGATGGTGGTGGCTGTGGTGGCGGTGGGGATGGTGGTGGTGGTGGGGATGGTGGTGGTTTGTCATTAGCCGGAGGCTACAGGGTAGCTCTGTGACGGGGGTGTGTGTGTGTGTGTGTGTGTGTGTGTGTGTGTGTGTGTGGTGTGGGGATGGGGGGGATGATGCCGGGGGGGGGGGGGGGCCTTGGGGGAGGGAAGGTGAACGACCGTACATCACAGCGGTTTGCAGGGGGTGCCGTGTACATATGCTGAGAGATGTCCGCGGCGAGCGAAGCGAGTCTTTGCTGACTCACTCACTTTCCGTAGCGCGGGCTCGCTTGTGGCGACCCTTAATGGACTTAATAGGGTGGGTTTTTTGGCCAGACACCGCTTCCGTCTCTGGGCCCTTTTCTTTTTTTCTTTTCTTTTTCTTTCTCTCTCTCTCTCTCTCTCTCTCTCTCTCTCTCTCTCTCTCTCTCTCTCTCTCTCTCTCTCTCTCTCTCTCTCTCTCTCTCTCTCTTTGCGTTTCGGGGACTTATTCTCCCCCCCCCCCCTGTCCAGTGGAGGGGGGGTGGAGGGAGGGAGGTAGGAAAGGAGAGAGGGAAAGAGGTGAGGGAGGGGGGGGAGGGAGGGAGGGAGGGAGGGAGGAAGGAAGAAAGGAAGGGAGGAGGGGAGGGGGAGGGGGGGAAGGACAGGATGAGATGATGAACGGGGGGTCTGTCCCACGGCGTCCCTTACGTTCAGGAGCATCACACACGGCCGGCCGGGCGGTCTCTCTCTCTCTCTCTCTCTCTCTCCTCTCTCTCTCTCTCTCTCTCTCTCTCTCTCTCTCTCTCTCTCTCTCTCTCTCTCTCTCTCTCTCTCTCTCTCTCTCTCTCTCTCTCTCTCTCTCTGCCGCTCAGCACATCTCTGATCTCGGGTGCTGGGGATTTACCTCCTCCTGGTCTGGAATGATGATAGACCCTCGCTGGGTTTTTATGCTTTTATAGACCCTGGGTGCCATGGGTTTTAGACATTTATTTATTATATATATATATATATATATAATATATATTATATATATTACTGTATATATATTTATTTTTTATTTTTTTATCTTTCTATGTGCTGAGAAAAATAATGTCGTTTTTGGTGGGATTTTTTTTGGATGGTTGGACAATAACAAAATGTCTTCTAGTCTTTTCTATGTCTTTCTGAATTGTCAAACCTCTGGCGAGAGACAAAATGAGATCCCGTGCAATGGGTATTTTATGTTATTTATTTCATTTTTTTGTCGGTACTTGTACCTGTGTGATGGGGATGCTGCGGTCCACTCCGCCGCTGTGCTTGCTCGCACGGTGATGTGTAGGTCGGTTTCTCTTTCTCTCTCTCTCTCTCTCTCTCTCTCTCTCTCTCTCTCTCTCTCTCTCTCTCTCTTCTCTCTCTTTCTCTCTCTCTCTCTCTTTTGTTCTTCTTCTTGTTCTTCTTCTTCTGGTGTTTTGTGCTGAGTCGTGCGATGCGGTTCACCTGAATCAGCTTGAACCCTGAAAGCTCTGCGAGACCATCTGGGATAGCAGACCATCGCCTGGGTTTAGGGCCGAGGAAGAAGGGAAGAGAGAGGAAAGGGTCCGTCTCAGCACTTTTCTGTCGGTTTGCCGAGGAAGTCGACGCCGTCCGAGGAAGTGTGCCCGGGTGAACGCTAGCAAAGCGCCTTCATCCGCTGCTCTTCATCCAGATATGTCCCGCGGTAGCCGGCGAGATGGACGTTTAATCAACTGTGGAGTCTAAGTCTTAAAATGTCAATGAGGGAGGGAGGGAGGGAGGGAGGGAGGGAGGGAGGGAGGGAGGGAACGAGGGATGGCAGGGAAGAAGGGAGGGAAAGAGGTAAGGGAGGGAGGGAAGAAGGGAGGGAAAGAGGTAAGGAAGGGAGCAAGGGAGGGAGGAAGGAAGGAAGGAAGGGAGCAAGGAAGGAAGGGAGCAAGGGAGGGAGAGAGCAAGGGAGGGAGAGAGAGAGAGAAAAATAGAGAGCAACCACACAGTGTCCATGGTGCTCAACACACACACACACACACACACACACACACACACACACACACACACACACACACACACCACACACACACACACACACACACACACACACACACACACACACACACACACACACACACACACACACACACAGTGGCTGAACTCCCCATGCATATTTCACCGCTCACATGAATGGTAAAGCAAATGTAAACAAAGCAAAACAACAGCTATTTACCCGGCCGGGCAGGGAGCCATCTGTCAGGCCGGCATGGCGCCAGCTGGAGAGCATTAAGTCATGAGTGTCATCAACCATAACGTCACTTCACGTCACACAACGTCCCTTTTCATTAGTGACCAGACGCCCACGCTCCCACCGAAGGAAATTAATAACTTCTTCTTCTTCTTCTTCTTCTCTTCTTCTCTTCTTCTTCTCTTCTTCTCTTCTTCTTCTTCTTCTCTTCTTCTCTTCTCCTTCTCCTTCTCCTTCTCCTTCTCCTTCTCCTTCTCCTCCTTCTCTTTCTCTTTCTCTTTCTCCTCCTTCTCCTTCTAATAATACATCAAATGATACTTGGAAAAAATTACTTTAATACATGCTTTTATTGAAAGACAAATACGTCCTTGGTAAGGCCATAGCTGCAGCTGTGAAAACCACCAGACGTGTTGTGGTGGTTTTGGACACGAAGCGTCGTTGTTGTTTGGTCGCAGAGACGTTTTGGATTTTGCCCGCTGATCAAACCGAGACGTTAGCCTAGGTGCTGCTCTCTCTCTCACTCACACACTCTCTCGCTCTCTCGCTCTCTCGCTCTCTCACTCTCTCTCACGCTTTCTATCTCTCTCGCTCTCTTTCTCTCTCAGTTGTTCCCTCTCGTGCTCTCTCGCTTTCTCTTTCTGGCTCTGGCTCTGGCTCTCTTTCCATCTCCTCTCTCTGTTGTTGTTTTTCACAGTCTCTCTCACACACATACACAACATGTGCGCGCACACACACACACACACACACACACCACACACACACACACACACACACACACACACACACACACACCACACACACACACACACACACACACACACACACACACACACACACACATGCACACGCATGCACCCACACACACACACACACACCCACCCACACAAGCGCACGCACACACTTCCTATTCAAGTCACATCGACATGAGCCTCGGTTGTAAATGTAGAAAGGGGGCAAGTCGATATCTTAGCAATTAATTCATCAATAAGCTGCTCTTCCAGCAGATTCCAAACTGATTCAAACGGGTTGCATTCCTGCATTGGATTCCCTTGTATTCCTGTTTGAATACATATTTGTTTTGTGGGCGACCTGAATCATTGTTTCACACTAGCGGTTGCAGAGAGCTATTGATTATGATGTGGATTAATGCATCTGCCCATATTCATATCGGATTATCAAACCGTTTCCCCCCCCCCCCCCCCCCCCCCCCCTTTGTTCTCTGGCAGATATAAACAAACTGGAAAGGGGGGTTCAAAGTGCGCACACACACACACACACACACACACACACACACACACACACACACACACACACACACACACACACACACACACACACAAATATGTGCAGCACACACGCACACACACAAACAGCAGCACACACACAAATGCAGGCACAGTACACACAAACACACATACAAGCTCACACATGCACACATGAACGGAGACACACACACATGCAAGCACAAACACATGCAAGTACACACATGCAAGAACAAACACACACAGGCACACAAACACACACAGGCACACAAACACACACAGGCACACAAACACACACAGACACACGCACACACACAGACACGTAAACACTCACACAGGCAAACACACGCACACACACACAAACACACACATGCAAGCACACACACACACAGGCAAACACACACACACACACACACGCAAGCACACACACACACACACACACACACAATGTGGGGCTCCTGAGGAGTTCTCAAGAGCATCAGAGCATGATATTGCATTTCGATATATCTGCTCCAAACTCCAGTCGTTTAACATACAGCGAAATCTCCCGGCACTCGGAGCACGGACAGGCAAGAGTTTGTCAAGACTGCAGCACATTTAGCTCATAGTCAAGAGTAAAGTTATCGACTCCTTCTGATTCATCCAATTAATCTAATGACTGACTACATGGCAGGAGCGAGGGGGGGGGGGGGGGGGGGGGAGATTTTGAGTGTTTGCATTTTATGTTGACAACTGGTACCGCCGCTGGTACTTCTACGACTGCATAAAGGAGATTTAGTGGCTCTCCATGACACTCGATGCACTGTTACCCCCCCCCCCCCCCCCCCCCTCCTCCCGACATAGCGGCCTCCTCGCGCGGTAACGGCTGTTAGACTGGGGGTGCTTTGTGAAGGATCACAAACAGTTCTGTTCAGAGATGAGTAATTACTTCCGATAGCTCCGCGACGTTTTACTACTTTGTTTGAGAATGTTCTGGCTTTTTGTCTGACTGTTTTGGTGTTTCAAAAGGGGATTTCGGTGACATTTCTTTTTTTCTTTTTTCTTTTTTTTTTTCCCTCCGAGGCTTTAATTCGTTCTTCTCAGGGCGTCGTGGAGAAATCATTCAAAGTTTGTGTTTGGGATTCATTTCGTGAATTCAGCAGAAAAGCGACGCACAATTGCCCTCGAGTGTGTTTGCGTCGTAAGCACTCCAAGAGGATCCAACATCTGGACAAAGGAGATATTAATTAGGGCCTTCAGACAGAAATGAAACCCTGCTAGGCAATTGTTATGCTTTTCTATTTTTTGGAAAAATGGCAATTTTTTTAATTCACTGAACAGTAAGCTCTTCAGGAAGTTTGTTAATTACAGAAAATGATCACCAATGACAATGTTGGGCATGTTTAATTTCACAGTTTCTGTATACAACAAGAACTGGAGACAAAGTGAAGCAGTGTCTGGCGACTAGAGGAGGAGAGGGTTAGGGCTGTCCCTTAGAAAGAAAACAAAAGGAAAGAAAGATAGGAAGGAACTATGAAAGGTCCAACAAAAGCAAGACCCAGATGAAGACATAAAGAGGAAAAGGACAAACTACAGACAGAAAAAAATATAATCAATAAAGTTAGGACGAAAACTAAGGAAATAACAAATGGAAGATAGAACCAGAGGGGCAAAGAAAGAAAGAATAAGCAACAAGCAGTAACCTTCCTCTTCTGTGTGTCCCCTCCCCTCCCCCCTCCCCCCTCCCCCCTCCCCCCAGGTGGATCATCTCATGAGCCAATGGATATAAATGTTAAAGCGACCCTGCTCTGGACTCTCCTAGTCATGCGCTGCGGCGCGGCCAGCATCCTGTACCGGGTGCAGGAGGAGCAGCCCCCCAACACCCTCATCGGCAGCCTGGCGGCCGACCAGGGCCTCCCCGACTCGGGGCACCTCTACAAGCTGGAGGTGGGCGCCCCGTACCTGCGCGTGGACGGCAAGACCGGCGACATCTTCACCACGGAGGTCCCTGTCGACCGGGAGACGCTGCGCGACTGCCGCGTCCAGGTGAAGAGCAAGCCCTGCTTCCTGGAGTTCGAGGTGTCCGTGACGGACCTCATCCAGAACCAGAGCCCCCGGCTCATCGAGGGCCGCATCGAGGTGCAGGACATCAACGACAACACGCCCCAGTTCCCCTCCTCGGTGCTGACCATCTCGGTGCCTGAGAACACCCACATGGGCGCGCTGTTCTCCATCCCCCTGGCCACCGACAAGGACTCCGAGCGCAACGGCGTGACAGACTATGCCCTGGCGGCCGGGCCGGACGCCACTACGCTGTTCGGCCTGCAGGTGGCGGAGGACCGCGGGGAGAAGCTGCCCCAGCTCATCGTCCTGGGCCTGCTGGACCGCGAGGCCAAGGACTCGTACGACCTGACCATCAAGGCGGTGGACGGCGGGCACCCGCAGCGCTACAGCAGCGCCCTGCTGCGGGTGGTGGTCACCGACGCTAACGACAACTCACCCAAGTTCGAGCGTTCCACGTACGAGGCGGAGCTGCAGGAGAACAGCCCCGTGGGGCACTCGGTGCTGCAGGTGAGAACCGCACCTGGTCCCTCCCCTTTTTTCCGGTTTCCCATCCGCAAACGTTCCTTAGCTTTAGGAGCTGCGTGTTTTATTAGTAAGCAACACATGCATCTCATCAAGTTGATGTTGTTTTAGCATCTACATTGCTACTCTTATATAGTCCTATTTTCTGTAGGTTTTTCTAGTTTCATTCTAATCTTTGTTATGTTTTTGTTGATCTCTTTTTAATGATGCTAATGTCCTGTACTTTCTGCTGTGACACCCACATTCCTGGCTTGGATCAAGCTAATTATATTTTGGCATTTTAGGCAATCTTACAAGTGAATTGTTTAAAGTCACTGATGCAAGAAAACACATTTTCAAGCCTGCTTTCCGTCTCTTTTGCCAGTAGAAAAAAAAAGAAGCAAAAGTTGAGCTTACAAAGTCTTGTATGCAACTGTGATTTTGCGCAACCTGTTGACACGTTTATTGATAGTTTCAGTTATATACGTGCCGTATTTAATAATGAAATATTAAATATCTTGGCAGCGAGGCTGACGTTTTTCTAAATGAAAGAGAGGGAGTGGGGGAGGCACCTGTTGCTGAGTATTCAGTAAACAGCTTGTTAGACTGGCTGCCAACAAAATTTAAACTTGAAACTGTTTAAAAATTGGATTGAGTCTGGGATTTAAATTTGGTATCGTTAGCAACCACGTAGTACATACGGAAAACTGTTCTGATTACCTCTCTCTATTTGTAAGCGAGTCTGGCCTCAACTTGCATCTGTACATCTTAGTATTTATTTAGTTGGAGTTTTATGCAAGTGTGGATGATGTGCACTGAATGTTAACATTATATATTATTAATTCTCTTAAAATTTTTTTTTTAAAAAAACATTGAAGGAAATGGAGGAAAAAAAGTATGATTTTTTTTTTTTTTGGGGGGAGGTGTTTTCAAAGTGAAAGTCAGCATTTAAATTCAGCCTAATGGGCCATGATAAAAAATTACTGTGAATAGCACGGTGCATGTGCAACTGTAGGCAATGTTATTGATCAATGTGACAGCCCATTATTAATTCATTCCTTTATTAACCGCTGATGTTGCCCGCAACCCCATTTTCCACTAATTGTATCTCTGAATAATCGCCTCAAATTCAATCCTCTCACCGCACTTATATAACTTCTTTATTGTAGGTCAAAGCAAATGACTACGACATGGGCCCTAATGGAGAAATCGAATACACACTCCATCAGGCGTTGGATCCCGTACCAAAATTCCTTCGCATTGACCGCTCCACGGGGATTATCTACGTGAAACTGCCGCTGGACCGCGAGGAGATCGACAGCTTGTCGTTCTACGTGGTGGCCAGGGACAGGGGCCCCCAGCCCAAGAGCTCCAAGACCTTCGTCACCATCGAGGTGACGGACCAGAATGACAACGCGCCGACCGTGGAGATCAGGGGCATCGGCCTGGTGACCCACAGCGACGGCGTGGCGAACATCTCGGAGGACATGCCCGTGGGCACGGCGGTGGCCCTGGTGCAGGTGTCGGACCGGGACGAGGGCGAGAACGCCGTGGTCACCTGCGTGGTGGCGGGCGACAAGCCCTTTCAGCTGCGCCCCGCCAGTGACTCGTCCAGTGACAACAAGAGGAAGTACTTCCTGCAGACCACCACGCCGCTCGACTACGAGAGGGCCAAGGAGTACGTGGTGCAGATCGTCGCCGTCGACTCCGGCAACCCGGCGCTGTCCAGCACCAACGCGCTGAAGGTGCAGGTGACGGACGTGAACGACAACTCTCCCATATTCTCCCCCACTCTGTTCGAGGTGGATTTTGCAGAGGAGAACCAACCGGGGGAGAGGGTTTTGAGCGTGATCGCTTCCGACGCCGACAGCGGAACTAACGCAGAGCTTCTCTATAGCATTGTGGCGGACTCATCCATCAAAGGCCTGTTTGAGATCGACCCAAATTCTGGAGAAGTGCGCGCCAGGAGTCCTCTGGATCGAGAGCAGCGGGAGCGCTACGAGTTCCATGTCACAGCCGCGGATAAGGGGTCGACCAGTCACAAGGGAAGCGCCACGGTCGTCATACGGGTTCTCGACCGCAATGACAACGACCCCAAGTTCATGCTGAGCGGCTACAGCTTCTCCGTCCTGGAGAACATGCCTCCGCGCAGTCCCGTTGGCATGGTGACTGTCATGGACGTGGACAAAGGCGAGAACGCTCACGTTCACCTCTCGGTCGAACCCGACGGGGGGAAGTTTGTTGTTCAGAATGGCACGGGCACCATTCTCTCCAGCATCTCCTTCGACAGGGAGAAGGAGGGCAGCTACACTTTCCGCCTGAAAGCGGTAGATGGAGGAGACCCGCCGAGGTCCTCGTACGTAGGCGTGACCATCAACGTGCTCGACGAGAACGACAACGACCCTGTCGTCACCAAACCAGCCAATTTCTCCTTCCGGAGGCTGTCACCGCTAGCCACACCCGACAGCCACGTGGAGGCGGTGGAGGCCGAGGACCTGGACAGCGGACCCAACGCCGAGCTCACCTTCAGCATCACCGGAGGGAACCCCTACCAGCTGTTCCGCATTTCCCCCAACGACGGAGAGATCACGCTGGCCAAGGAGCTGACGAGGAAGCACGGTGGGCTTCATCGCCTGGTGGTCCGTGTCAGCGACCGGGGCAAGCCCGCTCGCCACACCACTGCGCTGATCCACATCTACGTCAACGAGACCATTTCCAATGTCACCATGGTGGAGTCGCTGGTCGGCCACAGCATCTACACCCCGCTGGACCAAGACATCGCCGGGGACCCCGACAACGGCTTCGCGGCCCAACGCAGCAACATCTTGTTCGGCAGCCTGGCGGGCATCGCCGGTGTGGTCATGCTGATCCTGGTGGTGGTGTTCCTCAGACACCGCGTCCAACGGGAAACCAAGAGCGGCTACCAGGCCGGCAAAAAGGAGTCGAAGGACCTCTACGCGCCCAACAAACAGGCGCCCAAGAACGGCAAGCGGGGGAAGAAAGGCAAGCTGTCCAAGTCGCCCAAGCCCCTTGGCGAGGAGGAGGAGGTGAGCCTACAGAAGAGCCTCAAATTCAACCTGGACGGGGTCAGCGACAGCCCTAGGATCCACCTGCCCCTCACCTACTCCCCGGGGAGCCCCGACATAGGCCGGCATTACCGCTCCAACTCCCCGCTGCCGTCCATCCAGCTCCAGGCCCAGTCGCCCTCCGCGTCCCAGAAGCACCAGGCGGTCCAGGACCTGCCGGCCGCCAACACCTTCGTGGGGACGGGAGGCGATGACAACTCCACCGGCTCGGACCACTACTCCGACTACAGCTACAAGACGGCCCAGTCCAAGTTCAACACCAAACAGGTAGATCTATGTGTTGTCTACTCTGCGTTTTGCTTATTGATCCTAGCCTAAGGCTACGGAGAGCTCCACTGCGTGGGAAATGGTACATTTTTCATTCATTATTTACTAATCACAGGAAACAGCCCAACCAATTAGAACTCAAACTAAATACTATATACACACACACACACACACACACACACACACACACACACACACACACACACACACACACGCACACACACACACTACACACTACTACTACTACTACTACACTCACACACGTTTTGATTCAGAGGCGTGTTTTTTTTCCACAGAGAGAGAGAGAGAGAGAGAGTCTCTGTCACAGCCACAGTACCGCGGCGAAAATAAATCGCAAATAAATGCTGCTATGGTTTTCCCGCACACAGCCACACACACAGCCACACACACAGCCACACACACAGCCACACACACAGCCACACACACAGCCACACACACAGCCCTTCAACCATACGACCACAGCACCACAGTTATCATATTAAACCCATACACTTAACTCCTTCCCCCTTCCAACACATCCATGTTGGCCACCGCACACGGTGGTACAGACCTCGAGACGCGCTGTTCCCACCTAACACAAGCCTACCGTGTGTACATTAATCATCCACCAAAAAAAAAAAAAAAAAAAGATATTGCACATCTTTGTATCTGTCGAGCATCAGCCGAGGCAATTTATAGCCAAGGAATATACGTGACAGGTATGTACTCACGGAGCATACATTGTGCGCAGACACACATACTATATATTTTTTTCAGACAGCGGGGTTGACGTAGCTCAGCTCAGTAATGAATGTTTGGACGGCGATGAATCGTCATGCTGCTAGCAGGTGCTTCAGACTGATTACACCCGCTACGCCGAGTAATGTTTTTTAACGGGACGCAAAGGAAGAGAAAACATGCTTTTCCCACGACGCTGACGCTGAATGAGAATGAGGACGAGAGAGTTTCATTCATTTCAACAGTTGTCGTGGATTTGTGCTGTTGCTGTTTCTTTTCAACGTGTCGTTCATGAAAGAGCTGTAATCACCGGATCAACATTGAATCGCATGGCTTGTGCTTACCTTTTTAGTTATATTCCGAAACAAAGTGTAATCGGTTCGCTGGGAATTTTCTGTGTGTGTGGGCATTCTTCGGGGTTTGGACCTCGCACGGTAGCACTAAGTAAAATGATGTCTTGGTAGCTGGACTGGATATTCATTTGTAAGGTCGAAGGTTGAACCACTGCTGTATTCTAGCGCAGTGGGGGGTCCCAACCTGTGGGTCAGGTGACCCCCCCCCCACAGGCTCACGGGAGATGAGATGCTGACAAATAAGCTATAGATAAACGTACGAAGAGAGTCCTTAGCCAGGCTAAGGCCTCACAGCCGACAAGCTTACTACTGCTCATTACGTGTGTGGTGTGCCAGAGCTGGACCAACTGTACACAAACTGTCCACCTGCACACATGTCTGTAGCGCGTCGACACGGTTATCGCGTTAATAAAACAGAAAAAACTAATTGAGGATTTTAAATAACTTTAGAACTTTAGGCGTTAACAACCTCGGCATCGCCGACGAGATTGCGTCCAATCTGGCTCAAGTCTATTGACCGAATGTGTTGAAATGTGGCTCGTGCCCCATAAATTATGAACGCTATCGATTTTCCACACGATCATAAATTGCAGTCACGCCCCCGGGCCGCCGGTATTTGAGTCACTCCCACGTGACCTGCCTGAAGGTTAGAAAAGAAGAAGAAGAAGAAGAAGAAGAAGAAGAAGAAGAAGAAGAAGAAAATAGATGGAGAGGGAGAGGGAGAGGGAGAGAGAGCGAGAGAGAGAGCGGGGATAAGAGCGCAGATTCCCTCCCGGCTGTCGCTTCAAGGCGGGCTGCGCTGCGTTAGCCCTAGCGTAGAAAGTAACGGTAAGGCGGTAAGTAACGCCCCCTCCGTCCGCCGGGGCGTGGTGGACACGTTTACGCGCAGAAGAAGAGAAACAAGGCCTCTTAAATGATTTAGAGAACTCAGGGGTTCCTCAGCGACCCTCGCACTCTATTTTTAGAGCTGCGAGGTGCGGGCGTCCATCCATCCAGTCAGCAATCAGGCAGAGGGAAGGAGGGAGGGAGGGAGGGATGGAGGAAGGGAGGGAGGGAGGGAGAGAGATAGGGAGAAAAGGGGATGGGAGAGAGGATAGAGGATGAGAGAGAGAGAGAGAGAGAGAGAGAGAGAGAGAGAGAGAGAGAGAGAGAGAGAGAGAGAGAGAGAGAGAGAGAGAGAGAGAGAGGGCGAGAGAGAGCGATAGAGAAGGTGCGAGCGAGGATGAGAGAAAGAAAAAGAGAGGACGCAAAGATGCAAGGGAGTGAGAGAGAGGACGCAAGGATGCGAGGGAGCGAGAGCGAGGACGCAAGGATGCGAGGGAGCGAGAGCGAGGATGAGAGGAAGCGAGGATGCAAGGGAGCGAGAGCAAGGATGCGAGGGAGCGAGGACGCGAGGGAGCAGGAGCGAGGACGCGAGGGAGTGAGGGAGTGAGGGAGCGGGAGGAAGAGGGAGATAAAGAGAAAGAGAAAGGAAAGGCCATGTTTTGGTGGCGTATTTCTGCAACTCCGTCTGACCTATGGGGGCTTTGATCTCGGCAGGTCACTTGCTCTTATCTCCCCCCCCCCATCCTCGCTCTTATCTCCCCCCACCCCCCTCCTCCCTCTTATCTCTCCTTATCCCGACACCGTTTGGCACAGCCGGAATCACCATGGAAACAGAAATATTAATAGACTCGGAGGGGAGGATTACAAATGGAAAACATTTCTTTGAAGGCAGCCCTGGGATGAAACGCCACTATGCTCCTCTGGGCGGCTGCCTTATCTGACTGGAAGTGTGTGTGTGTGTGTGTGTGTGTGTGTGTGTGTGTGTGTGTGTGTGTGTGTGTGTGTGTGTGTGTGTGTGTGTGTGTGTGTGTGTGTGTGCGTGTTTGTGTTTGTGTTTGTGTGTCTGTGTGCACAGAGACAGATGTTTGCCTGGAGCGAGGATATCTGTGTATGAGAGAGACATGACAACATTGTAGATAATGCGATCACCGGATTATCCGAGGGCAAATCGTCTCTATATGCCCCATGTGTCATATTTATTAATGACGTCGTCAATCTCCCTGTTAGAAACATAACAAATTAATTGATGTTAAAACTATGGCGTGCGCGCCTTTGTGTCATTCCTTGAACTCCGGAGGCCGTCAAAAGCGATCTGCAACAGGTTTCATTTTTTACAAAGCTTCGAGATTTGTTGCAGCGAAAGTGTCACAGTAAACTGATCAAAACAAATGAAGGGTCTGTGTGTGTGTGTTTGTGTGTTGCGAGTGGCCATCTGCTACACCGTAGTGTGTGTGTGTGTGTGTGTGTGTGTGTGTGTGTGTGTGTGTGTGTGTGTATTTATAGGCCGCAGTGCGTCTGAGACAGCGGAGACTTGCTGAGATGTTTTGAGGAGAGCTCTGGCAGATGTTGGCTGACAGCTGGAGTGTGTGGTGGGTGGGTGGTGTCAGTTTAGGATGAAGCGAGAAAGGAAGGGGGGGTGTGGAGGCAAACACTCACCGTCACCACCGCCTACGCCGCACAGACTCCGTGATGGACAACAAAACAGAACAGGAAGGAGGCGCGTGGAGGTGTCTGGCAAGGTTCACTGTGGTGGAGGCGTGGAGGAAAGAGCGCAGTCGACCGGGGTTTGCCCCCCCCCGCCCTCTCTCTCTCTCTCTCTCTCTCTCCCTCGGCGTTGACGGACGGGACGGGACGGACGTGATTGACGGGGATTGTACAAACCACTTTGGGCAGATGTCGGAGCTTGTGCGACGCCTACCTCGGCAGATGTCCCTCGCTCAGATTTCCCCCCCGACCGACAGACGCTCGCCAGATGCCGAGCGCCGCACCTCGTCCTTAATTAACATCTCCTCCCGCCACCAAGAAAACTAAATATTTGTATTGCAATCGAATATCTCTGGCGGTGGCGACACAATCCCAATCACAGGTAGAGGGGGGGGGGGATCGTCTTGCCGTGTAAAGGGGTTAGACTCCCGGACCGGGAAAAGGTTCTGCGTCTGAACCCCGGATTTCAGAAGTCTTTCAGAAGTCCCCAGCCCCCCCACCCCACCCCACCCCTAACCCGCGATGTATCGAGAAAACATTCACTGTAGACGTTCCAGATGAAAGCGTCTCCTAAACGAATGGTCACGACAGGAAATACACGAGGAAGGAGTTGTGTAAGCACCCCATGAGCTAAGACAGAACTAGGGGGCCCCTTCAGTAGAGCGCATACCTCCGACACACCGAAAAGTCCCCTGGATCCGGATTGGGATCCTGATCTGCGCCAACACCTAATCAACTGTACCTTGGCCCATAAGTCATCCGACCACAGAGTTTTGTCCAATTCCGTACATCACTTTTTGAGTTATCTTGCTAACAGACAAACATGGGGGCGAAAAAACACAACCTCCGTGTACATCTTCAATGGCGGGGGGGGGGGTAATCATTGACAAATCATGCACTAGTAGAATTACAGCTAACCAGACGCACGCATCAGAGCATCAAGCATCGGCAAATTAGCAGCGATTATGTTGAACTTCAATAATTGCATAATTGTCTTTCCATACGTGGCGTTTCCCCGTGTCAAACGTGTGCATGCATCTCTATCGGGTGGTGCGTTTGTTTGTGTTTTCTCTCCCCCAACCGTATTCCCTCTGGCGCTCATC
>CM051011.1:2097567-2105067 GCA_027704905.1 Muraenolepis orangiensis | reverse complement strand
TCTTTTATAATTCTTTTGGCCTTGGCCACGCACCGCTGGTTGTAAATGTCCAGGAGGGAGGGGAGCTCACCTCCAACGATATACTGGGCCGTCCGCACCACCCTTTGAAGCGCTCTGCGCTCGAGTGCCGTGCAGTTCCCGTACCAGGCGGTGATACACCCTGTCAGAACACTCTCGATGGTGCCGTTGTAGAATGTTCTCAGGATGCGGGGGCCCATGCTGAATTTCTTCAGACGCCTGAGAAAATACAGGCGTTGTTGGGCCTTTTTCACCATGTGTGTGGTGTGCGTGGACCATGTGAGGTCCTCGGAGATGTGCACGCCGAGGAACTTGAAGCTGCTGACCCTCTCTACTGCAACGCCGTCGATGGAGATAGGGCTGTGCTCTCCCCTCTGCCTCCTGAAGTCCACGATCAGCTCCTTGGTCTTCTTGACGTTGAGGGCGAGGCTGTTCTCCTGGCACCACTGCTCCAGCGATCCGACCTCCTCCCTGTAGGCTGTCTCGTCGTCGCCGGCGATCAGGCCCATCACTGTCGTGTCGTCAGCAAACTTGACGATGACGTTGGAGCTGTGCATAGCCATGCAGTCGTGGGTGTAGAGGGAGTAGAGGAGAGGGCTCAGCACGCATCCCTGGGGGGCTCCCGTGTTGAGGGTCAGTGGCTCTGATGTGGTGCTGCCCATCCTCACCACCTGGCGGCGGTCCGACAGGAGGTTCAGTATCCAGCTGCACATGGATGGGGGTACGCCTAGACCTCTCAGCTTGGTGTCGAGCTTGGCAGGAACTATTGTGTTGAATGCTGAGCTGTAGTCCACAAACAGCATTCGCACATAACAGTTCTTCCCCTCCAAGTGGGAAAGGGCAGTGTGGAGGGCCATGGCAATTGCGTCGTCCGTGGATCTATTTTGACGATATGCAAATTGCCATGGGTCCAGCGTGGTAGGTAACACGGAGCAAATAAAGTCCTTGACCAACCTCTCGAAGCATTTGCTAACGATCGAGGTGAGGGCCACAGGTCTGTAGTCATTCAGGCATGTTACCTTGGTTTGTTTAGGGACAGGCACGATGGTGGATATCTTGAAGACCGCGGGGACAACAGCCTGGGACAGGGAGAGGTTGAAGATGTCTGCAAAGACTCCTGCCAACTGGTCTGCGCATGCTCTGAGGACGCGGCCCGGGATGTCGTCGGGGCCTGCCGCCTTACGGATGTTCAGCCGCTTAAAGGTGCGGCGCACATCCGCCTCCGAGATGCGCAGCTGGCTGGTCTCCCCCGTCGGTGCTGGCTTCGGCGGGCTGCCGTTTACGTCGAACCGAGCAAAAAATGTATTTAGCTCTCCTGGGAGGGAGGTAGAGGAGTTCTCTACACAACTGGTTCTCCCTCTGAAGTTCGTTATATTCTGCAGCCCCTGCCACATACCCCTCGCATCGTGTGTGTGTGTGTGTGTGTGTGTGTGTGTGTGTGTGTGTGTGTGTGTGTGTGTGTGTGTGTGTGTGTGTGTGTGTGTGTGTGTGTGTGTGTGTGTGTGTGTGTGTGTGTGTGTGTGTGTGTGTGTGTGCACGCATGTGTGTGTGTGTATGCGTGCGTGTGCGTGTGTGTGTGTGGGTGCGTTTGCGTGTGTGTGTGTGTGTGTGTGTGTGTGTGTGTGTGTGTAGTGAATACGTTCTAGTGATTAGAATCCGCATACCCGAAGTGCGTTCTTCCAATGTGGCTGCTTTCATATTTCTTGTCGATTACATCCCATAATATCGTCGAGGGCCACCTTTTCTTTTTTTTGTTTATTTTTTTTGTTGGTGATTTATATGCGGGGCTCCGAAAATGAAAAAAGTGCAATATCAAATATTGCGGTGCTCCTGGCACTGATCAAATCTGATGATGAAAGCCAAGTTTGGCATTGACTTCTCCCGTACTTCTCCCTCGGCATGTCTTGGCTTTTTTCACTTGTTGTTATTGTGGTGGTTGTTGTTGTTGTTCTTGTTGTGGTTGATGTTGTTGTTGTTTTTTGCAAGCGGCAGGTTGAGGTTGATCTGATTGCCGTCAGTTTTCTAGGTGAAAAAATAAATAAAAATGCACAAGTCCTTTGGGTAAGGCCGACTCGCTGATGGTATTGCCTTTAGCGCAGATACTGTATCGCCACACACACACACACACACACACACACACACACACACACACACACACACACACACACACACACACACACACACACACACACACACACACACACACACACACACACACACACACACACACTTTACCTTATGCCCAGCAGATTAGTGCTTTTATCAATAAGCAGCTTAGCACCAAAGTGCCCCTCAATAATACACCCTGGTGTTTCCACCCGGCTGCCTCTCTCTACCCTCGCCTACCCTCTCTCCCTTCCCTCTCTCTCTCTCTCTCTCTCACTCTCTCTCTCTCCCTTCCCTTTCTCGCTCTCTCTCGCTCTCTCTCTCTCTCTCTCACGCCCTCGCTCTTCCCTCTTGCTCACTCTGTCCACTGCTCTCGCTCTCTCTCTCTCTCTCTCTCTCCTCTCTCTCTCTCTCTCTCTCTCTCTCTCTCTCTCTCTCTCTCCTCTCTCTCTCTCTCTCTCTCTCTCTCCTCTCTCTCTCTCTCTCTCCCATCCATCTTGTCTGTATCTCTTTTCTCCTCCCCTGCCCTCACACTCAGTCGCACCACCCTGTTATTCCCCCAGTCTTCACCCCATCTCTTTCTACCCAAAGCTTTAGCGTTAGCCTTTCCACCGATGAAAGCAACAACACTCTGTGTCCCCTCCTCCTCCTCCTCTTCCTCCTCGTCCTCCTTCTCGAGGAGGGGAGGGGAGGGGGAGGTGAGACCCCAGACAGACATGACCCCGGGGCCCAGGGAGCAGGCGGGGCCAAGCAAGCCCCCTGGACCGGAGTGTTTGCGGGGCCCCTGCGGTGCACAGTAAAACCCATTAGCACACATTAGGGCGGATATCTCCCAGACACCTTCAAAGCCGGACGGCTGGCGATAGCAAAGACAGACAATTATACAAACACACACACACACACACACACACACACACACACACACACACACACACACACACACACACACACACACACACACACACACACACACACACACACACACACAGGGACAGAAAGGAATATGAGTAAGATTGTGCGTCCGGATGAGTTAAGAGACGATGTCCTCCGTTAGGACAAGACAGGACGTTTGGGTGTCCCCGCGGTAGGAGTACAGGACACACTCACGGCAATACAAGTTAAAACATTTATATTTACAACTTTGCTTTTATGCACGCAGCACAAAGTACACACAATGTCCCGGTCGGCGAGAGAGCAACCAATTATTATAAATTATTAGCGATGGGCACATTGGAATGACTTTGTCCTGTGGTCGAGGACGGCTTCTCCGCTGCAGTTTGTTGCAAACACAACCGTGAGCTCCATCACTGATTCAGACGTTTACCTACGCTGTCCTTTTTTTTTTTTTTTCTGAGACGCTTTTTATCCCAAATGACTCAAGTTTCAAGATGCTTTTAGTTGCCATATGCAACAAGTACAATGAAATGCTTACTTCCCCATTACCCTCCCACAGTGTGAATTTTCTAAAACACTATACTATAACAATGCTGTACACAATAAAAAAAAATAACAATAAAAAGAACAATAAAGTGACTGATGAATGATATCTACATGTGTTGAAATGTGTGCAAAAAGCATTTAAAAAGCATTTTAAAGTGCCAGTAGTAGCATTGTGAATACTCAAAGTCAGGTAGGTTGACTACAACCAAGGCCCACAATGAAACGCCAGCAGTGACCAACAAAAAATAAATACAAAAAAGTAAATAACAAATAATAAAATAAATAACGTGTTGCGTAAGTGTACGGGAGTGTACAGCGGAGATAGCGGTCGGAAACAGAAGGTCTTCGGGTTGTGTTGTGTTTGGATGACGCTGTCGCTAAACATCACGATAAGAGCTGCTCAGCGCACAGGGGCCAAAGACGTGATGTATTTTTTCATTCCTCACTATTGTCTGAGGCGTTCTCACCGCTGTTTCACGTTGTTGACACACACGGCGTGTTTGAGTTACAGAGGAAATGGCTGTGCCTGCTTACACGCCATTTCGTTGTACTAGACACTTTCGTTGTACTCGCACACGATGAAAATGACAATACAGGCATTCCTTCGGCATTTCAAGCTTGTTACTGGTAACTAGGTGTCACATACCTGGTTACTGGTGACTCAGACTTACTAGCTGGTTACTGGTAACTCAGTCTTACTAGCTGGTTACTGGTGACTCGGTATCACTGCCTAGTTACTGGTAACTTAGTACCTGTTTACTGGTAACTCAGTATCACTGCCTAGTTACTGGTAACTTAGTACCTGTTTACTGGTAACTCAGTATCACTACCTAGTTACTAGTAATTATGTTTGACTACCTAGTTACTGGTTACTCAGTATCACTACCTTGTAACTGGTAACTAGTAGTTCTACCTAGTTACTGGTTACTTAGAATCACTACCTTGTAACTGGTAACTAGTAGTTATACCTAGTTACTGGTTACTCAGTATCACTACCTTGTAACTGGTAACTACTATTTCTACCTAGTTAATGGTTACTCAGTATCACTACCTGGCTACTAGTAAGTCAGTGTCACTACCCGGTTACTGGTAACTCAGTATCATATACGTAGTCTGTCCTGGTTTCAATTGCTGCCCCTGAAACCAAACACCACAAATTTACGATTAGTTGTTTGTTTGTAGAAAATGTGCATCTTTTAAAAAAAAGTATTTGTTATATTTTTAATTAAGGCACGGCTGAGGGAGGGTCAGGATAGGGTTAGGGTGTTTGTTCGACTCGAAAATAGTTGTCTGGAGTCTGCCTATAAGTGTCCTTGAGCAAAACACCTCCACCTGCTCCTTAATGACATCTAAA
Organism: Muraenolepis orangiensis; assembly: GCA_027704905.1. Taxonomy (NCBI): domain Eukaryota; kingdom Metazoa; phylum Chordata; class Actinopteri; order Gadiformes; family Muraenolepididae; genus Muraenolepis; species Muraenolepis orangiensis. The sequence continues at coordinate 2,100,149 of CM051011.1, read as the reverse complement.
CCCCACAGTGTAAGGGGCTCTGGATAAGTGGGTCCGCCAAATGACCAACGTGGAGAGTTTCTGAGCCCCCAGCAGCTCGTTTGGAACCAGCTCCCGCAGCTGTGTGCTTTGCTCATGATTATTGCAGCTCTGGTTGCGTTTGATGACTTTGACCCAAATCTTCTGCATCACCACATAAACATTTTTCCCCCAAGTGAGAGTGGACGCTAATTCAAGTTAAGTTCGGTCACGTTACAGTGTGGCTTCCCCGCACTGTAAACTCTTCTGCGTTCTTGATAGCAGAACATACATAAATACATGGAAATGGTTATCGCTTTCATGCCCTCTTTCAGTTTGATAGTTAACTGACAGATTTCAGTTGAAGTGACCCGTCAATGTTTTTGGAGGTGTATACTTCATACATTATATATATATATCAGTATATCAATTAAGTATTATTTGTATATGAAACTAAACTTGGTTGGCGTAAGTGCAGCACATGGGATATGCGAAGTGAATTGTTTTATAAAAACATCCTTGAGTTGGTTTGTTCTTTTGCTGGTTGTTCTTTCACTTTTTCTTGCTTTGTTCGATTAGTTGATCGGCAGAAAATGAATCGAATCAACACATGCGCATCACACATATAACAAATATTGGCTGCTTGTACCATTTATGAAATCACTTTTGTCTCTGGTAACTTGTGATGGCATTTACTATTGTTATATATTACATCCTATAGACCGAATCGAACAACTGGAAAATAATTGTGATCACAAACAGCTAAAACCAACTAAACACCCTAGTTGGTAGGTCTTTGAGAGATTGTCGTTTTAACTCTTATTCCAAACAACATTCTTACTAATGTGAGTAGCGTCTCTTCCATGTGCTGTATATATATTAAAGATTATAATAACAGTTGTAAGAGGGGGAGATGGGTGGAGAGTGGTTTCGAGAGCCAATCAAAAGCGTACTTTTTAAGCGCTGAAATGCGTCGCTCTCCGAATTTGTCCACCAACCACAATTGTGTCGTACATTTTATGTACGACCCTAAACCAGTTTTTCTTTCCTTATGGTTACAATGTGTGCCTTTAGTCGGCCTGCCACACACACACACACACACACACTTACACACACACACTATCGTGCTTCAGAATTCACACACACAAATCACTTCTCTCTTCTCTCTTCTTTGAGGGTGTGTGTGTGTGTGTGTGGGGGGGGGGACGGTAATGTAATTTTGAAATTGAATTGAGATATTGACACTGAAGCCAAATGCAATTTGCGATGTGGATTGCCAGCTCGCAGACTAAAATATTCTCAACAGTGAAATGTGTCTGTGTGCAGATCTTGTTAATGCTGGTAGATATGAAGACATTACCGCCATAGTCCCTGGTCATGGGTAACCAGGTAGTCAAACTGAGTTACCAGTAACCAGGTAGTTATATTGTGTTAAAATTACCAGTAATTCATTATTACTACCTGGTTAGTACGTATTATTACCAATAACTAGTTAGTGATACTGATTTAGCGGTAACTAGGTAGTGATACCGATTTACCGGTAACTAGGTAGTGATATTGATTAATCGGTAACTAGGTAGTGATACTAAGTAACTGGTAACTAGGTAGTGATATTGATTTAGCGTACTGGTTGATTGATTACCGTAAGGTAGTGATACTAAGTAACTGGTAACTAGGTAGTGATATTGATTATCCGGTAACTAGGTAGTGATATTGATTTACCGGTAAGTAGGTAGTGATACTAAGTAACTGGTAACTAGGTAGTGATACTGATTAACCGGTAACTAGGTAGTGATATTGATTTACCGGTAACTAGGTAGTGATACTAAGTAACTGGTAACTAGGTAGTGATACCGATTAACCGGTAACTAGGTAGTGATACTTATTTACTGGTAACTATGTAGTGATATTGAGTGACCGGTAACTAGGTTTTGATATCGATTTACCGGTAACTAGGTAGTAACACTGAGTTACCGGTAACTAGGTAGTAACACTGAGTTACCGGTACTAGGTAGTAACACTGAGTTACCGTACTAGTAACACTGAGTTACCGGTAACTAGGTAGTAACACTGAGTTACCGGTACCTAGGTAGTAACACTGAGTTACCGGTAACTAGGTAGTAACACTGAGTTACCAGTTACTACCTAGTGATAGCTTTCTCTAGGTAATCAAAATAAAGCAGCCCTCATACTACTATCTCAAATCTTTAAAATACACTCCAAGCAATGCTATGCTAGCTATAATCGTTTCTGTAGCTTACTTATAGATGACTTATTTATGAATGACCACATGCATAATATATATATGTATACGTACGTCTACTTAAATAGATACACATACAGTATATAAATGGGCGCATAATTTCAACATAATTGAAATGATGGCCGGCAATGACATATCTGGATGTCTCCCGTCTGTCTTCCGCCCGTTAAGCTTCTCCGGATATTAAATGGTAGCGAGTCCGCAGTTGCATCTCGTCTTAAATGGCGTGCTCGTACTGAAAGGTGAGAGGAAGGTGTACCAGACGTGTCCGGGTAATTACACACCAAAAATACAAACGTTTCCCCTCCCCTCCCCCCACCCG
>CM051011.1:2050067-2090067 GCA_027704905.1 Muraenolepis orangiensis | reverse complement strand
TATATATATATATATATATATACATATATATATATATATATATATATATATATATATGTATATATATATATATATATATATATATATATATGTATATATATATATATATATATATATATATATATATATATATATATGTCCTGTGTGTATCTGTGTCAGTCTATACATATATATATATATATATATATATATATATATATATATATATGTGTGCATGCTTTATACCTAGCATGACATAGGGAAAGTTAAACCCATTAACATTTTTACTTTTACTTTTACTACTGGGTGATACTTTATGAGTGTCGGTGCCACCAGGTGGGATGGGGGAGGAGGAGGTGGGATGGGGGAGGAGGTGGAGGGATGGGGGAGGAGGAGGTGGGATGGGGGAGGAGGAGGTGGAGGTGGGATGGGGGAGGAGGAGGTGGGATGGGGGAGGAGGAGGTGGGATGGCGGAGGAGGTGGAGGGATGGCGGAGGAGGAGGTGGGATGGGGGAGGAGGAGGTGGGATGGGGGAGGAGGAGGTGGAGGGTGGAGGAGGTGGAGGGATGGGGGAGGAGGAGGTGGGATGGCGGAGGAGGTGGAGGGATGGGGGAGGAGGAGGTGGGATGGCGGAGGAGGTGGAGGGATGGGGGAGGAGGAGGTGGGATGGCGGAGGAGGAGGTGGGATGGGGGAGGAGGAGGTGGGATGGGGGAGGAGGTGGGATGGGGGAGGAGGAGGTGGGATGGGGGAGGAGGTGGAGGGATGGGGAGGAGGTGGGATGGGGGAGGAGGAGGTGGGATGGCGGAGGAGGTGGAGGGATGGGGGAGGAGGAGGAGGGGTGGAGGGATGGGGGAGGAGGTGGAGGGAGTGACCTGGGGCGGTCCGGGCGGTCAGCGATACTCAACCAGAGTTCAGTCTCTTAAATCCTCAAAATAACCCCCGCGGTTATCTTTCACTTTTAGAGCCACCCAGACACCCACGTGGCCCAACACTAACCCTTTATTTTTTTGGTATTTTAGTAGAGTAGAGAAAAATCGATGTCGGTGTATTTTCGAAACGAGAATCATCTTCTTGCTCTTTTACAAAACACAATTAAAAGTCCAAGTCTTGTCTAGTGGATTATGGTGTGTGGGTGGGCTCGGGAGCTCCTTCCCACACACACGATTGTGGGTTTTGAATCCCAATGCTTCTGGGTAATTAACCTGAGGTCCGACAGCACACGGGGCGGCCCTACCTGCCTTCCTTGATGACTATGGAAATCAATATATCTAAAAAGAAATAATCCATCGCAAATCACGTTTTGGATGAGTGGATAAGTGCCTGTCGAATGCACTGTATAGTGAATAGCAATAGAAGTCTACATTGCCACACATACGGATGCTGCAGTCGTAAAAAGAAAGGCCCGGGTCCTGGGTTTAGATCCCCGATGTCTGCACCGTCCACCCTGTGTATGCATGCCCCACCACCACCCGCAAACCTTAACTCCTCCACCACCACCTGCAGTTAGATTCAGGGATACCTAAGGAGGTGCTCCTGACAAGAGGTTGCATGTTGTTAGAGTGGTAGACTAGTAAACAGTGGAAGACAGGCTCAGCGGGCGCAGCGGGGTGTGAGGTGCAGCTGGCCGGACGGGGAGGTCATGTCACAGCTGGATGCGTGGATACGGGAGAAGCAGGAGAAGTGGGGGGATGTGAGAGGGGGAGGGGGGGGGGGATGTGAGAGGGAGGGGGGGGGGGGATGCGTCAGTCCGCTGCACGTTCCGCTGCACACGGCTGCACCGTTGCCATGGCTGCAGCGATGTTCTCTCCCGCCGCGTTCGGCATCTCCAGAGGAAGAACACACGCTGGGTCCTCCTCGCATTACTATAAATAAGAGTGCATCGATAGTAACGATGATGTAATGAACGGGATAGGAGGAGGAATAGCACCGTGGTGTCCACCTTGCCTCGTTTGATATTATTGTCGTGATGACGTGCGAGTAAACGTGTGAATAGTATTCTGTCTCTAGATTACAAAGTGAACATGTGAATAGTATTCTGTCTCTAGATTACAAAGTGAACGTGTGAATAGTATTCTGTCTCTAGATTACAAAGTGAACGTGTGAATAGTATTCTGTCTCTAGATTACAAAGTGAACGTGTGAATAGTATTCTGTCTCTAGATTACAAAGTGAACGTGTGTAATACGTATTCTGTCTCTAGTTTTCAAAGTGAATGTGGGAATAATGTTCCGTCTCTAGATTACAAAGTGAACGTGTGAAGCGTATTCTGTCACTAGATTACAAAGTGAACGTGTGAACAGTCGTCAAGTAGTAGCCAATAGTTTTTGCCGGTGACTGGCAAAGAAAAAACATTGGATTTTACACCCGTTTTCTCTCAATTATGGTCTAATCTTTTGTTAAGAGTGTCTTGAGGAGCCACGCACCGCTTCTCCTCTGAGTGACCCGCGGTGGCGTGGACGTCTAGGGTGTGTGAGGAGGCTGAGGCTAGAGGCTAGAGGCTAGAGGCTTGAGGCTAGAGGCTTGAGGCTGGAGCTATACTGGGGCTCTGCTGAGAGCAGGGGGGAGGGGGATGGAGGGGGATGGAGGGGGAGTTGATGCTTGATGTTCTGGACGAACGCCTGTTTGACACTTAATTATATGGCTTATTGCTTACGGGGGAAGTCCTGGGCGCTGATAAGACGATTGTGTGTGTGTGTGTGTGTGTGTGTGTGTATCAAGGAAACCCATAGCTAAATGATCAATACCACGTTAACCCCCTCCAACACACACGCACACACGCACGCACGCACGCACTAACACACACACACACACATGCACACTCTTCCTCCTCCCCCCCCCCAACCCCACCACTATAACATCCCATAATACATGTGATAAACAAGAGAAAATGTGAACACAGCACGGCCCCACCTCTGCCCGGGTGTGGTCGTTAGGAGCATGTTACTGCGGCTTTCTAATCACCGATGATGCATCTCGATGATGATGGGAAACAATGATGGTATTTAGCAGCGGAGCTCCGCCTCTCCGCCGGATATTATCTGCGCTCCCATATGGCGAGCGGTGGGGGGAGTTTATACGACGGCGTAAAAAAAAAAAAGACTAAGAGGATAAATGTGCGTTTGTTGCTTTGTTTGCTATGTGCATAGAAGCAAAAAATACACGGATATATACCAAAAACAAAATGCACACACAGATGATTAATAACGCCCACTGTGTTTCAAGCAGGGTTTTTTTTTAAAAACAGAATATAAAAGTCGTTATCCTCATGTTGTGTGCTTTCCACACTCGGCGGTACTGATCGTCAAACGGAGGACAGGACATACGATCATTAAATTCGTACCACACACCCCCCCCCCCCCCCCCATCCCCCCTACCCCCCCCAGTAATGAATTATACATCCTAATTACAGAACAACTTCAGGGTCGGTTTTTGGAAAAGAACCCAGAAGAAGAACAAGCAATACTTTTTTTAACGTTACTGTTTCCTGCACGCTTGATGCCCGTGCGGCTGTAGAAGCTCGATAACGTCGCGGCTAAATGCGCCAGCGAGAGAGGGAGATAAGCTAACTGTGTTTCATGCCGCCCCCCCTTTAATAAAGCTCACACCTTTGATCGGGTTTCTGTGCGTTTAGTTTCACGGCCCAATTCCACTCCATATGCACCATTGTGTATCTATCTGTAAACTTGTGGATTACTTGTGGTCTGCAGAAGAGCGAGTGTGTGTGTGTGAGTGTGTGTGTGTGTGTGTGTGTGTGTGTGTGTGTTCTGTGTGTGTCTGTGTGTGTGTCTCTTATCACAGTTAGTGAGCGTGTGTGCGAAAGCCTCGATTGCTTTGTTTCCGTACCCCGTTAGTCGTCAATACATCTCGGGTGGAGAAAAAAACACCCTGTTGTTAATCTCCGTCAGACTGGCTGTGTATATAATGTGTGAGCAGCGTTACAGACACTCTGAGAGGGTCTTACCCCCCCCCTCTCCCTCTCCTCTCCTCTCTCTCTCTCTCTCTCTCTCTCTCTCTCTCTCTCTCTCTCTCTCTCTCTCTCTCTCTCTCTCTCTCTCTCCTCTCTCTCTCTCTCTCTCTCTCTCTCTCTCTCTCTCTCTGTGTCTGGTGTTTGGCTCCCATCTACCATAGTATCACAGGTCTGTTTGGGGAGTGCAGTGTTGCAGAAACGCAACACAACACAACACAACGCAAAACGCCATTAGTGTTTGTCTGCGTTTACAGTCTCCAGATAGCTCCACACGACAACCAACTACAGAGGTGCTCGTCCCCTGGGACACAAATCCCGACGGAGGGACCGAGGTCTCCTTCGGGAGACGTTTTCATTTGGCCAAAGTCCAAATGTCAACCGGCTACACGGGCGTCTGCCAGATGTCTAGCCGTGATAGCGGCGGCGGCGGCGGCGGGGCGGCGGCGGTGGCGGCGGCGGGCGGTGGCGGCGGTGGCGGTGGGCCTATCTGACCGGGTCAACCTTTTAATGGCTCCGTTGGGATTGCAGGCTTAGTGTGGATTGGTGCGGTGGAGGGTGAAGGTTTGTTTTAGCTTCTCTCGGGCTCCAAAATAGATGGATGCTGCATGATTGGGTGAATGGATTATGGAGGCTTTATAGGTTCAAGATTCTTTCTTTTTTTTAAGTACAATGAAATGCTTACTCCCCATTCATTTTGTTATGAATTTCTACAACAATACCACACTATACTATACTATGCAGTACTATACAATGCTATACTCTTAACAACACTATACTATAACAATGCTATACACAATAAAGTGTCTAATGGATGACATATACATGTGACACTTTGTGCAAAAATGGTGCAATGTCGGATGGTGAGGATGGCGGATGTATGAACGGATGGATGACAGGTATATTTGTTTGGATGGATACGTGGACAAATAGAAGGATGGATAAACAGAAGGACAGACTGACATATTTCATTAGACATCATGGCCACTAAATACGCTGCAGGAGCGCTGGGATATATCGACTCTGGCTCTCTCAGGTGGAGGGCTGTTTTCGCGGCTTCCTAATCACAGTATCGGTGGCCCGCGCGAGGAACGCCAGGAGAGACAGTCACTGGGCTCCCGTCCTCGGGTAAAAACAGTCCACCTCCGGTTCCAACGGCACGCCTACGGATCCCCTTCGGATCTTCTTGTAATTCACTTGTGTGTGATTCCGGTTGGATGCGGCGGCCGCCGATCAGAGTTGCGCCAGAGCTGCTGTCTGGAGGCGTTGACAATCATCCGCTGTGTTGTTCTGCAACAACCCGTGGGTGTGAGGGGGGGATCTGTTTCAGTTCAGTCGGGGGGGGGGGGGTGGGGGGAACTGTTCTTGATGTCGCCTCCGTGCATTTTGTGTACACATCACAGGCGACACTGGTCTATAACTCCAAGGTAAACGGTAAATGGACTGCATTTATACAGTGTTTTCACCCATAAGCGCTTTATAATCCACCGTTTACCATCACCCCATTACCACGTCCACCCATTCATACACCCATTCATACACCCATTCATACATTCATACATTCATACACCATTCATACACCCATTCATACACCCATTCATACATTCATACATTCATACATACATTCATACATACATTCATACACCCATTCATACACCTATCCATACAACCATTCATACACCCATTCATACACCCTTTCATACACACATTCATACACACCTCGACACTTGGCTAGGAGGAGGAGGAGGAGGAGCCGGGGGATCGAACTAGCAACCAGACCACCCGCTCAACCCGCTCTACCTATACTGAGGACTGCATTTATATAGCGCTTTTCAAACCGGTGCGGGCCTCTCAAAGCGCTTCACAAGTCAAGCCTCACACTCACCCATTCATACACGCATTCAACCACCGAGTACTGAGCTTCCACCGCCCAAGGAAATATGCTTTTGAATATGGACATGTGTTACATCCTTGCGTCACATCGTAGTGAGCACTGCATTCGATACGATGGCAGCTGAGGTAAATGAAGCAAGGCTTTATAGTCAATAATCAACCATCCAAAAGGCAAAGCCAGAAGAGCAGTCAATAAGTCTATGAAATCCTTTGTAATCCCTGATAAATCATATTGACACATTATCTGAATAATAGCAATAATAATGAATCGACTGCCAACAAACACCATCACCGATGAATATATGAATACAAAACAAATATATATATATATATAAATATATTTTAATTTTATATATATGTATTCATATATTCATATTTATTTCCTAATTGTTTCTACAAAGTTGTACAGGGATGGGAGGGGATGACCTGTGACCACACCACTGTTAAAAACACTGTTTCAATCTATTTGGTTTTCATGTGCTGAGAGACCTCTCTCTCTCTCTGTCTCTCTCTCTCTCTCTCTCTCTCTTCTCTCTCTCTCTCTCTCTCTCTCTCTCTCTCTCTCTCTCTCTTTCTCTCTCTCTCTCTCTCTCTCTCTCTCTCTCTCTCTCTTCTCTCTCTCTCTCTCTCTCTCTCTCTCTCTCTCTCGATCAGTCATGGGCTTGGCTGTATGAACAGTGTCCACTCGCCTGGAACAGCGATCAATATCGTTTGCGTGATTGACCGATTCAGCCCTTTTAATCTCCGGCGTGTCGCCCTTAATGCAGAACGCATCACACTTTAGATTTGGGTAAGTGAAGTAAATTAAGGCTCGTCAACTTTGCCTTAATGAGCAGAAACTAAAAGGCATTTTTAGATTTTTTTTTTAATCTCCGTTGGCCCACATGGAAAATAGAAGAGGAAACTGAATGAAGTGGTTTGGTTGTTGGACTCCAAGCCAGAGGGTTCTGGGTCGGATCCCCCAAAGCTACCTGTAGCCTGTATACCTGTAGGGTCGTCATTAGCATGATGCCGTGTTGCTAAATAAATCACTGTGAGTTCGCTTTGGATAAAGGTCTCTTTATGCCTAATGACCAAGTACATTCTAAATGTAAAATGTATCGAACGGATATCCCCTTGAGACGAATCCTCCTGGTTTCTTCCAGGTGGGGTTAGAAAAACAAGATTATATCCTAGATAATAAGTGTGTGGGATTCACAACTGTGGAGCTGGCTGGCTGGCTGGCCGGTTTCTCTCTCTCTCTCTCTCTCTCTCTCTCTCTCTCTCTCTCTCTCTCTCTCTCTCTCTTCCCCGCAACACCGTTTACATATCTTTTCGGACGAGTGCTCACCGGACTCTGGTCAGGTGTCCAGTGTCCACACGCTCCTCGATAAGCAGGAGCCACATGCCGGTAGGATGGTCTCGGAGTGACTGATACACTAAAGTGATCCAGGGCTCCTCCTGGGGTAATTCACCTCATGTCACTCTCTCTCTCTCTCTCTCTCTCTCTCTCTCTCTCTCTCTCTCTCTCTCTCTCTCTCTCTCTAGTATAGTGGTTGTCTGAGGGACAGTACATCCAGGGAGAGATGGGGAGCTATGGGACACACGGGGGCCGGGGGTCAATCATCCCAGGAGATGGCAGCTCTCTCCGGGCATGAGTGGAAACCATGAGTGGGCAGTGTGCGCTTTTGTTGTGATTTTTTTGCCCCCCCCCCCCCCCCCAAAAAAAAAAATCCCGCCATCCGCCGGGTATTTTTTTCTTTTTTTTCTTCCTCCCTCTTTCTGAACACAGTCCAACTGTGTTGTTGTTGCGCTGTGTCAGCGGCATCCAAAGCCGCTCGACACACACACAGAACATCGCATCGCGCTGTGGAAACCCCACAGCGACACCGCCGTGGGTTCATCGCCCAGGGCTGCGATCACTCCTCCGCCTTTGTGGGTTTGATTTCCGCTGTGGCAGTTTTTGGGGATCGTCTTCTCAAACCAACCAGCCCCAACCCACACCCTCCACAAATATAACACCGCTGTAATTATTGAGGTTTGATGCATCTCCGCCCGTAACGATTGTCAGGATGCCGCTTGTCTCTATTTATTTTCCTCTTTTTCCCGTCCCCCTTGTTTTGCCGTCACTCCCGGAGGTTTTGATGCAGGTCTCTGAAAGGGCAGCCCACACACTGCCATGGCGCCCGGGGTTGATTGACTCTGACCGGTGAGCGCTTTGTTTTTCCAATTCACCCTCAAGGGTGAATGAGTTATAAGTTAGTGGCTGAGACGTTAGCGGCATTCCGTCCTGTTTATCCGGACGGGGCCGGAAGGTTCTGAAGGACGGTGGGCTGTCGGTCCCTCTGTGGGTCTTGTGGCCCTGCGTGGCTCTAACTCGGTGGGTCTTGTGGCCCTGCGTGGCTCTAACTTGGTGTGTCTTGTGGCCCTGCTTGGCTCTAACTTGGTGTGTCTTGTGGCCCTGCGTGGCTCTAACTTGGTGTGTCTTGTGGCCCTGCGTGGCTCTCAGTGACCTCTTGAGACCTTGAGTGTGTTAACAAACGGGTGATACGGGCAGCAAATAGCAACATTCTGTCATTCTGTCGTGTTCATACGCCGTTTCCTGCGGGAGAACTAGCTGTGACTCGGAACCAAGGGCATTTTTGAAGGTAAACTGCGGTAGGCTATTTCCTAGCTAAGGTTACATACTTTCTTCTTCTTTACTCTAACACATCGAGACGTGCCTTTTTTCTCTTTATTTTTTTGGACTCTTGGAAAGAGAAAAAAGGAAACGAATAAAGGCACACAAGCGCAGACACGGCGTAACGAGAGAAAGTGCCAGTGCGCCGTTACAACCTGGTCTCCACCTAAACAGCCCAACGCTCACTACTGTACAGAAGTCATACGCGTTATAGGAGATAACGGTGACGTCCCCTCGTCCCCTAAGATTGAAAGTGCTGTCTAAATTCAAACATTAGAGCGGGAAATAATAACGACGGCCTATTTCCGGAGAAGCTTCCGAGTCTCCGACGCCACAGGGAGGATGATGAGTCTGGTTTCATTCATTCGCTGAGCTCCGTCCAAACCCTTAAGACCCCGACGACGGTTACCGAGGAGGAACGCCGCGTTGTGACGCCGGGTCGGCTTACGTTTTCCGAGTTTAACCGCTTCACTCGGCCGGTGAGCGCTAGCGAGCGACCGTCTGTAATCAAACGAGCGACGTCGGTTACAGGAAACGGTAAACTGTAACCGACAGCGTTGGATGAATTATTAACCGGACTTATTTAGCATTTCTTTGTTCTTTCCTTTTTTTTTTGGACTTCGCTGGTAGAAGAATTTCTTTCTTTTCGGTTACATCCGATCCACATTGCGAAGTTTCCCTTGTAGAACAATGACTCAATGTCACTTTTCATCTTGTGGAAAGAGCCCGTACCGTTTATTTAAATGATGATATTCAAATGAGCCGGAGATTGTATATATATTTTTTACAGCGGTTGCTGTCTCTGTAATGTCTGTCTGTCTGTCTGCCTGTCTGTTTGTCTGTGTGTGTGTGTGTGTGTGGAGGTGGATCTCGTGGTAATATTCATAATAAATACTATAAAAAAAAACTTTACTGAAGAGCACAAAATACCAAAAGGGTAAAGGGTAGCCCGGCTGCGTATGGGAAATCGATCAAACGGGTTCCGCTTTGTGTTTCTGCAATTCCCAAAAATTAGCGTTAGCTAAAACGCGCGGAGGCGGCGAACAGCGGCCGAGCGAGTGGGCGATCGGAGAGGAGAACCGAGAGAGAGGCCGGAGGGAGTCTGGCTGTCGAGGGGGGAGGCCGTGCTCCTCCCTCGGGACCACGGGGGAGGAGGGGGGGGGGTCAGGAGCGGCAGCAATGGAGGGCAGCGTAAGAGCTGCCCGGCACCGCGGAGGAGGCAGTGGATGAGGAGAGGGAGGAGGAGGAGGAGAGGGAGGAGGAGGGAGGAGGAGGGAGGGAGGAGGAGGAGGAGGGTGGAGGAGGAGGAGAGGGAGAGGAGAGGAGAGGAGGAGGAGGGGAGGGTGATGGAGGAGGAGGAGGGGGAGGAGGAGGAGAGGGAGAAGGAGGAAAGGGAGGAAGAGGAGAGGGAGGTGGAGGAGATGGAGGAGGAGGGAGGAGGAGGAGAGGAGGAGGAGAGGAGGAGGAGAGGATGGAGGAGGAGTGGATGGAGGAGATGGAGGAGGAGGCAGTGGAGGAGAGGGAGGAGGAGGAGGAGGAGGGGGAGATGGAGGAGAGGGAGGAGGAGGAGGGGGGGAGATGGAGGAGGAGTGGATGGAGGAGATGGAGGAGGAGGCAGTGGAGGAGGAGAGGGAGGAGGGGGAGATGGAGGAGATGGAGGAGGAGGCAGTGGAGGAGGAGAGGGAGGAGGAGGAGAGGGAGATGGAGGAGATGTAGGAGGAGGAGGGGAGGAGAGTGGAGGAGGAGGAGGAGGGGGTGGAGGAGGAGAGGGAGAGGGAGGAGATGTAGGAGGAGGAGGAGGGGGAGATGGAGGGAGGGAGGAGGAGGAGGAGGAGGCGGCGTGGCGGAGGAGCGGGAGGAGACAGGGATTTTCTTGTCGTCTGAAATGCCGGGAGTTGCTAGGATACAGGGGAACCAGAGGGGATGGTATGGAGATGACACACACGCACACACACATGCACACGCACACACACCGGAGTGGAGCGCCACCAGAGTGCCCAGAAAGAGCTGTAATTACACCGCGACCGACCAAGGACTCGGCGGCGGTGCAATGCGTGGAGCTGCAGCCCGGCGGCGTGGAGCTGCGTCCGCAACTACCGCTACGGCCTCCTCCGCCGCCGAGACGCATGAAGTGGATGGAGTTCAATCTAAATAAATACGGGGGGAACCCATTCAGTGGCCCCCGGCCCAGCAGCGGGCCGGTGAGACTGCCTGTGTGAAATGGATATCTGGTCCTCCGCCCGCCCGCCCTCCTCCTCCTCCACCTCTTCTTCTGCCACCGCAAGTTCCACCTGACGCAGCAGAAAGCCTCACCACCACCACCACCACCACCAACACTACTATACCACTACCACCACCTCGTCCTCCTGGGGAGGTGGGGGGCGAGGGGGGGGGGTACGCTGGACCTTATCAGCTGATGGTCGTATGCATAATTTAAAGGGAATATGTTGGGTAATTGGCAAGGTTTAAATATCTGGAGCCGGTGTAATTGAACAGCCTCTCCTCTTAATGGAAATGTGTCAGGGACGCATCCTCCGGCCAGAGAGACGGAGCAGGAGGAGAGGGAGGAGATGAGCGATGAAGAGGAGGAGGCGGAGAGTGGGGAAGGATGTCAGGATAGCGAGGAAGAGGGCCGATGTCCTGCACACCGTGTGTGTGTGTGTGTGTGTGTGTGTGTGTGTGTGTGTGTGTGTGTGTGTGTGAGGATGCCGCGGCCGTGGGGTAGGAGGGGGTGGGGTGGGGTGGGGTCTCTTGAAATGATTCCTTCCTGCGCCTCTTTTTTTGCTCTATTTTATGATTATATTCTCATGATGTTGTTTGGTGCCACACTGCCTGCGGTTGGCCTCTGGTTGTTTTGACTTACCCTGCCTACCCTCCGCACTGTAAAGACACACGTCTTTTCAGTTTGGGTGCCGACTAAAAATAAAATATATATTACATTTTTTTCGGCTGGATCACAAAGTTTGGTTCAGAAGTACTGCTTGGCAGAACTTTTAGCATCAAGTCAAGTCATTGGTGGAGGGTGGAGGCAAGTGACACCTGACACTACAATAGACTACACACTGACAATAGAGATTTATAAAGACAAATGTGATCGGAGCGTGTAGTTGTGAGAGGGGGGGGGAAGAACAAAAAACCATATGGGGAAAATATGTGCAAGTTGGTTAAACAGCAGCAGCTGTGACGCTGGGTTGGTTCTTTTCTTTTGATAGTCGACGCCATCCTTTTAAATTGCGCTCTCGCCCACAGTGCCAGTGTCCCCGTGTTTATTTTAGATTTACTGATATTGTCATTTAGCAGCAGTTGTGTGAAAGGCGGCCATTTTTCTTTTTTGACGTGCTTGTTGTGTCGTTCTAATGATTCAGAACTCTTCCCCTGGAAGAACTGGAAATGCAAAGGCCTTCGTTTTTTGGGACTCCGATCTCAGATCTCGGCTTCTTTTTTAAATAGATAAGGAGGCGATGGATTGTAGAAGAAGCCACGCTTTAGTTCGATGCCGTTGGACACCGTCGGTGTAGCAAATCAAACAGTTCCTAATGTGATATAGTGACAGAGGTAAATGGACTGCATCTTTATAGCGCTTTTACCCAAAGCACTTTACAATTATTGGCTCACACTCACACACATTCACACACACACATTCATACACCGACGGTGGGCGGGGGGGGTCAGCCATTCAAGGAGACAGCCCACATGGTCAGGAGCAGTTTGGGTGTTATTAGGGTGTCTCGCTCAGGGACACCTCGACACTCGGCTAGGAGGAGGAGGAGGAGGAGGAGAAGGAGGAGGAGGAGCCAGGGGATGGAACCAGCGGTTGATAGACAACCCGCTGTACCTCCTGCGCTACCGTCGCCCCTCAGAAAAACCACCTTTGAAAGTCAAACCACCTTTGTAACCCCCTAACCTGAGGTTCCCTAACCCTCCCACCCCCCCACCCCCCCCCCCCCCCTCCTCCCCATCAGCTCTTCAGTGACTAGTGAAAAGGTGTTACTAAATACGGAATGGACTCGACTGAACATCGTGCCGACGGTAAGCGCAGCAGCGCAGCAGCGCAGCGTATGTGCAGCAGCATACCGCCAGGTCTCGTCTCTCCATCCTCGGCGAGGTGGTAGCATTTAGCAGCAGATCGGAGGAGGAGGAGGAGGAGGAGGAGGAGGAGGAGGAGGAGGAGGCAGGACGTGTGTCTGATAACACAGACACACAACTTTAAATGTCAACCTTCACAGCGAAAGGCATGTGGCAAGCGTGAGCTAGCGGTGGAAATGCGTTAGAAATACAACAAACGCTTCATCTGGGTCTCGTCCACAGCGGGGGGGGGGGGGGGGGGGGGGGGGGTGGGGAGGAGAGAGAGAGAGAGAGAGAGAGAGAGAGGCAGGGGGGGGGTTGTCGCTGGCAGGGGGGGGGGGGGGGGGGGTGGGTTGGGAGAAAACTCTTCTGTCAGGAGGGAAAACTGGGCTCCACGACGACTCTATTTCAAACTTTGCCCGCGATTGACAGACACGAATTTGATGAATGAATTTGTGTATTTCGTCACGTCACTCGCTATTAAAAGTAACACGCGTGGAGACATGAATCTGCCAGAATTAATTATCACACGGAAACCACACGCACATACACACACACACACATACACACACACACACAGGAACAACATCATGACCACCTTGCTGAGCAGACGCCACATGGGTCTCTGAGCGTTCAGAGTAGCGCTTTATTTTTACCTCAGCCGCGCTGGCTGGCATTTACCGCCGCTCGGTAAACATGTCAACGTCGTCAAAGGGTCGTGTGTTCTCTATTGTGGCTGTTTTGTTTTTTATGTTTCTGTGTGTATTTCACCGCTTGGAGATAAGAGACAGATACACACGAGAGAGAGAGAGAGAGAGAGAGAGAGAGAGAGAGAGAGAGAGAGAGAGAGAGAGAGAGAGAGAGAGAGAGAGAGAGAGAGAGAGAGAGAGAGAGAGAGAGAGAGAGAGAGAGCGACACGCCCTGCTTCCCTGCGGAGCTTTAAGACAGACACCACCACCCACCCGAGTCAGTCAACGCTGGGGGGGGAGGTGGGGGGGGGGGGGGGGTCACGCCACACAATAGCTCTCTTTTCGTCCCGCCCTCTGATATATATATATATATAAATATAAAACACGCACTATTTTCCTTTACAGTGCGACAAGCGGCCCTGGGGGGGGGGGGGGGTGGGGGGGGGGGTGGGGGTTAATACGCAGACAATTAGCACGGCGATCGGAACGGAATAATTGGGTTCTAAATTCTCTCTCTAATAACAAACGGAAGAAAAGGGAGCGTTGGGAAATAACCACCTGCGAAAGAACACAAACACAAACCCATCCCCACCCCACCCCCCTCCGAACTAATCCTCCCCGCTCAGCCGTTGCCAACGCGGCAACAATGGTCCAGCAGCTCAGCGCCGTGCGGTCCATTCATGTATCAGCAGACCTGTTAAGGAACCCACCGGCACTCATAAATAAAACAGGGGAGCCCCGTAGCATCTGCCACGCGGCCACGGCCCGCTCCGGTGAGGCGCCAGGTTTTGGGAAGAGGGAGAGAGAGGGAGGTAGAGAGAGAGGGAGAGGGAGTAAGAGGGGGGGGGAGAGAGGGGGGGGGGAGAGAGGGGAGAGAGGGAGAGAGGGGAGAGAGGGAGTGATAGAGAGGGAGAGAGAGAGATAGGGATCAAGAGGGGGGGGGGGGAGGGGAGAGGAGAGAGGAGGAGGGAGAGAGAGGGAGAAGGGGGGAGGTAGGGAGAGAGGGGGGAGAGAGGGGGAGAGATAGGGAGTAAGAGGGGGAGAGATAGGGAGTAAGAGGGGGAGAGATAGGGAGTAAGAGGGGGGAGAGAGGGGGAGAGATAGGGAGTAAGAGGGGGAGAGATAGGGAGTAAGAGGGGGGGGAGGAGAGAGGGAGTAAGAGGGGGGGGGGAGAGAGAGAGGGGGAGAGAAGGAGGGAGGAGAGAGAGGGAGTGAAGAGAGGGAGGGGAGGAGAGAGGGAGGGAGGGAGAGGAGGGAGAGAGAGAGGGAGGGAGAGAGAGAGGGAGGAGAGGGGAGAGAGAGGGGAGAGAAGAGGGAGGAGAGAGAGGGAGGGAGGAGAGAGGGAGGGAGGGAGAGGGAGGGAGAAGAGGAGAGAGAGGGAAAGAGAGAGAGGGAGAAATAGAGGGAAAGGGGGAGAGAGGAGAGGGAGGGAGAGAGAGGGAGAAGGAGAGAGAGGGAGGGAGGGGGAGAGATTGGGATTAAGAGGGGGGAGAGAGGGAGAAGGAGGGAGTGAGAGAGGGGGAGTGGTAGAGAGGGAGAGGGGAGGAGGGAGGGGAGGGAGAGGGAGGTAGAGAGAGAGGGAGAGGGGAGGAGAGGGAGGGAGAAAAGGGAGAGGGATGGAGAGAGAAGGGAAGAGGGAGGAGAGAGAGAGAGGGAGGAAGAGAGAGAGGGAAGGAAGGGGAGAGAGAGGGAGAGAAGGGGGAGATAGATTGAGGAAGAGAGAGAGAAGGGGATAGAGAGAGGGAGAGAAGGGGGAGATAGATTGAGGAAGAGAGAGAGAAGGGGAAGAGAGAGAGGGAGGGAAATAGAGAGATTGGGAGTAAGAGGGGGGAGAGAGAGGGAGAGAAGAGGAGAAGGGGAGAGAAGGAGGGAGTGAGAGAGGGGGAGTGATAGAGAGGGAGAGGGAGGGTAGAGGGAGGGAGGAGAAGGGAGGGAGGGAGGTAGAGAGAGAGGGAGAAAAAGGGAGAGGGTTGGAGAGAGAAGGGAAGAGGGAGAGATAGAGATAGATAGGGAAAGAAAGAAAGGGTGGTGGTGGTTGTGGGAGACGAAAGCTCCCATAGAGACCACTCCATAGCTGGGCCGTTAGCACTCTGCCTTAAGGTTAGCCTCCCTCCCGCTGTTCTTCTCTGTCTGAGGACGTGATTATTTTTATTATTTTTATTATTATCATTATTATTATTATCATCATTATTATTATTATTATTATAACCCACCTCGCAAATAAGGCACGGTACCACGGGACCCACTAGGGATAGTAATAATCATGATGGTGATGGTGATATGCACCATTTAGGCTTTAGTCCTAAGCACATTGCAATGCTGTTGGTGCAGCCTATACATTCTATAGCCTGTAGACCTTATACACCAAGCAGCCGTATAGACAATGGTCCGAGATCCTTCCCTCGTTCCCTACTCCCTACTCCCTCTCTAGTAGTTAAATGTAGATGACTATAAAGTGAAATCTTTCCCTAATTCCCTACTCCCTCTCTAGGTATTACAATGTAGAGGCCTATATAGTGGAATCCTTCCCTCGTTCCCTACTCCCTCTTTAGGGAGTTCAATGTAGAGGACTATATAGTGGAATCATTCCCTCATTCCTACTTCTACTCCCTCTCTAGTAGTTAAATGTAGAGGACTATATAGTAAAATCATTCCCTCTTCCCTACTCTCTACTCCCTCTCTAGGGCTTCATGAGAGGACTATATAGTGAAATCCTTCCCTCATTCCTACTCCTACTCCCTCTCTAGTAGTTCAATGTAGATGACTATATAGTGAAATCCTTCCCTCATTCCCTACTCTCTCTCCCTCTAGTAGGTCATCTAGAGGACTATATAGTGGAATCCTTCCCTCATTCCCTACTCCCTCTCTAGTAGTTCCATGTAGAGGACTATATAGTGAAATCCTTCCCTCATTCCCTACTCCCTCTCTAGTAGTTCAATGTAGAGGACTATATAGTGAAATCCTTCCCTCATTCCCTACTCCCTCTCTAGTAGTTCAATGTAGAGGACTATATAGTGAAATCCTTCCCTCCTTCCCTACTCCCTCTCTAGTAGTTCAATGTAGAGGACTATATAGTGAAATCCTTCCCTCGTTCCCTACTCCCTCTCTAGTAGTTCAATGTAGAGGACTATATAGTGAAATCCTTCCCTCATTCCCTACTCCCTCTCTAGTAGTTCAATGTAGAGGACTATATAGTGAAATCCTGCCCTCATTCCCTACTCCCTCTCTAGTAGTTCAATGTAGAGGACTATATAGTGAAATCCTTCCCTCATTCCCTACTCACTCTCTAGTAGTTCAATGTAGAGGACTATATCGTGAAGTCCTTCCCTCATTCCCTACTCCCTCTAGTAGTTCAATGTAGAGGACTATATAGTGAAATCCTTCCCTCATTCCCTACTCCATCTAGTAGTTCAATGTAGAGGACTATATAGATAAAGCACTTAGGGACACTACAGGAGCCTCCGTTAATGACGTCTTCCCTGTCTCATACGTTGTGGTGGACTTCGCTTCTTGTCCGTCTGCCGTTTTTCTTTCAGCAGCAACGCATGATGGTCTCTATGCTCGGTTAATGGCCATCGGTTGTGCACTACTTCTCACGATGCATCGTGGGTGACGATGAGTGCACTATAAAAGGTATTCTCACGATACATTCGGACAGCACTGCAACATGGCAAACTCTCTATATAAAGTGCACTATATAGAGAGTAGAGAGTGATTTCGGAGGAAATCACAGCCAGGGGAAACCATGACAACTCAATGGAGAGGCTTTCTAAATGCTTCCTGGGCGGGGAACTGGAACCAACGCAGAACTGAACATAAGGCCAACGCAGAACTAAACATAAGGCCAACGCAGAACTAAACATAAGGCCAACGCAGAACTAAACATAAGGCGTTGGGTTTTCATGGTTTCCCAAAGGTTCCTGAAGCTTTCCCCTTCCCGCTTTGCCAATATGGTGGTTAGTTGTATAAGGTGTGCTACTGGTTCTGTACCTGCTCCTGTACAACATGTATCTGACATAGGCCAAATGCTAATGTGTGTATAATATATATATATACACACATTTTGCATTTGGCCCTATTGGTTGGTAGTGCAAAATGAGAAATATATATATATATATATATATATATATATATATATATATATATGGTAATGGATGCTTTTATTCAAAGCGACATGCCTCACATTCGCCCATTCATACACACATTCAACCAACGACAACGGAGTGGTTGATATATATATATATATATATATATAATATATATATATATATATATATCTACCATTTTTCTATGGAGTTTATTTTTGTTCAGCTTACTTTTTAAAATGATTTGTATTTTTCAATTGTTGTTTTTTTTAAGGGCGCCGTGAGGATCGCTAGACTATTCCAGTTGTGCTCGTGCGATGACAGTAAAGGCGTTCCGACCCAGGAGCGCGCTTTAACAAAAACGGTAGGAAACGGTAAAGCGATCAACCGTCGTCCGTGTGTTGTCATCTGACCTCCTGGTGAACCTGGATGCGTACCTCCTCCTCCTCCTCCTCCTCCTCCTCCTCCTCCTCTCTCCCTCCACCGGGTCGCTCCTCCAAAAACACGGGGACAAATATAAAACCACGCCTTTCATTTCCTGCTGCTATTGATTCCCGCCTGTCACCTAGGCATGGCTTTATCTATTGATCGGAGATCATATATATAGTGGCCATATAGTTGGGCTTGGGCTTTTTTTTTTTCTTCTTCTTTTTTTTTTATAGAAGTGTGTTTAATGGATTTTCCTTGACACCCGCCGGGACATTTCACATCAAAATGTCAGTAAAATGCCACCTGGGGGATGCTGCCATTTTTCTCCCGTCGGTTGAAGGATAAAACCGCAAGAGAGAGAGAGAGAGAGCTCTTCTTCCTGGAGTTCCTGGGGTGCGGGGGGGAGGCGGGGGGGAGAGGAGGGAGAGGAGGGGGGAGAGGGGCGACCGCTGACACCTTGTTGTTTATTTGTTCCACGTAACTTTTAGTGGATCAGTTTGGGACGTTTATAGAGCTGCCCGTACGTGTGCTCGTAAAAAATACTTTGCCAAAGTATTTTTTTGCACTTTACCGTGTAAGCGCGCGAGAGCGCGTGTGTGTGTGTGTGTGTGTGTGTGTGTGTGTGTGTGTGTGTGTGTAGCTGTGTCTTCTTCACGTCTGTGTTTGTATGTGTGTGTGTGTGTGTGTGTGTGTGTGTGTGCACTTTGTGTATGCATGTGTGAGAGTGAGTGTGTGTGCACTTTGTGTATGCATGTGTGAGAGTGTGTGTGTATGCATGCGTGGTGTGTGTGTGTGTGTGTGTGTGTGTGTGTGTGTGTGTGTGTGTGTGTGTGTGTGTGTGTGTGTGGTGGTGGTGTGTGTGTGTGTGTGTGTGTGTGTGTGTGTTGTTTTCATGCGTTTGTGGTTATTAATGATGGGTTTCTTTCCCCCAGGATTCCCCATAGGTTAACATCGGCTCAGGCATTAAACCCCATGCAATGATTCCCTGTTATGGGCCAACCTGTACCAAACACACATGTATTAGTAACGCTTAATTCCTCCTGGAAGTGCTGATTAGTTCATATATCATCTGGTCACCAGAACCCAGGTTTTATCTGCCTGTCTGAGAGAGAGAGAGAGACAGAGACAGAGAGTGTGTGTGTGAGAGAGAGAGAGAGAGAGAGAGAGAGAGAGAGAGAGAGAGAGAGAGAGAGAGAGAGAGAGAGAGAGAGAGAGAGAGAGAGAGAGAGAGAGAGAGGAGAGAGAGAGAGAGAGAGAGAGAGGTCGTATTAACCCCTTAAATCTGGAGCCTGGAGATTTCCACAGGGGACCACCATTTATGTGACATCACAAGTAGATTTAAGTCCTTTATGCAAATTCCTGGGGGCCCTTTAATGCAAATACATGAAAATGATTCCACAGGAGGTGGATATGTGATGGGCGTGTGTTTTTTATTTTTTTTTGAAGTGTTTGAATATATAGATCCTATAATAATCCCGACGGGAATGGCGAACGGGAGAGATACGGCGGAACCGTCTTTCTTACTAAGAGTACGGAAGAAACGACAGCCCATTGTGGACAAGTCGTATTAAACTACCCGTGGCTGCTCCTTCTTGCTATGAAAATACCTAAACATGTTTGAAATGTGGAGGGCTCCTTTGAAAGCCGTAACGCATCATCCCCTTTAACAAATGTGTTTTCTGCATGAACTCCAACAAAGCCCTTCCCTCCACCGGTAGATGAAAAGGGCGTAGAAGAAGAAAGAGAGACGATATACCCCAGCTGTATGAAAAACCAGCGTGACCACCGAATCACGGCAGGGTTCCTGCGGCTTCGTAAAAGGCCTTAAAACAGTCATCGACTTTCATTCATCTAAAAATAAAGCCTTAATCATTAATCGTTTCGTCATTTGAAGTAGATCCTCTGATCTCTTCCACTGGACCAGCGATGTCATGTTTTTATGTTGCTACAAAACCATGGGGGGGGGGGTTACAATTGTACCCAACCCCTAAGTAATTGATGCTGTGTTTTGTTTCTATTTGGTCAAAATGGTCCTTAAATCAAACTCGCCCTAAGCCGTGGGAACCCCTGCACACAGCGCTTGACTTGGCCCATGTTCTTCTCCCAGAACCCGGTCTTCCACGATCTTGGCTGATGTACGTATGTGTGCGGGTCCGCTAGCTTCTGGATTGGCACACCTTACCGCCGAGCACGGCTAACAACGACCGCCAGCCGGTCCTTCCGCTGCGTTGATGGAAAGGGTCAAACGCTGCGATCTGTATTTATCAGCGGGGATGCAACTCCAGTGCTGTAAATGCGATTCCAAAGCCCTCTCTTTATCCTCTTTGGGAGGATTTAGACTACAGCAGATGTGAGTCTTTCCAGCTCTTAAGCTACAGTGTACACTGCCGCCGCAGTGGGCTATCCATTACGCTAACCCAGCGGGACCCCGCCTCCTTTTGGCCCCCTGTGACCCCATTTCTAGCGTTGTAAATGTTGGCCACCATGTTTCCGCGCAACCAAGCCAAACGGGCTCCCAACCCCAGAGATTGGTGACCGACGGGGTAAGGGGTTTCCTCGTCCCTCTTCCAGGGGTTATCGCGTCGAAACCCCAGCATCAAACGCTCAAGCTGCGCACTCCGCTATCTGTAGGGCCAACCCACCTGAAGATCTGGAGATATGGACGGAGGCCATTCATATTATATGCTACACTAGATACTAGATACACTAGACTCCAATAACACACCTCACGACTACACTACACTCACACACACCTCACCCACTACACTACACTAACACACCCCTATGCTAACACACCTCACCCACTGCACTACACTAACACACCCCTATGCTAACACACCTCACAAACTACACTGCACTAACACACCCCTATGCTAACACACCTCACGACTACACTACACTAACACACCCCTATGCTAACACACCTCACCCACTGCACTACACTAACACACCCCTATGCTAACACACCTCACTAACTACCATACACTCACACACCCCTATGCTAACACTTCTCACTCACAACACTACACTAACACACCTCACTCACTACACAACCACTAACACATGTCGCTCACTACACAACCACTAACACATGTCGCTCACTACACAACCACTCACACATGTCGCTCACTACACAACCACTAATGCATCTCGCTCACTTAACAAACACACCTCACTTACGACACTAACACACCCCACTAACTATCCACGGTGTACTCTTGATAATTCCTGGACACACGGGGACACGACTGAAGGGTACTCGCACGCTCAAGAGAGTACGGCGCAGGAGGAAGAACAATCCCGTCTCCCCTAGTTCACTAATTCATGTAACCATAGTGAGTGCACCAACAGTTAGGGGTCCGAACTCGGGGAATCGATAGTTTGGGCGAGGAGGAGCATTGTTAACATGGAGCTGAGGAGCAGCGTCACGCTCGAGAGAGAGACAGAGACAGAGACAGAGACAGAGACAGAGACAGAGAGAGAGAGAGAGAGAGAGAGAGAGAGAGAGAGAGAGAGAGAGAGAGAGAGAGAGACAGAGAGAGAGAGAGAGAGAGCAGGCGTTCGCCCGGGAGAGAGGGAGGGAGTCCTCGAAGCACCCAACACAAACACTTCATTACGGCCTGGAATTAGAGCGGCCACCTGGCCCTCCTCCTCGCCGAGGGACGGACGGACGGACGAGGGAGGGCCAGGTGAGCGATGTGCCATTTGAATGATAAAGGCGGGATTACAATGCGCGTTCGGCGACCCGGTGGCCTTTTTGGAAGGTGGTGTTGGGATTTCCTTTTCATTTGCATGCATGATCCTGCGAGACGGCGTTCACCCGTCCACACGGTGCCCAGAGTGCCTGCCGGTGCCCACTATGGGCATCGGACGGAAGAGACGGTTAGCGGTGGCTGCTTATTCTGCTCCCGGGAGTCACGAGTTTGGATACCGGGGGGTTACGGCGTTCGATTCCCGCCGGGGAGCATGCTCACACAAACTCAAGCGCGCACACACACACCCACACACCCACCCGTGGGTATGGCCATAAGCCGCTTTGGATAACAGCTTTCGCCGAATGTAATAAGTTATATTTTAATTTCTCTCCCGAGCCTTCCCTCCTTAAAGCCCCTTCAACAATGTCACCTCCTTGTAGCCGGGACTTTCCGACATGGCACAACACGAGCCGTCTGAGCGCCGGCCCCCGGAGGAGGTGCTGCTGTCTGGGTGGGGCGCTCCTGGATCATCCTCCAACAACCACCCAAACAGACTTCAGACAGGGGGGGAGGCGGGGGGGGAGAAAAGGAGGAGAGGGAGACATTTAGGAGTTAAAGGTTGAGAGAGATGGTGGAAGGAAGAGAGAGAGAGAGAGAGAGAGAGAGAGAGAGAGAGAGAGAGAGAGAGAGAGAGAGAGAGAGAGAGAGAGAGAGAGAGAGAGAGAGAGAGAGAGAGAGAGAGAGAGAGAGAGGAGAGAGCGTATGAAAGAGAGGAGGCAGCCAGGGAGGAAGTGGAGTCTGTCAGAACTGTGTCTGTCTAAGCTTCAGGACTCCGGGAAGCTAATGCTGTTTGATGTATTAACCATGAAAGAGGGGGCAGTGTGTGGGTGTGTGTGTATGTGGGTGTGTGCGCGCTTGTGTGTCTCTCTCTATGTGTGTGACTGTGTGTCTCTGTGTTTGTGTGTGTGTGTGTGTGTGTGTGTGCTAGCTGGGTGTGTGTGTGCTAGCTTGGAAGAGGAGAGAGAGAGAGAGAGAGAGAGAGAGAGAGAGAGAGAGAGAGAGAGAGAGAGAGAGAGAGAGAGAGGAGAGAGAGAGAGAGAGAGAGAGAGAGAGAGAGATAGATAGAGCGAGCATGTCTTTTGATGTATTAATCAGGCGTGTGTGAGGGACTCTGTGATGTGTGTGAGGCGATGTGTCTATCTTCAGTCAGGTCTTCGTCTGTCTCCCAGTAAATGTGGTACAAAAAGCAGCACTATGTAGTGTGTGTGTATGTATGTGTGTGTGTATATCGGTGTATGCATCTGTGTGCGTGTGTGTATGTGTGTTTGTCTGTAGTGGTGTGTGTGTGTGTGTGTATCTTTGTGTGTGTCTGTCTGTCTGTCTGTCTGTCTATAGGTGTGTGCATGTGTTTCTGTCGGTAATGGTGCATGTGTGTGTGTGTGTGTGTGTGTGTGTGTGTGTGTGAGAGAGATATTGTTTCCACAACACACTCTCTGTCCTTGCCAAGAAGTTATTAGAGTCGGCATTGAAGAGGAAATGTGTTTCCTCTCAAGAGTTCCGTGTATTAGCGGATCAATAATTCACGGCGGAAAATAAGTACCGCGGGTTGATCCGATACACTATCACAGTCCACGCTCTGTGTCCGCCCCTCGTCCACGACCATCCATCACCTTTAGAAATGAATGAATCTCACCAGCGTTCTGGTCAGCTGTGTGTCTCCGGCGATCCCCTTTAACCCCGGCCTCCGCGCGGAGACGGAGCGGTCCGAAGCCGGACCGGAATAACAATGTACCTTAACAAAAAAAACAAAAAACTGAAGAGAATGAACCGCAAGAATGTCTGGGACGGCGTCCGATGGCGCGATGGGGAGGGCGGGGGGGGGGGGGGGATGTGCCTCCGTGTTGCCGTGGGATTACAAATGTCTGTGGCGCGTATAACAGCCCTGGGCCCCGGGCTCCCTCTGTTGCCAGGCAACTCTGTTAAGGCGCACACAAAGCATCTTTATAGATTTGTTTTGGGATGGAAGGGAAGGGAAGGGTGGTGGGTGGTGGTGGTGGTGGTGAGGGGGGTGTTGGTGGTGGTGGTGGGTTGGAGGGTGGTGGTGGTGGGTGGTGGTGGTGGTAGTAGCGGTGGTGGTGGTGGTGGTGGTAGTAGCGGTGTGGTGGTGGTGGTGTGGTGGTGGTAGTAGCGGTGGTGGTGGTGGTGGTGGTGGTGGTAGGTGGTGGTAGTGCGGTGGTGGTGGTGGTGGTGGTGGCGGTGGTGGTGGTGGTGGTAGTAGCGGTGGTGGTGGTGGTGGTAGTAGCGGGTAGTGGTGGTGGTGTAAACTGGAACTGCACGTTAAACACATGTTACAGGAAGTACCTGGTAACAGAAAGTTAACATGAAGAAACGTTAACATGTGAACAGGAGTTACGTGTTAAACTTCTCTTCCTTAACAGGAAGTACGTGTTGAAACATGACGTACATGAACAGGAAAGTTGTGGAAGTAAAACACACACTTTAACATGTGAACAGCATGTGGACAGCGCTGCACGCCAACCTTCAGGACTGCTGCTCCTTCCTCCGACCACACGTGACTCATCGGAGCTCGGCTCGGAAAAAGAGAGACACAAAGAGAGGGTTCTCCTCAGCCCGGAGAATTCCGCTTCAGGGGGCGGTTGGACACTCTCTCTCTCTCTCTCTCTCTCTCTCTCTCTCTCTCTCTCTCTCTCTTCTCGCTCTCTCTCTCTCTCTCTCTCTCCTCTCTCTCTCTCTCTCTCTCTCTCTCTCTCTCTCTCTCGCTCTCTCTCTCTCCTCTGTCTCTCTCTCTCTCCTCTCTCTCCTCCCCTCTCTCTCTCTCTCTCTCCTTCTGTATCCCCCCCTCTCTCTCTCTCTCTCTCTCTCTCTCTCTCTCTCTCTCTCTCTCTCTCCTCTCTCTCTCTCTCCTTCTGTCTCTCCCTCTCTCCTTCTCTCTCTCTCTCTCTCTCTCTCTCTCTCTCTCTCTCTCTCTCTCTCTCTCTCTCTCCTTCTGTATCCCCCCCCCTCTCTCTCTCTCTCTCTCTCTCTCTCTCTCTCTCTCCTTCTGTCTCTCCCTCTCTCTTTCTCTCCCTCTCTCTCTCTCCTTCTGTATCCCCCCCTCTCTCTCTCTCTCTCTCTCTCTCCTTCTGTCTCTCCCTCTCTCCTTCTGTCTCTCTCTCTCTCTCTCTCTCTCTCTCTCTCTCTCTCTCTCTCCTCTCTCTCTCTCTCTCCCTCTCTCTCCTTCTGTCTCTCCCTCTCTCTTTCTCTCCCTCTCTCTTTCTCTCCCTCTCTCTCTCTCCTTCTGTATCCCCCCCCTCTCTCTCTCTCTCTCTCTCTCTCTCTCTCTCTCTCTCTCTCTCTCTCTCTCCCTCTCTCCCTCTCTCTCTCTCCCTCTCTCCCTCTCTCCCTCTCCCCCCCCCCCCCTCTCTCTCCCTCTGTCTCTCTCTGTCCGTGTTTAGGAGGCCCGGGTTGGGGCGAGCTGAGCTGCGGGGGGAACAAGCGGCGTATATGGCAGCAGATGAATCAATCTGTCGGTGATATCACCGGCCGTATCGGCGGTATATCAAGTCGCCACAGAATGCCCCGTAGTATTGGAAAAGCATCTGAGATGCGGTGACATAATCCAGCCCCTGTTTACATGCAGCACATAATAATAATAACAAGATCCAGGGCATCCCAACCCCCCCTACCCCTACCCCAACACACACACCCTTATGTCGGTGTTTCTTCATATTTATAGGGTTTCTTTTGACAATAGGGCAACCCTGTGTTTCACCGTAAAACACACACACACACTGACACACACACACATAGGCTTGGTAAATATTTACAGTGGCACATTTCCACCGTAATTGGAAATGTCCACGTGTGTGTGTGTGTGTGTGTGTGTGTGTGTGTGTTTTCCTTCCATCCGGATCCTTCCGTCTGTCTCGGCGGACCTGTTATCCCCGCTTTTAGACGGAACGGGGCGCCAGGCGCCGCCGACGACAGCACTATCAATCCAGACACTTTGTCCCCCACCCCCCCCCCCCCCTTTACATCCTGAGCTCCTGTGCTCCCGTCCAGGTGTGTGTGCGTGTGTGTGTGTGTGCGTGTGTGTGTGTGAGGGTGTGTGTGTGTGTGTGTGTGCGTGTGTGTGTGTGTGTGTGTGTGTGTGTGTGTGTGTGTGTGTGTGAGGGTGTGTGTGTGTGTGTGTGTCTGTGTTGTGTGTGTGTTTGTCCATATGGCGTTCCCCCAGCCCAGGCACTCCTCCACACCTTATTTCTTCTGCGGAGCGAGGGATGAGGAGGAGGAGGAGGAGGAGGAGGAGGAGGAGGAGGAGGAGGAGGAGGAGGAGGAGGAGGAGGAGGAGGAG
The DNA here is from genome assembly GCA_027704905.1 of Muraenolepis orangiensis. Classification (NCBI taxonomy): domain Eukaryota; kingdom Metazoa; phylum Chordata; class Actinopteri; order Gadiformes; family Muraenolepididae; genus Muraenolepis; species Muraenolepis orangiensis. Next base: position 2,064,258 of record CM051011.1, on the reverse strand, counting down.
AGGGGAGAGATGCTTAGCCGGCGGCGGTTGTGTTTCGACGAGGAACCGATCTGGGGAGGGGGGGTGGGTGGGGGGGGGTTAGGCAGCGAAGGGAGGGTTGATCAAATTTGCCTTGTCTGGAAAACGGAAGGAGGAGGAGGAGGAGGAAGAGGAAGAGGCGGCTCAGGGAGTGTAGCCCGGCTCGCGTTGAGCGACGTGGACGCGTTTGGGGTTAGCTTGCCGGATTAACCGCCGTCCCTCTGCTTTCCTTCTCCTTGCAAATGCGCTAACTCTCCCCCCGGAGCCCCGGAGGGGGAGGGGGGAGCAATCAAATAGAATAATCTTTTGATCCGCAGATGATGTGTGGCGGCTGTTCCTCCGTTTCCGTTGCACCGCCCTGAACCTTCTAAACCTTCTAAACCTTCTAAACCTTTGAAAACCTTCCCTCCCCTCCCTCCCTCCTTTTCCCGAAAGAAAGGAGTGGCGAAGGCCAGGTCGTGAAACTGGAGGCCGCCCGCGCTTCTTACGAGATGTTAAAATGGGGTCATTCTGGGCGTTTATTAGTTGAAGACGATTTATTTTAGCGTCTCGAAAGAAAACTTGAACTGGGGGTTGGGTCGGCGTCAGTGACCACGGAGACACGGAGACGGGACGCCGAGATGCCCATCGGGGAGGCCATCTTAAGACGGCGGGCTAACGAATGATGACAAGCAGGACGAGGCCCATAAGATATGCTAATAGTATTGTCTCTCTCTCTCTCTCTCTCTCTATCTCTCTCTCCATCTCTCTATCTATTTTTTCTCTATCATTCTCTCTCTCTCTCTTCTCTCTCTCATCTCTCTCTCTCTCTCTCTCTCTCTCTCTCTCTCTCTCTCTCTCTCTCTCTCTCTCTCTCTCTCGCTCTCGCTCACACACATACAGTACATATACACATACGTCGTGCGGCATGGAGACACATTACCAGGGGGATTCTCGAGGGAGAGGAAGACTACGGTTGAGAGCTTTGTCAACTCTGCTTCTTCACTCCCATTATCCCCGAGGGTGGGGGGGTGTGTGTGTGTGGGGGGGGGGGGTAGTTTATGTACGCCGCGTTTCGGACGAGGAGTCGCCATATTAACTCCGACATCGACGATGACGACGACAGAGGAAGGAAGAATGCGCAGCCAATATGGCTCTCAGCAGGGGGGGGGGGAAATCGAGAATTAATTTCCGTCATATATGGCTGTTCCCTCCCCTACGCCTCCTCCCTCCCCTCCTCCCCCCCGTCCCATCCATTAGCTCCTCTCGTCTTTCATCTCACTTCCTGTGTCTGTGCTTCGAAAATGCTCTGAGATGTTCCGAGATGTGGAACACACACACACACACGCACACACACACACACACACATACAGAGAGACACACACACACACACACAGATACACACACACACACACGCACACACACATATACACGCATACACACACACAGGCACCCACAGAGACACACACACACACACAGATGCACACACACACGCACACACACATATACACGCATACACACACACAGGCACCCACAGAGACACACACACACACACTCTCACCCACGCAAATACAGACACATAGACACACATACACACAGACACACACACAGACGCACACACACACTCACTCACACACTCTCACACACACACAGACACACTCTCACCCACGCATATACAGCCACATAGACACACATCCACAGAGACTCACACCCACAGAAACACACACCCATAGAGACACACACACACACACACACACACACACACACACAGACACGCACACACACACACACGCAGACACACACTCATGTCACGGTACATTTTTTAGGAAGACGGAGAGGCAGAGGCGCGGGCTGTGGGAGGGAGGGGTATTCTAGGTCTGTAATTGGCAAGGCGGGCGGAGTTGAGTTTATCTTCTGCTCCGTATGGGAGGAGGGAGATGTGTTGACAAAAAATGTTCCTCTTCCACTTCTGGGGCCCACTTCTGCATCTTTGGCGCTGCAGCAACACCACACCAGAACCTTCTCCCAGAACCCCCAAAACCAACCACCGCAACCTGGGAGAGAGAGGCGAGAGGCCCCCAGTCGGTCCTGACATTTTTTTACCCCACTGACATTTTTCTCACTCTCTCTGTGTGTCTGTGGGTCTCTCTCTCGCTCGCTCGCTCTCTCTCTCTCTGTCTGTCTGTCTGTGGGTCTCTCTCTCTCTGTCTGTCTGTCTGTCGGTCTCTCTCTCTCTGTCTGTCTGTCTGTCAGTCTCTCTCTCTCTGTCTGTCTGTCTGTCGTCTCTCTCTCTCTGTCTGTCTGTCTGTCGGTCTCTCTCTCTCTCTGTCTGTCTTTCGGTCTCTCTCTCTCTCTCTCTCTCCCTGTCTCTCTCCCTGTGCCTCTCGCTGCCTCTCTCTCTCTCTCTCTCTCTCTCTCTGTGTCTCTCCCTCTGGCCCGGGCGGACGTTTAATTTTCCCCCAGAAGCGTGTGATGGTGAAGTGTGATGTGTTGTTTGCTGGGTGGTGATTGATGGTGATGCTGGTAGTTGTAGTTTCTCCTGGTTATCGGCATGCAGTTGTTGTTGTTGTTGTTGCAATATTCCTGATATTTGCTGACTTACTTATTGAGAAAATACAAAAAGTCACCATAAACTCTGATGAAACGGTGCAGTGGATCACAGCTGAACCGCTCTTCACTGGGTTGTGTTGTGTTCTCCACAATGACTACTGTACACTTTTACGACCTCCGAAACCTCCCCCCCCCCCCCCCCCCCCCCCACACACACACACACACACACACACACACACACACACAAAGATGCACACACACACCACACACACACACACTTTGGGTGGAGCCCAAGAAGAAGCCTTTTCATCTGTAATCAAGGTGTATTCATTCCGGTACACTTTCAAGTCATTGTCATTGCGGTGTGTTTGAGAGCAGCACACTGGGGCTCGCTTCTGAGGAACCGGTTCTCTAAACCGGTTCTCTAAGGCATGTTTAAACGTGGGAGTTGTGGCACAAGGCACTGGGGGTTGGGTTGGGGTGGGTGGTGGTAACGGGTGGTAGTGGTGGGGTTGGGTGGTGGTGGTTTTGGTAAGGGTGGAGGTGGTGGTAGTGGTGGTGGTGGTGGTAAAGGTGGAGGTGGTGGTGGGGGTTTTGGTTAGGATGGAGGTGGTGGTGGTGGTTATGGTGGTGGTGGTGGTGGTAGTGATGGAGGAGGTGGTGGTAGTGATGGAGGAGGTGGTGGTGGTGGTAGTGATGGTGGTGGTGGTGGTGGTGGTGGTGCTAGTGGTTTGACGGCTGATCTGTGATCCGGAACCATGGTAACCGTCTGACCGTATGTTCTCCGGAGAGGAAGTGGGAGAGGAAGAGGAAGTGGGAGTGCTCCCGGAGAGGAAGTGCTCTCCTAAGGGGAACGAAAAAGAAAAAGACGACCATATCTCAACGGCGGCGGGACAGGCCAAGAGACGCTGACGCCGTGGTTTTTCCCCTTGCACGCACACAGGGGGCAAGGGGGGGGGTGAGGCGGTGGGTGGGGTAGGGGGGCGGGATCCATCATGGCGGGACCGTTCACACGCCCTCAGCCCCCCCCCCCACCCCCAGCCCCGCCTCCCTGACTCCATCCAGGGCAACGCAGCGGTTCTTATCGACAGACGACAGTGCTTGACGGTGTTTCAAGGCCAGTGGGGGGGGGGGGGGCCCTTTCAGCCTGAAATATCTGAAGAAGAGGGAGATGAAGATAAGGGAGATGAAGGAGGAGGAGGATGTGTAAAATAAATTATTAAAATGTGTGGCTCTGAGAGGACGGCCACCGCGAGGGTCTGTGGAGCCCGGCCATCGGGACTATTAGTCCTCATGTGATTGTTTTTTAATGTATTCACTTTAGTCACTTTTCTTTCTGTCTCCTTCTCTCTCTCTCTCTCTCTCTCTCTCTCCCCACTTATACTAGGAGAATAAAGAGCCGCCCTGGTCTTTATCCAGCTCCCTCTCTGTATCTCCCTCGCCATGCTCTCTCTCTGTCACGCTCTCTCTCTCTCTCTCTCTCTCTCTCTCTCTCTCTCTCTCTGTATCTCTCTCTCTCTCTTGATCACTTCATCCCCAACCCAGACCCGCTCTGCCCGCTCTCTCTCTCTCTCTCCCTCTCTCCCCCCCGCCTCCCTCTCTCCCCCCCGCCTGTGTTCTTTCCTCCCCCTTTGCGTGGTGTCCCTCGTTTTCTGGTAGCTGTGTCTGTTTGATAATCCAAGCCTCTTTGAAGACTCCAATTCCGTGCTGCTTGCCTCGGGGCCGTGGCACCTACAAAAACAAATGTGTGTGTATATATATGGCTTCCCAAGTATTTGCGTGTGTGTGTGTGTGTGTGTGTGTGTGTGTGTGTGTGTGTGTGTGTGTGTGTTTGTGCATGCATGCTCGCGTGTGTGTGTGTGAATGCATGTTTGTGCATGCATGCGCGCATGTGTGTGTGTGTGTGTGTGTGTGATTGGTGGGTGTGCGTGCAAGCGTTTGAATGTATCTGTGAATGCATTCGTGTGTGTGTGTGTGTGTGTGCGCGCGTGGGGAGGGGGGGTGTATGTGTGCAAGCATCGGGCAGAGAGAGAGAGAGAGAGAGAGGGGAAATAGGAGAGCAGAGACAGCAGAGAGAGCCAGACCACAGAGAAAGAGGGAGAGAGCAGAGAGAGAGTTAGACCACAGAGAGAGAGAGAGAGAGAGAGAGAGAGAGAGAGACAGAGAGAGAGAGACGAGAGAGAGAGAGAGAGAGAGTTAAAGCACAGAGAGTTAGAGAGCATGGAGGAGCAGTGGCGAGGGTGATGTGAACAGCAGAGAGAGAGAGAGAGAGAGAGAGAGAGAGAGAGAGAGAGAGAGAGAGAGAGAGAGAGAGAGAGAGAGAGAGAGAGAGAGAGAGAGAGAGAGAGAGGGGGGCAAGTCACGGTGAAATGGAAAAACAATACTTCCATATGCATCTCTCCCCGCTCTGTGATGTTATGCTAGCTGCCTCCGCTGAGAGCGGTACTTCTTCATTGTCATATTTGGCGGTGCAGCTCATTTTTTTCCACGTCCTTCGAGGGGGGGAGAGGGGGGGGAGGTGGGGGAGGGGGGAGGCACTTCATCGATTCCTGCGCACACGCCCAGACGCCGGCAAGCCAAGCGTACGCAAAGGCAGGCTGCCTGCCGGGCGGAGGCCACTGCAGACGCCACCACCGGCGGGTTCACACGCTGGCTTCCCTGAAGCCAACATTTGGCTTTTAGTTTCCTCTCTTCAATTTTTAAACCTCCTGCTTCGGTTTGGAGTTGGTTTCTCTTGAATGTTTCCTACCGTCTGTTAGGGCGCACACACGGACCCGCTAGTCAGAATCAGTCAGAATCAGAAGGCCTTTTGTTGTCATCGCACAAGTACACACAACACATATGTCTAGCAAGTCCTCGCACGGTCGCTCTTTACAATCAAAAAATATTATATAATTATTATTTAAAAAAAAAACTAAACTAAACTAAATAAACTGGTTTAAAATCACGGCGATCACGCTCCGGCATCCCTCCTCTCTGTGATCAAGTTCTACTTCCCTGGAGTCGAGTCTCTCCCTCGCTGTGATCAAGTCTCTCCCTCTCTGTGATCAAGTCCATCCTCTCTGTGATCAAATCCCTCCCTCTCTGGGATCAAGTCCCTCCTCTCTGTGATAAACTTCCTTCTCTCTGTGATCAACTTCCTCCTCTCTGTGATCAAGTCCCTCCTCTCTGATCAAGTCTCTCCATCTCTGTGATCAAGTCCCTTCTCTCTGTGATCAAGTCCCTCCTCTCTGTGGTCAACTTCCTCCTCTGTGATCAACTTCCTCCTCTCTGTGATCAAGTCCATCCTCTCTGTGATCAAGTCCCTTTCTCTCTGTGATCAAGTCCCTCCCTCTCTGTGATAAACTTCCTCCTCTCTGTGATAAAGTCCCTCCTTTTTGTGATCAAGTCCCTCCCTCTCTGTGATCAAGTTATTCCCTCCACTGTGTCTGTTCATTTATTCGTGTATCCCTGATTGTCCCCCTCTCCCCCCCCCCCCCATGCGTTCCCCTTTCCAGGCGCAGCCCGAGTGGGGTCCAGTGTGGTCCGTCTCTTTCGGGATTTGTTGAAATTGAATTGAATTATGGAGGGAATTTCTCCGCAGTACGATTGGCATCGTTTCCCGCACAGCACGTCGTGTCTGCTATCTCTCAGTGTGTGTGTGTGTGTGTGTGTGTGTGTGTGTGTGTGTGTGTGTGTGTGTGTGTGTGTGTGTGTGTGTGTGTGTGTGTGTGTGTGTGTGTGTGTGTGGTGATGAAAACGGAGCGCGAGCCCCCATTCTCTCTCTGTCTCTCTCTCTCTCTCTCTCTCATCCTTTTAAATTGAATTTTTCATATCGCCGGGGCCACTGAGACACCACCCCCCCCCCCCCCCCCCCCCACTCCCTTATTTTCCTTTAACATGCGGCAAGAAAACCAATTTTATAATATCCAAGATGCGGACACGTGTGCCGCCGCGTCCGCATCTCTTGTGTGTGACTCGGTGCAGTTAAACAGGGTCAGCGCGTCCCCACACCGCACCGCAGAGAGGAGAGAGCGCTTTGCGTGGAATACGCAATGGGCACACAATGTGTGTGTGTGTCTGTACGTGTGTGTGTCTATACATAATGATCGCTTTCATTTAATATTGTATATGATGCCGATCAATAACGTTAACACCAGAGATGGGGAGGAGTATTCCCTCCCCAACATCCCCCCACACGCCCCGGGGTGCTGCAATATTAATTGTAATTAGTGTTATTGGCAATCATTCAGGATGTGTGTGTGTGTGTGTGTAGGGGGGGGGGGGTAAAGGGTGAATGCTTGTGGCAGTAGGGGCACACAGGGAGATAATTATAAGGAGTTGGGAAACACTGGCGGATATGAAGAGAGAATTTGTGTGTGTGTGTGTGTGTGTGTGTGTGTGTGTCTGACTTTCAGTCACAATGTCGTGTTTACCATCAAATACAATTATTATGAGTGTGTACTTGATGTCGCTCTGGGGGACGTCCTTCCACCCTCCCCCCTCACACACACACACACACACCACACCACACACCGCATACACGCATACACACACACTCACCTTCTGGTTAAGCGGCTTCTTACGTCTCAATTAACAGGAGTGTTTCCCAGGTAATAGTTTACTAAGCCAAACAAACCAACAACAACAACAACCACAACCACCTGCCGGCTTCTAGTGGGTCCTAGAGGCCGACGTGGTCTTGGATCCCGGGTGCGTTCGTAAGCCCCTAAACCCCCCCCCCCCCCCCCACTGAGTGGGTCTGTAGTAGTCGTCCCGGTTCAGGCCGTGGTAATCCGATTTTTTTTGGTTCTCTTTCTCATAAACCGCCGTCGCTAATTAACAATCAAAAGACCCAAAGTTGCGTAACCGTCTCGAATTTCGAGTGCGTCCCAATTGGCAAAAACATTTGTGGTGGGCTAATAATCCCTTCTCCTAATTGGACGGCGGCGGCAGAGTGGGCGGGGCCCCCCAAGCTAACCCCCTCCCACGGCCCCGAGGGGGGGGCTGTTGGATAGTACATTGTGTGCTCCAGACCACAAGTGAGCGAGATCAAGATGGTGGTGGGGGGGGGGGGGTTTCATTAAAGGCGCATTACATCCATAATGAGATTTCTTATTTCTTATCCCCACTACCCTCCCCTCCTCCCTCCCCCCCTTTTTTTTTTACCACCCCACCCCAACCGTTCACACATAGTTTTTCGTGAAATCAAAATATTCAATAATATTAAAATGTAATATTAATATTCAAAATGTCGACGCCCCCGGACGACGATGGCAGAACGTGGCGCGATGCCTCGGGTTCCTTTACCAGGCGGTTCGCCGGGCGGCTGAATTGTTTTAAGGAGACTTTAAGTGAGTAAAAGTTATTAGGAGCTCTGCGTTCTCTCAGCGCTGTTCCACCAGGAAAAAAAGAAGCAAAAAAGAAAGAAGGGAGAAAGAAGAAGAAGAAGAAGAAGAAGAAGAAGAGAGCCGTCATATCCGACGAGCGTTCGAGCCCGAGTCACCGTGGAATATGGTTTATGCAAAAATACAGAGAGGGAGATCAGGCTTCGTGGAAACTGTGTGTGTGTGTGTCAGTGTGCATGTGTGTGTGTCGTATGTGTGTGTGTGTGTGTGTGCGTGTGCGTGTGTCTCTCTGTTGGTGTGCTAGTGTGTGCTAGTGTGTGTGTGTCTCAGTTGTTGCTGTTATAGTGTGTGTGTGTGTGTGTGTGTGTGTGTGCGCGCGTGTGTGTGTGTGTGTTGTTAGTGTGCTAGTGTGCGCTTGTGTGTCTCTGCTATTGTGTCAATGTGTGTCTCTGTTTGTTTCTGTGTATGTGTCTCTGTTCATGTGTAAATGTGTGTGTGTGTGTGTGTGTGTGTGTGTGTGTCTTTGTGTCTTTGTGTAATATATTAAATGTAAAACCATTAATTAAGGCAGCATCTTGTCCGAGAGGGCGGGCTGTAGACTCGGCGAGAGGACCGGTTCTGGGGAGATCTATAGCGGTGAATAATTTAGATTGGTTAATTAGATGGAGGAGGAGGTGGTGGAGGAGGTGGTAGGAGGAGGAGGAGGAGGAGGAGGAGGAGGAGGTGAAGGAGGAGGAGGAGGTGCTGCTGGTGGCCATTTGCATTTCCCTTCTTTCTCTTTTTTTTTTGTTCCGGGCCGTTCCGGGCTATTAGCTTAATATAATGAAAACGCACCTGTCATCAGAACAAAGCTACCTGCGGCGCGCTGAACGAGCACCGCAGGGATACAGGTGCTTAAGATGGGGGGGAGGGGATGAGTGGAGGATGGGTTGGTGGTGGTGGTGGTGGTGCTGATGGCGGTGGCGGTGGTGGTGGAGCTTCTCCGTGGGAGTGCTAAGGAGCGAAGGGGTCCCATTAATAAAGAGCTACTTGGTTTTTTATCTCCTCCGCTGATCAAGTGATCGTTCTCCTCTCCTACTCTCTCCGGGAGCCTCGACGACACGTGCAGAGAATGAAGGAGAGCTGTCCGCGTGTCTGTCCACACGCGGACAGACACGCTTGAGCTCACGCTTTAGCCTTTTAAAACGTTAGCTTCGCCGGGTTCCCAGGTGAGCCGTAGGAGAGATGATGGATGGACTGATTAGCGTGTTTTAACGTCACGGCCCTGGGAAAAAATTCGGATGCCCAGATGTTTGTTGATGTGCGCTCTACCGTGGCTCAGCTCTGATGACTTGATGAATGAGATGATGGAAGAGTCCATTGTTGTTGATTTTGTGTGCATGTGTGTGTGTGTGTGTGTGTGCGTCTACTACGATTACTATTTATACCATTAGTTGTTATCATTAGTCGATAATGGCAATTGCATGGACTTTATATAGCGCTTTTACCTAAAGCACTTTACAATTATTGACATAATTGACCTCACGTTCACCCATTCACACAGCGAGGTGGCGGTGTCGGCCATGCAAGGCGACAGCCAGCTGGTCCAGGAGCAGTTAGGGTGTTAGGGAGTCTTGCTCAGGCGCACCTCGACACTTGGCTATAGGAGGAGGAGGAGGAGGAGGAGGAGGAGGAGGAGGAGCCGGTGGGGATCGGAACCAGCGACCTTCCGGTTGCCAGACAACCCGTTATATGGTTTTATCCGGCTATTAGACAGAGCTTGGTTTGAAATACGTTCTAACGATATGAGCGGACGACGCTTGCGTTAAGAATAAAAGGCCTGAAAAGACTGAAAGCAGACGCTGTTGTAGTCGCTAGGTTAACGTATCGATGGCATCGTGAAGCTCGGACTAAGGCACGCCGGTAAAGAGCTTTTCTTAGGAGGTGTTTGCACCGTTTGCCTCGGTCGGCAGCGGTTCGAAAAATAGATCCACTAATTGAGTGTTCTCTTAGACGTTGCTAGACGACGGCTCGCCGAGAGTGATGTCAAGCGAACGACTTGAATGCTAATTGCGTTCACGGGTCGTGTAATGAGTGCAAACCCCATCTCTCGCCGTGTCATAATCGTGATACGTTAGTCGTCAGTCGTGGAGCCGGCTAGCTTGCTTGAGGTGGTTTTCCGATACATGTCGTTAATGAGCGGGTTAGCTAGCTGGATGCTGTTGGGTCGTGGGTGGTGTGTAAACAGTGTATTATTACTTTCTATACTTTCTCCTCTTCATCCTGCTCCTCCCCCTCTTCCTCCTGGTCCCCCTCCTCTTCCTCCTGGTCCCCTCCTCTTCCTCCTGCCCCCTTCTCCTCCTCCTCCCCCCTCTTCCTCCTCCTCCTCCCCCCTCTTCCTCCTCCTCCTGCCCCCTTCTTCTCCTCCTCCTCCTCCAACCGTAGCTCGAGCCGCCCGGTAACGGCCGTCCCGAACAAAAGCTGTGCGAAGCAATAGCATGATTTAATTGAAATGGCGCCGCTAAGGTTTTCGCAACAATCTTGGTAACACGATTACCCGAAACACTTCGGCCGTCATGGCCACGCCTCAGTGATCCACCGGAAGCAAGCCGACCTGGAAGACCAGGGCCCTGTTCTGTGTGTCGTCCTCACGAACCCAAACAGGTACCGTTTGGGTTCGTCCTCCCGGGGGGGGGGGGGGGGGGGGGGGGGGGGCGGGGGGGGAGGACAAACCCAAACAGGTACCGTTTGGGTTCGTCCTCCCGGGGGGGGGGAGGACGAACTGGATATAAAATCTGGATATAAAATGATCGTGAACCCGCTCACGGCCCTCTGTAGGCGACTTGGGCGTACTGCAACGCGCGGGACAAACACGAACACACGATAACCGCCCTCACTAAGTGCCTCGATGAGGTCGTCTCGATGAGGTCGTCTCGACCCAGTGAGCCGCACTATAAATCAAAGGCTCTAATTAAAGCCGGTTAAAAAAGAAAAAAATTAAAAATCATTGTTTAATAATAATTTTTTTTTTCCCGTTATCTAATACAAGAAGTATATCAATAGAGGGAGAACAACACGTTGGTCCATCAAAGAAACTGAAAGCAAAAGAAGAAGAAGCTTTAAATAATAAATAAATCATTTATATAATACTGTGCTATTTAACACAATAAGCTTAAAGGATTTAATTATGTCTATATTTATATAATTTTTTTCTTTCTTTTTTGTCTCCATCCACACATTGAGGGAAACCCCTCCCCCCCACCCTTGATGCGAGGAGGAAGTTTTAAGGGTTAAATAAAACATTTTACAAAAATACACAAATACTTAATATTACCAAAAAATTATATATGAGCGTTAAAGGCGGTTCAAAGGAATGCCTGAGCAGCGTGGCGTCCACCCGGCGCTCCACGCCAACCGCCGACCGCACGCCGCCCAGAGCCGGGGGGGGGGGGAGAGAAAGGAGATGATGTCAACGGGAGAGCCGAGAAACCATCTCGGGTTCCTCCTCCTCCTCCTCCTCCTCCTCCTCCTCCTCCTCCTCCTCCTCCTCCTCCTCCTCCTCCTCCTCCTCCTCCATCGATCCGAGGGGTGGAACCTCGGGGGGGCAGCTCTGCTGTAATCCCAGGTTTTTTACAGAGAGAGAGAGAGAGAGAGAGGTGCCGGTCATTTGTGTTGTGTGTGTGCAAGGGGGGGTGTGGAGGGTAGGGGTGGGGTGGGTGGGGGGGCAGTCGCGGGGTGAGGGTGGGAGAGAGAATGGTAGAGAGAGGGGAATGCGATTATGTGTGCACCTCCAGGCCTCATATTTCTGTTGTCGATTGGTGGTAAGTAGCCATTAGTAAAGTGATCCGCAGACGGAGGCATGCGGCAGAGCCTGCACTTCTTGCAGGCTCTGCTGGGTCTCTCTCTCTCTCTCTTAACGCACACCTATAGACATGCATACTCTCTCTCTCTCTCACACACACACACACACACACACACACGCACACATATAGACATGCTCTCACACACATACACATATAGACATGCTCACACACACACACACTAATACACATAATGTGTTATAACGTGTTTGTATAACCATTACCTTCTAAATCTTCCTTGGCCCTTTATGGGACTCACATAAAACCACACTTAGGATTTAACTGAGTAATCCCACCCTCTCTCTCTCTCTCTCTCTCTCTCTCTCTCTCTCACTTTCTTTCTTCCTCTCTCTCTACCTCTGTCTCTCTCTTCCTCTCTCTTTGTCTCTCTGTCTGTGTGTGTGTCTCCCTCTTCATACCTTTCTCTCTATATGTCTCTCTCTACCTCTCTTTATCTCTCTCTTTCGGTCGCCCTCTCTCTCTCTCTCTCTCTCTCTCTCTCTCTCTCTCCTCTCTCTCTCTCTCTCTCTCTCTCTCTCTCTCTCTCTCTACCTCTCTATGTCTCTCTCTATTAAGCACATATCAGAGACTGTTATTGTCAAGGGAAACATATACAGTACATTGACATGTATACAAATGTATGTGAAAGGTACTCTTAAAGGAGAGTGTTAATAATCTCTCTCCCTCTCTGTGTGTCTCTCTCCCCCTTTGAACATTGCAGTGCATTAATAATGAATAAACATTATTAACAATAATATCTTCCTCCAGCCAACCGACAATTTAATCGGCATGGAACATAAACATATACAGTGGTACTTAGATGAAGCAAAATCAAGCAATGGAAAAAATACCCCATCAAAATATGGCACAAAATATACACAAACTGTATAAAAATGGAAATCTCAAATACAAAAATATGAAAATCCCCGCTCTCTGCATCCACCGCAACCTCAGACGAAAATTGCAGTACACTCATTAAAAAACAATATTAACAATGATCTCTCTCTCTTTTTCTCTCTCTCTCTGTCTCTGTCTCTGTTTCTCTCTCTCTGTCTCTGTTTCTCTCTCTCTCTCCGTCTCTCTCTCTCTCTCTCTCTCTCTCTCTCTCTCTCTCTCTCTCTCTCTCTCTCCTCTCTCTCTCTCTCTCTCTCTCTCTCTCTCTCTCTCTCTCTCTCTCTCTCTCTCTGTCTGTCTGTCTGTCTGTCTGTCTGTCTGTCTGTCTCTATCCCTCTTTCTCTCTCTCTCTCTCTCTCTCTCTCTCTCTCTCTCTCTCTCTCTCTCTCTCTCTCTCTCTCTCTCTCTCTCTCTCTCTCTCTCTCTCTCTCTCTCTCTCTCTCTCTCACTCTCTCTCTCTCATTCCCTCCTTGCCTCCCTCCCCTCAGCACCGACACGTTTCGCTGGAGCATTTCAACACATCGCAGTACATTAATTAATGAACAACATTGACACAAATCTCTCCCCTCCCTCCCCCCTTTTTCTCCCTTCTCCTCACTTCTCCTCCCACAGCACCCTCACCGGCGGGTCACCTTCTCCACCTCTCAGCCTGTGCAGCAGCAGCAGCAGCAGCAGCAGCAGCAGCAGCAGCAGCTGCAGCAGGACCTGCAGGACGCGTCCCACAGCTTCTACGACAGCGGCCTGGACGAGTCGGAGACGCCCAGCAGCAAGTCGTCGTCGGGCCCCCGCCTGGGGCCCCTGGCCCTGCCCGAGGAGCACTACGAACGCACCACCCCGGACGGCAGCATCGGCGAGACGGAGCACCCGGAGAACGGTACGCCCACCCGCCTCTCCCCCCCCCCTCCCTCCAATCCAGACTGTCAACCCTTTAACCGTTAACCAATTGGAAGAAATACGGAAAGGAAAAAGGAATTAACAAAAATACATTAGTGGCCTACTATAACATAACATAACTTTCAAATGTAATGTTGCGATATTCTTCCGCAACGGAAGCGAAAACAACAACAGATGATTTAACCTGGTTTAACTGAGTGTTAATCCATCAACAATGGTATTGTTGGTTAACGGGTACCGGTAAGTAGTAATGGTTAAGTAAGTAAGTAATGGTGCCTATTCGATGCTCCTGCTCCTGTGTGTTGGTTCGGCAAACACACATGAACACAAAAACAATCAATAGAATACATCACAATGGAAATCTTTACAATGGAAAACCTTACAATGGAAAAACATACAATGTATGTTTTCACAAAGCAAACAACAACATTTATAATATATTTATTTTCAATGATCTATGAGTTTTCTTTCTCGATTATTGTCTATGTGAGGATTAAACTCCCTGGTACCACTTGCAGTACCCTTGCCCACCACCAGTGGTATGACGAACACTGGGCTAGGCTGGGTATCTACTGTTAAGACAGCTGTGTGTGTCTGTGTCTCTTTGTCTGTTACTATAATTATTCTGTCACTTGTGATTTTAGTCCTTAGGCTTTTCCCTAAGTACCCAGACGAGCCATGGCCTTAATG
>CM051011.1:2015067-2045067 GCA_027704905.1 Muraenolepis orangiensis | reverse complement strand
GTAATTTGTGCAGCACTCTTGACCTTTTAATATAGTCGAACCCGCTGTACTCTCTCTCTCTCTCTCTCTCTCTCTCTCTCTCTCTCTCTCTCTCTCTCTCTCTCTCTCTCTCTCCTTCAGGGCGGTAGACTAGACTCTCCTGGTGCTCACCAAGCACCAGACGAAAGCCCGGCTGCTATTTTCTCTTAATTTGCGGCCCCTTCTAGAAGAGGATAATTGGTTCGAGCCAATCAGCGAACAATCAGAGGTTGGAGGTTTTTTATCCTCTGTCGATGGAAACCTGAATCCAGGGCAGCGGTGGCGAGCGTTGGACCCAGATGCTAAATAACACTGGCTTTATTTGAACTAGTGCGGCTATTCCCCAAGTGGTGTAACTGTGTGTTACCCCCATGGGGGTAACACGCAGTTACACCAACACAAAAACATCTGTAATAGCCTCTTTGTGTGGAAAAAATGAACCCTCTTTAAAAAATAAATAAACACACACACACACACACACACACACACCCCTGTCCCTATTTACCGGTTTATTGATCACTTGTTGTTGCGAGAACAGAATTAAAATTCTAACTTTTCCAGAGACGTCATTCATATTGTGCGTGAGCTGCTGTGCACATAGGACTGAAATATGAGAGGGCTTTGTACCAGGCTGAATGAAGAGCAGAATGGTTAATAAACACGGTCTTGTCTTCATGTGTAACATCAGATGGTCGAGGAGGTGAAGGGGGGGCTACACCGCAGGAGGGTCTATGTTTGAGTGGGTACAGGACCGTACTCAAAGTGTGTGAAGAACTGAACAAAGTGTAGGCCTAGAATTAACCCCAAAAGGAAGATGTTGCATGTATTTCTGCATGTATGTCTATTCATTAGAATAGTCAACATATTTATAATCCTGTTTTTATTTCAAAATGTCCAAATATCTCCCTTTTTCTTCATTGTTTCCCTGTCCTGCCTGCTGCCGTGACAACCGACAATGTCCCTCCGGGGATTTATAAAGTTTACCCTTTTCTTATCACATCTTACTGCAAACGCTTGCACATATTGTCCTTCTAATAACACCAATCCTTTATTTTGTCCTTGTTTGTTTGTTTTTTGTTCAACCATCGTTGTTCTATTTGTTCTATGACAAACATGTGTTGCATTGGACCGATATGCTGGGGGATTCTGAGAGAGAGAGAGAGAGAGAGGAGAGAGAGAGAGAGAGAAAGCTGCTTGTGGAGATGCTTTATTTTGGAGCATATCTCACCCTCCCCTTCTGTCTCCCCTCCTCTTTCCTTCCCCTCTCCTCTCCCCCTTCTGTCTCTCCTCTCTCCTTTCTCTCTCTCTCCCTTTACCCTTCTGTCTCTCCTCTCTCCTTTCCCCCTTCTGTCTCTCCTCTCTCCCTTCTCTCTCTCTCCCTTTACCCTTCTGTCTCTCCTCTCTCCTTTCCCCCTTCTGTCTCTCCTCTCTCCCTTCTCTCTCTCTCCCTTACCCTTCTGTCCTCTCCTCTCTCCTCTCCCTTCTGTCTCTCCTCTCTCCCTCCCCTTCTCTCTCCTCTCTCCTTCCCTCCTCCCCTCTCCTCTCCCTCTCTCTCTCCTCTCTCCCTCTCCCCTTCTGTCTCTACTCTCCCTTCCCTCTCCCCCTTCTGTCTCTCCTCTTCCTCTTCCCTCCTGCCCTCTCCTCTCCCTTCTGTCTCTCCTCTCTCCCTCCTCTCCCCTCTCCCCCTTCTGTCTCTACTCTCTCCCTTCCCTCTCCCCCTTCTGTCTCTCCTCTTCCTCTTCCCTCCTGCCCTCTCCTCTCCCTTCTGTCTCTCTCTCCCTCCCTCCCCTCCCCTCTCCCCCTTATGTCTCCCCTCTCTCCCTCTCTTCTCTCCCTCATGTCTCTCCTCTCTCCCTCCTCTCTCCTCTTTCTTAACCCTCTTCTCTCCCTTCTGTCTCTCCTCCCTCCCTCCCGTCTCCACTCCCTTGTGTCCCCTCTACTACTTCCTCTAGCTTCTCCTCTCCAACCTCCCTCCTGTCTCCCCTCCCCTCCCCTCCCCTCCCCTCCCCTCCCCTCCCCTCCCCTCTCTCTCCTCTCCCTCTCCTCTCCCCTCCCCTCCCCTCCCCTCCCCTCCCCTCCCCTCCCCTCCTCTCTCTCTTTCTGTCTCTCCCCCTCCCCTCCCCTCCCCTCTCTCTCTCTCTCTCTCTCCCTCTCCTCCCTCCCTCCCCCACCCAGGGCTGTGCTGCTGGAGTGCTCTACATTACAGTTCTCCCCTGTGTATTCCTCCCCCATTGTTGCCAGCTACATAGAACATACAGGGCTCAACTGTTGCTTTCTCATCTCACTTACAATATTTGGCCTTTCCATTTCTGTTTGTTTGTCCCCTCTCTCTCTCTCTCTCTCTCTCTCTCTCTCTCTCTCTCTCTCTCTCTCTCTCTCTCTCTCTCTCTCTCTCTCTCTCTCTCTCTCTCTTTTTCACACACTCTCTTTCTCACTCTCTGGCTATATCTGTGTTGCATCTTGTTTTCTGTCAGTATCCAATCTCTCTCTCTCTCTCTCTCTCTCTCTCTCTCTCTCTCTCTCTCTCTCTCTCTCTCTCTCTCTCTCTCTCTCCTCTCTCTCTCTCTCTCTCTCTCTCGCCTCCCTCAATCTCTCTATCCCTATATATGTGTCGTCTATCGCTCTTTATCTCCCTCTGTATCTATCAATCAATCTATCACTCCATCCCTCTGCCCTTCTCTCTCTCTCCCCTCTTCTCTCTTCCTCTCTCTCTCTCCATCTATCTTTCTTCCTCCTGCTCTCTCTCTCTCTCTCTCTCTCTCTCTCTCTCTCTCTCTCTCTCTCTCTCTCTCTCTCTCTCTCTCTCTCTCTCTCTCTCTCTCTCTCTGCCTCTCTGCCTCTCTCACTCTCCATAGTTTATGGGTTTGTGTGTATCTGTAAGTGCAAATGGCTGCACTGGTGCTTGTATGAGCTTGTGTTGGAGGGGGAGGGGCGGCGTCATGGGCCGAGGCGGTAAATCACTTTGATTGCGGCGGTATATTACTTTAATAGACTCTTATCGTAATCACGGCAGCGCGCGGGCTGACTCACTTCAGAGTGACCACCTCAGACGCCGCCGCGAGCGGCTAGGAGCGGCTAGCTTAGACGGGGTGTCGGCCAGAGGCCCAAAGCCTCTCGTTTTCTCGCTTTCGTTTTTCTTACATTAACGGAGCCTCCAAACCATGAAATAGCGTGTTTAAGATGTTAAGAAGTGATTGGCCCAAAAAGCTGGGCTGTGATTTGAGCCTCCTGGTCCAATTCGCGAATTAAATGCGCAAAGTTTAAATAAAATAAAATCATCATAAATATTTTTTTTGAAACCCAGGGTATTGCGTGCATTAATTATTTCCAGGCGGATTTGGGTGAGCAGGTAACATCAATCAAATGTTATCACTACACCGCCCAAAACCTGATGGCAGCAAGGAGAGATAGCGACCGCAGCAACGCTCGTATAGCGACTGAATAAATAAAAAGTGTCTATTTTCTACATTTTCTACATGTTTTATAGCGGATGGGAACTAGCTCAAGCAGGGCGTTCGTTATCTGCCAAATCCAAAACTCACGGTAAAGCTTTTTTTTGGGTTTTTTGGGTTTTTTTTACTGCCTTTGCTAATTCAGAGTTCGTACTTCACATCTCACCCAGGATTGACAAGGAAATCGATTCAAATCAAACCATTTATGGTGCGCTTTCGGTGCGACAACATGAGCTTAACAAGCGCTTAACAAGGAAAAACGAGGTGGGGGGTTGCGTGGGGGGGGGGGGAACAAGGTATGATTGAACCACGGACATTACACACGGCGGTGAGGCAGCTAAACTAAAAAGTCTTATCTTAAAAGGTAACACTTTGAAAACCATTAAACGCTGCATTGGTCATTTCTCAACCGGTGTGTGTGTGTGTGTGTGTGTGTGTGTGTGTGTGTGTGTGTGTGTGTGTGTGTGTGTGTGTGTGTGTGTGTGTGTGTGTGTGTGTGTGTGTGTGTGTGTGTGTGTGTGTGTGTGTGTGTGTGTGTGAATAAACGCTGGCGGGGAGGAGGACCGTTAGCTTAGCTCCAGCCTCATCCATTATCCTGACACTACAGCGCTTGTCCTTATATTAAAACCACTGGCGGAACACCTCTGTCCAACCCGTTCTTTAAAGTCAGCATTTTTTTTAACACAAAAATTGTAAAGCATAAACAAACCAACAAACAAACAAACCAACAAACCAACCAACAAACCAACAAACAAACAAAGTTGGGTTTTTTAAACCAAATGAAGAAACGCAAGAAACAGCCGTGCCCAGGCTGGTTGGTCAGACAAAAGACTTGTATTTCCTTGACGTGGGAGTAAACGGAATGAAAAAAAACCCCAGCAGACACCCAGCAGTCATCATCGTGTGTGAATGGGAGGCGGCTACGCAAGGACACAGCAAACGGTTGGGTTTAATTCATTCAAACACGCCGTACCGATTAACGCAGCAACGCAAAGCACAAGAAAGCCAAACCCTTGGACTTTGGCCAAAGTCCTTAGATAATACTTAGATAATACTTAGATACTGAGTAGTACTCGTATCTGAGTCATCAGTATTATCTAAGTAGTAGCTCAGTATTATCTCAGTAGTATCTAAGTAGTGTGTCTTCGGAGCCTCGGATCTGCTCTAAAATAATCTAAAAAGGTATTACCTGGCTACGATCTAAGTGTAGGTATTTACTACAGAGTAGTATCCTAAGCGTTATCCAGGTATTAACTAAGCAGCATCTAGGTGTTATCTCGGTATTATCTAGGCATTATGTAAGTTGTTTATCTAAGTATTTTCTCTGTATTATCTCAGTCGTATCTCAGTAGTATCTAAATAGTATCTAGGTACTTTCTAAGTATTATGTAAGTAGTATCTCAGTATTATCTAAGTTGTATCTTAATCGTATCTGAGTAGTACCTAAGTATTATCTAAGTAGTATCTAAGTAGTATCTCGGTACTTTCTAAGTATTATCTATGTAGTATCTCAGTATTATCTAAGTAGTATCTTAGTCGTATCTGAGTAGTATCTAAGTATTATCTAAGTAGTATCTCAGTATTATCTCAGTAGTATCTAAGTTGTATCTAGGTACTTTCTAAGTAGTATCTCAGTAGTATCTAAGTAGTATCGAGGTACTTTCTAAGTAGTATCTAAGTAGTAGCTCAGTATTATCTCAGTAGTATCTAAGTAGTATCTAGGTATTATCTAAGTATTATCTAAGTAGTATCTCAGTAGTATCTCAGTAGTATCTAAGTAGTATCTAGGTACTTTCTAAGTAGTATCTAAGTAGTAGCTCAGTATTATCTCAGTAGTATCTAAGTAGTATCTAGGTATTATCTAAGTAGTATCTAAGTAGTATCTAAGTGTTATGTAAGTAGTATCTAAGTAGTATCTAAGTGTTATGTAAGTAGTATCTCAGTAGTATCTAGGTACTTTCTAATTATTATGTAAGTTATATCTCAGTATTATCTAAGTAGTATCTTAGTCGTATCTGAGTAGTACCTAAGTATTATCTAAGTATTATCTCAGTAGTATCTAAGTTGTATCTAAGTAGTATCTAGGTACTTTCTAAGTATTATCTAAGTAGTAGCTCAGTATTATCTCAGTAGTATCTAGGTACTTTCTAAGTATTATCTAAGTAGTATCTCAGTATTATCTAAGTAGTATCTTAGTCGTATCTGAGTAGTATCTAAGTATTATCTAAATAGTATCTAAGTAGTATCTCAGTATTATCTCAGTAGTATCTAAGTTGTATCTAAGTAGTATCTAGGTACTTTCTAAGTATTATCTAAGTAGTAGCTCAGTATTATCTCAGTAGTATCTAGGTACTTTCTAAGTATTATCTAAGTAGTATCTCAGTATTATCTAAGTAGTATCTTAGTCGTATCTGAGTAGTATCTAAGTATTATCTAAGTAGTATCTGAGTAGTATCTAAGTATTATCTAAGTAGTATCTCAGTATTATCTCAGTAGTATCTAAGTTGTATCTAGGTACTTTCTAAGTATTATCTAAGTAGTATCTCAGTAGTATCTCAGTAGTATCTAAGTACTTTCTGAGTAGTATCTAAGTAGTATCTCAGTATTATCTCAGTAGTATCTAAGTAGTATCTAGGTAGTATCTAAGTATTATCTAAGTAGTATCTGAGTAGTATCTAAGTGTTATCTAAGTAGTATCTCAGTATTATCTAAGTAGTATCTTAGTCGTATCTGAGTAGTACCTAAGTATTATCTAAGTAGTATCTCAGTATTATCTCAGTAGTATCTAAGTTGTATCTAAGTCGTATCTAGGTACTTTCTAAGTATTATGTAAGTAGTCTCTCAGTATTATCTAAGTAGTATCATAGTCATATCTGAGTAGTATCTAAGTATTATCTAAGTAGTATCTCAGTATTATCTCAGTAGTATCTGAGTACTTTCTAAGTATTATCTAAGTAGTATCTCAGTATTATCTAAGTAGTATCTTAGCAGTATCTATCTAGTGTTATCTAAGTGCTGTCTAGGTATTTTCTAGATATTATCTAAGTATTATCATAGTAGTATCCAAGTGTTATCTCGGTATTTTCTAGGTACCTAAGTAGGTATCATCTAGGTGTTATCTAAGTGTAATCAATAGGGCTGACGGTTTATGTTCTCCCTGAGATGCCGTGTGCCTGATTATAGGCATAACCAATATTTTTCCCCAGTGAGAGACAAAATCATATTTGCGTCCACATTGCTGTTATCCAGCCGATGCCTGGATGTGGAAACACCATCATTATCCTACACAAAAGGCAGCTCCGTAGCCACAGACCGAAGAAACCATCGCTGCTTTCTTCCGACTTCCTTCAATGTTTTATATTTCCATTTTATTTGAGCTAGCTTCTTCTTCTTCTTCTTCTTCTTCTTCTTCTTCTTCTTCTTCTTCTTCTCTCTTCTCTATTGGACTCAGCGTCCTTCATGTGAGCGCCATGGATTGATAAAAAAGAAAGATGTTGTATAAAGCGGGATGAATGCCAGACACATTTGAATAAACGTGTAAGTGCCTTCCGCGGGGTTCGCGCCGAGATTCATATTTACATGATTCATCTGGATTTATTTTTAGAGGTTATATAATATGTTTTTTCTGTCTTTTATTTTTACAAATTTATGAGGACACGTTTTTCTCTTCAGTGTCTTTGAAACACAATTGAAACTGTATTTACTGATATACATCACATATATAAATGTATATACATATCTATATATATAAATACATCATTCTAGTTACTATTATTGACGATGTAGTCATTTAGGAGACTAAATGACTTTTATTTTTATTAGTTTGCAGTGAAAAGTTTTAGCTACATATCATGAAAGAGCAGGAAGGGGTTTGGGGTCATTAAGGAGCAAGTAGGGGTTAGGGGTCATTAAGGAGCAGGTAGGGGTTAGGGGTCATTAAGGGGCAGGTAGGGGTTCGGGGTTATTATGGAGCAGGTAGGGGTTAGGGGTCATTAAGGAGCAGGTAGGGGTTAGGGGTCATTAAGGAGCAGGTAGGGGTTAGAGGTCATTAAGGAGCAGGTAGGGGTCATTAAGGAGCAGGTAGGGGTTAGAGCTCATTAAGGAGCAGGTAGGGGTTAGAGGTCATTAAGGAGCAGGTAGGGGTTATGGGTCATTAAAGAGCAGGTTGGGGTTAGGGGTCATTAAGGAGCAGGTAGGGGTTAGGGGTCATTAAGGAGCAGGTAGAGGTAAGGGGTCATTAAGGAGCAGGTAGAGGTAAGGGGTCATTAAGGAGCAGGTAGGGGTTAGAGGTCAATAAGGAGAAGGTAGAGGTAAGGGGTCATTAAGGAGCAGGTAGGGGTTAGGGGTCATTAAGGAGCAGATAGGGGTTAGGGGTCATTAAGGTGCAGGTAGGGGTTAGGGGTCATTAAGGAGCAGGTAGGGGTTAGGGGTCATTAAAGAGGAGGTAGGGGTTAGGGGTCATTAAAGAGGAGGTATGGGTTCGGGGTTATTAAGGAGCAGGTAGGGGTTAGGAGGCGTCTTGCTCAAGGATGCACCACGTAGGGCCACTGCAATACATCTATATGCATATATATATATTTGTACTCATATTTGACAATTTATATCTGTTCATTTTGTTTAGTTTTTTCAGTGGCTGTTATCTATGAAAGAATGCACTGTGAGCATTGCTCCACCATTTCGTTGTGCTTGTGCAAATGGCAATAAAAGGCGTTCTGATTCTGATTCTGAAGACACTGGGGAATGCAGGGAAATTTGCAATGACACAAACGCCTCCTCGCCTGCTTACACGCACGCACGCACGCACGCACGCACGCACGCACGCACGCACGCACGCACGCACGCACGCACGCACGCACGCACGCACGCACGCACGCACGCACGCACGCACGCACGCACGCACGCACGCACGCACGCACGCACGCACGCACGCACGCACGCACGCACGCACGCACGCACGCACGCACGCACGCACGCACGCACGGACTGTACACTTCACAGCCGAACAAGTCAATCTGTAGCATGGGTTGCTGGTGGGCGTCATTCGGTTGCCATTTGGCAAGTCTCTCTCTCCCGCCTCCCTCCGGGATTCAAACCACAGGTCAACCCTTCCAGGGGGAAGAGGAGGGAGGACGCCCCCCTCCCCCCTTCCCCCCCCCACACACACACACACACCGAAAATCGAGCTCCTATCGGTGGATTAAACCTACACTTTGCCTTTCTTTGTTTTGGAAATACTTAATCCCGTGGCCCAAAAATCAACAGCGTTACAAATAAAATCTCGACATACTGCATACATATATATATATATATATATATATTATATTTAATTTATTTTTTTCGTTTGCGGCTGCCACCTCTTGTGGGAATAAATCAACCCACCCCCCACAATGTGGTCTTTATATATTCGGGGGAGGGGGGGGGCATTCCGACGTGTGCCCTGGCTTTTTGCGGAAAAAAAATGCGAGGGCGAGAGTTAGCATATTACGCGCCAGCGCGGTAATGGCATGCGTAACTGTTGCCGTTGCTCCTGATTAAAGGACATGCATGCAGGACACTCGCGCGGCCACTGATGGGGGAATGAACGCCGACTGTTCAAAATCAATTGGCTTAAATACAAGACAGCTTAAGCGTTACGCCTCATTGTTTTATTTCATTTGAACCGTAATGCACAAGCACACACACGCATGCACGCACGCACGCACACACCCACACACACACACATGCACGCACACACACGCACACACGCACACACATCCGAACATCGGATGGTCTTTCTCTCTCTCTCGCCGGCGTCCCACTGTGCATGCTAATTAGCATGTCTTTAGCGTTTGGGAGACAGCCCACATGAGCATAGAAAGAGAGAGCGAGCGAGAGGGAGGGAGAGAGAGAGAGAGAGAGAGAGAGAGAGAGAGAGAGAGAGAGAGAGAGAGAGAGAGAGAGGAGAGAGAGAGAGAGAGAGAGAGAGAGAGAGAGAGAGAGAGAGAGAGAGAGAGAGAGAGAGAGAGAGAGAGAGAGAGAGAGAGAGAGAGAGAGAGAGAGGGGGGAAAAAAACGTCAATTGTGGACCCTGAGGCTATTAGCATGCTAGTCTTATCACGGCGACGCACGCCACCCTGGGCTGTTTGAGGCGGATAACGCGGAACAATATGAACTCCTTTCAATAATGTATGTACTGTATGCATGCGTAGGTTTGTCGTCGTCGTCGCCGTCCCCCCCGTCCTTTCCCCATGCATTACTTTTTTCTTTCTCTGTTGTTGCTGCCTTTGACTCTCTGGCGTTACATGAGGTGTGGTTTAAAAGCATTGTTGTTAAAGGCGGGATAGCGGTAGCCCGAATGGTTTTTAGGGTTTAATCCCCGATGTAACTAACCTGTAACTAACCTGACAGCTTCCTCCTTGAGCCTTTATTGAGTCATTGCACAACCAAGTACAACCATAGTGTATAGCAATCATATACTGTGCTCTCTTTACACACATGCATTAAGTCAATGTTCCCCTCTATGCCTCCAAACCTGAACTAAGGTCAATCTGTGTTACTCAGCATTGGAGGCAGGCGAGAGAGAGAGAGAGAGAGAGAGAGAGAGAGAGAGAGAGAGAGAGAGAGAGAGAGAGGAGAGAGAGAGAGAGAGAGGAGAGGAGAGAGAGAGAGAGAGAGAGAGAGAGAGAGAGAGATGCAGTCATAGCTATGTATCCCCAAAGTGAATGTCCTTGCAGTACAGTGAATGTCCTTTCTCAGCTACATGTCATCGATGAGCAGGTAAGGGGTCAGCGATCGTCGTAGCCCACAGGTCCGAGGGTGGAAGTAAGGGAGATGCAGCAACACACCCATCTTAACAGCTCCGCACCACCTTGTTGCCACCCTTGGGTGCTGGTGGCGGTTCCTTCCCTCACCGACAGATGTCACCGGGCCTTGCCCACACACCCACACACACACACACACACACTCAAACAAACACCACATGCTCCCCCGTTAGCGCGCCGATTTAATTCCGCTAGAACCGTACGGGAGCACTTCTTACGCAGAACACCCACCCAGAGAACTCCCTCCCCCTTTCTCCATGACGACGCGCGGGGGGGGGGGGGGGGGGGGGAGACAGTATCTCCCCCTCGGGGGTGTGTGTGTCGCCGCGGTTCATCGGCTCGCAATAAAGTGTGCGTTGTAGCCTAGCGAAGGTTCAAGTTACGCTCTGCCCCAGAATCAGCCCCCCACACCCTCCCTCCCTCCCTCCCTCTCTTGCTGTTTTATTTTATATATATCTTATTATTATGTCGTGGGGGTGAATTAGGTTCAGAGCAAGTAGGTCGGTGACAGCGCTCTAACTGGAGCAAAATGAGAACTCTGTAGCCTGGATTGTGGGGACAATAGCTGGGTTCACGACGCGGACGACTTCGGCGGGGAAACTGCGGCTGAACGATGGTCTGTCAGGGATGTTTTCGGGAATGCGTCCGTATTTCCCCCTGGGTCCCCATTTTTTACCTCTACCGCAATTGAAGATGGAGACAGGAGGTTATGTTTTCACCCCCTGTCTGTTTTGTCTGTTATCAAGACAAACTGAAATAGTTACGTATGTGCGGAATTGGACAATAGATTGTGGCGCCTGGATCCAGGATCGGACTCGGAGTGGTGTGGCGGAGGTGTGCTCTCTACTGAGGGCCAAATGAGTTTAAAACTAATTTGAGAGCGTTAAAAGGTCGAGACCGGGTCTCAGACGATCTAATGATGTACAGAGAGATGACCTTTCAGATGTCTCTATAATATGGAAAACCTGTGTGTGTGTGCTTCCCGGTCAAATAGTCGTATTGAAATATATTAACTCACAATCACAAGCACGGTAACCACGTAGCGGACTCGTTCCTTGTAGCGGACGCAGGTTCGATTCCCACCTTCCTATGCTGTACATGTTATTCCCGCTGTCTTTCAAAGCCACTTCGCCGTAACATGTTCGCTGTCCTGAACAACCCTATGAAATCCACACTGGACATAACTGGACTGCTTCACTTCAGTGAGACTTAACCAAGGAACGGGTCTCGTCCGGTCTTAACCAGACACAGCTACGCTACGGCATTATCACACTGTCCATACTTTATCCTTTGCGTCCAATTTCATCCAAGTTGGTTTTTTCTCCACACATGAAGGGCGATTTCTTGTTTGTTTCATCATCCGTCGACGTCCAGCCCGCCGGCTGTGAGACTTTGATAATAAAACAACAGGTCACAGATAATAATTCATTATGTTGAAAGAATTGAACATTTATTTTGGCTGAACCTCTCCACAAAGCAAACTCTGTCGCGGAAGGCTTTTAGATTATTTTTGATTTGGCGTTAATAATACCACTGTTGCCGTCTGTGGGTTGAAGCCAGCGTGTTGTGAGAAGAAGAGAAGCTTAGAAAACCAACGAGACAACAGTGTGTCACTTTGGAATAAAGTCATTGTTTTGGTTGTTGTTGTTGTTGTTTTATTCACATCAGAGGAGATGAATAATGTACAATCTTTCACACGGCATTCCGTTTGTGTTCATCCCGACCGAGCGGCGAGCACCAAATATAGACATTACTTCATTTCGGATCTTAACGGGGCAGATACATTTGGGTTATTGGTCGACTATTGGCTATCCATCAACCTATCTATCTTTATATCCGTCTATCCGTCCATATATATCTATACAGCTCTCTCTCTCCATCTCTCCTCGGGACGTCCGTCCGTCCCGAGGCTCCATCAACGTGGGTATAAATCCATGAGTACGGTGTGCGGCGTTCCATAAATCCTGGTCTCCATAAAAAAAAAACGGAGCCCGTTTCTGGGAGCGCTTGGCTCCAGCGGGCGGCGGCTCCCTCTGACTCAGTATTGCTTAGCCTCCCAGGTGTCACCCAGGTTTATATGCATACGTTTATCTCATAAAAGTAGAACGCCCCCACCCCCCACACTACGTGGGGCCCATTTAGATGAGTTAGCCCCGCTGGCTGTCATGAGGAAAGCGGGGAAGAGCGAGAGTTTGCCGCTAGCTGCTGTTGTTTATTTCAAAAGGCTAAAGCGGCTGGAGCGAGCGGTCGGAGAGAGAGAGAGCGAGAGAGAGAGAGAGAGAGAGAGAGAGAGCGAGAGAGAGAGAGAGAGAGAGAGGGGGAATTCAAGACGGATGTTTTCCTAGTCGTCGGGATGAAAAGAGGCTCTCCTCTTTTTTTAAAACCGCCGGGCGCCATGTTGGTCCGCTGTTACGAGCCGTTTTGAAATGTATCCTGCAGTCGCAGCTATCCTGTAGTGACGTCACAACAATGCTGTCGTGACATCACAACTATCATATTGTGTCGTCACAACTATCCTTCAGTGACGTCACAATTATCCTATCAGTAACATCATAAATAACCCTTTAGTGATATCACAATTATCCTATCGGTGACATCACAACTATAGTGATATCATAACTATATTTTAGTGATATCACAATTATCCTGTAGTGACATCACAACTGTCCTTTAGTGACATCAAAATTGTCCTATAGTGACATCACAACTATCCTGTAGTGACATCACAATTATCCTGTAGTGACATCACAACTATAGTAAAATCCCAACTGTCCAATTGTGACATCCCAACTATAGTGATATCATAACTATTCTCTAGTGATATCACACAATGACCCTTTTGTGACACTATCCTGTAGTGACGAGTTGGGAGCCAGATGTCCTGTCCAGCCAGATGTGTGATGGATGTAGCAGCAGTGTGTGTGGAGACACCGTCCCTGTGATGTCACTATGTTTTGGATCTGAAGATTGTTTTAGCTATAATAGCTAAATTAACATCACACTTGGTGATGAATATGAGCTCTTCTCTGAAACGAGCACACATCCAGCCTGCGGAGGGTCAACTGGTACTCTGTGGGTGGGGTGGAGGGAGTCCTTGAAGTTAATTACGGAAGCGGCGATAATGGAACCGTAGGTAGAGGTTGAGGCGGTATAGTGTCGCATGCTTTTAGCGGGTCCTCGGGCCTGGCGGACGGCCAGAACCACGGCCAGAACTCTTAGAGTGAAGCCGAGTCGGGCTGCGGTGAGCCGGCGTCTGCGTCCGGGAGAGGCGGGTAGGGAAGGCCGGGGGGGGGGGGGGCTGGGGGCGGACGGACCCCAGGGTGTCCATCATGTGATGCGGGACTGAGCGCTACTGGAGCTGCCTGTAACTACTACGGCTCTGCCCTCGCATGATGGATCGCTCTTGAGGGACCGCCGGAAAGAGTGCGGGTCTGTCGGCCCACTTCGTCGCTTTCTGCCACAGTCGCAGAGAGGAGTGGTGACACTCCTCTCTCTCTCTCTCTCTCTCTCTCTCTCGCTCTCTCTCTCTCTCTCTCTCTCTCTCTCTCTCTCTCTCTCTCTCTCTCTCTCTCTCTCTCTCTCTCTCTCTCTCTCTCTCTCTCTCTCTCTCTCTCTCTCTCTCTCTCTCTCTCGCGCTCTCGATATCCCAGGGTCCTCTGTGACTCCTCGACCGGCATCTCTGGATGAGACGTGTAGCAGCAGGGGCCCGGGGAGAGACACGCTGAGCTCACTTCCCTCACTGAGAGGAAGGGAGCGTGGCTCCTCTTCTTCTATCCAATCGGGAGACAATCTGCCCAAACCTGCGCATCTTAAGCGAAATTGAACCCGGTGAAGGACTTCCACACGTGTTGCCTCATCGTGAAGTAAGCTCGCACAAGGACGTTTGGACGTGAATTTCGGCTTCTGAATTTATGTACATCTCCGGAAAGATTTAATGCGCTCTCTGTGCTCACTTCCTTAATGCTTTAAAAAATCTATTTTATTTTATGAAATATAATATATTTACTATTTCGTGGATGGCGCCTGTGCATATTCTCCCTTTTATTTAAAAGCCGAGATGACGTGGCAAAATTGGGCTTTACACTTTTTTTTCATGGACAGATTTTCATTGAGCATTTCATTTTTTTTTTCTTCTTCTATGAAACGAAGACTCCATTCATGAGAATGTAGTTGAAGAGCTGTGTCCACATCCAAGGATGAGCTTCTGGAGCCAAACCTCTGAAAGGGCTTCTGAAAGACGCTGCATTTTTGCCCCACGTGGGGAGGAACACAGACAATAGCAAAACGGAACAATCCAAAGAGACCGCCTTAAAAACACCGTCTTTCATCTCCCCCACACCCCCCATGAGCCACATACAATGGACTGACCCAATCAGCCAACTCAGTCAGCCACACGTGTCTTCAAACCCAGCTGCTGTGTGACTCTCTGTTCATCAATGAATACAACTGATACACGTGGGTGGGGGGGGCTGTGGAACCTCAGAACCTGGAGAAAAAGCCCTCCCTTCTCCTTCAACCTGAAGAGTGAACTCTCATGTCTCGGGGGGTTCTTCTCTCGACTGTTCTTCTTCTCTCAAGCCTAAACCACGCTCATCACCGCGGCCTCCATCTCCTCCTCCTCCTCCTCCTCCTCCTCCTCTCCTCCTCCTCCTCCTCCTCCTCCTCCTCCTCCTCCTCCTCCTCCTCCTCCTCCTCCTCCTCCTCGTCGGTCATGCAGTCAACGCCTGTAAATAAAAACCCGCCAAGATTACGCCCATGAATCTCCAGGGTCATTATGGAACTTGTGCACCGTCGAAGCTGGAGACACTCCCGCGAGGCCTCACTGCCTTATTACAATGGTATACGTGTGTGTGTGTGTGTGTGTGTGTGTGTGTGTGTGTGTGTGTGCGCGCACGTGAGTGTGTGTGCGTGTGTGTGTGTGTGTGTGTGTGTGTGTGTGTGTGTGTGTGTGTGTGCGCGCGCGTGCGTGTGTGACAAAACAATGGTGTGTCTGTGTGCGCCAAGCCCTCTTTCACTTTCCCTTTCAGCTCTGGGAGCAGCGCTATTAGCCTCTGCGACGCAAGCTTGATTTCAGCCTAGCGTGACTGACGAGAGAGAGAGAGAGAGAGAGAGAGGAGAGAGAGAGAGAGAGAGAGAGAGAGAGAGAGAGAGAGAGAGAGAGAGAGAGAGAGAGAGAGAGAGAGAGAGAGAGAGAGAGAGAGAGAGAGAGACCCCCTGAGATCAACGGTGACGGGGAAAGTAAATTAATAACCGCCTGATTGGAACGGGAGGGAAAACAGGGGATAGATTTGGGGGAAGACATCTGTGTTGCGCTGCCCCTGATGTCAATAAGGAGGAATCAGTCGCTAGCCCACCTGGGGGAGATGAGGTTCAGGGCCGCCCCCCCCCCCTGCTCCCCCGCCACCGCTAAAAATACCTTGATTTGTCTCTTCATTGAAATGTAAGATGACAATCCAGAGCCGGAGGGGCAATGAAGAGTTTGTTACTGCTGGAAGAGTGTTATGAGGAGAACAACATATGCTTTTCACTTGGCTTTTGCCTTTCACACGCAATTCACATTGCTACCACTCACGTGATAGTGTCTGTATTTTAGGGCTGCCCCCCCACCAAAGATGTTCGCGGTCGACCAATGGTCGTCAGTGAAGGACATTAATCGACTAATGGTAGACCGATGGTCATCAGTGAAGGACATTAATCGACTAATGGTCGACTACTGTGGTGCGCATGCGCACTAATGTGGTGCGCCTGTTTAAGGACACCGGCAAGTCATTAAATGATGATTCTGTATTTTCAACAAGATCAACAAGGAGACTGTCTGAACATTTTGTTCATTTATTTCAACACCACACAGCATATAGCATCAACGTCACACAACTTATGAACTTTTAAAACCAACACAATAACTTTATAAAACAAACAATGAGTAAAAACGAGTCTTTTGTTAAAAAAACGAAATTGAAACTATATTTTTCGTTTCTTTTAAACAATGTAAAATAAATATAAATGATATAAACAAACAAATAAATGAATATAGGCTTAAGCAAACTTTGTCTCCGTTGTCCGGGAGACGTGAGCTCCGTGTCTTGTTGTCCACGATGTAGCCGGCTTTTGAAAAGATGCGCTCCGATGGCGTGGATGGGATGGAGTGGAGGAGGAAGGGGATGCGTGTGTGGATGCGTTTAGCTGCTAGCAGTTATTTTCCACCAAGTCAGTGGTCCCTTATCGACCTTGGTTCGCTCCTCCAAGTGTGTCTTCATTTCATTGTTCTCAGCTTCCTGCCTGTTGCTCTTCACCAGACGCCGTCAGCATTGATACCTCCTGCTGCTTTTCCCTTTGCTTCTTTGGTGCGGGCTCACTGTCCTCTGCGCCGCTGCTGCTGTCAGAATTGTATTATTTAAAAAGAATTATTCCTGCGATTAACGACCAATGAAAACTTGATCGACCAATGACTCTTAGGTCGATTAACCGTTGGTCGACTAATCGGGGGCAGCCCTACTGTATTTATTCGCGGTAATTGTTGTTTTTCTGTCCTGTAACTTTTGGCTGTGTTTGTACGTCTCTCGGGTTAATGAACATTTTCATTTTCTCCTGTGTACTTATTTCGCCGTTACTTCGGCGTCGATGCGGACGGAAGCGTGTAACAGGGGCTTTGTTAACAGGGCCCAGCCTCCCTCCCTCGGAGACGGCAGCGGGAGACAGGAGATGTAAACGGCGGGTTCTCGTGTGATCGGTAAAGCGAGTAAAGTCGATGTTTATTGATGGATGAAAGGAACACATCTGAACACAGTCATTTCAGAGATGGACTCGATGGGATAAAACCCAAAAAAACGCAAACAGGCCGGCGAGTGAGTGTGTGTGTGTGTGTGTGTGTGTGTGTGTGTGTGTGTGTGTGTGTGTGTGTGTGTGTGTGTGTGTGTGTGTGTGTGTGTGTGTGTGTGTGTGTGTGTGTGTGTGTGTGTGTGTGTGTGTGTGTGTGCGCATGTGTGCGTGTGTGCGTGAGCGTGTGTGAGTGAGCGTGTGTGTGCGTGTGCTTGTGCCTGTGTGTGCGTGTGCATGCGGATAAAAAACTAAATGCATTTAAGACTGGCGAGTGGTTCGGGGTCTCAGTGGAAGCTCATTGATATTCACATGTTTCCTTACGGAGTCGAAGGAAGTTGAGCTTGAAGAAGAACAAGTGTAGGGGCCTAAAGGGCAGGCAAGTTAAACAACAGCCACAGAGAGAGAGAGAGAGAGAGAGAGAGAGAGAGAGAGAGAGAGAGAGAGAGAGAGAGAGAGAGAGAGAGAGAGAGAGAGAGAGAGAGAGAGAGCAGAGAGAGAGAGCACTACGTCTTGGAAATATGTGCATGCTTTTATGTGGGCGTTAAACATTATGTACTACCCGGCCTCTAAAGCGCCTTTATGGTCGACACAGTTTTATTTATATATATACAGTATATATATATACATTATAGTCACCTCGATGCACCTTATATGCTTGAATTATAATCGAGCGATACATGTTATGTGTGCTTGTTTTCTTGTGTTTTTTGGGGTTGGGGAGAGGGGGGGGGGGGGGGGTAGGAATGAGGTCTGGTCAACTAATGGACATTCGATCGTGGCTAAACAGGAGCTGTTCTATATTTGGCTTTTCAGTGTGAAGTCATTGCTTTGTGTTTGCCCGTGGGCCCGGGTCAGGCCCACAGCCCACAAAGTAAAAACCAGTGATGGGGTATTTTGCTTCCAATGCATTGCAGACAATATAGCATATAACAATGTATATTTTATTACATTGATTTATATATTGCTCTTTTTCTGACATATTGCATTTTATATATTGCATTTTTATATATTTAACTTATACAGTTTTGTACTTTATTTTTTATTTTTTATTTGATTTTTTTACTTCTTTTTATCCTATTCAGTTTTTTTTATAACTGCTGTCTGTCGTCGGGTATTGCACATAAGATTTTCCCTCATTGCTTATACTTGCGAAGTGACAATAAACTTGACTTGACAATATAATCTTGTTTTCATAGACTACTGTCGCTGGGAGATTGTAAGCAGGCGGGGGCAAGTTAGACTTGCAACCTTCAGCCTAATAGCAACTTGACGCCACCTGTCTTGTTATATCCCGGTGTGTGTGTGTGTTGTGTCTTTTTTATTTATTTAGTTTCACTTTCACTTTGAGATTTCATTCCGCTTTCATCCCCCCGCCCCCCCCCCTTCAGCTCATATATATTTCTGACGGCGTTCTGTTGTCCGTGCGAATAACTGTCAACCACTCACACCGAAACCCGGCAGGCAGTCAGAGTGTGATTGACGCGGGAGACCAAAGCTTTGCGTGACGTTTTTGACGGCATTATTGGAGGTAAACGGGCTGCTGCGGGTTTTCCTTTAGCCGCTGCGAGAGCACTAAAGGCTATTTTTTCAATTTTTTTTTTAAAGGGCCGCGTCCGTCCGCCCGTGTTTCCCAGAGCGGATTACTTAGTACACAGAACAGCAGAGCACACGAAGAGGAATGAGGAGTTGGAACTCGGGCAAATGAGCCATCTGTCATTTTGAAAAACCGCAATTCCGCCACGCATTGTCGGAATATATATTAATGGCCAAGTCCATTAAGTAAAATGGGGATAATAATCTTGGCTGACATTTATTTTTAGGGGGGGGGGGGAGGAGATGATTAAATGGAGATTTCTGCTGTTTTTTTTTATCTGTTGATTATTAATTATAGTTCAAAATCCTAACGATGCTGTTGATTTAGTGTGTGTTACTGTTGCAATGTGTCACCGTGTCAGGGCCATTGGACTTCCACACAAAAGCAAGACTATACTTGCAAACTACACTGTGCACTATGCTGCCACACTACAACCAGACTCTATTACAACACATTTGATACATTTCTCAAATACTCCTCTTGTCTGGGGTTTTTTCTCCCCTGCCGAGGCGAGGTTTGGCCAGGCAGCGGTTGGATCTGATTTTAAACCCTTAACTCTTCAGTGACCTCTTGTCCTTCCCGTTGACCTCTCAGCGGCTCGGTCCCCTGGTGCCCTGCTTCCACATCCTTCAACTGCAGGAAGAAGAAGAAGAAAAGCTTCTCTTGTCCTTCCTCCTCCCCCGTCCCCCCGTTCCCCCCCTTTGGAGTCCGACTTGAGCTATTCCTGCAGACACTTCAGGACAACCTCGCTTGTCTAGCTCTGTCCGATATGCAAATGTATATGTATATATGCAAATTAGCTGTTCCACTGTTCCAAGACCAGACCTCTCCCCCCATCCCCCCCTACCTCCTCCCCCCCCCCCCCCCCCCCACCCTGGCGAGATGCCCATCGATGTCACTTCCTGGGGATGATGCACATATTTGGGCCATTTGGGTTTGTGCCTTTACGGACCGAAACTCGTGTTGTGCGCTCGAGCGTTTGGCGAGGGCCAGCGGAGCCGGGACGCCTTGGCAGCTACCCGGCGGCGGCGGGGGGCGGTGGGGTGGGGTGGCGGTGGCGGGACGCCTTGGCAGCTATCCGGGGGCCGTGCAGGCGGGGGGGGGGTGAGGGGGTAAGGGGGGGTGGCAGCGGGAACACAGATTTATCGCCGAGCGGTGAGCCGGAGCGGTGCCAAATTGATTCAGGACACTTTGAATCCGTTCGATCACAGGGTGGCGTCCGACGCTCAAAGATTATTTGGTGAGACAACCTCAAGGTTCAGCTTTGAGGCCGGGGAGGGAGGGAGGGAGGGGGAGGGGGAGGGAGGGGGAGGGAGGGAGGGAGGGAGGGAGGGAGGGAGGGAGGACGTGTAGGACGGGGATAAGGTGTGAAAACGGATTTCAAACGTACGTCGCAGACAGACAAACATCAATATCAGCAGGAAGGCCAAATGGACGCCGGACACCCGCAGAAGCACACTTTTTTGGTTGAACTTTTTTATGAAAAAGAAGGAAAAAACACAGAATAACATATAGTTATATTGAATGAAGAATGGTTAAAGGTTTAAAATATGTGCGCAGGATATGCTTAAGCTCCCTCCGAATCACTTAATCTCTTGTAAGCCTTGTGCGTCGCTAAAAGGAAAAAAAAACAGGCTTCCATGTCGTTGGCAAACACACACACACACACACACACGCACGCACACACGCACACACACACGCACACACACACGCACACACACTTTATGGAACAATGGATTCAATAGAGCCTGTCAATCAGGTGGGCAGCTGCTTTGGGAATTCCTTCCATTGAAACTGAATGCAATTAAGAATCTGTAAGAAAATATAAAACAATGCGAAAAGCATTGTGATGTTATTGTGCTCTCTCTCTCTCTCTCTCTCTCGGTCTGTCTGTCTGTCTGTCTGTCTGTCTGTCTGTCTGTCTGTCTCTCTCTCTCCCTCTCTCTCTCTCTCTCTCTCTCTCTCTCTCTCTCTCTCTCTCTCTCTCTCCTCTCTCTCTCTCTCTCTCTCTCTCTCTTTCTCTCTCTCTCTCTCCCCCTAGTGTATAGGCCCTTGCGCCGTCATGTTGAGTGCAGTGGATTACGACACGCTTTAGCAGCGCTATTATCGGTGTGTCTTATTGTGTGTATGCGTGTATTATTGTGTGTGTGTGTAGTTCTCATCACTGCCCTGTCTTTGTGACACCTACACTTCCTATTGTGATAGTCGTATCTCTTATCTCTTCCCATTCCACGCACTTTAAGCTATTTGAAGTGCTTTGACGATGCTTCGCCTAACTTGTTTTTCAGTTGGGTTATTTGATCGTAAAATAAGGAAAAGCGTATTATATGATGCTGCGCATGAGCGCCATAACAACGGCTGTACTATCATTTTTTTTCTGATTCGCCGTAGTGTGATTAACCCCTGCGGCGGATGCTCTGGGAGGAAGTACTTCAGAGCGATTAGCAAGTATGAGTGTGTTCATGAAGACGAGAGAGAGAGAGAGAGAGAGAGAGAGAGAGAGAGAGAGAGAGAGAGAGAGAGAGAGAGAGAGAGAGAGAGAGAGAGAGAGAGAGAGAGAGAGAGAGAGAGAGAGAGAGAGAGGAAGTTTTGGATAGGAGGGAGGTTGTTGGGGGAGGGGAGGGGAGGATGTGGGGGGGGCGGGGGGGGGGTGACATGGAGGACAGCTGATGAGACAGTCGACCATCTCTCAGCCTGACTCAGCCAATCACAACAGGAAGTGCCGCGGATCTATTTTTAACGTACTGTCCACGTATTATATAGAGTCTTTCTCCGCATCTCCGTCTCTCGGAGTGTGTGTGTGTGTGTGTGGTGGGGGGGGGGGGTGGGGGCGGTGGTGGTGGAAAAAAGTCTAGCACTGCAAATGTCTTTTGTCGCGTTTTTATTCCCCAAAGCGAAAAAAAAGAGTGTTTTAATTGATTTTCCGATCACTCGTCACTAATGAGCAGATGGATTTTGGGTTACCGGACCACTATCCATCCAGGCCCGTGCCTCCGGCTTACACATTCGTAACAAAAAAGCAATAGCGGATGGAATCGCCGGATGTACTTTACTCCACACGGTGAGCAGTCAGCAGCAGCAGAGAATCAACCCCCACACACAGCGTGTGCACAACACTCGCCGTACATAATTGTAAAGGGCTAATGTGCTTGCTTTCGGCGACTCCAGTGTCCTGCTGATGTGAGAGAGGGCCTGTGAGGGTACCGGGGACAGCTTCTTGCCTCCTGCCTGACGGAGCTCTCCTCCAACCTGGGGAAGGAACACGCAAGCCGATTCACCGAGCCGAGTGTTTTTTCCCTTGCTCCTCCACCGTCACACAGAAAGGTTCAGGCAGTTACAACAAGCATCCTACATCACTAGAAATCCTATTATTTTCATTTTTCTCCTCCTCGGATGTTCCGCACCTGTGTGTGCCTGTGTGTGTGTGAGTGTGTGTATGTGAGTGTTTTGTGGATCTCCTTTCCTCCCCGCCTGTGTGTGTGTGTGTGTGTGTGTGTGTGTGCGTGTGTGTCTTTAGTGCGTCAGCGCTTGACAAAGTGGCGCTAGCATCGACGCGCTGCCCATCAAGGCGCTAGCCGGCCGCTCCCTGACGTCAGGTGCTAAGCCTCTTGTCAAATCCACTGATGCAAAAGACCTCCTTTTAGAGCGGGAGGCAGGTGCAGGCGGTTGCAGGGGAGGGAAGACAAAATGCTGGACAGTGAGTGGTGACAGCAGGGCCACGCCACCGCCCGGTGGAACCCTCTCTCGCTCTCTCTCTTTTACCCAGCAAATTAACCCCATCGCCCACCGGGTCCACACGTCGTCTGTTGATGGGAGCTCGACGGGAGCTGCTCTCGGGGAGAGAGGAGGCTTTGTTTGCGATGGGATTGGGAGTCTCAGCCGGGCGTTTGCCTTTCAGCGTCTGTTCTTAGACGTGTTCCTCGGATGGTATTTTTTGGTCCAAAGTGACTTATGGAAGAGGTTACGTTTTTTTTGTGTGCCATAGAGTGATTGAGGAGCAGGCAGGCAGCATGGGAAGATAAACAGACGTGCCGTGTCTGTAATTGACTATCAGCATTTATTTTTGAGGGTCATTGAGCAAGACGCTCTTTGCCAAAGTGACTTACAGTGAATTCAAAAACATGTTATTAAGGAGCAGGTAGGGGTTAGACCAGGGGTTCCCAACCGCCGGGCCGCGGACCGGTACCGGGCCGTGGAGGTGTTACTGCCGGGCCGCGGACCGGTACCGGGCCGTGGAGGTGTTACTGCCGGGCCGCGGACCGGTACCGGGCCGTGGAGGTGTTACTGCCGGGCCGCGAAACAGCTGTGTGTTTATCATCATATTTGACTCAAATAATTTGAACGGCGGGCGGTATAATCTATATATAGAGATTATATATATAGTATAATCTATATATATAGATTATATAGCGGTAAATATGGTCGGTATAATCTATATATATAGATTATATAGCGGTATATATGGGCGGTATAATCTATATATATAGATTAAATATATATCGGCGGCATAACGAGAGACTTTCAGTTGCACGCGCTACTAAAGAGACTACGCGCTAGTGATGTGTCGGTCGCCAACGAGCCGGGGTTTGTTACGGGCGCTCCGCGTACATGCGCGTTTATACTGAAATCGAGCCCTGCTGTTTTGTTAGGGGTGTGTGTTGACACACACTTTGACAACCGGTCCGCGAAAATTGACAACCGGTCCGTGAGATTTTTTTCATGTATCTGCCGGTCCGTGGCACAAAAAAGGTTGGGAACCCCTGGGTTAGACAACACAGGAACGGGTCATAAAGGATCAGGTAGGGGTTAGACGGTACAGAGATGGGTCATTAAGGAGCAGGTTGGGGTTAGACAGTACAGCAACAGGTCATTAAGGAGCAGGTAGGGGTTGGACAGTACAGAGACGGGTCATTAAGGAGCAGGTAGGGGTTAGACGGTACAGAGACGGGTCATTGAGGAGCAGGTAGGGGTAAGACAGTACAGAGACGGGTCATTAAGGAGCAGGTAGGGGTTAGACAGTACAGAGACGGGTCCTTAAGGAGCAGGTAGCGGTAATGGGGCATCTTCCTCAAAGATACATACAGGCAGACTCTGGAAATTGGGGATCAAACCCAGAACCCTTTCAGCTGGGGAGTCAAGCACCCTTTGCCACGAGCCAACTACCTTGTCCCCTTCCCACTACTAGTGACTATCTACTCAGGAAGAAGACTCTGAGAGAGCAGCGCAGTTTCCTTGTCTGAAGCCATGTTTCCCTGGTGTTAAACAAGTTAACATTTTCATCCCGCCGCTAGCAGAGAGAGCGTTGTTGTTATTTCTCCGGATGCTGTTTTTCGGTGTTGCGCCTCTAGAGAGAGAAGCGATCCTAATGGGAGTATTCAGTGGTGGGGAGTGGGTGGGGGTGGTGAGTTGGGTGGGGGTGGTGGGTGGGTGGGGTTGGGTGGGGTGGGGGGGGAGGGTGTGTTCCAGCTTAGTCCCGACACGTGTCGCGGCAAAGACGCGAAAGAAAGAAAAATAAAAAATAAAAAACGCCGCCTTCCACAGCGGCACCGACGAGAGTATGTCTGCTTTTTTTTTTGGAAAACTCGACTCGGGGGGGGGGGTGGGGGGGGGGGAGTTTGAAAACTTTGAGCGCTTGTTCAAAAGAAATCCCTTTAATGTGAAGCGCAAGGTGTCGCCCTGCGTGGCGGTGGAACTGTTGTTGTGCGGCGGTGTTTTTGCTCTCGTCGTCGTCGTCGTCTGACGCAGACGCACCGCCGGCAGAGAAGATTCTCTCTGAACTCTCTGAAAGGGGTCAACAAAAACCTTCTTTTCTCTCTCTCTCTCTCGTCCGCCGAGTTGTTCTAGCATTGTGTGAGAGTGTGTGTGTGTGTGTGTGTGTGTGTGTGTGTGTGTGTGTGTGTGTGTGTGTGTGTGTGTTGTGTGTGTGTGTGTGTGTGTGTGTGTGTGTGTGTGTGTGTGTGTGTGTGTGTGTGTTATTTTGCCGCTATCTACAGCCACATTTTGTAATGTGTTTGTAATGTAATGTAATGTGACAAAATGCATATTTTATGGCTTTTGGAAGAAACGCACGACAGAAGTCGGCCCCACCCTCTCTCTCTGCGGCGCTGCGACAGCGCGGGGTGGCGGGGGAAGTGGAAAAATATGCACGACTCTCAACCCCCACACACACACACACACACACACACACACACACACACTAACACACGCACACATACATACACTAACACACGCACATACATACACTAACAGACACACACACACAAATACCTTGTCTTCTTCTCTCTTGTCTCTGCTTATTGGGAGGAGGTGTTTGGAATGCTGGAATAATAAGGTTAACATGTCACCCATGTACATATACCCCCCCCCACCCTACTCTACGACCCCCCCCCCCCCCCCCTGTTCCTTTAGCATGTCTGACAGCTACAAGAGAAGAGTCACACCCTGTGTACTCGTATCCCTCATGCGGAAAAACACCACCATAATACACCACCTAAACATGTATGTGGCTTGTGCTTTTTTTCTGAGGAGTAGACATCCTTGAGCAAGATGTCCCCTTACCCCCTACCTGCTCCTTAATGACCTCTAACCCCTACCTGCTCCTTAATGACCTCTAACCCCTACCTGCTCCTTAATGACCCCTTACCTCTACCTGCTCCTTAATGACCCCTAGCCCTACCTGCTCTGTAATGACCTCTAACCCCTACTTCCACCTTAATGACCCCTAAACCCCTACCTGCTCCTTGATGACCCCTAACCCCTACCTGCTCCTTAATGACCCCTAACCTCTACCTGCTCTGTAATGACCCCTAACCCCTACCTGCTCTTTAATGACCCCTAACCCCTACATGCTCTTTAATGACCCCTAACCTCTACCTGATCTTTAATGACCCCTAAACCCCTACCTGCTCCTTGATGACCCCTAACCCCTACATGCTCTTTAATGACCCCTAACCTCCACCTGCTCTTTAATGACCCCTAACCTCCACCTGCTCTTTAATGACCCCTAAACTCTACCTGCTCTTTAATGACCCCTAACCCCTACCTGCTTCTTAACTAAAACAGAACTACTATCCAAAGTCCCTTTGGATTAAACAGTCTTGCAGTCTTTTTGTTCAGTTCATGTTGTGTATTTCTTTCTCGTGTTTCTTGTTGACTCTGTATATTGTTCCGGAAGGGCGGCGTAATTCATGTGGCAAGCCTCGAGCCTCTTGCCGTGTCTTCTGCAATTATACCATTAAGGTCCTCCACATCCCCTTCATCATCATCATCATCATCATCATCATCATCATCCTCCCTCCTCCTCTTCCTCCTCCTCCTCCTCCTCCCCCCCCCCCAAGCAGAGGAGTATCTGGAGTGTTTGCTCTCTCTCCTCTTCGTCTCTCTCTTCCAACTGCCACGAGGTGCCAGGGTGGTTTCCATATTGGACCACCATCAATCATCATAGTGGAGACATGGAGCTCACGGAGAGAGGGGGAAGAGGAAGAGGGAGAGGGAGGGAGAGAGAGGGAGAGAGAGAGATAGAGAGAGATTGAGGGAACACAGAGAGAGGGGGAGGGAGGAGAGAGTGGTGAGATTGATGCAAGGGGGGGGGGGGGGAGTGAAGGAGTGAGAGAGAGAGAGAGAGAGAGAGAGAGAGAGAGAGAGAGAGAGAGAGAGAGAGAGAGAGAGAGAGAGAGAGAGAGAGAGAGAGAGAGAGAGAGAGAGAGAGAGAGAGAGAGGAGGGTAGTAATATCCAACACGAAGAAGCCGGGTAAAATAATCTTGGGAAGAGGTATCCTCACCCTCCTCCCCTTCCCCTCCCCCATGCCCGTTAGCATAGGATCAGAGGATGAGATGCCCACAGACCCCCTCCCTCCCCCCCCCCCCCCCCCCACACACACACACACACACACACACACACATCCCTCCCACTCACTGACGCAACCTGCATGCAAACCAAAGCAAGCATCAACCATCACCCTTCACTCACACACGCCTGTCGGCCGGCGACAGGCGTGGTGTCCGTGGATGACGGGCGGATAGACGGGCGGCGGTTCAGTCCCTGCTTTATTGGTTATTTTGGAGGGTCGCTGAGCAGGCACTTCCACGTCCACGGCACGGTGAATCCAGGGGTCTGTGTCTTGAGGGAGACGCGGTACATTTTGGAACCTCCGGTACACCTTTGGAACCCATCGCTACACCTTTGGAACCGCCGGTACAACCTTTGGAAGCCATCGCTACACCTTTGGAACCCCCGGTACACCTTCGGCGTGTCAAAGACAACCCCCTAGAGCCACTAGACAGTCCCCCTGTCCCCCCCCCCCCCCCCCTGTCTGTGCCCGAATTGAAACAGAAAAATACGATGTATTATTCATCCTTTTTTGAGGGGAATTTGAGGTTTTTAAAAAGGAAAAATGAAAATAGTGAATTCTTCTAAGCTTTTTCCCCCCCAGAAAAAACCCAAAAACCTGGCTAGAAAAGCCATGAGAGGAAAGGGAACGGTACGATGATGCGGCTTCACGGCGCGTGGGTTTCACAGCTCGGCCTCCGATCGACAGAAGAGAAGAGAGACTCGTCCTTCAAAAAGAAGGAAGTGACCTGATCCCCAACATCCTGTCCGCCCCCCCACCCCCCCCCCCGCCAGCGCTCTGTCCGTTCATCTGAACCTTTCTTCTCCATCCATCCATCCGTGTGTGTGTGTGTGTGTGTGTGTGTGTGTGTGTGTGTGTGTGTGTGTGTGTGTGTGTGTGTGTGTGTGTGTGTGTGTGGTGTGTGTGTGTGTGTGTGTGTGTGTGTGTGTGTGTGTGTGTGGTGTGTGTGTGTGTGTGTGTGTGTGTGTGTGTGCGCGTGCGTGCGTGCGTGTGCGTGTGTCCACCTCTCTCCACACCCAACAGACGTGAACTATGGAAGATCCTCCCCATTTATTCCAGGCAGAGATCCAAGAGCAGAACAGGTTGTTTTGGAGTCGGGGGTTAGGGAGGACGGTTAGGGGGGAAAACCTTCCAGGCTTTGTCCTCTTGCCTCCAGCTTCCACTTTAACCTGCCGACTTATTTTCTCTTCCTCTCGCCGTTGTGCCTCGTAGAGTTCGACAATATATTTTATATTTGATATACCTGAGATATATATATATATATATATATACAGTATATATATATATATATATATATATATATATAGAGAGAGAGAGAGAGAGAGAGAGAGAGAGAGATAAAAAGACAGACAGGTCTCCAATGTGACAGTTGATATAATCTTGA
The DNA here is from genome assembly GCA_027704905.1 of Muraenolepis orangiensis. NCBI lineage: Eukaryota > Metazoa > Chordata > Actinopteri > Gadiformes > Muraenolepididae > Muraenolepis > Muraenolepis orangiensis. The sequence continues at coordinate 2,017,151 of CM051011.1, read as the reverse complement.
GTGTTGTGGGGGATAGGATGAACTCGTGGATGCACTAGTGCTGTGAAGTATCCACAAATACATATATATATATATGTATATATATATATATATATATATATAATATACATTTTCTTCATTCCGTTTACACAAAGTCGACCACGATGACAACAAGAAGAGCAATGGTTAAATGTGTTGTTTGATTGACAGTTTGATTCACAGTTAAAGGCTGCCCACAGTGCCTTCGTCACATGACCGTCATGTGACCGTCACGTGACCGTCACGTGACCGTCACATGACCATGACCGTCACATGACCATGACCGTGGGCGGGGCTATTCCAGGACCCTTGTTGATACGCATGTGATGTGTGTGACATGTGTGATGAAGTGTGACATCACAACTCAGGGGCAAAGGCTTAATTAGCTAGCTTGTTTTGGTCGGGGAGTTCACCTCTGAATCGGAGGACTATTACGAATCTTAGACGTTCTGCCGTTTTGAAATCGATCCATTTGTGATCGTCGCGTCACGTGGGAGAGGTGTCCACCCCGGACGTAACAGGTGACCGATCAACTGACATGGAAAATGAAAGATTGTATGGACTGGAATGGATCGTGATCATGAATCGAAAATAGCATGTTAACATCCGAGCGATGTAAATATAAGAAGAAGGGCAAAGATTTTTCGAATGGTAACTGACTGGTGGAGGTCCAAACGTGCGTGGGAGTAGAAGAAGAAGAAGAAGAAGAAGAAGGGGATGGGGATGGGGATGGGATGGGGGAGTAGTTCTTCTACACAGATTATACTCTTCCGGAAAGAATCCTCACGGCTCTGGGCTGCGAGGTAAAGCTTCTTCCAGCTCCCGAGGTTTTTTTCTTTTTTTTTTAATCAAGTGTGAAATCCGCTCCGAGTCGACGGCTGCGACGTGCGCTAAGGCGCGTGTGTCCTCTCATCCTTTCTCTCTCTTTCTCTCTCTCTCTCTCTTTCTCTCTCTCTCTCATCCTCTCTCTCTCTTTCTCTCTCTCTCTCTCTCTTTCTCACTCTCTCCCCCCCAGCCCACCTCCCTCCCCTCCTCCCTCGCCTGCCTACCCCCTCCCTCCCTCCCTCCCTCCCTCCCTCCCTCCCTCCCTCCCTCCCTCCTCATCTCCCCCCTCCCCTCCTCTCCTCCCTCCCTCCTCTCCTCCCTCCCTCCCTCCCTCCCTCCCTCCCTCCCTTCCCTCCTTCTTTCCTTCCTTCCCTCCCTCCCTCCCTTCCCTCCCTCCCTCCCTCCCTCCCTCCCTCCCTCCCTTCCTCCTCATCTCTCTCCCTCCCTCTCTCCCTCCCCTCTTCCCTCCATCCCTCCCCTTTTCCTCTCTCTCCCCTCCATCCCTCCCCTTCCTTCCCTCCATCCCTCCCCCCCCTTCCTCCCCTCCATCCCTCCCCTCCCCTCCTCCTCATCTCCCTCCCTCCCTCCATCGCATTTGAAGACGCCGGCATGAGTTCCCAGGCGTTTTTGGACGCCGTTTTGCCGAGGCTTGTTTCAATATCCCTGACTTCGTTATTGGGATCTTCTCCTCCAGTGAAACACAATAGTGCTTTAAGTCGGGGATGTTCCCTTTCCTCCGACAAGTCCTGTGGGCATCGATGCATAATTCAACGTGTGGGTAATGCCATGCAAAATGAATCGCGAATTACAGCCTCTTTAATAGAGGAGTTCATGGTTCTTGCCTTTTCTAGGGATTATCAGCGCCGGTGTTAATACACACAACTTAGCAGGGGGGTGGGTGCGGATGACGCCTTGCAGAGTGTTGGCCTCCTTCTCTCCTTCCCCTCCTCCCTCCCCTCCCTTCCCTCCTCCCTCCCTCCCTCCCTCCCTTCCTCCTTCTTTCCTTCCCCTCCTCCCTCCCCTTTTCCCTCCCTCCCTCCCACCCCACCCCCCCCCCCCTCAACCACCCTCCGCCGCCCCTCCCTCCTCCCCCCGGTCGACCTCTCGGCCATCCCCTGAGCTCGGTCTGTGTCCTCTGGATCTGTGTTCGCCGCGGGTCCCGTCGGCCCAAAAGTGGATACTAAGTGACGGTTAAAAAGAAAAGAAAACCCCGCTTAATGGCCGAACAGCCGTCGAGGGTG
>CM051011.1:1982567-2010067 GCA_027704905.1 Muraenolepis orangiensis | reverse complement strand
ACACACACACACACACACACACACACACACACACACCACAGACACACACACACACACAGACACACACACACACACACAGACACATTCGGACATACATACACAAAATACGCACAGACACACATACACAACACACACACACACAAACGCACGCAGCCACCGTGGCTCCCTTTCCGCGGCGCCTAGCAACTGTTTCATAGCAACGGCTGCTTACTGCATAGCAACAACTGCAAAGACTCCAAGCAGTGGGAGGTGGTGGTGACGGTGGAGGGTGGGGGTCAGGGGGGGAGAGACGTGGGGACGATGAAGGATGGAGGAGGTGGGGGGGGGGGGGGGGGGGTCATGTTATTGGCGATTATAATGTATTAGCGAATGATGTTAACATTTACAGCAATGTTTCATTGTCCTCTGTTTTCTCTCCCCCCCCCTCTCTCTCTCCTCCCTCTTTCTCTCTCTCCCCCTGCCTTTCTCTCTCCATCTCTCTCTCTCTCCATTTCTCTCTCTCCCTCTTTCTCTCTCCCCCTCTCTGGACGGAGAGTCCATCTCTCTTCCCCCCCATCTCTGTTTCACCCTCTCTCTCTCTCTCTCTCTCTCTCTCTCTCTCTCTCTCTCTCTCTCTCTCTCTCTCTCTCTCTCTCTCCTCTCCTATCTCTTCTCTCCTCCTCCCTCCCTCTCCCTCCATCTCTCTTTCTCTCTCTCTCCCTCTCTCTTTCCCTCTCCCCCCACCTCACCCCCCTCTCTCTTTCTCTCTCCCTATCCCCCCCCCTCCCTCTCTCTTTCTCCTCTCCCCCACCTCACCCCCTCTCTCTTTCTCTCTCCCCATCACCCCACCCCCCCTCTCTCTTTCTCTCCTCCCCCCCACCCCCCCCTCTCTCTTTCTCTCTCCCCATCACCCCGCCCCCCTCTCTCTTTCTCCCTCCCCCCCACCTCACCCCCCCTCTCTCTTTCTCTCTCTCCCCCCCATCACTTCACCCCCCTCTCTCTGTCTCTCTCTCTGTCTCCCCTCTCTCCCCTCCCTCTCTCTGTCTCCCCTCCTCTCCCCCTCTCTCCCCTCCCCTCTCTCTCTCTCTGTCTCTCCTCCCCCCGTCTGTCTCTCCCTCCAGATATCCGCTCCCTCCCGGACGTGACCATGACGGGGAACTGCACCCCGGAGTGCAGTGAGCTGGGCCACTCTGACGCCTGCTGGATGCCCGGCCACGCCTCCCCCCTGCGCAAGGCCCCCCGGACCCTGCCCAAACTGTCCACCTTCGTGCCTTACCAGGAGAGGGGCAGCATGGGCCGCCTGGCCAACGGGAGCGCCCGGCCGGCGGGGGAGGAGCCCCCCAGGCCCCGCCTGCCGCCCTCCCGCAGTGCCTACGGCCCCGGGGGAGGCCACGCCCCTCCCGCCGGAGGCCACGCCCCCTCCGGTGGCGGCGGCGGCGGCAGCGTACAGGACTGTCCGTTGGAGGAGATCTCCCTGAATGTCAGCGCCCAAGCCGCCCCCCCCCCCTCTGTCAACACCCCTAAGAGGGAGATCTACCTGTAATGGCGGGCGATCGCATCGTGGGTTGTCCTGATTTAGAGAGAGACACACATACACACACACACACACACACACACACACACACACACATACAGACAGGCACAGATACAGGCGCACTCACACACACACACGCACACACGCACACACACACACACACACACACACACACACACACACACACACACACACACACACACACACACAAAGGCAGTCTCTCACACACACACACACACACTTTTAAAGGATAAATAGGCAGTCCAATTATCAAAGCCAATGCCCTTTTTGTGATTAGTAATCAACAGTCGCCTGTAATGTGTTTCATTGCTGGCATGGAGCATTTCTTTTTTTTTTTTTTGTTCTTCCCTTTATTAAATTATTCCGTTTATTTATGAGCTTATTTATTGTGAATTCCACTAATTAGTTGAATTATTCATCATTTATCAAGTTCCTTAATGAATAAGCTGCACATGAAATATGATATATATATATATATATATATATATAAACAGCGGGCGAGTTTTGACGGTCACGAAAAAAAGAAAATGTCCGTCCGTCAGCTGACTTCAGCTCCGCCCCCAGAGTCCCCCACCCCGGGGGAGCCAAGATGGCCGCCGCCGATGCTCCTTTCAAAGTTTTCAAAGCGTTGACTCTCGTTTCGGGTCGGGTCACGTGACCCCGGGGGGGCCGAGTCCAACGGGACCCCCCCCCGCCCCGCCCCGCCCTGACGCGCCAGCCAGACGAACAATCAAAGCGTAACAAGGGGAGGGGGGGGAGGGGAGGGGGGGAGGGGAGGGGGAGGGGGGAGGGGGGTGGTGGTGTCTCTCCCTTAATGTACCATACTGTAAATAGGTTTGGATGGCGTGGTCTAGATATATTTTTGTCCGGCGGAAGCTGAGATGGTCTCAGAGTGTTTTAGCCTATTTGAGCTTTTCCTTTGCTGCCAGTTGCTGCCGCCGCCGCCGCCGCTGCGGCCGCCGTTGCTGCTGCTGGTTGAACGTGTGAAAGTGGAGCTAGATGTTTGTGGACGGTGACGTGAAAACTCCTACTACGCCTTTTGATTTACTATACTCACACACACATGCAGACACACACATACACACACTGGTGCACACGCATACATACACACACATACACACACACACACACTGGTGCACACGCATACATACACACACACACACATACACACACACACACACACACACACACACTGGTGCACACGCATACATACACACAAACACACACACACACACACACACACAAAGGCAAGCAAACACACATGTGTATTTGCAGCCACACACACACACACATGCACAGTTGTACACAGACATACATGCATGCAGACAAACACCGTACACACAGGTGCACACGCATGCACACACATGCACACACACACACACACACACACACACACACACATGTCTGTGAGACCCGATCACAGCTGAATAAGTTCCAGGACGATCAGAGATGTGGTAAACACACATACACACACACACACACGCACACACACACACACACACACACCATGTTCAGCACTGTGACCTAACGTCCATCATCCGGTCCACAGTCCTTCACAACAGTTACACTTCTCTCTCTCTCCCTCTCTCTCTCTCTCTCTCTCTCTCTCTCTCTCTCTCTCTCTCTCTCTCTCTCTCTCTCTCTCTCTCTCTCTCTCTCTCTCTCTCTCTCTCTCTCTTGCGACAATCGGATCTATCTCTTTTACCGATGGGCCTATATCTGAATCAGCCAATGGCCACGCACGTACTACTTCCGATACTACGTGGCTACTTTATTATCTCCCATGAGGTAGAGTGTTTATTTTTGCCGGGCTGTGTGGCCTTAAAGGGGGCCCTGCCGAAACAGAGAGCCATTTCAAAGCTAATCGTTTGCGACATTGCGAGTGGGAGAGTCCAACCCCCCCCCAACTCAGGACGGATTGACCCAGCTCCACCCATAAGAGTTGGTACGGCCCGCCAGGTGGGGGCTCTATCCATCATACAGCCAGGGCGGACCCTCCCACTTGTGATGTCACAAACGGCTACAATTTTTTAAATGTGGCGCTTGCCGCTTACAACGAAAAATGACCTAACGGCCGGCGATGATGGCGATTACAGGGGACTGCGATTCGGCGTTCGGCTAACCGGAGGAACAGAGAGTGACTCGGCGTTATCATCGGAGATCCCGACGAGAATTTAGGCCAAATTACTTATTTACTCTCAAACACACACAATGGGGGTGGGGGGGGGGGTGGCTGAGAGCTGCTATGTGCGCTAGCTCCGCGCCGCGGCGAGTTACATTTAAATACAAAAGACACGGGGAACCTTGGATGGTTAATGTTTGTAGAAATAGGATGTGAGAAAAATATCGGAAAAACAAGCAACAAAAAAAATGTACGTGTGTGTGTGTGTCGCTGTGGCCCGGGGATTTCTACGAAATAATGTAATATGCGAATCTGTCTGAACCAATCACGTGAATGATATTTTCTACCGAGACCTTAAGAACCCCACCTGTCTATTCCGATGACCGGCCCATCGAGGACAACATCCTTTATTATCTGTACTCGGTTCCGTTCCCCTCTGCTCTCCCCTCCCCCTCCCCCCTCCCCATCCCCCCTCCTCCCCTCCCTCTCCTCTCCTCGTCTCCTCCTCACCTCCTCCCTCCCTCTCCTCATCTTCTCCTCTTCGTCTTCTCCTTCCCCCTCCCTCTCCTTCCCTCCCCTCCTCTCCCATCTCCTCCTCTCCCCTCCTTCTCCATCCTCCTCCTCCATCTCCTCCTCCATCTCATCCTCCCTCTCCTCCTCCTCCTCCTCCTCCGCCTCCTCCTCCTCCATCTTCCTCCTCCATCTCCTCCATCTCCTCCACATCTCTCCATCCATCCAGCCGAGGATGAGAAGTAGGCCAGGCCTGTGGGCTTCATCTATCTTTACGAGGATTCCACCCGGTGATTGTGGGGCGATGCTCGGTGAAGGACGGCGTCTATTAGCGGTGGGGGTAATTGGATTATAATGATGACTACTACGGCATGCCTCTTCGCACCTCTTCCCGAGCCCCTCCGGCGTGGCTTTGATTCCAACATTGATTTGATTAGATGCGTGGGGCCAACTTTCGCCCCTTGTTTTTTTTTCTGTTGGGTGGTGACCTCTTCTTTGCGTGTCCTAGTGTGTGTGTGTGTGTGTGTGTGTGTGTGTGTGTGTGTGTGTGTGTGTGTGTGTGTGTGTGTGTGTGTGTGTGGTGTGTGTGTGTGTGTGTGGTGTGTGTGTGTGTGCGTTTTAGGTTATTTTTAAACAATTTGGGGAATTGCCGCAGATAGTGGCGGTGATAGCGAGTGAGAGCGGACGTTTCTTAATTAGAGTGAGCGATGAGACGCAGCACCACACACACACACCAGACACACACACACCACACACACACACACACACACCAGACACACACACACACACCACACACACACACACCACACACACACACACCAGACACACACACACACACCACACGCTCGCCAGATAACGCCGGTTCTGGCTTCAAAAAAACATGTGGGTGTTTTGTTTTTTATCAGCGGCTTGGATCGTCACATCACCGTATTTTTTAATAATTAGGGCTTCAAAAAAAACACACACACACACACACACACACATACACACACACACAGACACACACACACACACACACAGCCACACACACACACTTAAATCACCGTTATTAAATAAGCTTGTCTGGCCCCCCAGCCCCCCAGGGAGAAACGGAGCACATTATGCTGTTTCCTAAGCCTAAGTGAGGTGCAATTCGTGCAAAAATTTGGGGATTATCTCCCCCCCCCCCCCCCCCCCCCCCCCAACCTTTCTCTTCCAACGGGGCGGTCCCACACAGCCCCTCGCCGTGCGTTACCATGGTGAGACACACGCCACACACACAGAGGCAGCCGCTGACCCAGAATTCATTAGAGACGTGTGAGAGAGAGAGAGAGAGAGAGACAGAGAGAGAGATGAGGCATGGTGGTAATGATGACTTTATCTTGTCACACGACTCACGGCGCAGAAGCCGCTCAGCTGGACAGGCTCCTGTGATGACGTTGTACGTTAGTAATCAAACCTGGCAACCCGGGTCTCTGGACTCTCTCTCTCTCTATCTCTCTATCTCTCTTACTCTCTAACTCTCACTCTCAATCTCACTCTCTCTCCCTCTCTTTGTAAAGCAAGTTGCGTCTTTCTAAAACGACAACTCCGTTTATGACACGCACAACCAAGCGCTTGTGAGGCGCTTAATTGGAAGGCCGGCGTCCGGAGTCCAACACCTCCGAGTTTGGTCTGAAGATTCACAAATAGAAAGTCTATAATAGGTCTATACGTTTCTCTCCAAAGGTTTCATTCTCGGGAGCCTTTCGTTTTTAGTCATGACCCGCGTCTGAACTCTCGCTCGATCAATATCTCTCACCTTTTACCTCCTCCTCCTTTTCATCCTCCCCTCCCCCTCCTCCTCCCTCTCCTCCTCCTTCTCCCCCTCCTCCTCCCTCTCCTCCTCCTCATCCTCCTCCTCCTCCTCCTCCTCCTCCTCCTCCTCCTCCTCCTCCTCCTCCTCCTCCTCCCGACGATGACATGACACATACACAATACAGCGTCTTTAACGTTGACGGCAGCACCTGAATACAGAAAACTGAAATGGTTCAACCCCCCCCCCCCCCCCCCCACCCCAAATCCCCTCCCCAATCCCCCCCCCTGGAGTTTCGTTAGTGTTTTTATTTTTTTATTTTTACGTGTTGATTTCATGTTAACCTCACTTGAGTATCTCTTTTTTGCCTAACTGTAAACGTGTGTTGTGATGGTGAACGTCGTGCACAGATGGCCTAGCGGTGGTGCCGTAGTGTTGGTGCGACGGGGTCCTCTAGTCAGTCTGGCACCCCGGGGTCCAAGAGTCTCTCGTTAGCAAACTGGTGTGTGTGTGTGAACAAAAAAACAAAAAAAGTTTTAAAAAGTCTCTCTCTCTCTCTCTCTCTCTCTCTCTCTTTCTCTCGCTCTTTGGTGGTGTTAGTGTACATAGATATCCACAGCCCCCCCAACACGTTTAGCATGAATTCCAAAGATTATTGGTAGATACTGTTTACTGTTTTTTTCCCTGAGATGTTTACCCTGGTGGCTCCCCTGGTGGCGGGAGGAGGGCAGGACGGGGTTTAGGGGGGAGTAAGGAATGGGGGAGGAATGGGGGGAGGAATGGGGGGGGGGGGGGGAGGAGAGGGCGTCTCTCATCAAAGTGAAACTGAAACTAACCGGACACTTCTTCTTCTTCTTCTTCTTCTTCTGCTTCATCTGCTTCTTCTTCTTCTTCTTCTTCATCTTTTGACACACTGGACACGTCGTGCAGCAGACTTCTTGCCTTGAGACCACGTCCGCAAGAAACATCTCGTTGTTAACCTAACCGTGGGTATATTTATATAGGATTCCAAAATTGCTTGTGATGCCATGTCTTTGTACAGTTTTATGTACATACGAGTGAAGCTTTCTAAAAGTACTGACCGAAAAAGAACAAAAAATCGGGATCGGCATATAAAAATTGTAACATTGTTGATTTTCTTCTTGATACGTACACATCTTGCCTTGGTTTGGGTGGACGTCTGCAGAGTCCGTGTGAATGTGGCCGTTCTATGCCTGCACAGTAGTCAATTCACACACACACACACAAGCAGACACACACGCAGACACACACACACACACACACACACACACAAGCAGACACACACACGCAGACACACGCACGCAGACACACACACATGCAGACAAACACACACACACACAAGCAGACACACGCAGACACACACACATGCAGACACAAACACAAAGACACACACACACACGCACACACACACACACACACACACACACACACAGTCACTCCTGAGGACTTTGAATTCAGATTTTATGTTTCTTGTGAACAGTGGATTGTCTTATCCTACCAGTTTGTTAAATTCCTGTTCTGCTTCGTTCCGTTTTCGCATGTTGACAAAAATTCTTGTAATAACGTAAGTCCTCATGAAATTTGTAATAAAATCACTTCAGGGAAAAGCAAACGCCTCTGGTTGTTTCCCTCTAAACTGTGCAATGATGACTCGGATGTTTTAATTTTTTTTAATTTATCTTTATTCAATCATTTGTGTCCTTCACACTACAATTGATATCACATCATGGTTCCATGGGCCGTTCGATGTATTGGTAAGCGGTACACTTTAACAATGGGGAGGATTTATGGACCAGTACAGTCTATCAAACTACGATTATAAATATGATGACGCGGATGCTATCTTTTTACTACTAGTAAAAAGTAGGCCTAGTAGTAGTAGTATCAGCATTAGAAGTCATAGTAGTATCTGTTCATAGGAACAGCAGTAGTAGTAGTAGTAGTAGTATTATCAGCAGTAGTAGTATTATCAGCAGTAGTAGTAATAGTAACAGCAGTAGTACTATCAACATTCGTAGTAGTAACAGCAGTAGTTGTTGTACTAGTACTGGTATAGCAGCAGTAGTGGTGCTAGCAGTAACAGTAGTAGTAGTAATGGCAACAGAAGCAGTGCTGTTGTACTTGGTCGTATGCACACTTTATTTAAAAGTGCAGACGCCGCGGGGACATCAGCGCGTTGGTGAGCGTGAACTATGAACGTGTACAACACGGCAAATAAGTGGTAAGGAAAAGATAGACGAGGACCGCGAGCAACATCGCCCTTGAAGACTCGGATCGGTCTCCGCAGCTGTTCACTAGTGGAGGACCTCAGGCGTGTCTCGAGCGCTCCATCCCTCCACAGACATACGCTCTCTGGATGAAGCTGCCTCCGCTCTCTCTCTCTCCTCTCCCTCTCCCTCCCTCTCTCTCTCTCTCTCTCTCTCTCTCCCTCTCCCTCTCCCTCTCCCTCTCCCTCTCCCTCTCCCTCTCTCTCTCTCTGTCTACTCTCCCATGGCCAGCCGCAAAGCTTAATGTGTGCATCCGCTAGAGAACAACTGTTCTCGTGGAGAACAATAAAAAGTTAGCTTTGCTTGGGCGGCAGGATAGCTCAGCCAGTAGGGACTTGGCTTTGGGAAACGAAAGGTCGCCGGTTCAAGTCTCCGAAACACCTTGAGCAAGGCACCAGACACATTCTCCCCAGGCGGCTGTATATAAGAAAAGCTGCCCACTGCTCCTAATACTAGGATGGATTAAATGCAGAGAAACCAATTTTCACTGTGTGTACATGTCTGTGACCAATAAAGAGGATTTAATCCTTTAGATTTATATTTGACATTACAGTCGTATGCTTTGTTCCAAAGCGACTTACAATGGTGCAAAAGGTAGGTAAGAGAACAACTCGTCCCCAAAAGTCATAAGTGCATTTTATTTTCCTCCCCCCAACAACCAGTGCTCAAGTGAAAGTACAATAAGTTGGCTAACAATTCACCACTTAGTGCACAGAGATAAGGTACACATCATCTTCCCTTTCCTTCCTTCCTTCCTTCCTTCCTTCCTTCCTGAGGTGTGAAAGTCAAAGGGCTGGGGGAAGAGAGCGTCATGTAACTAACTGTCCATCCTGTTTGGCGTTGAACGATGAGTTTGACCAGAGACACGCCGTGACCTATATTTATATTTTCCTCCACACTCCTCACTCCACACGACAGCTCTCGTCTGTCGTCTGGCCGCGCCGGCCGTGAGTTTTCTCGCTTTGTGGCGGCAAGATTACACGTCTGGAGGGGGTTCTCCGTGGGCCGGGGGGTGGGGAAGATGGAAGAAGACGGAAGACACTGTGAGAACACGGCCGTCCGATTCGTCCACCGAACCTGTCGCCGGGGCTCGCCGGTTGGCTGTCTAGAACACCTTGTCTGCAGTCGTCCTCAAAATCGGTGTATTTTTAGCAATTTTCGGGGGTGAGATGAGAGGACGGTGAAGCAACAAACAAGCGACGTGTCCCACATTTGTGTGTGTGTTTCTCACAAGTAGAAGAAGTCAGAACTGTGTCCAAATCTTCCAGCTCACTCTTGGCGACGTTTTAAACCCGAACCCGGAGCTTGTTGGGCTTGTTGTTGCTGGCGCGCGTTGGCGGGAGTTCAGAGCGTAGCCACAGTCAGAGAGATGTACACGCCACAGTGAGACTCACTGGTGTGAACAGCTAGCCCTTTCCCTGCTAGCCTTCAGCAGGCATTTGCTAACGGAGGCTAACACCCCGACGTCTGCTCGCTGAAGATGAAGCGCAGCTCCATGATATGAAGTCCCATCAAACACTCAGATGAAGAGATACAGATTGATATATAGAGATACAGGAGAAAAAAAGAGAGAGAGAGAGAGAGAGAGAGAGAGAGAGAGAGAGTTGAGCAGTATATGCAGTATATATGCACTATATAAATATATAAATATATATAGAGAGAGAGAAAGAGAGACACACACAGAGAATATCCCTTTTCTGAACAAATGTTGATGATAAGTCAAATGTAAACCCCGGAGCTCCACACCAGACTCCCCGACACTGGACTGGGTCCAGCCATCATCCGCTGAAACCCCGGCCCATGTATTATTGAAACAACTACAAACTCTCTGGTCTCCCATCTCTCTCCGGGGCCTAGGAGGTTCCCACCACCACGGCCAGAGTGTATTCTTGCTGTCTATCCTCAGCTCTCCTCCCGTCTGCACAGGGCGCCTCATATTTGACGTGATGTTACGTTACACCCCCCCCCCCCCCGAAGCTCCTCCAGGATGAACAAGGCCTCTCCCCGGTGGTCTATCGCATCACCACCTCCCGGCTGTTTGTGCTTGAGTTGTTTACCTGGGAGGGAGGTCAGTGTTCCTGGAGACCAGGGGGCTGCTCCTCAGCGTCGGGCAGGTCGTTGTCCTCCTGCTTATATGCTTCACTTCCAGTGACTCCGTGGCAGGCTGCTGTGGTGTGTATACAATATGATATCATTCTACTGTATAAGAACTAGGTATTGATTAGAACATATATATATATATATATATATATAGATATAATTATACTGTATATCTTATTTATTTATTCTAATATTATAGTACTATACTGTATAGGAGTTACTTATGTATTATAATATGATAATATTATACTGTATATGTATACTTATTTATTCTAATATTATAACATTGTACTGTATAACAGCTACTTATTAATTATAATATGATAATATTCTACTGTATAGGAGTTACTTATTTATTATAATATGATACTATTGTACTGTATAAGAGAGCTACTTATTGATTATAATATGATAATATACTGTATATGTTACTTATTTATTATAATATTATAATATTGTACTGTATATGAGCTATTTACGGCTCAAAGAGTCGGCTCTTTTAAGTGTGCCGGTCCGTGGCACAAAAAAGGTTGGGAACCCCTGTTTTAGAGGACGAAGCTTGAGGTTCAGGCAACACAGTCTCTGATATGTGTGGAATGCAATCCAAGCTCTAAACCTTAACCCTACCTCCTAACACTACCACTTAACCCCACAACTTAACCCCATCCAAATGCCTTAATGCTATCCCCTTTTTTCGGTTTGGACTGAGTTTTCTCCTGAAAGCGAGGGGTGCACCATCGAAATCCCAGCAACGAGTGTAGAGAAAGTCATTCTGGGTAAAGTAGGAAAATTGCCCACTGGAGCAGATCGGGGAAGCCTGACACGACAGCCGGTGGAATTTGCCAATTGCAGATAACGAAAAAGCGGAAAAAAACAGACCTGGGGTGTGTTGTACATCACCCATTGCCGTTTTATAACAATGTAAAATAGCTTTAGGCTGTATTATTACTTAACCTTTACACCTTAGCTCAACCCCATCCCTGACCTTACCCTAAGCTTAACCCTACTTGAACCCTAACTTGAAACCTAAACACACATCAAATCCCCCCCATACACACACTCCTTATCACATCCCCCCATACACACACTCCTGATCAAATCCCCCTCCATAAACACCCTCCTGATCACCCCCATACACACACTCCTGATCACATCCCTCTCCCATACAGACTCCAGATCACATCTCCCTCCATACACACACTCCTGATCACCCCATACACAGACTCCTCATCACATCTCCCCCATACACACACTCCTGATCACCCCCATGCACACACTCCTGATCACCTCCCCCCATACACACACTCTGATCACATCCTCCTCCCATACACACACTCCTGATCACATCCCCTTCCCATACATATACTCCTGATAACCCCCCATGCAGACATTCCTGATCACATCCCACTCCCATACACACACTCCTGATCACATCCCACTCCCATACACACACTCCTGATCACATCCCCCTCCCATACATGCACATTCCTGATCACCCCCCATGCACACACACCTGATCACATCCCCCTCCCATACACACACTCCTGATCACATCCCCTTCCCATACATATACTCCTGATAACCCCCCATGCAGACACTCCTGATCACATCCCACTCCCATACACACTCCTGATCACATCCCACTCCCATGCATACACACCTGATCACATCCTCCTCCCATACACACACTCCTGATCACATCCCCCTCCCATACACACACTCCTGATCACATCCCCCTCCCATACATATGCTCTGATCACATCCCCCTCCCATACACATGCTCTGATCACATCCCCCTCCCATACACATGCTCTGATCACATCCCCCTCCCATACATATGCTCTGATCACATCCTCCTCCCATACACACACTCCTGATCACATACCCCTCCCATACACACACTCCTGATCACATCCCCCTCCCATACATATGCTCTGATCACATCCCCCTCCCATACACACACTCCTGATCACATCCCCCTTCCATACATATGCTCTGATCACATCCCCCTCCCATACACACACTCCTGATCACAACCCCCTCCCATACACACACTCCTGATCACATCCCCGACGGAATCACAGGGAGCTGATTCAAGCTCCTGGTGGAAAACCACTGCTACATGGCGAGCTTGTGTTTCCGCTGTGTTGTTGTTTTGCAGTGAGAGGTGAGCTATCTGCCAATAGCGCTTCCTTCGATAGAATCAATCTCTGTTTGTTTGCCAACTTGTTGACAGGTGACACAGCCTCCAGAAAGTTTCCTCGTTCTTTCTTTCCTTCTGCATACTGCTCACCTACAAGTTCAGCCTCTACATTTTAAGCCTCTATATGTTCAGACCTCTAGATGTTCAGACCTCTAGATGTTCAGACCTCTAGATGTTCAGACCTCTACATGTTCAGACCTCTACATGTTCAGACCTCTAGATGTTCAGACCTCTACTCTCTGAGAGACAGAGAGAGAGAGACACAGAGAGAGCAGAGTGAGAGAGACATACAGAGAGAGAGAGAGAGAGAGAGAGAGAGAGAGAGAGAGAGAGAGAGAGAGAGAGAGAGAGAGAGAGAGAGAGAGAGAGAGAGAGAGAGAGAGAGAGCCTACATGTTTACAGGCGTCGTGTTTCAGTCATGGTACCTGCTCTCAAGCCCCTCCATCGGTTGATAATGATGATGAATCTACTCTCTTTGAAATCATGTCCTGTTCTCCCGCTTTGGGCTTCAAACAAAACATACAAGGTACACACCCCCCCACACACACACACACACACACACACACACACTTACACACACACACACACACACACACACACACACACACTTACACACACACACATATAGACACACACACATAACGCATAACACACACTCGCTACGCTGTGCTTATGTGCGTGGCCTAGCATGACAATTGCAATACCACGCTGTGGATGGTCTCCGCGGCTGCGGTGGCTTACAGAACGCCAGGACGATGAAGCAGCGGGGAGGTTCCCCGGTCCTTGCATCTTCCAGGAGGAAAGCATCGCCGTAACGACACACCGGACGCCACTATCACAGCACGCTGCACTACAATGATACTTTTTTATTGTGGAAATAGCTTTAAAAAAAACAACAACCCATTTCTGATACATCAATTGCGAACATAAAAGCCAGCAGTGCTCGGTGATCATCAGCGGGTGAGGCCCGTGTCTGTCTGTGTCTTCAGGGCTCCTTGGACCAGCCTGGCTCTGGTTCTGTTTGCCCTGAACCAGACGACTGGACCTGGAACCAGACGGGAAGACCAGCACCCAGCTGGACTCACTCATCCTCCCCTGCTTGTCCAAACACTGAGATCACCTCCCACTCGCTCCCCGGGGGGGTGTGTGGTGTGAGAGAGAGAGAGAGAGAGAGAGAGAGAGAGAGAGAGAGAGGAGAGAGAGAGAGAGAGAGAGAGAGAGAGAGAGAGAGAGAGAGAGAGAGAGAGAGAGAGAGAGAGAGAGAGAGAGAGAGAGAGAGGAGAGAGAGAGCCAGGAAGACAGACTGAGAGACTGAGAGAGACAGATAGAGAGTGAGATAGAAAGACAAAGAGAGAGACAGAGAGACTCAGGGACAGTCAGAGAGAGAGAGAGAGAGAGAGAGACAGACAGATAGACAGACAGAGAGAGAGAGACAGACTGGACCAGGCCCCCCTGGTGTTGGCAGAGAGAGCGCGGCCAGGGTGTAGTCGTGGTCGTGGTCGGTGGCGTGGTGGTGGTTTAACACCGTGTGTCTCTAAGCGCCGGAAAGAAAAATGAGGAAAGGGCATGGGGCTCCTCCATCGCCTCGCGCTCAGACAAAAGCCTCAGATCCTGGCAGGTAGCGGGAGATAGCGGCGCCGCTTGCCCCCGCGGCTGATAAGCCCGCCGTCCCCGCTATAAAGTTCCAACTTCTGCCGCGCTGAGATAGGAGGGAGCCACCCCCTCCCCTCCCCCACCCCCCCCCCCCCCCCCCTCCTTCCGCTAGATAACACACCACAGCGCATGTGAGGGATGATTTACTAACTCACGGGCGTTCCTTGACGAGGCCTACTAATTTGATACCGCTCGTCTTACCCGAGCTAACATTGTTACGACTCGCCGTGTGCCTGCTGGGATATTAGCATATGGTGTCTCTGTCTTGCCTATTGTTTATCTTTCACGTGCTAGCTCTTTCTGTCTGTCTGTCTGTCTGTCTGTCTGTCTGTCTGTCTGTCTTTCCATCTATCTGTCCGTCTGTCTGTCCGTCCATCTGCCCGTCTGTCTGCCCGTCTGTCTGCCCGTCCTTCATCCGTCCTTCTGTCTGTCTGTCTGTCCATTTAGATGTCTCGTGAGCAGATGTGGAGTATTCCATTGTACTTACGTTGTTACACATGGCAAAAATAAAGAATCTTGAATCTGTCCGTTTGTCCTTCTGTCCGTCTGTCTGTTTTTTCTGTCTGTGCGTCTGTCTCTCTGTCTGTCTGTCAGTCAGTCTGTCTGTCTGTCTATCCGTCTCTCATCCTGTCTCTCTGTCCGTGTCTCCGAAATACATTTGACCTAAACTATACTCGAGTCTAGGCATCTATGTAATGATCTCAAGTCTTGAGATGAACATCATTTTCAGCGTGAATTTCCAAATGCTCCCCCATTTGTCACCTGTGCCCATAACATGTAGGAGAAGGGTAAGCGGCTTGTCACATTTCACATCTGCCGCCACCGCTAATTCAGTTACAGCGGGGCGGCACAAACGCTTATTTAAATCTCTTCCTCCGCTTCAATTAAAGAACATTGTGTCGGTGTCAGGATGCAGAGTGCATCATTTTCCTGTGTTTCCCCTCCGTCGACCCCGCCGCAGAAGCAGCTAGCGTAGCGGGCGTACACAGCGGCTTGTTGAAAGCGGTCCGGGGTCACGGTTTAAGTGTTTGAGTCTACGTACGTACGTACGCCAGCGTTGGTGGTGGTGTTCATAATGGGGCTCACAAAGACAAGCGGCACATTGCCAATTAAACGCGGGAATAAGTATCGGCCTGACCGCGCAAAATTAAAAGTCTGGCAATTGACGGGGGAGCTAGGCTCAGCGTAGCGCTACCTTTCTCCTCTGCCATAGCCCTTTTGTGAAACATGCTAATTACAAAATCATCAAAAGAATTAAAGGACAAGAGGAAATCCAAAAAAAAGTCCATTATTTCCGAATAGGTTATTAAAGTATAATAATCTACTAGATGTTTATCTCGAGGTACGAAATCTGCGTGTCGTCTAATACTTGTTCTTGCTCTGTTCTCCGCCTTGTGTGGATTATTTTAAACCTGCTGTGTGGACCTCGGTGGGACCGCGGTTTCCATCTTTGAAGATTTTGTTTTGTACCGGAGGTTGAGGTTTCTTTTTCCCAGGAGAAGAAAATTCCAAGAGTCCCAAAAAAACCCACCTTTTTGAAGATTCCAGAACAAAGGTATTGCACACACTAATATATATATATATATATATATATATATATATATATATACTGTATGTATGAGCTGTTCCCTGTGAGGACCAGGATGGAGTTATAGTTAGCGTTAGACATGCAGCAGTGCGAACCTACCCCCCCCCCCCACCCCCACCTACCAAACCCCTCCTCTTCCCCCCCCCCCCCACCACCTCTCCTCACGCTGACAATCAATCCATTATGAACGTGTCCATTTTGTGTGCACTCATGAGGGATGTTGTGCTGTCCCGGTGTTATGGTTATTATCTTCTGGTTGACTCATGGACCCTTCCCCCCCCGCCCCCCCCCCCCTCTACCCACCACCCTCCCCCCCCCCCCTACCCACCACCCTCCCTCCCCATGGTTTCCCCTCCGCAATACAGGGAAACCATTTAGTGTGGTGCACAGCAGAGACCCACAGAACCCCCGGCCGTAATTGACAACACAATAAAGTTGGGGCCGGCGGGAGATGATGAATTGAAAAAGACATCAAATTGAATCAATAACGTGATAGATATCTGGCCACTGGATGGACCCATCATTTTAGCTGTGCAGGCACGATGGTGTTCATAGCGGCGGTGGTGGTGGGTGGTTGTAGTGGTAGTGGTGGTGGGTGTTGGGGTGGGGGTGGTGGTGGTGGTGGTGGGTAGTGTTGGGGGTGGTGGTGGTGGTGGTGGGTAGTGTTGGGGGGGGTGGTGGTGGTGGGTGGTTGTAGTGGTAGTGGTGGTGGGTGGTGGTGGGTAGTGTTGGGGGTGGGGGTGGTGGTGGTGGTGGTGGGTAGTGTTGGGGGTGGTGGTGGTGGTGGTGGGTAGTGGTGGTGGTGCTGGCTACGGGCTGAGATGGTGGTGGTGGTGGTGGTGGTGGGTAGTGTTGGGGGTGGTGGTGGTGCTGGCTACGGGCTGAGATGGTGGTGGTGGTGGCTACGGGCTGAGATGGTGGTGGTGGTGGTGGGTAGTGTTGGGGGTGGTGGTTGTGGTGCTGGCTACGGGCTGAGATGGTGGTGGTGCTGTTGGTGGTGGTGGTGAGTAGTGTTGGGGGTGGTGGTGGTGGTGGTGGGTAGTGTTGGGGGTGGTGGTGGTGGTGGTGGCTACGGGCTGAGATGATGGTGGTGGTGGTGGTGTTGGTGGTGGTAGTGGTGTTGGTGGTGGTGGTGGTGGGTAGTGGTGGTGGTGGTGGTGGTGTGGGCTCGGTCGGATGAGTTCTCCGCTTGTGTGACGTGTAAATTGGCTGTCGAGAATAAGGCTGTTCATCACGCAAAGGGTTTTTTATGGCCGTTATTAAGATTCATGCGGGTTAAGAGCCAAACTCACAGTTGGGCTCCGGTCGAAGCGCAGCCCACTGCCGTCTCCTCTTCGCTGGGAGTGCGTTCGTTCTTTTATTAATACGACACAACAAGTTCATTCAGGCCCCTGGCCTTGCTTTCAGCTGGGTTTGTACAGCTAATGATGAGCATATCTCAAAAGAGCCCGTTATTCCCTAAAACCTTTAATTAAGGCACGTGAACTCTTCGTGTGTGTGGCGGGTTAGGGGTGTGTAGTGTGAAGAGGTTGTGTTTTTCTGCACTTTAGATCCAGCGTCTAGCGGATCTAGTCAGAGGTGTTCACAGGATTCGAAACCCCCCTCTCCTCCACAACATCTGCATCCTAATCTGTAGAGCAAAATGCCCTAACGGTTAAAGATGTCATTGATGTATAATTAAACGTGTCAGATCTACGTGGGTGGACGTCGCTTCTTGTCCGTCTGCCGTTTTTCTTTCAGCGCAATGCATGATGGTGTATATGCTTTATATACATGCTGTATATGCATGTATATTTTTTACAGCACACTACTTTTCACGATGCATTGTAAGATAGGATGAGTGTACCCCTTATATACCCCTGTAAAGGGGTATATAATTCTCACTCTTCTAGTAGTGGACCATTTCTTCTAGTAGTGAAATCTCTAGTAGTGAACCTTTTCTTCTAGTAGTGGACCATCTCTTCTAGTAGTGGACCATCCCTTCTAGTAGTGGACCATCTCTTCTAGTAGTGGACCATCTCTTCTAGTAGTGGACCATCCCTTCTAGTAGTGGACCATCTCTTCTGGTAGTAGCTCTCTAGTAGTGAACCAGTTATTCTAGTAGTGAACCATTTATTCTAGTAGTGGACCATCACACTACAGCACTACTTTTCACGATGCATTGTAAGATACGATGAGTGCCCTATAAAGGGGTATATAATTATCACTCTTCTAGTAGTGGACCATCTCTTCTAGTAGTGGACCATCTCTTCTAGTAGTGAATTATCTAGAAGTTAACCTTTTCTTCTAGTAGTGGACTATCTCTTCTAGTAGTGGACTATCTCTTCTAGTAGTGGACCATCTCTTCTAGTAGTGAATTCTCTAGTAGTGAACCATTTTATCTAGTAGTGGACCATCTTTGTGGGCGGCAGGAGGTAGATTGGTCGACTCACAACCGGAAGGTTGCTGGTTCGATCCCCACCGCCTCCTCCTAGCAAAAGCTGTCGAGGTGTCCTTGAGCAAGACACCCTAACCCTAACTGCTCCTGACGTGCTGGCTGTCTCCTTGCATGGCTGACTCCGCCGTTGGTGGTTGAATGTGTGTATGAATGGGTGAATGTGAGGCATGACTTGTAAAGCACTTTGAGTAACCATTTGGTTCAAAAAACGCTATATAAATGTCCATTTACCATCTCTTCTAGTAGTGAATTATCTAGTAGTGAACCATTTATTCTAGTAGTGGACCATCTCTTCTAGTAGTGAACAATCTTTTCTAGTAGTGAACCATTTATTCTAGCAGTGGACATTTTCTTCTAGTAGTGGACCATTTATTCTGGTAGTAGACCATCTACTCTAGTAGTGGACCATCCTTCTAGTAGTGGACCATCCCTTCTAGTAGTGGACCATCCCTTCTAGTAGTGGACCATCTCTTCTAATTGTGAATTATCTAGTAGTGAACCTTTTCGTTTAGTAGTGGACCATTGATTCTAGTAGTGGACCATCTCTTCTAGTAGTGGAACATCTATTCTCATAGTGAACCATCTCTTCTAGTTAGGAACCATCTCTTCTGGTAGTAAACCATCCCTTCTAGTAGTGGACTATCTCTTCTAGTAGTAGTTCTCTAGTAGTGAACCATTTCTTCTAGTAGTGGACCATCTCGTCTAGTAGTGGACCATATCTTCTAGTAGTGAACCATCTCTTCTAGTAGTGGACCATCCCTTCTAGTAGTGACTTCTCTAGTAGTGGACCATCCCCTCTAGTAGTGGACCATCTCTTTTAGTGGTGAATTATCTTGTAGTGAACCTTTTCTTCTAGTAGTGGACCATCTCTTCTAGTAGTGGACCATCTCTTCTAGTAGTGGACCATCTCTTCTAGTAGTGGACCATCTCTTCTAGTAGTGGACTATCTCTTCAAGTAGTGGACCATCTCTTCTAGTAGTGGACTATCTCTTCTCACTGGTCCGTCCCAGGCTATAAAAAAACGTTAGTTTTGATATCAAATTTGTAAACAATACTTTGCTGGTGTAGGAATGTAAGACACACACACACACACACACACACACACACACACACACACACACACACACACACACACACACACACACACACACACACTCATACACTCCACTAACAGGTTTCCCACTGCCTATATTTCAAAGGCAACAGTGTGTGTCTACTAGTGTATCCATTACTGTATAGAAATTCATTATTAAACTGCAGGAGTCACAGTGGGGGAGGAGGGGGGGGGGGTGGCTTGTGGTGGTAGAGCGGTGTGTGTGTGTGTGTGTGTGTGTGTGTGTGTGTGTGTGTGTGTGTGTGTGTGTGTGTGTGTGTGTGTGTGTGTGTGTGTGTGTGTGTGTGTGTGTGTGTGTGTGTGTGTGTGTAGCACCCCCAACACACACATGCGCACCGCTCCACCGACGCCGGCGGTACCTCAAGATGGAAATACGGCTGGGCTTCTGCCTCCAGTTGCCGTGGAAACCTGGCCACTCTGCCTCCCACCTCCCCTCCCCCCCCCCCCTCCCACCCTCCGTGCGCTTCATTAAGTGCTTTGCTGGCGGCAATTAGAATGAAGCCAGAGGCAGCGCGCGCCGCCTTGAAACGTGCTCTCCAATTAAATACTGTCAAATAGCTCCGGTGTTTCTGCGAGCTACATCTGCGCCGCGCCTTAGTAAACCGCGTGCCCAAAGCCCGGCGACGCAATTTTTTATTGTTTATTGTCTCTTAACCGCTATTAAACGTGTTTCGGAAACCCTGTTATTTAGAATTTTTTTATTTATGTGTAATGTGTCATTTTTTCAAAATAATTCAATAAGGTGGTGTTTTTTATGTTCCGGTTCTGTACCGCGAGCTTTCGCGGTATGTAACGATGTACCGAGTACGATGTGTGACGTACTGTATGATGTACGATGAACAATGTAGGATTTTCAGTGTACGACATACGCAATGTGCAATGCGCATTCTACGATGTACGACGTTTATTGTACGATGTAAAATTGATATTTTACTACCATGTACGCAAATACATACGTTGTGCGATCTACGTTGTGCGGTTTACGTTGTACGATCTACAACGTGTAATGCACTACGTACAAAGGTACAGTGTACAGAGTGATGCGACGTGCGATGTTGAACCATGTACGATGTATGATGTTCGATGTTTGATGTACGACGTACAATGCGATTGATCCCTCTGTGAGGCATTGCCCTGTAGCCCTTGCGCAACATAGTCTTCGTCCCAGTTCATGCGGTTCACAAGTGGCGCGTTTGACGTTTTAGGAGAAGCAACGTGAAAAACAGGGCAATCAATTCAAAACCGCGCCAGCGTCATTACAACACATTTCCTTTGATAGGATCGCCGGCGTCTGTCTGCGTTTTGTCTTCACACTGACCCAGATCACACACACACACACACACACACACACACACACACACACACACACAAACTAAAATAGAGGAATGTCAGGCCTTTGAACGAGAGTGCGCGCAAAAGAGAGAGAGAGAGAGAGTGAGGTGAGATGCTCTCTTGTCTAGCTTGTGTCTCAGAAGCTTTCCATTACTCATAGACCAACTGCTCCCAGACCCCACCTGGCTGCTACTCAGTCATTAGCCAATTGCCTCCCAGCGCTCCGTTTGTATCCACGAGAGAACACTGGAGCGACCTCACCGACGGCTGGCGGGCTGAACCAGAACCAGAGCAGAACTCAAACCAGAGATGGATTTGGATTTGCATTTCATTGGTTATCGATTAAATTAGCAGTGGGAAGAGGAAAGGGCCGGGGTCTGCAGATGCAATACTGTCGGCCTACGCACACAAGCATGCACGCACGCACCGACGCACACATAAGCACACACACATACTGTACACTCACACACACACATACAAACGCACACACACGCACACACACATACATACAGTGCATGCAAACACACACACACGCACACGCACACACACACACACACACACCACACTCACACTCACACTCACACACTCACACATACAAACGCACACACACATACATACAGTGCATGCAAACACACACATACACGCACATGCACACACACACACACAAACATACACACACACACTCACACACACACAGTGCATGCATGCACACAGACACACAAACACATGCACACATACATACACATACACGCACACACACATCCACACACACACACACACACACACACACATATATATACACGCATAGATACACACACACATTCACACACACACACACACACACACATATATTTAGTGCATGCAGACACACACACACACATGCATATTCCCTCGGGATAAAATAAGTAGTTAAATATACACACATACACACATACACACACACATATACACATGCACGCACAGACACACACACATGCACTCACACACACACTCACAGATTAATTCAACCGTTATATTTGTGTTTCCGGACTCATAGTAGAAACCAGACAGATCGTTTTTATGTAAATGTTGTTCACAACCAGGAAGCATTCTCATGGTCTCAAGACAGAGCACGTAATCATCAACGCTCGTAAGACTTTTCAATTATCTTTGTTGTTGTGTCTTGTCGCCGTTTTGTTGACTTCTTAAGGCCACTATTAACTTGTAAAGTGTTGTGTCAGACTCAAATCGCGGAGCGTTGCTCAAAGATAATTCATCATTATGCCCTGGGAATGGCGCAGCTGCTTTGACCGCTCAGTCGTTTAGCAGAGTTTAGTTTCCGTCCCTAGAGACTTACAGTGAAGAGACGTTTGTAGGTACGTAAGTCGCTAAGTCGCAGGTAGGGGCTGAGGACGTCTCGCTCATGACGTACATAGAGAGAGAGATAGAGAGACTGTGGGGACACTGGGTGTTCAAAGCCACAAACTGAACCAGGGTACTGGGTCGTGGAAGAAAGTGAAGAAGAAGAAACACAGTCTCCAATTGCTTTAGTATGTACAAGAAACTTCTCATCTTCTTCTGAACAAATCCAACACCTCTTAACACGTAGAAAAGAAAAAAAAATGTGAGACGAAGGCAGGATCTCCAGCTGTGGTCTCCATCTGCTTCCGGCTCTCATCCGGCTCTCTCTCTCTCTCTCTCTCTCTCTCTCTCTCTCTCTCGCTCTCTCGCTCTCTCGCTCTCTCTCTCTCTCTCTCTCTCTCTCTCTCTCTCTCTCTCTCTCTCTCTCTCTCTCTCTCTCTCTCTCTCTCTCTCACACGCACACATCAGGTACACCCAGCCTCGAACAAGACAGGTGAGAACGGAAATAAATTAAACAAACACACTGTGAGACACACGGTAACTCCTGCATGCCTGCACAATCCAACCGGTGGATAACGATTCCTTGGATGTGTCTAAACCAGAGTGGGGTTCAGTGAGTATAAACTAGAGCGTGTGTTCAGTTATTTGTGTCTAAATTAAACCAGTTTGTTTTTGTCTCAACCAGAGTGTGTTTCAGTTAGTCCTGTCCAAACCAGAGTGTGTTTCAGTTAGTCCTGTCCAAACCAGAGTGTGTTTCAGTTAGTCCTGTCCAAACCAGAGTGTGTTTCAGTTAGTCCTGTCCAAACCAGAGTGTGTTTCAGTTAGTCCTGTCCAAACCACAGTGTGTTTCAGTTAGTCCTGTCCAAACCACAGTGTGTTTCAGTTAATCCTGTCTAAAGCAGAGTGTGTTTCAGTTAGTCCTGTCTAAAGCAGAGTGTGTTTCAGTTAATCCTGTCTAAAGCATTGTGTGTTTCAGTTAGTCCTGTCTAAAGTAGTGTGTTTCAGTTAGTCCTGTCTAAAGCGCAGTGTGTGTTTCAGTTAGTCCTGTCTAAAGCAGTGTGTGTTTCAGTTAGTCCTGTCTAAAGCAGAGTGTGTTTCAGTTAGTCCTGTCTAAAGCAGTGTGTGTTTCAGTTAGTCCTGTCTAAAGCAGAGTGTGTTTCAGTTAGTCCTGTCTAAAGCAGAGTGTGTTTCAGTTAGTCCTGTCTAAAGCAGTGTGTGTTTCAGTTAGTCCTGTCTAAAGCAGAGTGTGTTTCAGTTAGTCCTGTCTAAAGCAGTGTGTGTTTCAGTTAGTCCTGTCTAAAGCAGAGTGTGTTTCAGTTAGTCCTGTCTAAAGCAGTGTGTGTTTCAGTTAGTCCTGTCTAAAGCGCAGTGTGTGTTTCAGTTAGTCCTGTCTAAAGCAGAGTGTGTTTCAGTTAGTCCTGTCTAAAGCAGAGTGTGTTTCAGTTAGTCCTGTCTAAAGCATTGTGTGTTTCAGTTAGTCCTGTCTAAAGCAGTGTGTGTTTCAGTGAGTTGTGTCTTAGTGGTGTGTTTCCCAGGGTTAGTAGCAGGTGGTCTGCAGAGACGGGAGGATCATACAGAAGGTGGAAGGGATGATGTCTCTATCCTCCGTTTCTGAGAAAAAAACAACTTTTGGTGGATAAGAACACTATAGCACACACTATACACTACACACTACACACTACACACTATACACTTATATATACACTACACACTACACATACACTACATACTACACACAACACACTATATACTACACACACACTATACACTACACTATACATTACACACTACACATACACTACACACTTCACACTACACACACTTTTGGCGCCAGGATAGCGCAGTCTGTTGGGACTTTGCTTTGGAACCAGAAGGTCGCTGGTTGTACACACTTCATACTACACACTGCATACTACACACTACACACTGCATACTACACACTACACACTGCATACTACACACACTGCATACTACACACTACACACTGCATACTACACACACTGCATACTACACACTACACACTGCATACTACACACTACACACTGCATACTACACACACTGCATACTACACACACTGCATACTACACACTACACACTGCATACTACACACTACACTGCATACTACACACTACACACTGCATACTACACACACTGCATACTACACACTACACACTGCATACAACACACACTGCATACTACACACTACACACTGCATACTACACACACTTCATACTACACACTACACACTGCATACTACACACTACACACTGCATACTACACACACTGCATACTACACACTACACACTGCATACTACACACACTGCATACTACACACTACACACTGCATACTACACACACTGCATACTACACACTACACACTGCATACTACACACTACACACTGCATACTACACACACTGCATACTACACACTACACACTGCATACTACACACACTGCATACTACACACTACACACTGCATACTACACACTGCATACTACACACTACACACTGCATACTACACACTACACACTACACACTACACACTGCATACTACACACTACACACTGCATACTACACACACTGCATACTACACACTACACACTGCATACTACACACTACACACTGCATACTACACACACTGCATACTACACACTACACACACTGCATACTACACACTACACACTGCATACTACACACACTGCATACTACACACACTGCATACTACACACTACACACTACACACTACACACTACACACTACACAATACACACTTCATACTACACACTACGCACTACGCACTACACACTACCCACTACCCACTACCCACTACACACTACACACTACATATACTACACATTACACACTACACACACTGCATACTACATACTACACACTACACATAACACACTACACACTACACACTACACACTTCATACTACCCACTACATACTACGCACTACACACTGCATACTACACACTACACACTTCATACTACACACAACATACTAGACACAATATACTACACACTACACACTACATACTGCATACTACACACAAAAATAGGATACTCACACACTGCACTATTTACACAGCAGCAGACTTAGTTTGAATGCATCGATTGAACTTCCAACACTTTTGGCCGTGCAATAAAATGAATCATGTGGCCCTAAATATTTCATACTGCGAAGAGAGAAGAGAAAAAAGAGAGAAATGATCAAAGAGTGATGCAAATACACGGTGGGTCATCACCGCCCGCGCGTTAACGTGAAGCTAGCCGCCGCCGCCGCCGCTGCTGCATGCGTGCTACCGACGTCGAGGTGGTTGGTGCACCGAATTAAATCAGACGTTCCGGCGTAGCACTCGCTGGTCCGCGATGCTTTCTACTTCTTCTTCTGAACGTTTCACTCTAGCTAACCCCCCATCCCCCCCAATCCCCCCCCCCCCCCCCCCCCCCCCCCCCACCGTGCAAATGGAACCACACTCCGATGCCCAGAAGAAAAGGGGGGGAAATAAGCAGGGTTAAAATTAGACTTGATTTTTCTTCTTCTTCTTCTTCATCTTTTTTCTCCTTCTGGTTCATCTGTGATTAGCTAAAGATAGTGTACCGTTAAAAAAAACAAAAAAACAAAAAAAAACAACAACTACAACAACCCTGGATCCGAAACCTTGGGAGGAAAAATATTTAAAATCCACACACGCCAACGCAATCAAATCCCCACGCCGCCGCCGACGACAACAATGTGATGAATATTTAATGCATCCGTGAGTAGATGGTTAAAAAAACCCGCCCATGGAGTCCACATGGAGCTCCATTGGTTCTGAATCAGGGACATCCACGTGTGCGTCTGGGACAGCATATAAAGAATATACGTTTTGCGTTTTGGAACGTTTAATTCTGTGGGTCTTATGTGTGGGACATCGGAATCCCTCAGAGGGGGGATGTTTCGGTGAGAAACATTCGCTGTAGGAGAGAGAGAGAGAGAGAGAGAGAGAGAGAGAGAGAGAGAGAGAGAGGCCCACGGTGTGACAAACAAACCCTCAACCAAACGTCTCTCATCAAACACTTCCATTAGGAGTTTCACATGTGGTGTGGCGGCCGGCGAGAGTTCAAACCCAGGCTTGTTTATTTTGGATTTATTATATATTTCATCATCATTCGTCAATTCCCAAGCCGGTCGGTAAAACTGAAAAATACACATTAGCGCAAGCATGTACTAGAGAGGAGATGTCACATAACTAGATAATTAATACACACACATATACACACACACACACACACACACGCACACTCACACACACACGCACACTCACACACACACACACACACACACTTCACAAACACACACGCACTCACACACTCACACACACACACATACACATCTGCAAACACACCTACACACATGCATGTGCTGATTGCATACACACACACACACACACACACACACACACACACTCCATCTCTTTCAATACATTTTTTTATACCGCTAAAAAAAGATCGTCGGTTGAAGCTTTCCAATTAGCCACCGGGTGGTTTGTCAAGAGCAATTATATATAGTGGCTGAAATAATATTTTTAAAAACACTTACATGGCTTATTACACCGGCTTCTGGTGAAGACGAAGTGACTCAAGGCACGAGGTGACATAACATTGCATTAGTGGCGTCACTGTGTGGTACGGCAACACCACTGAACAGGACAAGAGAGCCATCCAGGCCGTCCATCCATCCAGAGGGCCGTGAGGACGGCGGAAAAGATCCTCGGGTGTGCACTTGCCTCCGTGCATGGAGGAGATTTTTAGGACCATATGTCGGAAGAAGAAGGCCATCTCCTTCACAAAGGGACCGCAACCTTTTAGAAAATTCATATTGCAGGAGGGGGGGGGGGGGGGGGAATCATCAGGGTAAGCATTCCATTGTACTGTAAAAATCTTGAATCTTGAGTCTTGAAATTGAACCACCACTTGCTTGGCACCATCTCTTCTCCCCCGGTTCAAGCAGGACTACCAGGTTCAAGGGCAGTTTTTTTGTATCCACAGGCAGTGGATGGGCCTACTGCTGAACTGCTGAGTGCTGCCACGATCATTACATTGTCATCCATATAACATTACACTACTATCATACACTGACATCTTTTTTTTGCTGGACTTTCTGGACTCATTACAGTGACTGCACCGTTCTGCACTGTATTTATGATGCTGCTG
Source organism: Muraenolepis orangiensis (assembly GCA_027704905.1). Taxonomy (NCBI): domain Eukaryota; kingdom Metazoa; phylum Chordata; class Actinopteri; order Gadiformes; family Muraenolepididae; genus Muraenolepis; species Muraenolepis orangiensis. The sequence goes on along the minus strand of CM051011.1, from coordinate 1,982,871 downwards.
CACTGCTGGCACTTGTAATGCTGTTCTACTGCTATACTGTTAAACTGGCCCTTATCTGTCATAAGTCTTTATTTTTATTGTTATTTTAAATGTGTAGGACTTGGAGTGGCACTAGAAGCAGAGCTAGAAGAGGTTCTTACCTGTCGGTAATTGTGTGAACAAAGCGAGTCGCCACTGAATATTCATAAAAAAACACTTGAGGCCCTCAGTAGAGCACATACCTCCGCCACACCAAAATGTCCCCTGTACTTGAGACCGATTTTGGCACAGATCCGGATCCAAATCCGGATCTGTGCCAAAATCG
>CM051011.1:1957567-1972567 GCA_027704905.1 Muraenolepis orangiensis | reverse complement strand
AATTCATGAACTACTTACGTTTTCTCATAATGTACCCCTTTTCAACGATGAATTCAATGAATGTGAATGTGTTTAAGAGCTCCCCAGCACAACGCGCGGGCCGAACCATTTATAAATGTGCCTTTTCTTTAACAGCATATAGAGAGGAATGAACAACATAAACAACCACAACAAACGCAGCAGCAGCAGCAGCAGCAGCAGCAGCAGCAGCAGCAACGCAAACGATGACTCCAAGGCCACTTAAAGATGCCGCCGCCACCGCCGCTGCTGCTATACATTTGAAAAGTGGCATAGCGTAATGGGCTGGCGTTGGCCCTTTTGTGTGCGTCGTCTGCCGGATGCCCGGGAAGATGTCAGAGAGAGAGAGAGAGAGAGAGAGAGAGAGAGAGAGAGAGAGAGAGAGAGAGAGAGAGAGAGAGAGAGAGAGAGAGAGAGAGAGAGAGAGAGAGAGAGAGAGAGAGAGAGACACACACCCACACAGAGAGAGAGAGAGAGAGAGAGAGAGAGAGAGAGAGAGAGAGAGAGAGAGAGAGAGAGAGAGAGAGAGAGAGAGAGAGAGAGGAGCAGCCTAGAGAGGCACTTGTTCCATTGTTTCCCTGAGATGAAGGCAAAGGCAGCCTCGTCTCTGAGGATTCAAACCCTTGCCCCCTGTGCTGAGCTGCTTTTACTTCTCACAGCTCAACCCTCCAACACTTGTGTGTTGTGGCAAAGAAGAAAAAAGACATTTAGCGTTGTCTGCCGCGCTGTTATGTTTACTGTGCGATACGGCGGTGTTTGCTATGGTATATACTGAATTGACTGTGTGATACTGCAGTATTTACAGTGTTTACGGCGTGATACTGCAGTATTTACTGTGGTATATACAGTATGTACTGTGTGATACTGCAGTATTTACTATGGTATATATACCGTTTTTACTGTGTGATACTGCAGTATTTACTATGGTATGTATACCGTTTTTACCGTGTGATACTGCAGTATTTACTATGGTATATATACCGTTTTTACTGTGTGATGCTGCAGTGTTTACTGTGGTATATTACTACTTACTGTGTGATACTGCAGTATTTACTATGGTATATACTGTATTTTATGTGTGATACTATAGTATTTACTATGGTATATACAGTATTTACTGTGTGATACCGCAGTATTTACTATAGTATATACAGTATTTACTGTGTGATACTGCATTATTCACTATGGTATATATACCATTTCTACTGTGTGATACTGTAGTATTTACTATTGTATGTACATTATTTACTGTGTGATCCTGCAGTATTTACTATGGTATATACAGGTATATATATATATATAGGTATATACATCATTTGTGATACTGCACTATACAGTATTAACTGTGGTACTATCATGTTTACTGCTGTGCTGTAGTATTTAATATTCACTGTGGCCATATTACTGCAAAGTGAAGTATTGACTGTGGCATATATTAAGTGTGATACTGCAGTATATAGTATTTCCTGCGGTACCGACATATTCACTGTGTGATACTGCAGTATGCAGTATTTACTGTGGTACTATCATGTTTACTGCTATACTGTAGTATTTAATATTCACTGTGTGGTCATATCTACTATGTGATCCTGCAGCATGTAGAATTTACTGTGGTTCTGCGGTAATAAAGTAATTTTCAATATACTGTAGTATTTAATATTCACTGTGGTCTATATTTTTACTGTGGGACTGTACATTCAAACTGAGCTTGTTCAGGAAGCTGCCCTCCGACCTTTGTTCATCGCGGCCTGTTCATCGAAAGTTTTTCTCTCTTTGTTTGATCTTTCTCCAACTGGCTGCTGCCATCGGCATGTGTCTCCAACACACCTCACATCTCAACTCACCTCGCTCCAGCTGTTCATTCAGATCCAGCCCGACGGCCGGGTAAACGAAACAAATCGATAAACTTTAGTTCCCATTTTGCCCGCCTTCAAGCCCCATCAGTCGTCGGCCTTCAAGGATAATAACCATTTTGTGTGCGTTTGTGTGTGTTCTGTTTGACTATGGGTGATCTGACTGAATTCCTAAACCTAACCAAGTAGTTGTGTAACCTAAACCTAACATAGTAGTTATGTTATCTAAAAGCTCACCTAGTAGTTGTGTTACCTAAACCTAACCCACTAGTTGTGTTACCAAAACATAACCCACTAGTTGTGTTACCTAAACATAACCCACTAGTTGTGTTACCTAAACATAACCCACTAGTTGTGTTACCTAAACCAAACCCACTAGTTATGTTACCTAAACATAACCCAGTTGTTGTGTTACCTAAACATAACCCAGTAGTTGTGTTCCCAAAACCTAACCTGATAGTTATGTTACCTAAACCTAACAAAGTAGTTGTGTTACCTAAACATAACCCAGTAGTTGTGTAACTTAAACCTAACCAAGTAGTTGTGTTACCTAAACATAACCCTGTAGTTGTGTTACTTAAACATAACCCAGTAGTTGTGCTACCTAAACATAACCCAGTAGTTGTGTTACCTAAAACCAACCAAGTAGTTGTGTAACCTAAACCTAACATAGTAGTTGTGTTATCTAAAAGCTCACCTAGTAGTTGTGTTACCTAAACCTAACCCACTAGTTGTGTTACCAAAACATAACCCACTAGTTGTGTTACCTAAACATAACCCACTAGTTGTGTTACCTAAACATAACCCACTAGTTGTGTTACCTAAACATAACCCAGTAGTTGTGTTACCTAAAACCAACCAAGTGGTTGTGTTGACCTAACCAAGCCAAACTGCAACTGCAGGAGAACACCCCAAAGAAAACAATAAGTCAGCTAAGTCTAAAAATAACTTAGGACACAACCCCCCCCCCCCCCCCCTCGGTCTCCAGGGTGGAGGTCCTGTGTTTGACTGGTTTGGTCCACCACCACTTCCTCCCTGCTATGTACTTGATGTCCATCTTTATCACTACCTCGTCTGACTTCCTGAAGTCTTTCTGGCGGACAACCTGGAGAACCGGAGACACCGACTCTTCCCGGCAGACACACAACACAGCCGGGGGAGTTGTGTACTGTTCGTACCGCCGCACCCCCCCACCACGGTGAGTGAGTGTGTGTTTGTGTTTGATCTTTGGGTTCGGTGGGTTCACGGGGGGGATGAGATGAGAACCCGGCGGAGAGGCCTGCCGGCGGGGAGGCCTGGTGTGACGGCGTGCCGTACCGGACCCTCCGCGGGGGTCCTGCTCCTGGGTTTCTCATTAGTCCACAGCGGGGTTTTTTTTTTTTGTTTCTCTTCGAGGGCTGACCGTCATGACCCCCGCCGGTTGTCGAACCACGGCGGCCCCTGTCTGGGGGTACACACACACACACACACACACACATACACACAAGACACATCTCGTGGTTGACCTCTCAAACCCTCCAGCCAACCGCAAGGGGAGCAGGGGTGGATCAGGAGCCGCTCCTGCTGGGTGGATGACTCCCATGGCAGTCCCCAGTCCAGCCCTATAGCCCAAGGCTCACAGTCTTGCCGTAAGTCCATCCCTAAATAGCTTCCCCTCCGTTTTTTTAAAGGTCACCTCACAGTCTTATATTTGGTCAATTTAGGGGGTTGTAGGGGCCGCATTATTATTTCACGGGATATATATATTTATAATATTAATAATAATAATAATAATAATAATGATGATGATGACCTCGGCTGGCCGTTATGGCCCTGTGTGTACGTCCGACCCTGTACGCACGTACAGAGATGATTCTGAGCATGACTAATGCGCTACGACCACGCTCTGTGTATTTCACGGGGCGGAATCACTTTCGGCGGAGGAGGAGGTCCGCATTCACACCGCCACCACGGTATGGTAATGTCCAATTAAAAGTGGCCTGCTCTCCATTAATAATGGAGAGGAGCGTCAGCGGTCTAAATCTTCCGAGTGTTCATTGGTGAGTTAATTGCAACTAACAACTCCTCGTTTCAAACTCCTCTTGCGGAGGGTGGAGGTGGTGTCGTAGATGAAGATGGTGATTGGAGGTCATGGTGCAGATGGTGGTGGAGATGGGGTTGGAGGTCATGGTGCAGATGGTGGTGGAGATGGGGTTGGAGGTCATGGTGCAGATGGTGCTGCAGATGGGGGTGGGGGTTGTGGTGCAAATGGTGTTGGAGATAGTGGTGGAGGTCGTGGTGGAGGTTGTGTTGGAAATGGGGATGAGTGGTGGAGGCCGTGGTGCAGATGGTAGTGGAGGTCGTGTTGGAGATGGTGGTGGAGTTCATGTTGGAGGTGGAGATGGTGGTGGAGGTTGTGGTGCAGATGGAGATGGTGGTAGAGGTCATGTTGGAGATGGAGATGGTTGTGGAGAATGGTGTGGGTGGTGTTGGGTTTGGTGGTGGTGGTGGTAGTAGTGTGGTATTGGTAATAGTGGTGATAGCGGTGGTGGTAGTGGTGATAGTCGTGACAGTAGTAGTGGTGATAGTGGTTGTGGTGGTAGTGGTGATAGCAAGGGTAGCGATAATGGTGGTCATGGTGATAGTGGTGGTAGAAGCTATGATAGTGGTGGTGGTGGTGGTGGTGGTGGTGGTAGTGGTGATAGGGATGGTAGTAGTGATGATAGTGGTGGTAGAAGCTATGATAGTGGTGGTGGTGGTGGTGGTATTGGTGATGGTGGTGGTGGTGGGGGTAGTAGTGACAGTAGTAGTGGTGATAGTGGCGGTGGTAGTGATGATAGCAAGGGTAGTGATAGTGGTGGTAGTGGTGGTGATAGTGGTGGTGGGGGTGGTCGTGGTGATAGCCGGGGTAGTGATAAGGCAGTTAGTGGTAGTGGTGGTGACTGGTGGTGGGCATGCGGCCGTGTGCAGGGTAATCCGAGGTGAAGGCGAGATGAGTAATCGGGTCTCCGTCTCGAAGGCCTCCAAGCGTGAGCGGTGAACAGTGTTGATTCTGGCGCCGGGAGGGGCAGGACGAGACGGAGCAGGGGGTGGCGGCGGCAGTGGTAGCGGTGGAGGTATTACAGAGATGTTACCCGGGAAGAGGCTACTACCTCCGTAATGTATTTACTGTCTAATTTGTGTCTCGGAGAGAGAGCCATATATCCTGTTTAGGCCTGACAGCGCTCCTCCCCCACTCCGCCGAGCTCCGCCGTGATTGGCCGGCGACCCGGGCCCTGCTGTGCTGATTGATGGGCCTGTCAAGGTGCCTCGCTCCCCACAGAACGGGCCGGGGCCGGGGAAACTCAATCACGCGAAAACCTGGTTAATATCCCGTTCACGCTACTCGGAGGTGTTCTTTATTGCGCTGCCGTTATGAGTATCGCTTTCCGTTTCCTGTGTCGTCGTTTCCTTTTTTTCCCTCTCTCTCTCTCTCTCTCTCTCTCTCTCTCTCTCTCTCTCTCTCTCTCTCTCTCTCGCTCTCTCTCTGTTCTTCTTCATGCGAAAGTGCTGTAATACCATCTCATTATGACATAACTACACGCTGTTTGCCACCCACCCTCTTCCCCCCTTCCCCTTTCCGGGGCTAGGCCGCTCGGTCGATGCCTCACAGAAGGGAAGCGTTGAGATTAGTCACGTGGCGTCACATTCTGTAAGTAAGTCTCGCGTTTGGTGGCGTCCTTCCAGAAGTCTCGAGTTTAGCCGGGTAGTTGCCGGGTTCCCGAAAGGGTCTAAGGTCAAATATCGGCGATCCCCGACACGTTTGTGGGTGTTCCAGAAAGAAACAACAACATGCTCTTCTAGAAATATCCCGATTTGAAGAAGAACTCAAAGTGGCACGTCAAACACGAGCTAAAAACACCATCGTTGTCTGTGGAAAACTTTTTGTAGCATGTGATTGTAGTCTGCGAACACCAAGCGATCCACGAGTCCATTCTTTCTGCATGACAGCGGCTGCGACTATACCTGTCAAGAATAAACAAACACATGAATCAATGAATAAGGGATGGATGACTGAGGGTGAATGAATGCTCCTTAATGGCCCTGTCTCTCTCCATTCTCTCTGTTCACCTGCTGAACGTCCACTCGGATCAAAAAGTCTCGTAAAAACTCCGAGCAGAGAGAAAATTGTACAGCTCAATCTAGTCTTTGCTGACCTTTTTGAGAGAAGCCTTGGAGATAAACAACAGAGCCACGCAGGCTCTGTAAACCACCGGGTCCAGAAAGAGGAAAAACACTCACGGTGGATATTGCCTTCATCCCAGCAGCTCACGAAAAAATAAGACAAAAATCCATTTTTTTGCCTCGGTTTTTTTAATCAAATATAATAACTGCAAAGATGGTATCGTCAACACCAACAAAAAAAAAACACCCCAGTGTTTGTTTTTTTTTAATTAAAATGTTTCCCGTCAATACTCAAAATACACAAATACACAATACACAATACACAAAAAGGCAAATCACACACGCATGTCGTCGTGCGACAGTTTAGCTCGAGTGTTCCCCTGTTCTCAGATGAGTGGTTGTTTAGCCTAGCCTTGGTGCAGGCACACCAGACACATCTGCGCGGTGTGAAGTGTCGTGAACGCCTCTGTGTTGTCATTGTGTGACGCTTATGAGTATGAGTCGACAGCGAGAGCTCGCCGTCTGCCAGGAGCCATCAATGGTTCAGTACTTCGGTAAGTAGGTCTCGCTGTCGTCTCTTCACAGGCCAAGGTTCTAGCCTATGGCCCATAGTATTATGTATTATGTTAGTTCTCTAGTCTACCGGTTAAATTACCTTATTGTAAGTCGATTTGGACAGTACTCACAGATAGTTCCCCTTACATCCGTGTGATCCACCCCAAACCACAACTCCTCCTCCATCCTCCATCTCCTCCACCTCCTCCTCACCCCCAAGCTCTGGGGGGGGCGGAAAGGGAGGGAGGGAGGGTGCGAGAGAAGTCACCAGATCACCAAAAACAACCTGGAAAGCGCGGCAACGGCGACAAGTCCAACCCGTCAGCTGTGATTCCGCGTGGCGGTTAAGGAGACCTCCCTCTCTTCTCTTCTCTTCTCTTCTCCTCCCCCACCCCCTGCCCCCTCCTCCCTCTCTCCAATGCCCCGGAACCTTGTATGATTCATGAGCGCGTGACGGCGGGACGTCCGCTCCTAATTGGCGGCGCGGAGAGGGAAGCTGATCACAGCCGCCGCTCCGACGGGGTCGCTCTGCCGGTCCCCTTTCTACTGCCTCTTCACAGGCACATCAAAGGGCCCCGTTCGGATAATGAATGCTCTTTATTTCCCCTTCCCTCCGCTGCTGCCTCCCTCCCTCCATGTGGTGAGACTCTATTATCAGGGTGATCGTATCCCTCTACGACTTCAAATCCTGATATCCTCTCGGAGACTTCTCTGGCATATTCCTGGCAACAATAGGGGGGCGTTAACAAACAAACAAAAGCGAACGGCGATAGCATTGCTCCTAACGAGATGATCTAATGTTCCCCCGCTGCCTTGTCCCAAGCTCTTGTTTCTCAGAAGCTCCGAATCAGAAAGCTCTCTGTGTTATCACGTTCATATAAAAGCGTGTGAGAGAGAGAGAGAGAGAGAGAGAGAGAGAGAGGAGAGAGAGAAGAGAGAGAGAGAGAGAGAGAGAGACATAGGCAGAGGGTTGAGAGAGAGAGAGAGACATAGGCAGAGGGTTGAGAGAGAGAGAGAGAGAGGGAGAGAGAGACAACAATGCAACAGTGCATTCAAAGATGTCCCACTAACCCATTATACTGTATGTCTGCAACCCACTCAGCGGCCATCGTCGACTGACCCCTGCCCTGACCCTACCAGCCTCTGGAGATATAACCATAGAACTCTCAGAGGCTTGTTAGGAAGGAACGGCACTTATGACTGCTGGTGACTAGTAGTTCCTCTCTCCTACCTATTGTTGACTGACCCCCTTGCAATGTAATGTAATGTAGGTTATTCTAATTATGAACATGTATGTCTGTCTATTCTATGATTATGGCTTGACCTGTTGAATGGCCTTATTGTAAGTATAATCTAAAGGTTTTAATCCTCTTTATTGGTCACACACAGTGAAATGATTTGATCTGTATTTAACCCATCATAGTATTAGGAGCAGTGGGCAGAAATTGTATATACAGCACCCGGGGAGCGGTGTAGGTGCCTCTGGTGCCTTGCTCAAGGGCAACTCGGCAGTGCTCATGTGTTTCGAGGACTTGAACTGGCAACCTTCCAGTTCCCAAGCCAAATCCCTACTGACTGAGCTATCCTGCATATCCTGCATATCCCAATGAATGACTGTATGAAAAATTACTGTAATATATGTAATGTAATGTTATGTACTGTACTGTTATGTAATGTAATGTAATGTACTGTTACATTATGTTATGTTATGTTATGTTACTGTACTGTACTGTACTGTTCTGTAATGTAATGTAATGTAATGTAATGTAATGTTATGTTATGTTATGTTATGTTATGTTATGTTATGTACTGTACTGTACTGTACTGTACTGTACTGTACTGTACTGTACTGTACTGTACTGTACTGTACTGTTATGTGAAGCCCTTTGAGATGGTGACCGTGATTAAGGGGTTGTAGAATCACAGCTGACACTTGACTTGACTCTCATACGATATCTCCGCCTCTCTCTCTTCCCACCCCCCCACCCCCACCTCCCCCACCCCCCCCCCCCCCCACTTCCTGCGCAAGACGTGGTAGGAAACCCGGGCAGTCGCTCCTCCTAGACGTGTGCTCCAGGTGCAATTCCCAAGAGAACACTAGAACCTCAGAACAGCTCAGCGGGGAGCCAGCGGGGGGCCAGCGAGCCTCATCGGGGTAACATGCAATTAATCACATCCTCGGAAGCGGCAGCAGCGACACAGATCATAAAACCTGGATGGTCCTGTGTTTGTTTCCACATATGAAGTGCCAGCGACGGCAACAGACGTGCTCTCTCTCTCTCTCTCTCTCGCTATAAGTCACGCAAAGTGGCGGTAATGGTTTGGGTCGTTATTTTCTCATTAAGAAGTTGTTCAAACAAGTTACCGGAGTGTTGTTCTGGTTCTAGTGTGTGTCAGATAAGATGAATATCCGTCTGGAATTATTATATTATTCTTCGTTTTATTATTGTTGTTATCCTTCATCCAAAACCCGTCAAAGACATATCTTAATCGACTATGGTAACACGTCTTAATTGACTAATATAATAATACACAATAAACACAAACGTTATCAGTAATTTCTATTTCATTTTCCACTGCCATGAAAAGGTTTCACTGAAAGACTCCATCTGTGTGGTCTGTCCTCTCTCTCTATCTCTCTCTATGTATCGATCTGTTTATCCCAAACCAACCCATCTCAGTCCGTCCGTCCACATCTATCTGAGAGTATCTCCATTTATCTCCATATCTATCTGTCTGTCTGTTGATCTGTTGGTCTGTCTGTCGGCCTGTCGGCCTGTCTGTCCTGTCTGTCTGTCGGCCTGTCGGCCTGTCTGACGGTCTGTCTGTCTGTCTGTTCGTCCTTCCGTCTAAAAACGCAGACACAAGCGGAAAAAACATGTATACAAAAAGTAAACTCCACCACGTGGTCCTGTTGAGCCAGAATGGCTTGTGTTCGCAGCAGTGTGTGTGTTAAACAGATGGGCTGATTTAGGTTTGATTATCCCACCATCAGCCCACCGGGGATGGATGGGCGGAGGCTGTTCTTGAATTGAACCTCATCCAAACACAAAACTATTTATTCAACTCACTTCCCGCTGGCTCTGGTGGGCCAACTGAAACTAAACAACAACAACAAAGAAACAACAACAGCAACCACACACACATCACTGGCACAACGTAGTCCCAAATTGATTGTTCTATCATCATTAGGAAAGTTTTAGCAATAATATTCACTTGTAGTCACCTTTTAAAGGTCGATAGTATAATCATGCAGAAGGTGGAAGAGATGATGGCGATAGAGAGAGAGAGAGAGAGAGAGAGAGAGAGAGAGAGAGAGAGAGAGAGGAGAGAGAGAGAGAGAGAGAGAGGGGCTGATGAAGATGAAGGACGGGAGAAGCATGAGGACGAAGAGAGGGGAGGAAGAGGAGGGAGGAGCATCCCTCCATTATCTTGTCTTCGTACATCGTCACGTGGGAAAAGGGGTGGTATTTTCCCTCCTTTTCCCCTCCTTACTCCCCGCATTTAGAACATCTCAACCGTATTACAAGTTAAGGCGTGATCAGGGATTCTCGCCGTGTGTTTTAGCCACTTAGAGCTCATGAAATATTTCCCAGGGTGCGGCGATGCAGCCAAATGTGGCGAAGGGGGTGGTGGGTCGTCCTGGCCCGTCCATTAGACGTCCCGTCAGCGGACACGCACACGCACACACACACACACACACACACACACACACACTGGGACGAGGGGGAACACCCGATCCTCCTCCTCCGGGTTCTCCTGAAGAACAAGCACTCTGCCGGGAATCTTCAGGCACACGCCAAAGACGTAGAATGTGATGCGGTAATGATGCGAACCATCCTATTGAAAGACTACAACACTCCATCCACCTGTCTGTCTGTCTGTCTGTCTGTCTGTCTGTCTGTCTGTCTGTGTATCTGTCCGTCCGTACGTCTCTGTATGTCTGTCTGTTTGCCTGTCTCTCTATCTTGTCTGTCTTGTCTGTTTGTCTGTCAGTTTGTCTGTCTGTTTGTCTGTCTGTCTGTCTGTCTGTCTGCCTGTCTGTCGGTATCTGTCTGTCCATACGTCTCTGTATGTCTGTCTGTCTGTATGTCCGTCTCTGTCTGTGTTTCGGTGTGAGTGTGTGTGTATCTGTCTGTCTGTGTGTCTGTCTGCCTGTCTGTGTGTCTGTGTGTCCTTCTTTGTCTGTGTGTCTGTGTGTCCGTCTCTGTCTGTGTCTCTTTGTCTGTCTGTGTGTCTGTGTGTCTGTCTGTCCTGACTATCACACTTCCTTCCATCCTAAACACAGCACATAGACACAACACACCTTTAGGCTGTTTAGTGGGAAGTCTTTGACAGACAGGCTGATTTGGGTTTGATTATCCCAGCATGTGACTCGGTCGGTTCATAGACTATCATACTACTGTCTATCCCTGCTTTACATTGAGAACAACAACAACAATCACCAACATTCACACAATACGCCATAGAGAGAGAGAGAGAGAGGCGATATGCAGATTGCTGGCCTGGTTTCCATACTCCCTGATTTGGAGGCGGCTCATCTCTGGAGGGTGGAGAGTGGGTGGGGGTGGGATTTTGTTTAGATGTTGAGCGCTTTTGCTTCTCTCTCTCTCTCTCTCTCTCTCTCTCTCTCTCTCTCTCTCTCTCTCTCTCTCTCTCTCTCTCTCTCTCTCTCTCTCACACTATCTCTCACGCTTTCTCTCCCTTTCTCTCGCTTTCTATTCTCTCTCTCTCTCTCTCTCTCTCTCTCTCTCTCTCTCTCTGCTCTCTCTCTCTCTCTCTCTCTCTCTCTGTCTTTAAACTCTAATTTCCTGTCATTATCGCTTGCCCCCAGATGATTGGCCGACGTTAAACCAATCATGATAAGTGATTTGTCCTAATGTTTCTACAAAATGCACGACGTATAGGCTAATGTTGCGGATGTATACGCTTATGTTACGGATGTATAGGCTAATGTTGCGGATGTATAGGCTAATGTTGCGGATGTATAGGCTAATGTTGCGGCTGTATAAGCTTATGTTGCGGATGTATTGGCTAATGTTGCGGCTGTATAGGCTTATGTTGCCGATGTATAGGCTAATGTTCGGGATGTATAGGCTTATGTTGCGGCTTTATAGGCTAATGTTCGGGATGTATAGGCTTATGTTGCGGATGTATAGGCTAATGTTGCGGATGTTTAGGCTAATGTTGCGGATGTATAGGCTAATGTTGCGGATGTATAGGCTAATGTTCGGGATGTATAGGCTAATGTTGCGGATGTATAGGCTAATGTTGCGACTGTATAGGCTTATGTTGCCGATGTATAGGCTAATGTTCGGGATGTATAGGCTAATGTTGCGGCTGTATAGGCTAATGTTGCGGCTGTATAGGCTTATGTTGCGGCTGTATAGGCTTATGTTGCCGATGTATAGGCTAATGTTCGGGATGTATAGGCTAATGTTGCGGATGTATAGGCTAATGTTGCGGATGTATAGGCTAATGTTGCGGATGTATAGGCTAATGTTGCGGATGTATAGGCTAATGTTGCGGCTGTATAAGCTTATGTTGCGGATGTATAGGCTAATATGTTGCGGCTGTATAGGCTTATGTTGCCGATGTATAGGCTAATGTTCGGGATGTATAGGCTAATGTTGCGGATGTATAGGCTAATGTTGCGGCTGTATAGGCTTATGTTGCCGATGTATAGGCTAATGTTCAGGATGTATAGGCTAATGTTGCGGATGTATAGGCTAATGTTGCGGCTGTATAGGCTTATGTTGCCGATGTATAGGCTAATGTTCGGGATGTATAGGCTTATGTTGCGGCTGTATAGGCTAATGTTGCGGCTGTATAGGCTTATGTTGCGGCTGTATAGGCTTATGTTGCGGATGTATAGGCTAATGTTGCGGCTGTATAGGCTTATGTTGCCGATGTATAGGCTAATGTTCGGGATGTATAGGCTAATGTTGCGGATGTATAGGCTAATGTTGCGGATGTATAGGCTAATGTTGCGGCTGTATAGGCTTATGTTGCCGATGTATAGGCTAATGTTCGGGATGTATAGGCTAATGTTGCGGATGTATAGTCTAATGTTGCGGATGTATAGGCTAATGTTGCGGATGTATAGGCTAATGTTGCGGCTGTATAGGCTTATGTTGCCGATGTATAGGCTAATGTTCGGGATGTATAGGCTAATGTTGCGGATGTATAGGCTAATGTTGCGGCTGTATAGGCTTATGTTGCCGATGTATAGGCTAATGTTCGGGATGTATAGGCTTATGTTGCGGCTGTATAGGCTAATGTTGCGGCTGTATAGGCTTATGTTGCGGCTGTATAGGCTTATGTTGCCGATGTATAGGCTAATGTTCGGGATGTATAGGCTAATGTTGCGGATGTATAAGATATATATGTATAAGATAAGATGTAGAAGATAAGTTAAGCAGAGTGTTGTCCGATCATGAAGCAAACGTGAAATACTAAAGACTTCGGAGTCTTGACCGGAAAGGGAATGTTGCGGACTGACTTTACGCTCAACAAAATCGTATTATTCAAATTACTTTAAATCACAATGTCAATGCAAAATAACTAGAGGGCACTCAGTAGAGCACATACCAAAAAGTCTCCTGGACCCTGATTCGGTCCTGGATCTATGCCATCAAATGTTCCTTGGCCCATAAGTAATGTAATCACCAAGTTTTGTCCAATTCGGTACAAAACTTTTTGCGGTTCATCTTCGAGGTTATTAAAATGTAAAATATGAGATGCATCATGCTAGGTGATATTGAGCCCTTAAAACCATATTTTTAATGAAGCCTGGCTATCAACCAATCAGGTTCTAAATTAATATTGGTTGGATAATATTGGCTAGATAGTGGATGGATATTGGATGAATATAAAACAAGAAATTGTAGTGACTAAAAATAATATTACTAAATAATATTTAGTTTCAGCAGTATAAAATCGCACATCTTTAGTCACCACTTTTCATTGCTTTGCCAAAACATAAGTGAAGCGCTAACTGGTGCTGCACAGCACTTAATAAGAAGTAAGTGACCTGGAAGTGATTATTTTTCGGCGAAATGTGGGAAAATTAAAATCATGTCTTCACTTTAACAATTTAATCTGACTTATGGTTGTTGTTATTGTTCTGCTTCTCCCTGTCGGCCTCTTGATATTTTTCTATTTCCAGCGAGTTAGCAGCATATGCTAACTCCACGACTTCACCATGTGTCTGCACAATATTTTAATATTCCCAGAGAGGCAGTGATTTTAAATAGAATACAGATACAGTTCCTTGTAAACTACAATTAGGCACCGCACTGCCAAGTTTTACTGCAGGGGTTTATTGTGTCAAACTTTTTTGCTGGCAGACTCCCAACGCGGTGCTACGGTCATGTTGCACATAACTGTAGCACCGTTATGTGCTACATTTCCAGTTATATTTGGCTAGTTCAGCCTGACGTGCAAAGTTGCTTTGGATGAAAGCTCTGCTAAAAGTAAACGTATGTCACTCTGGCAAACATAAGGTAGCACTTATGTAGCAGACACCTAGCACAGTGCTAATGTGGCGTGTCCTAAACTTCAGTTAGAGTTGAAGCTGTTAAAACTTCAGTTAGTAGACAACTGCGAGTGCAGCGCAAATGTGATGTGTGTCTCTCTGGTAAATGTCAGCAGACCTGGCACAGTTGCTAATGTTGCCGGCACACCATGGCTATCTGCTCTGTGCTGCCAGTCTCTCAGAGACCGGGCCTGGTCCATCCTTGGACGAGAGACCGGATGGTGCTGGTTGAAATGTTGGAGGGCCAGTAGGGGGTGCTCATACATCTGGCCTCTGGATGTAAGACCACCAAGAGCCCCAGGATGGAGATGGGGGCTGTCATGGAAAACTTACACTTAGGTTTGATGGTTAGAGACAAGATGGAGGAAACACCTTGAAAATATTACTCAGTTGATTCTGATAACAACATAATTGCAGAATAAAATAAGTGATCCTGAGGTCAGTCTCCAGAATGAACACTAAAGCAAAACGTGTGTGTGCATAGTGTTTTGTTTCTCAAGGAAGGCGTTCTGCCTTTAAGGGGAAGCTTCTCCTGATTAGCTCCTGTGAGCTGACACTGTCTGTCTTACCCAATTGCTACTATGGATACAAGACATCAGGTACTAACCTCTTAGTGATGGCCTGCAGAACATTACCTTGCACAGAGCTCTGTCTCTTCAAAGAGCACTGTCCATTCAGATGAGACGGTCAGAGGCCGAGGTCCTGACCCCCTGTGGTCACTATTGGTCCTTTGGCGCTCGTGGTGGGAGTAGGGGTGCTAACCTCGGTGTCCTGGCTAAATTCCCAACCTGGCTCATGGACCAACATGGCCCCCCTAATCGTGGCCCCCTCTCTCTAATTGGATTGATTCATTCCTCACCCCTCCTGTGCTGAGCATTCAGACTCTCTGGTAAA
>CM051011.1:1942567-1947567 GCA_027704905.1 Muraenolepis orangiensis | reverse complement strand
TAAGAGTACCAAAACAATAGGGGTTAAGGGGGTGTTTTTTTTATTTATGCCACGTGTTTAACTCTCGAGGGAAAACTTGGGACAAAGGCAGTCAGGATGTTTCCGGTAAGGGAACGAAATTTATCATCGAAGGAGTCGAACCCCAAAAAAACATAAGAGTTGTATAACAGTAGGAAAGAAAGAAAAAAAGAAAAAAGCCTGCATTTCTGTCGTCCTTTCAACTTGCCAGAATGTTAAAAAAATCACTGCCGCCTTTTCTTATGACCTTGAAGTGTTGTTGCTTTACCTCCGGCTCATCTAAGGAAACATTCCTGTGAGTTGATGTTTATCTCCTAAACATAAGCAGCTCCAAAGAACTGGCACACTCCAAGTTCTAAAATGCGTGTTTATTTGACCTTCATGTTTCTAAGTTCAAATCTTTGAGTTTTTGATATACTTTATCATCATCCTCTGCATTCAACCGAACCCGAGTGAGGAACAGCGGGTTGTCACAAATGGCTGACAGCGATGGCCTTGCCTTGCTTAAGGGCAGGGCAGGGCAGGAATGGAAGGAGTGTTACCTTGCATATGTGTTGTGGGTGTGGGAGGAAACGACAATTCAGAAAACGATCCTGGGTTTCGAAATCCCAGGACCAACCACCATGTACCGTGCTTCCCGAGGAACTAGCAACTCCAAGAGAACCTTTGTCAACCTTTCTTCACATTAACCAACTACATTACCTTACAGTCATTTAGCAGACGCTTTTATCCAAAGCGACTTACAATAGTGTGTTTCAACAAAGGAAGGTAAGAGAACAACACGTCACCAGAAGTCAAAAGTGCATTTAATTTCTAACAAGTCTCCAATAACTGAACCAGTGCTCAGGTAGAAGTACAATAAGTCCAGGCAAAAGTACAGTAAGTTGGCAAACAATATAGAACAATATCTAGAACAATATCTACCTATCTATAATATAGAATCTACTTAGATAATCGACTTAGCGCTACGAGGATGGATCCGGGGACTAAGTAAAACAACTTTTATGCATTTCGCAAAAGTATTTGCAAAAGGGAAATCGTGTCAGGGTTCAGAATGTGACATAACTGCACATATGATTGAAAGACAAAAAAAAAACGGTAAAGATAACTCTCTCTCATAGGTGGTTGCGATTGGGCAGTTTACCCGTACTGAGTGCTCAACCACTCAACCATCCCAACCACTTACATAACACGCCGTCAAGCTGCATTCACACATGGTCTATAATCAGTCCCTGAATCACATTGTGCTATATTTGTTTGTATATTCTAGTATATGTATGTATATATATATATATATATATATATATATATATATATATATATATATATATATGTTTGTATGGTCTTAGTGTGTGTGTGTGTGTGTGTGTGTGTGTGTGTGTGTGTGTGTGTGTGTGTGTGTTTCAGAAATCATGTTTGTTTGGTCTCAGTGTGTGTGTGTGTGCGTGTGTGTGTGTATGTGTGTGTGTTACAGAAGTCATGTTTGTGCGGTCTCAGTGTGTGTGTGGGTGCGTGTGTGTGTGTGTGTGTGTGTGTATGTGTGTGTGTGTGTGTGTGTGTGTATGTGTGTGTTACAGAAGTCATGTTTGTGCGGTCTCAGTGTGTGTGTGTGTTACAGACGTAATGTTTGTGTGGTCTCAATGTGTGTGTGTGTGTGTGTTCCAGACGTCATGTTTGTGTGGTCTCAATGTGTGTGTGTGTGTGTTCCAGACGTCATGTTTGTGTGGTCTCAGTGTGTGTGTGTAACAGACGTAATGTTTGTGTGTGTGTGTGTGTGTGTGTGTGTGTGTGTTAAAGACATAATGTTTGTGTGCTCTCAGCAACGCAAGGCTGCACTTTTTAAAAATAAAACCTTCCGAATAATTAACGCAACGCAACCTCCCCCCCAAACTCCCCCCCCCCCCCCCCGCTAATGCTACTGCAAGCTATGTGTGTGAGAGAGAGAGAATGACTGTGTATGTGCTTGTTTGCTTGTGTGTGTGATTGTGAAATAGAGAGCGAGAAAGAGAGAGAGAGAGAGAGAGAGAGAGAGAGAGGGAGAGAGAGAGAGAGAGAGAGAGAGAGAGAGAGAGAGAGAGAGAGAGAGAGAGAGAGAGAGAGAGAGAGAGAGAGAGAGACTCTGTGTGTGTGTGTGTGTGTGTGTGTGTGTGTGTGTGTGTGTGTGTGTGTGTGTGTGTGTGTGTGTGTGTGTGTGTGTGTGAGAGAGCGAGAGAAAGAGTGACAGTGTGGGTGGGGGTGGGTTGGTGGGTGGGTGTGGGTGTTCATATATCTGCACGCTAATAGAGATCATTTCAGGGTGACCACCAAAAGCACAGTTTAACGGTTGCATTGCTAGTATTTCACCATAGAGCTGCACACACACACACACACACACACACACACACACACACACACACACACACACACACACACACACACACACACACATACACACCCCCGACCCATGACCCATGACCTGTGACCCCGCCCTCATTGGCCAACGCGGATCAAAACACCACGAACGAAACTAACAAAAGCAAGCCATCGCGGAGCCAGACACTTCCCACACCTGACAGGTGGAGCTGAGTATGACCCCCCCCCCCACCCACCCACCCACCCTCACCCCCACCTCACCTCCCCTCTCCTCTCCATCAAATCTGGGAACAGCGGATCAGCTGTGTGCTAATCAAGACGTTTTAATAAGTGTCCTGTGGTGCCGCCTTTCTCTCTCTAACGAGAGGTGGTGGCTGGCTGGCGACGCCTTTTTTCTTTCTTTTTCCGGCACCTTCCCGAGTCGAGTTCCTCGACGTGCAAATTGAATTCGTGCGCTGACTAATCGTGATCACTTTATTTCTCTTTCTTTTTTTTATCTGGGTTTTTTTTTTCACATCTGGCTTTTCGTGTTCAAAGTTAAATAAATATATATATATATACTAGCAGATTTCTGAGGATTTTTTATTCCCAGTGTTTATGTACCTGACGCACAACGCGTCCAATAATTCAATAGCCCAATTATTCCCGAGAGGGGACCGCAAAGAGCTATCTCGTCTGGTCCAAATCCTCCTCTAACCACTCCCACTAACTCCCGCTTACAGATCACTACCGGTCACCCTATCATTACAGATCACCGATCATTACAGATCACTACAGATCATTATTGATCATAACAGATCCCCGATCATTTCCTATCACCGATCTTTACCGATCAATGGTCATTACCGTTCACATGTCATGACTGATCACTGGTCATTACCAATCAATGTTCATTACCGTTCACATGTCATTACCGATCACTGGTCATTATGGATCAATGGTCATTACCGTTTACATGTCATTACGATCACCGATCATTACTGTTTGATTACTGTTATTGCACAACGCGTCCAATATGGACGACTTTTGGCTTTCAGATGGGCTGCCCCTGTTGTTCCTCGAGGTAACATCTCTGCATTCCGTTTGGTCCGAATCCTCCACTAACCGCTCCCACTCACTGTGCTCACTTGCATAATTCCCCACAGTTCCTCTCCAAGCGTTCACATTACAAAAGGTGTTTTTGTTGCAGCAAGCGCTGTACTTTAGCTGCTGGCGGATTCCTCCTCGCTCGAAAAAAACCACAGCGAGAAAGCGGTCTTGAGAGTCTGCGTGTTGTCCGAGCAGCTCCGAGGATACGGTGTACGGTACGTTTCTTCGTTCTCGAGTCTTTTTGAAATCTTAGCACTAGATGTACAACGAGAGTCGGGGTGAGTGTCTAGTCCATTGATTGTGGAATTAATTGCTTACTCCTCGAAGTAAGTCTGTCTGATGAAAGGCAGGTTTTCCGTCCATGTGCATGACAATGGTTTCTCCTGAACTTACACCGGTTTATATTTCTCTTCAATTATTTTGGTTGTATTCTGTTATGTTCTTTTTTTTTTAAACCACAAAGTTTAAACACAAATGTTCTCCCCGAAAATAGATGGATGCTTCACTTTCTTTTTCTCTTTTCATACACTCTCTCACTGGTTGCCGAAGCCACAATAGCCAAAAGGTTCTGGGTTCCAACCCGTTGTCCACAGTCTGTAGGTTTCCTGAAGCAAGATTCCCCTTCACCCCTGTATCTCCACTTACTGTAAGTCTCACCAATCATTGCCGATCATTACCGCTCATTACAGATCACCGACCACTACAGATCACTACCGATCATGACCGATCCTTACAGATAACCAATCATTTCCGATCACCACTCAATACCGAATAACCCGGCCATGACTGATCACAGTTCATAACCGATCACCGGTCACTTCTGATTACCGATCACAATCACTGCCGATCAATTTCCATCACTGATCATTTACAAGGAAAATATACAATACACAAAACTGGGTGGACGTGCGTGAGCACAGGGCTAAAGTATCATCCAAACTGTGAGTGCTAGATGTGTCAAAGGCAGCCGATAACCGAGAGGATTCGCCTGGTGGCGAGATATACAAACAAGCCCCTCGAGCTCACGGTCCGAGGTGTGATGTCACCATGATGTACGGCCAGTAGGAAGAGGTGTGGGGCGGGTGTCATTCAACCGTTAATAACCCAGGAAGCATCTCTCTCTCTCTCTTATCTCTCTGTCTCTCTTTTGCTGTCTCTCTTTCCCTGTCTCTCTCTGTCTGTCTGTCTGTCTGTCTGTCTGTCTGTCTGTCTGTCTGTCTCTGTCTCTGTCTCTGTCTCTGTCTGTCTGTCTGTCTCTGTGTGTGTCTCTCTCGGTCTTTGTCTCTTTGAAACCACACACACACACACCTACCTGGCACAACTTGCGCGCCTGTCACCATGGAAACCACTTATAATGGAGTCCGTCTGGACTAACTGTCGCTTAAAAGGAAAATCATGTTATTTGAAAAATAGAGACATATAAATAGAGTAGAGAGAGAGAGAGAGAGAGAGAGAGAGAGAGAGAGAGAGAGAGAGAGAGTGAGAGTGAGAGTGAGAGTGAGAGAGAGAGAGAGAGAGAGAGAGAGAGAGAGAGAGAGAGA
>CM051011.1:1935067-1937567 GCA_027704905.1 Muraenolepis orangiensis | reverse complement strand
TATAAATAATAATTATAATATTTGTATTCATTTTTTTAAATTTAAATAATAAAATACAATTATTTAAAACAAAATAAACAGATTCAAATAGCCAAATATGAGTAAAAAATGAAAGTAAATAAATGCGAATATTATAATAATTATTTATATATGTATATCTATACATACATAAATAATAATGATAATATTTGTATTTTTATTTATTTATTCATTTATTGATTTATTTATTGATTTATATTTGCAATGTAAATCTGTTTATTTTGTTAAAAAACCAAAGTATATTTATCAATTGCTGTTTTGTGTGAAAGAGTGCTCCGTGACGATTGTTACACCATTTTGGCGTACAGTGTGCAATGACAATAAATGCATTGTGATTGTGATTGTGATTGTGATTGTGATTGTGATTCAAAGCTTGCGCCGAGAGGGGAGCGAGCGCCAGGAGGGGAGCGAGCACCCAGAGGATGATATACACTAATGGTGGACAGCAGAAGTGTCGGAGATGCTTGGCGGTGCAGTATTGCGTGCGAGGACCTTGTCTCATCTAGATTCCAGGGGGGGGGGGGGGGGAAGCATGGACGCCACTCAGCACCACCAGGCCCTTCTTCATGTTCTGTTCTGGTTCCTCGACGGGGAGAGGAGCGAGAGCAGGAGGCCGGCCAACAAGATAAAAGCCTATCTTATTAAGTGGTCGTCTGTCTCCCCCCCCGTTTTAGATTATATTATGTTTAGTTCTCCATCCGTCTTGGGCCAGGGGCCCCACACACACACACATGTACTGTACACACACACACACACACACTTATACACACACACACATGCAGACACACTGGTATGCACACACAGACACACACTGACTTTCTTTTGTACTTCCTCAAACTTTTTGACTGATGTGAACATTTAAAGAAGTCTCGATTAACGCTTCGTACGCCCACCAACCACTCGGACCTCTTTGCATACATGTTTAATGGATGTTTCCTCTCCCACACATACACACCCCCCCCCCCCCAACACACACACACACACACAAACTGCCTCTCATACATACACAAACACACACTGCCTCTAAAACAGACAAACACACACACACACACACGCTGCCTCTCATACATACACAGACACACATACACACACACTGTGTCATACTATATCTCACATACATACACACACACATTGCATCAAACACACACTCACACACACACACACACACACACACACACACACACGCACACACACTGCCTCTCATACACACTAACACACACACACACACACACACACATACACACACACACACACACACACACACACACACACTGAGTCACTGTGTGACACATCAAACACACACATACATCACATCATTCACTCACACAAACACACACACACACACACACACACACACACACTCACTGAGTCACACTGGATCTCACACAAACACACACACACTGCATCAAACACACACATACATCACATCATTCACTCACACAAACACACACACACACACACACACACACACACACACACACACACACACACACACTCACTGAGTCACACTGGATCTCACACAAACACACACACACATCGCATCATTGACTACATACATACATACACGTGTGCGTTGACCCTCTAGTTTCCAGCATTTCCACATTTTCACAAAAAAACAACAAGCATGTCAAAACATGACAGGTACAACGTCTTCTGGAACGTTCTGACAGCCTTGCAGCCACTCAAAGCGTTTTGATGTCATAATGAAGACAACATTTATACAACATAGGATACAACAGAGGATGAAATTTAGAGCTTTATTCTTGTTTGCATGGCATTTGAATACACAGCAACCTCCCCATATATATACAGTATATATATATATATATATATATATTTATATATATATGTATATACAGTATATATATATATATGTACTGTATATATACAGTATATATACAGTCTATACATATATATATATATATATACATATATATATATATATATATATATATATATATATATATGGCCCTTTGACCTTTGTCTTGTGTCTGTCTGTGTCTGTGTGTCTGAGCTATCACAGTAAAGGTCAGCCGCGGGTCCTCAGGGGCATCGCTCAACCTAAAGGGTCGTGTCGACCTGGCGGCCGTAGCGCCGAGAGGCAGGAACAAAGCTAATGGAAACAAGCGGCCTCCGTTAGGACACCATCTGTTCTACACCCCCGCCACGCTGTACCACGTGGCGTGGACCGGTTGGAAACCCGCCGCAGCTAACCTGCAGCGCTTACCGAATCGAAAAAAGGTTTCAGTGTCCCCTAACTGTGGAACAAAACGAGTGTATCACAATGAAGAAGAAGAGAGCGCCAGGTGGAGCGCTGGACGGACGGACCGGGATGCACCGGTTCCAATTAGACAGGTCCAATTAGAATTGGTTTTCCATCAGTGGCGGCTCTGCGAGACAGAGCGCTGCCTGCACACTGTGGAGTCTGTTGGACGACGGGCCAAACCTCGGAACAATGTGC
>CM051011.1:1905067-1925067 GCA_027704905.1 Muraenolepis orangiensis | reverse complement strand
GAGGCAGAATTATGAACATGAACACGTCGTTAATTAAAGTCTCTCGTCCCTGGTGGTGGAATGAAGCTTTAATTGCTGCTGCTGCTGCTGCTGTGTGATGGGGAATGTCTCCGTACCTGCACCAACGGCTATGAGTAGTCGACACAGTAGTAGTAGTGGTAAAAATAGTAGTAGTAGTAGTAGTAGTAGTAGTAGTAGTAGTAGTAGTAGTAGTAGTAAGTAATGCTATTTAGCAGATACTCCTATCCAAAGCGACTTACATTTAATTCAGAGTAGAAGCAGGTCAACTACAACTACAATGTCAGGAGCAGGTCAACTACTAGGAGCAGGTCAACTACCAGGAACAGGTCAACTACCAGGTACATGTCAGGAGCAGGTCAACTACTAGGAGCAGGTCAACTACCAGGAGCAGGTCAACTACCAGGAGCAGGTCAACTACTAGGAGCAGGTCAACTACCAGGTACATGTCAGGAGCAGGTCAACTACTAGGAGCAGGTCAACTACTAGGAGCAGGTCAACTACAACTACAACGTCAGGAGCAGGTCAACTACCAGGTACATGTCAGGAGCAGGTCAACTACTAGGAGCAGGTCAACTACTAGGAGCAGGTCAACTACTAGGAGCAGGTCAACTACCAGGTACATGTCAGGAGCAGGTCAACTACTAGGAGCAGGTCAACTACCAGGAGCAGGTCAACTACCAGTTACATGTCAGGAGCAGGTCAACTACTAGGAGCAGGTCAACTACCAGGTACATGTCAGGAGCAGGTCAACTACTAGGAGCAGGTCAACTACCAGGAGCAGGTCAACTACCAGGAGCAGGTCAACTACTAGGAGCAGGTCAACTACAACTACAACGTCAGGAGCAGGTCAACTACCAGGTACATGTCAGGAGCAGGTCAACTACTAGGAGCAGGTCAACTACCAGGTACATGTCAGGAGCAGGTCAACTACTAGGAGCAGGTCAACTACCAGGAGCAGGTCAACTACCAGGTACATGTCAGGAGCAGGTCAACTACTAGGAGCAGGTCAACTACCAGGAGCAGGTCAACTACCAGTTACATGTCAGGAGCAGGTCAACTACTAGGAGCAGGTCAACTACTAGGAGCAGGTCAACTACTAGGAGCAGGTCAACTACAACTACAACGTCAGGAGCAGGTCAACTA
Source organism: Muraenolepis orangiensis (assembly GCA_027704905.1). NCBI lineage: Eukaryota > Metazoa > Chordata > Actinopteri > Gadiformes > Muraenolepididae > Muraenolepis > Muraenolepis orangiensis. The sequence continues at coordinate 1,923,903 of CM051011.1, read as the reverse complement.
CCAGGTACATGTCAGGAGCAGGTCAACTACTAGGAGCAGGTCAACTACCAGGAACAGGTCAACCACCAGTTACATGTCAGGAGCAGGTCAACTACTAGGAGCAGGTCAACTACCAGGTACATGTCAGGAGCAGGTCAACTACTAGGAGCAGGTCAACTACCAGGAGCAGGTCAACTACCAGGAGCAGGTCAACTACCAGGAGCAGGTCAACTACCAGGAGCAGGTCAACTACCAGGTACATGTCAGGAGCAGGTCAACTACTAGGAGCAGGTCAACTACCAGGAACATGTCAGGAGCAGGTCAACTACCAGGAGCAGGTCAACTACCAGGTACATGTCAGGAACAGGAAAACGACCAGGTACATGTCAGGAGCAGGTCAACTACCAGGTACATGTAAGAAGCGGGTCAACTACCAGGTACACGTTAGGAGCAGATCAACTACCATGCACATGGTAGTCAAATGTTGACACTAAATGGCTTTAAATTCACCGAAATCCGGGAAAACTTGCTCTGGGATTCCTGTAGTTATACATGGGGGAACGGGGATGGAAACCAGAACCTTTTTGGCCGACACTCGAACCCCCTGACCGCTGGACTATTGTGCTCCCAGTATAGTAGTAAATAGTAACGGATAGTTGGGATAGTTCAGAGGACACTTCACAAGCCCGTAGTCAAGCTCATGTGTCTTCCCCAGCCTGTTGTCACACAGTGTTATGACATAATGCAAAACACACAGATCCCGTGGGGACAGTACGATGTCTCTTGGGGATTTAATTGGATTGTGGTGGAAGTGACAAAACACACAAACCAACAGTGTGTGTGTGTGTGTGTGTGCGTGTGCGTGTGCGTGTGCGTGTGTGTGTGTGTGTGTGTGCATGGGCGGGCATGTGGGTGCGCGCATGCATGTGCGTGTGTGTGTGTGTGTGTGTGTGTGTGTGTGTGTGTGTGTACATGCGTGTGTTTGTGTGTGTGTGTGTGTGTGTGTGTGTGGTCCCCCACTACAGAATAAAAGAGAGAGAGAGACAATGAAAACATGTTATGATTGGTTATATTATCCGTTGTATTAGTTCTATTAGGATCGGTTTATGTGCTAATCCTATTAGTGTTACAGACACACAATGTATTCATCATCCTATTGTTTAGTCAGCTGAAGCTTGCATATAACATTACAATAATATTGATAATGTTACTGTTGAATGTGTGAATAATTGCAGCTAATGGTGTAAAGGGTTTATTCTGCACACACACACACACACACACACACACACACACACACAGGGCGAGCAGAGGATAATTGTCACAGCATGGAGTGACCATGACCTCACAGAAGCTATATCCAGCATAACGTCCAGCAGAGATAATTAGAGAGACACCCGCCGCCCCCACAAGAGAGAGAGCGAGAGAGAGAGAGAGAGGGAGGGAGGGAGGGAGGGAGAGAGAGAGAGAGAGAGAGAGAGAGAGAGAGAGAGAGAGAGAGAGAGAGAGAGAGAGAGAGAGAGAGAGAGAGAGAGAAAAGGAGGACAGAGGGTGTAGAGGGAGAGAGAGACAGAGACAGGGAGAGACCGAGATACATATAGACATATAGAGAGAGACATAGACAGAAACAGAGACTGAGAGAGACAGACAGACAGACAGACAGACAGACAGCCATATCGACAGAGAGAGACAGACAGAGCGACTGGATCCAAGGGCGGGTATTAAAATAATAATATATACTCAAATACAATCGACCAAGCCTATTAGAATGCATAGTCTCAAAGACTAATGAAGAAATAATGAATGTCATAAAGCGACCCTGCTTTTATTGTCTTTTGACAGATTGATGGGGACTGAAGCACAGCCGTCGTTAACGTTAACATTTTCCCTTTTTCTGTCTGCGCGATATTAAAATGTTAATGCGTGTTTCCGGTGTTGAGATGACCTCTAGCAGATAGAATAAACCACTCATAATTACCTCGGCTGATAGGTACCATGCAAAAGGTAAACACGTCCTCTTGACCGAGTTAAATGTCATATGTCATATGATATATATACAGACAACACTTGAGACTAAAATGAGTTTGTGTTTGTAGACACAGTACTTATATATTTTGAAAGTCATGTCCAGTTGGATCAATGTGGAGTGAGTGTGTGTGTGTGTGTGTGTGGTTGGTGACTGGTTGAAGCAGCCTCACCTGGCCTGAGTTGGACTGATAACTCTATGGCTGGTGAGGCTGCACACCTGTGGGTCATTATTAATCAAGGCCCACAGGTTAAAACAGCCACCCCCACACACACACACACACGCGCTCTCGAGGAGGAGAGCTCTAGCATGTACCATCTGCTCTGTTCACCCTGATTCAAAACTCTTGCAATAAACCGGATTCCTCATCACCCCCTGTATGTCCTTGTCTTCGGGAGGAGCCCGCAAACTACTACGGCATGAAGCTAACAATGATACAACCTGATAGCCTTTCAATCAATGGAGTTGGTGATCGGCTGATGGATGTACGTATTTATAAAAGTAAATTGTACAGCTGGAGCAGTGCAAGCAAGTAAAACAGCAACACTGCACTTATTTCCACGTTTTAATTGCGTGTGCGCACGTGTAATGCACACTATAGACTACTCATGATAAAAGGGTTCAGTCTGGAAACTATTAAATGTATGTAGACATTAAGTAAGCAGGAACTATAGGGTGGATGAGACATGAGAGTCGATAAACCAGAGGCAGTAACACATTATCGTGAAAGAAGGACAGGACCACGTCAGGTTGTGGAAATACGTAGGCTAGTATAGTAATATGTATCGTAGTTATAGTTCAGTTGTAGGCCGATTATGTCATAGTTTAGTTGTATTTATAGCAGGCCTATAGTAGTATATAGTAGTATATATAGTAGTATATATACGCCTGAAGGTAGGCTATGTGTTGTAGTTGATATACAGGCCTACTCAGTTTGAGGGCCCTCAGTTAAAGCGCATACCACCTCCCCCACACCTGGATCCGGAATCGGATTCCGAATCTGCGTCCAATATCAAATCAGGGGTTCCTCCTTGGCCCATAAGTCATCTAACCATCAAGTGTTGTCCAATTCCATGAATAACTTTTTGAGTTATCTTTGCGTACAGACAAACAGACAGACAGACAGACGAGACAGGGGGGAAAACATTACCTTCCGGTCCATCTTCGATTGGATCGGAGGTTATTCTGATTCGGTAACACTGAATCTGTCAGATATCCACATAAATGTGTAAAAGAAGGTAATGTATGTGTAGTATGGATCAATTGAAAGCATATTTGAGAGGTGTAGCCGCTCTTTGAAGCACCTAATTTCGCCAACCGCCATCGTCTCTCTCGATTGACGGACGATCTCCTCATGTCTCCCCCCCCTCCTCTGTCTGTCCCCCCCTCCCCCCCTCCCTCCTCTGTCTCCCCCCCCCCCCTGTCTGTCTCTCCCCCCCCCCTCCCTCCTCTGTCTCCCCTGCTGTCCCGCGCGTCAGGCCCAGTTAGCACAACTTCTGACAAGGTGTGTCAGCTGTGGGACCAACCTGGCGCCCTGGGGCCCCCCTGGTCGAGGTATTAGGGTTAATTTGAAGTGAAGTGATTTCAATAAGCAGGGGGGGGGGGGGGGGGGGAGTGTGGAAAAGGCAGGGGGAGACTTGGTCGGTATAAAGTCTGATGGAGTACATTCCTCTCTCTCCCCTCCCCCCCCCACCCCCCCACCCCCCACCCCTGCTGAGAGATGGATGGGAAGTCATGTGACCACCGCCCATGTCTCCTGCATAACATTTTCATACGAGTCTTATTTAGCACATCACACTTGAAGGATGCGATGTGAAACGACAGTGTTGTGTGTGCGTGCGTGTGTGTGTGTGTGTGTGTGTGTGTGTGTGTGTGTGTGTGTGTGTGTGTGTGTGTGTGTGCCTGTGTGCGTGTGCGTGTGTGCGTGTGTGTGTGTGTGTGTGTGTGTGTGTGTGTGTCTGTGTCTGTGTGTGTGGTGGGTGTTGTGCTTTGTTCACAGTGTTGCCTGCCTGTGTGTGGCTCTTTTGCCAGGGAGAGATTGTGTGTGTGTGTGTGTGTGTGTGTGTGTGTGTGTGTGTGTGTGTGTGTGTGTGTGTGTGTGTGTGTGTGTGTGTGTGTGTGTGTGTGTGTGTGTGTGTGTGTGTGTGTGTGTGTGTGTGTGCTTATGCATGCGTGCGTGTGTGTGTGTGTATGTATGTGTGTGTAAGTAAGGGACACGCACACTGTCTTTGTGAACCCCTGTGCCGCGCACACAAACACACACACACACACACACACACACAGACACACACACACACACAAGACTGCTCTTAAATATAAACCCGGCTGCGTCAAGTTTTTATTTTGAAGCCTCTTCAAACGTCTCTCTCGCTCTCTCTCTCTCTCTCTCTCTCTCTCTCTCTCTCTCTCTCTCTCTCTCTCCTCCTGTTTTCCGGTTGGCAGACATGGGCGAGTGTTTTATGGTAAACATGGATGGATGGGTTTTTTTTACTCTCCTCCAGAATCTGTGCTTGGTGGAGATAAGACATGAAGTGTAGGTTCTGTGTCAGCTCTGCTTTGCTTGTGGTTCTTGTTTTGGGACTCTCTTTTGAGGCCCACTGACAGAAAAAACATGGTCTTATTTACGTTTGAATATATAATATATCTTTTTTTCTTTCTAAGCTGGTTGCAAGCAGGGTTGACAGTCCCACAGCCCAGACACGCCGCTTTTTACCGCCGATGAATAGAAAACGAGGTTTCAAAACACGGAAGAGTTCCTCTTTATTTTGTAAGCCGAAGGTGCTTCACACAGGATGTTTCTAAAGGAGGGCTTTTTGGACATGTTTTGAAAACGCCCGTCACTGCTGTGACAAAGCTCATTCACTATGAAGAAAACTATTTTTTCTATAATAATAAGAAGTCCACACGGGGCCTTTTACAGTGTTTATATCACCAATTACACTGCCACCACTTTCCATGACAGTGCATTGTGAATGTTTTAACCGTCAGTCTCACACCTCAGGCACCGCACTGCTACGCTTCTCCTCCCCGAGATCAGACTCTCTGCCGGTGTCTCTCTGCAAGGCTGGCCAAGTGGTAAATTAAAAATAGTGCGAAACTATACAAAAATGGCAGGATTGAAGTGTCAGCTATAGTGTTGAAGAAGAGCAGCAGCAAAGCACTATCGGTAAAACTTGGACCAGAACTTTGACAATTTGAGTTCCCAATTAATTTACATTGGCATCTGATCTTTCCATCTCCCCAGGGTCTAAACAGGACCTGATCCGGTTCTAAACAGGACCTGATCCGGTTCTAAACAGGACCTGATCCGTTTCTGAACCGGACCTGATCCGGTTCTAAACAGGACCTGATCCGTTTCTGAACAGGACCTGAATTGGTTCTAAACAGGACCTGATCCGGTTCTTAACAGGACCTGATCTTGTTCTAAACAGAAGGACCTGATCTGGTTCTAAACAGGACCTGATCCGGTTCTGAACAGGACCTGATCCGGTTCTCAACAGGACCTGATCCGGTTCTCAACAGGACCTGATCCGGTTCTAAACAAGACCTGATCCGGTTCTAAACAGGACATGATCCGATTCTGTTTGTGTGTTCAGGGACGATTTTGGTGACAATTTGGCATTCCGTTAAATTGAGGCAAGATAGATTGCATTTAAATAGCGTTTCTGCCCAAAGTGCTTGGCAAGTATTGCCTCACATTCACTCATTCAAAGCTGGTCAGGAGCAGTCAGGGTTAGGGTGTCTTGCTCAGGGACACCTCGACACTTAGGCTAGGAGGAAGAGGAGCCGGGGGGATGGTACCAGCAACCTTCCGGACAACCCGCTCTACCTCCTAAATGTTTCTGTGCATTCCGTGGAGAACCCCGAGTAGGGTACTCGACGCTTCACCACGTTCTGTAGACCATCTTTAGGAACAGATACAACATAATCCACCTTGTGTTCATGTGAACAACACACATACCCCTACTGCCTGTCTCCAGATAACAGACTCTCCTAAACACACAACGCTTTAGGCACTGCGTCTAAACAGCAGGCTGCTAATAATGCAGATATAGTGCTGTGTTTCCTTCTAATTCCCCTAAGTCCCTTCTGGATTAATTTATTTATTCTGGCTTTATTTATTTTTTCAGGGGGGTGGAGGGCTGGAGGGAGAGGGGTTGCGACCAAATGAGGACATTTTTAAAAAAAAATCAGTAAGCTGCTTAGTGTTGCTGAAACGACTCTCAGTGTTGCCTTATTAGCATTAGCTGCTCTATTTGCGTTTTCCCTGAAATCCCTTCTTCTTCTTCTTCTTCTTCTTCATCATCTTCCCCCTATTCCTGCTCCCGTTACTACTCCTCTTCCTCTTCGAAAACCTCCTTCGTCTCGGGGAGGGAAAGGACAGGACAGAACTAATCTGCAGTCTAAATATTCATACCTTTATTCAAATTCTGAATAATCTCCAAAATTTGTCCCAGGTCAGTCACCACAACGGAATGATGTCAATGTGTCGTGAAGGGATAATGTGGTCTACTAAAGTAGATTCCCATAGTGAGTACATAGGCCAGCGATGTACTGAATGTTATTCATGTACTATCTAGACAGTTCATATGTAGAATATCTCTATAGCTTAACTTGTCTAAGTCGCTTTGGACCAAAACACCTAAATAAACTTCTACTGCTTAACTTCTACAAAATGTAAATGTAAAACACCCAGATAAGCTAGATAAGTACACATACCATTCAGTTGTGTACTTCTGAATTAACTGCACTGGAAATGTACTGTTCATCTTCAACTTAATTATTATGTACTCATCTCTACGAGTTTTCCTCTGGTTGTGTCCAGCGGTACTACAAACAACTGAGGATCTTTATCCTACTGTTTCACTATAGTTGTGCACTAGACTCATTGCAGTACATATATATATATATATATATATATCGTTTTTTATCTAGTGGTGTACTGAACAAGATGCACTACACTAAACCAGTAGTATTCATCTGGTTGTGTACTACTAAACATGAGGTACTACAAACAGCTGAGTGTCTTTATCCGACTATTCTCCTATAGTTGTGCACTAGACTCGATGCAGTACATATATACTGTTTATCTAGTGGTGTACTGGACAAGATGCACTACACTAAATCAGTAGTATTCATCTGGTTGTGTACTACTAAACTAGAGGTACAACAAACAGCTCAGTATATTTATCCTGCTACTCCCCTATAGTTATGCATTACACTCAGAGTAGTACATAGTATTCGTCAGGCTTTGTACTAAATTAGAGGAGAATGTGTGTAATAGTTGGCGTTGCGGTTTCTGCTTTGGACGGTGTCTCTATGCCATGAGGTCATGTGATGCATTAGTACCTAATGCACGCTCTCTCTGACATGTATTATGTATACACACACACATAGACACACACACACACACGCGCACACATGCAGACATGGACATAGACACATACACACAAACGCACACATGCAGACATGGACATACGCACGTACACACACAGACACACACACACACACACACACACACACACACACACACACACACACACACACACACACACACAGTTCAAACTCAGCTCATCAAGTAGATGGTGGTTCACATTTCTTCACTAAAAGGATTCTCTGCATCTCGTGTGCAACATTTTTATAGCTTGTGTTGTGTGCAGTGCTTATAGTCTGCGGATAGGGGGCAGTAGCACAATGCTTTTATTGGCGGTTGCATTATGTTAATAGGAGTAGTAATTGCCAAATAAGTACAAGATAGTGAAGGAAGGGAGTCTAGCAGAGTTCTACACACACACAGCCCAACGGCAATTATAGAAGGATCCACTTTGTCTGGCAGACAGTACTCATATATATGAAACTACGTTTTAAATATCAATGTGTCGAAAAGGGAAAAAACATATTAGGTGGAATCCAGACTTAAATTATTAGTTATTAATGCGCTTGATATTGCGATGACCAGGGGAAACGAAAGAAGAGGAGGAAAGGCTGAATGTATGAATACAAAGCAGTTGAGCAGCTTCGTAAACAGTGAACACCAAATAAAAACCAAGGTTTTTACATTTTTAATGAATGTACATACAGCTGCAGATGTCAACTGGAACAGATTGCGTTTGATTACTCTACACTCTCCGCCTCTTTTCTGGCAGCCCTCGCACTGGTTAACCTCCGCAGTTGTGTTGATGCAAACTGTTTTCCCCACCAACAACATTAGGAATGTACTTTAGGGTTTTGACACGTTCACATTTGTACTGTTTAATTTTGTGTATCTAGTGGTGTACTGGACAAGATGTACGACACTAGATCAGTAGTATTCATCTGGTTGTGTACTTAATTTTAGGTACCACGAATAGCTATACGTAGTATATTTTGCCTACTATTCCCCTATAGTTGTGCACTAGACTCAATACCTACTTTTCTGGACTTTCTGGACTCATTACAGTGACTGCTCTGTTCTGCACTGTACTGCACTGTATTCGTGATGCTGCTGCACTACTGGCACTATATTTTGCACAATATAACATGTACATATCATCACCATCAGTCACTTTATTGTTCTTTATTATGTTCATTTTTTATTGTGTATAGTATTTTTATAGTATTGTGTTCTAGAAATTCATACTGTGGGAGGGAATGGGGAGTAAGCGTTCCATTGTACTTGAATCTTGAATCTACAGTACATACACTGATGTCAACTGAAACAAACTGCGTTTGATTGCTCTAAGGTGAGGAGATACTCTAGGATTTGAACATTCAGCATTTAGCAGTCACGTATGCTTCCAGGCTGAGAACCAGGTGTCGAAAGCATGCGATCGACATCGGAGTGAAGGGCATGATAGTGTAGTCCTGCTTAGGGGCGTTTGGCTCCCAGCGAAAGGTCCAGGGTTCCATCCCTAGGGTTCCATCCCCCCACAGTCTTCCTGTATTAGGCTTCCTTGAACCGCCCTAACCTCCTCCTTAATGGTCTGTATCTGAACTCACTGTGAGTGGCTTTGGATACAAATGATCAGAAATAATTGTATTGGCTTAGACATACAGAAAGAGTCGCATATCACATCCTCCTCCATTTAGCCATCGGCTTAAAAGCCCAACTCAGACAATTGCTATCTTCCCAAGCTGTGTGTGTGTGTGTGTGTGTGTGTGTGTATTGGATGAAAAAGCACCAGCATTAACAGCCCAGTCACACACACACACACACACACGCACGCACGCACGCACACACACACGCATAGACAAACACACATTCACAGGCACAGTCATGCACACACGTACACACACGTACACACACGTACACACACTTACACACACACACACACACACACACACACACACACACACACACACACACACACACACACACACACACACACACACACACACACACACACACACACACACACACACACACACACACAGGGTGGAGTTAAGGAGGAGTAGGGCTGCTGGTGTTAGTAGAGAGGGAGGGGCTTAACAGCGGTCCCGCCCTCATTGAGTTGTTGTAACCGACGACCACCAAGCTGTCCCCTGGCAGGGGTGTGTATGAGTGTGTGCGTGTGTGTGCGTGTGTGTGTGTGTGTGTGTGTGTGTGTGTGCGTGGGTGGGTGGGTGGGTGATGCAGCAGCCTGTCTGAAGTGTCTGGCATGCTGCTGCGATGGGTGGAGGTCGTGGCGATGTGGGAGAGAAAGAGTGTTCACTCTTTCTCTCCTCCACAGCTGGTCCCACCGCTAATCTGCCTGCAGACCAACTCGAGAGAGAGAGAGAGAGAGAGAGAGGAGAGAGAGAGAGAGAGAGAGAGAGAGAGAGAGAGAGAGAGAGAGAGAGTGTGTGTTCATGTACTATGGAGTTGCTTTGACCTGTAGTTGTTGTTAAAGGAAATGGGCACCACTGCCTCCTCCTATGACTCCAATGACTTCACCAGGGAGCGATGGGCTGGGCATTGTTAGCGCTACAAAGGGACATATCGGAAATACAGTACTAGTGATGTTTTGCTTGTTTTACGATGGATGACTTTACATTCACACTTGCAACGACAGGGGGGTTGGGGGGGGTGGGGGGGGGTGGTGGTGCAGAACCTGAAACGTGCAAAGGTTCTGCGTTCTGTTGAAGTATAACTTTAATCGTGAACAGAGAAGATTATAACTTTAAATCATGAACAGAGCAGAGGATTCTGTTGAAGTATAACTTTAATAATAAACAGAACAGGATTCTGTTTCAGTACAAGTTTAATCATGAACAGAACAGGATTCGGTTTAAGTATAACTTAAATTCTAAAATAGTAAACAGCATGCTGTTGAGGTATAACTTTAATCACAAACAAACAGAGAGATGAGGGTCGGCTTCACTTCCGGTCTAAAACGGCCTGCAAGGAGTAGCCGTAGTTAAACACGAGGGCTCTTCTCTCCTCTATATTTCCCCCCACGAAGCCGTGAAAGTGTTCTCTAGATAGAGTGTGAGATATCTCCATGTTGTCCTTCTCCTGCTCGGTGAAACCTCCCCCATTACTCCTCGTCCCACCGGGGGCGGAGAGCGCAGCGACAAAGGGAAGTTTTCTTCCTCCTCTTTCCCCCCATTGTTGTCTCAAAAAAACCACATTAAAAAAACACACCAGAGCTCCGCACAACGCAGCGCTGTGGCTTCGTCAGCAGAATCTGTGCGTGTATGATTAATTTGATCCTAATATATATATATATATATATATATATATATATATATATATATATATTTCTCTTTTAGCAGTATGGTGTTAACGAACAGGGCGCAAACTCAGCGTGAGCAGAATTTCTGAGAAGGTGAACACAGGTACAAGAACCAGGGATCAGCTCTGCTGACCGGAGCAACATTTTGCCGAGGCAAGCGTCTGTCTGCACTTTGTCAGGCTATGACTATTCTTGCGGGAAGGAGAAGAAAGAAAGAGAGAGAGAGAGAGAGAGAGAGAGAGAGAGAGAGAGAGAGAATGAAAGAATGAAAGAATAAAAACCTCTACATTTTCACTTTTAGTGATTGTTCATTTAAAAATAAATAATAACCTCTCTAGTGTTATGCTTACCTTGTCTTTTAATTCAGTTGTTCCCAACTGGGGGGGGGGGGGGGATGCTGAGACATGTAGTCGCTCTGTGCTGGACGATAGCGGTCACCAGCCTGTATTGTTAATCTACTATATATGAAATGATTTTCCTTGCTTGGAGAATTCATAAATGCAGTTAGGGTTAGGGTGTCTTCCTCAAGGACACCTCGACAGTTTTTGCTAGGATGAGCCGGGATCGAACCAGCAACCTTCCGGTTGTGAGGCGACCGCTGTACCTCCTGAGCTATACCGAGCTATATGCTATATCTCTATATCTGATGAAAGCCAGAAGGACAGACCGCACGCCAGACAGGTAGAGGTGACTGAGAGACAGACAGACAGACAGGAGCACAGACAGGTAGAGGTGACCGAGAGAGAAAGACAAACATGAGGACAGACAGGTAAAGGGAAGTGGCTGAGAGACAGACAGACAGAAGCACAGACAGGTAGAGGTGACTGAGAGAGACAGACAGACTGGAGGACAGACAGGTTAAGGTGACTGACAGAGAGACAGACAGACAGAGGGACAGACAGGTAGTGGTGACTGACAGAGAGACAGAAAGACAGAAGGACAGACAGACAGGTAGAGGTGACCGAGATACAGACCAAAGGACAGACAGGTAGAGGTGACTGACAAGAGAGACAGACAGACAGGAAGACAGACAGGTAGAGGTGATTGACAAGAGAGACAGACAGACAGACAGGAGGACAGACAGGTAGAGGTGACTGACAGAGAGACAGACAGAGAGGAGGACAGACAGGTAGAGGTGACTGAGAGACAGACAGACAGAACGAGAGAGGGACAGACAGGTAGAGGTGATCCAGCTGATTTACGAGGGCCCGGGGCTCCAGGGGAGAACAGCAGCCCTGAGACCCACTAAGCGCAGGTACAGGAAAGCTTCCGGAAGGACGAGTATCTCCTAAGCTCTTCGACCGACGGCTCTGTGCAGACCACGAAGCTCTGCCTCCTCCCCCGCGAAGCCCCGCCAGGCTAAAAGGTATTTGAAGGACTTGTGATGGAGGCAAGATAAATGTTTTATTTATTTTTTTGTTTTGAAAGCTAAAGGGCGGAAACATAACACATTTTGTTTAGAGGTAGATATCACTATAACGTATCTGTCCTTGTTTATATATATATGTATATATATATATATGTGTGTATATATATATATATATATATATTAGACACACCCACATATGCTCCTATAAGGTATTGTATATGTACAATATAGTATATATATATATATGACCCTATAAGGTCATATATATAATTTATAATATGGCATATATATGGCCCTATAAGGAAATGTATATGTATAATATAGTACATATATGGCCCTATAAGGTAATGCATATGTATGTGTATGATGTAGTATGGCCCTATTAGGTAATGTATGTATGTATGTATGTATGTATAATATAGTATATATATATATATATATATACATATATATATATATATATATATATATATATATATATATATATATATATATATATATATATATATATGGCCCTATAAAGCAATGTATAATATATTATATTTGGCCCTATAATGTAATGTATAATATAGTATATATTATAATGGTAATGTCTATGTAAAATATAGTATATATATGGCCCTATTAGGTTATATATATGCGTAATATAGTATATATATATGGCCCTATAAGGTAATGTATAATATAGTATATATATGGCCCTATTAGATAATTTTTGTGTAACATACTATATATATGGCCCTATAAGGTAATGTATAATATAGTATATTTGTCCCAATAATGTAATGTATAATATAGTATATATGGCCCTATAAGATAATGTATAATATAGAATATTTGGCCCTATATGGTAATGTCTATGTTTAATATAGTATATATATATATGGCCCTATTAGGCGAAGGCTGTATAAGGGCGTTATAAGGATGGGTGAACCTCAGGGGAGGAGACCGGGGCAACCCGGCGAGTGTGGAAGTAATGAACACAGCCAATTTAAAGAGGTCCCTCCAGGGGCCGGGGCCGGGGCCCCAGCAGTACACAGGAACCTGTTTACCTCCACCACTAACCAGCTACCAAACGCACACAACAAAGACCACGCTGGTACAATGCTGGCTGGTACGAGACGTCTGTACCGGCACACTCTCTCGCCAATCAGACGTTAGGTCTACATCCTAAAGTCTGACTGTAGACCAGCTCAAAACTCTAAGTCTGACGTAGACCAGCTCAAAAATCTAAGTCTGACTGTAGACAAGCTCAAAATGATCTTAAGTGTGATGGTAGACCAGCTCAAAATGATCTAAAGTCTGATGGTAGACAAGCTCCAAATGATCTAAAGTCTGATGGTAGACAAGCTCAAAATGATCTTAAGTGTGACAGTAGACCAGCTCATAATGATCTTAAGTGTGACGGTAGACAAGCTAAAACATTCGGGATTTTAATCAAACGTTGAGTTAAATAAAGAAAATTGGTATTTGAGCAATCATGTATTTCGACCAATCATGTCGCTGGGGGGAGGGGTTCTGTAGACGTGTGTTACACGGAATGGGTCTCTACTGGAAACCATCTGACCGGGGGGACGGGATCATAACTAACGTGATTATATAGCTAACCATTCATCTCGGATCCAGAAGAGGACAGGATAACTAAAAGCGATAGCATCGTCTATCTGCCGTCGGTGTGCCTCCTTGGCCAACAGCCAACGGAAAAAATCCTCAGATCAAAAGCGTCTATAAAGCTCTCCAATCAAACCCGTGTTGTAGCCGGCTACGTAGGATACCATTTGTTAAAATCGTCTTCTTGTGCACCCGAAAATTATAGTTTATCTCCGGAAGAATATCTCCGTCACAAAACAGGAAACACTACATAATAACTCCGCCCCCCCCCCACCACCCACCCACCCACCCTTGCACTTCCGTGTTTCCTGCCCAGGCGGTGTGCAGGTCCTCCTTCCTACCCCCTCAGCAATTTTGGCTTTAGCATTGTTGACCTTCTGGAAAATCCTGAGGACAGACCTTACAAACGGTTGCGACAGACAGAAAACACAAACGCGTCCCCTTTTCCAATTGGACCGACGACAGCAGAACATGGAAGGTTTGAATGAGCAACACGAACACTAAATGAAAGGGAAATTGAGTGAGAAGAAGATGGAGCCAGGGCTGCAGTGAAAGGGCTCTGGTGCAATGTGCATTGGAGGCGAGCCAAGTAGACAGCTTCCCAATACATATTGCAATTTTTATTTATATCTATTTTTTTTTTTTTGATATACTGTCAGAATAGCATGAATATAAATACATCCCTCGCTGCATATTCCTTCTCTGGCGGTTTGGAGTGTACCGACCATGAATTCAGTCAGAGAACTCTCTCTTTTGTCTCTCTCCTCTCTGTACATGCATCGGTGCTTGATATATATATATCAAGATATATATATCAAGCACCAAGCTCGATATATACATATATATCAAGCACCAACCTCGATATATATGTATATATATCAAGCACCAAGCTTGATATATATACGTATATATATCAAGCACCAAGCTCGATATATATATGTATATCAAGCACCAAGCTTGATATATATATATATATATGTATCTCAAGCACCAAGCTTGATATACTCCATAAAAGGTATATTCCAAAAAACAATATATATATATATCAAGCACCGATGCATGGAGATATATGCAGGAGATATATATATATACAGTATATACTGTACCAATATAAAATGAAAGGACATAATCCTTTTAACGGGTACATTTTAAAAACGGCGTGATTCTTGAAGTGGCTACGGGTCCCAGTTTTCTGTTTAATTTCCGCCTCTGTCACTCTCTGTGAGAACCTCAGGTTTTGCTGCGTGTTTGCTCTCCTGTAATACGCTCCTTTATTTCCCCGGCCCAGACAATCAAAGCCGTTTTCAGAATTGGCCAACGGGATTAAAAGGTTGAGCTGAGCGTCACTCCCTCGGTCCTGACACCCGGAGACCATTTCTATGGAAATGCAATATTTACACGCATGGCGGAAGTCTATTATCGGCCTTTTTGGAGGACGTAAAGATGACAGTGGTTAGCCGTGGGGGGAGTGTGCCCTCGCGCTATTGCTCCCAGCCCCTACTGTTGTGTTGTGTTGTCCCTCCCTCCCTCCCTCCCTCCCTCCCTCCCTCCCTCCCTCCCTTCTCTCCCTCCCTCCCTTCCCTCCCTTCCCTCCCTCTCTCCCTCCCTCCTCCCCTCCCTCCTCCCCTCCCTCCTCCCCTCTCTCCCTCCCTCCCCCCTCCTCTCCCTCCCTCCCTCCCTTCTCTCCCTCCCTTCCTCCCTTCCTCCCTTCCTCCTCCCTCCCTCCTCCTCTTCCTCCCTTCCTCTATCCCTCCTCTTCCTCCCTTCCTCTATCCCTCCCTCCTCCCCTCACTCTCTCCCATCCCTCCTCCCCTCTCTCCCTCCCTTCCTCTCTCCCTCCCTCCCTTCTTCCCTTTCTCCCTCTCTCCTCCCCCCCTCCCTCCATCCCTCCCTCCCTCCCTCTCTCCCTCCATCCCCCCCTCCATCCCTCCTCCCCTCCCTCTCTCCCTCCCTCCCTCTCTCCCTCCCTCCCTCCCTTCTCCCCTCCCTCCGCGTTTTCCGCGCTCACCCAAAGGGAAAAACAAATAGTGTTAATGTCCTTGTGCTTGATTGCGCACCGACTTTACCCCCCCTCCCCCCAACCACACACACACACACACACACACACACACACACACACACACACACACACACACACACACACACACACACACTTCTTCCCCCCAAAGCACCTCTTCCAACACCGCTCAACGACTCTTTTTAAATGGACTTTGGGGCGGGATTGGATGTGCGGTCTACCTACAAAGCCCCCCCCCCCCCCCCCCCTCTCTCTCTCTGAGTGGGGGGGGTGGGGGGGGTTGGGGGGTAGGGCTGGAGTTCAGTGGCATGTGTGTGGTGTGTGTGTGTGTGTGTGTGGTGTGTGTGTGTGTGTGTTCCGCCAAGCGTGAAGGTATCTGGAGAGGCGGTGGTGGGATGTGGGGGGATGCAGAGCATAAGGGACTAAATTGGTATATTCATTGATAAAAACCACTCCGGCGCTCGGGGGAGGGCGGGGGGGTGGGAGGAGGGGAGGATGGGGGGGGGGGGGGACGCCGCCGCCGGTGAGAGTGTGGGGGAGAGACTACTTGACGCGTATGTTTTCTTCTTCTTCTTCTTCTTCTGTAAGAGCTCTTACGCGGCCCGTACTTTCAAGGTGTCCCGGGAGGGTCGGGGGGAACGATTTGAAGATGTGGAAAAATAAAAATAGCAAAATAAAACCACCACAAACAAACGCAAATAAAAGTGGGTGGGTGGGTCTACCGGTTGGCAATATAGCCCGCCGATAAATATTGTACCACCCTCTTTCTACTCAGGCCAAGAGCTTCACCTGGCCGTCGTTTAGAGGCTACCGTCTGTTAAATGGGCAATATGGAAGAACAACACAATATATATATACAGTGTGTGTGTGTGTGTGTGTGTGTGTGTGTGTGTGTGTGTGTGTGTGTGTGTGTGTGTGTGTGTGTGTGTGTGTGTGTGTGTGTGTGTGTGTGTGTGTGTGTAGGGGGCTCTTGAATTCTTGTTTTTCCGCTTCATCCCTCGATTGCTCCGGTGTTCCTTATGGCAAAAATGTAAAAATGATAAATAAACCCAATAACGCTACACCACATACTATATGGGCCCCCAACAGCCAAGCTGAGTAGGAGGGGGGGGGGGGGTGGTTGCGGGATGGTTGTTTATCCAAACGCAATAAACGTAAAGCGCTAACGCTTTACGCGGCGCTGATGCGCCCTGCGTCGAGGGGGGGCTGCCCCCCAGTGCAGGGATGTTGAGGAATGCATTTCAATTTAAACACTGCACCGCTAACGCCATAAACGGAGACTCAGCAGACCTGCAGCCGCTCCCATAAAGACCACACCCCCCCACCCCCCTCCCACCCCCCACCCCCCCTCCATATTAGTGGGAGGAGAAAAAAAAAGCTCTGTGAAATTGGAAAAATTGGAAGCCAACTGTACTGTAGGAACTCTGAACTTTAATTCCGTGAAGGTGGTGGGGAGGAATAGGTGTCTGTCTCTTTGTCTTATTGCTATAATGTTGTTCACAAGCAAGGCTGTGACAGACCAAATCCATGGGGAGACATTCAAGGACAAATCCACGGTGTAATTAACCCACTCCCCCCCAACCCCCCCCCCCCCTACCCCCACCCCTCCACCACCCTAATAGACTCTCAGTCTCACAGCATCCGTCGGCCTCCAGCCCACCGAAAGGAAAATGTTGTGTTTATTAATCTGTGGCACAGAATTAACTAACTTTCTGAAACTTAATTGAAAATATACAGTGTACTAGCGCAGGTTTTTTTTTTTCGGCTTGGGATTTGAGGACATAATTGTGCAAGATACATGTATGTCAAATGAAAGAACTGAAAGAACGGACAATTGGTGGTGGTATTACTGAATTGTGAATATATATAGATGTATGTATATATATATATATATATATATATATATATATATACAGTATATACAATTTATATATATATATGGAAAATAGGTTGTTCATTGCATGAAACTTTGTATAAATGGGCTTAGTTCTTCCATGCTGAGAAGACTACTATAACTATTTTCATTTGTGTTATCAATAAACAAAGTATTTTCAAAACTAGGCTGGTCATTTGAGTTGTTGTTCAAGAGTTCAGCACCATCACTGTCGTGTGTGTGTGTGTGTGTGTGTGTGTGTGTGTGTGTGTGTGTGTGTTATGAACACATTTTCAATTACTTTTTCTCACAACACAACTACTACATTATACTTCCTCAATGTGGCCTAAGGGGAAATTTCCCATCTCTTTAGGCGACCATTTTGTGTGTGAAAGCGATGGATTAAATGACCTGACGGGAAGATCTGGCATGGCTAGCTAGCTCCCCGCGATAACGCGCGGACGCTGGCAGCTAGCGCGGACGGAAATCAATACCGAGTGTTGTCATAATTTATGGCGCCCACTTAAGATGGCAACTAATCATTCTGCTTATTGAAACGCGAGTGAAAATTCCGCACGGTCGCTTGTCTCTAAGCTATTGGTTTGTCAGGCGCACACCACTTCCGTCGATGAATAGCAAGACAATTATAATCAGATAAAAACTGTGTGTAAATATCCTGCGCCCCTTACCGCCTGTTTCTGTCGGCCCCTAACTTTGAGTGGGTTATATTCTGTATGCCTCCGGCTCAATTCATTCAAAACGTCTTTAAACGGAGATGGTAAAAAATAAAAATAAATAAAAATAAAGGAGAAAGTAAAACTTTAGTTGTGAAGGTTTGTGATTGTGTGTCTCAAAGTGCTTCGAAAAATAACCGCGGCAGAGATGTGATGGTTTGGCTTGTCTCACTTGTTACTGACTTGCCCTCTCTCTCTCTCTCTCTCTCTCTCCCCCTCTCCCTCTCTTTACAGCTGTGTGTGTGTGTGTGTGTGTGTGTGTGTGTGTGTGTGTGTGGTGTGTGTGTGTGTGTGTGTGTGTGTGTGTGTGTGTGTGTGTGTGTGTGTGTGTGTGTGTGTGTGTGTGTGTGTGTGTGTGTGTGTGTGTGTGTGTGTGTGTGTGTGTGTGTGTGTGCGCGCGTGCGTGTATCGCGGCCGTGACACGTGTCCACTTCCCAGCGAACACGCTGTCACCCACGCCATCTGTTCACGCCCACGCCGCTGGCCCCGGACAAACACGGTTATGAGTAGGTAATGGTGCGAAGGAAAAAGCTTCGA
>CM051011.1:1890067-1900067 GCA_027704905.1 Muraenolepis orangiensis | reverse complement strand
TAAACTCATTGGTGACATCACAAATAGGGGATGAAGAGATTAGCCTAGCCTCGGTTGGTACGTCTGGTACATAGGCTGATCTGTCCCATCCCACATCTGGGGGGGGGGTTGCACTCCCACTTGTGATTTCACTATAATAGGGCAGATTAGATTCGAAATAAATGGCTTGTAAAGGCCAATCAAGATCACACCTGGTGGTGAAATAGTTATTGACGACATGTCAAAGCGCCTGTGTGACGGATGCACTCGAGCAAGCATATCGGCTCACCTAGTTCAAAGGGAAAGATCTAAGACAAAAACTATATATAAAATGAAATATATATACATACTCCTATCCTACGTTTCCTCCAGCCAAAGCTTCTCATACAGTACATTATAAACGGGTTTATCTGCCAATGTCCTTCTCTGCCTGCCTGCCTATCTAAATTTACCATGGCGCTCGCCTCCTCTCTCCAGGAGCCCGTCTCTTTAAAAAGAAAGCCCGCTGAGCGGATCCATTTCCATCTCATGGTGTTTTTTTTTTTCTTTCTTTCCCGCTGCTCACTTGGCTCTCTATAGGTTTCCCTTTTCTTTTCTTTTTTAATGGCCATCATCCGCAATTTTCATTTGGCCTGCCGCCGCCGCCCGAATAACGCGCGGGTTCTGGATTTGATTTCGCTCCGTGGGTCGATGTGGTCCCACGCAGCTCCTCCTCCTGTTTTTTGGCCCCTGCATTCATTCATAATGATATCGACGCTATTGATTCCGGTATCGACGAGGCGTGTTAAGCACCCCGGGGGGGGGGGGGTGGAGAGTGGAGGGTCACAGAAATTAAGTGCATTTTTTCTTGTCGCTGTTTTGCGCCTGACGCGCATCACCAAGCGGGTGGCGGTGAGGTTGTCGGACGGTAGGGTTGTTAAAACGCACTCTCTCTCATTGTTATCGACTGTCTGGCATTAGGGGTTCATGAGAGTCTATGAGAGACTACTATGACTCGCTATGGCAGTACGATATGTTGTTGGGTGATGAGATGTTAAAAATGCAACAAAAAAAACACTTGATGACAAAACACAAGACAAAAGTGGACTTAGGTTTGTAATCTTTTATGCGTTTTGTTTGCTAAATGTCCTCTTCCCCGCTGTTGTAGTGAAGGGTTTTTTATTGGGGTTTTTTAGATGTCGTTTTGTTTTTTTAATAGCCTATTAGTAGTAGTGTCTTATAACCATGCAATGTGTCTCATTATCATGCAAATAAGAGTCTCTAAAGTCATCATTTATATGCAAATAAGATGAATGAGAATATGCCAGCGTTTTGAGGGCTTAGTTTAATTCCGGTGCCCGAGAAAGGACGTCCGTCACTAACCTGAAAACACAAGGTAGTAGGACTCAGATGCACGACCCCAGGAGAGACAGAGGTAAAGTATGAGAGAAATACTTCTATATTTTATACTATTTCTATACTATTTTCCAAAATTCCCTCCGTATGAGGATCAAAAAACGAACTATCGGTTAGTAACTATCTGCCGCAGCTAAGGTTGTCGGAAAGTATCAACAGTAAATCACCCACAAAATGAGGAACAAAACTTACTAGAACAAAAAACTCAAAAGGAGCATGAATCAGGCTTGAAACAAGAGAGAAAACCACTGGTACGCGTGGCTACTGACATCACGACAGGACAAGAGGAACTGGCACAAGACAAGGGGGGAAACTGGAGAATTGAAACATGAGGTAACTGGAAACAGGTGGAAACCATCAGGGGGCGGGGCTGACGAGGGGCAGGCACACACACACACACACACACACACACACACACACACACACACACACACACACACACACACACACACACACACACACACACACACACACACACACACACACACACACACACACACACACACACACACAATGATAGAAAGTCAAGGGAACTGGAATGAGACACAAAAGGTGAGTACCAAAATACAAAAAAGGGGAGACCAGACAAAAATTATGAAACATGACTAGACTAACATTTTTGACGAGATATTTGACTGCAAGCCAGTGGCACTGACCTCACGTCATGAGAACAAGAGACTTTCAAGAGACTGCTTCTGCAGAAGCTGAGGCCCCCGGTGAGGGACTCCCTCGGTCCCCCCTTGCGGTTCATGGGGGCCGAGTCAGTGTGGAGCACGCCATCATCGTCCCCCTCTGCTGCACAGGGGGGGGGGGGGGTTGCCTTCCCCCCCCCCACCACCCCTGGATCACAGACCACCTCAAAGGCAGGCAGCCGCCTGGGGGCCGCCTGTCGGATGTGGTGATGGGAAACACTGAAGCCCCAAGGAGCCGCAAAACCGCCTCATCAACATCTATGCCACGGACTCTGGACCGCGCCCAACCTCCAGGTGTTCTCTGATGACTCCTCCATCAGTGAGGACGAGAAGGAGAAGGAGGACCAGAGGTGTGGTTGGGAGCTTGGTCGGATGGTCTGGGGGGTGGGGGGGGGAGAACCACATCGAGCTCAACGTCGTCAAGATCGAGGAGCTGGTGGTGGACCTCTGACGGACCAGGAGGTCCCCAACCCTTATTACCCTTCCGGGGTGGAGGAGATGGTGGACTTCTACAGGTTCCTGATGTGTGAATATAAGCAAAAAACACTCTCTCTATTGGAAAGGACACAGCAGGCTGCTCTTTCTCAGGAGACTCGGCGGTCTGTGTGCCAGCTCTGTCGTTGGACAGTCTGGTGGAACCCTCACCCTAAACCAGCTCTGTTGTTGGACTGTCAGTCTGGGGGAACCCTCACCCTAAACCAGCTCTGTTGTTGGGCAGTCAGTCTGGGGGAACCCTAACCCTAAACCAGCTCTGTTGTTGGGCTGCACCTGGACAGTCAGTGGTGGAGGGCAGGATCAGGAACACCATGAAGACCATCCTGGACAACCCGTCCCATCCCCTCTATAGGGTTCAGGGCAGATGGGAGGCACCTTCATCCAGGCTCCTTCCCCCCTGCTGTAATCCAGAGTGGTTCCGGCATGCCTTTGAGCGAACAGGAACATGAATGCATGAATATGTGAATGAGTGAATGGGTCAATTAATCTATTCCGTCATTCACCGGTGTTTGAGTGAATTCATGAGTTCAATACAATACATAATACAGTATTTATTGTTCCCAATGGATGCCTTTGCTGTAATTAGAAAATATTAATAATTAAAATGTTAGGATCAGTTACGGACCTAAATAGATTACAGGCTATCTAACACTTAGTTACAGCACTTCGATACGGACTATCTATACGTGCTTTCCAATTACATTATCATCCCCAGACCCTCTGTAATAAAGAGGCGGAGCATCCCGGATGCTGCACCGTGCCGCCGCCGCTGCTGCTGTTCAACTCTCTCTCACACACACACTCTCTCTCTCTCTCTCTCTCTCTCTCTCTCTCTCTCTCTCTCTCTCTCTCTCTCTCTCTCTCTCTCTCTCTCTCTCTCTCTCTCTCTCTCTCTCTCTCTCTCTCTCTCTCTCACCCCCGCCCCCCCCCCCACACACACCTACCCGCGTCCATCCATCCATCCTTCCAGCCGGCACCACCACCACCAACTTGGTAGAGAATGGATGCGTGCTTCCCCGGCCGCGGGTACTGCAGGGCGCACGGCGAACACGTGGAGAGGTGAGAGATGAACACGCCACGGAACGAAGACGCGCTAGAAACGTGCGCTTAGAGAAGATCAACTGGAATAAATATACGGAGTATCATCATGGGCGACGGCCGGAGGTAGTAGTTTGTGTAGTTTGTGTTGGTGACTGCAGAGAAACCGAAGAATTCCGACGTGTCGGCGTGGAGAAACACACACACACCGCGGTGCGCTCTTGGAGACGGAGGATGGACCCAGTGTGACCGCTATACCTTCTCCTCCGCACAGTAGATGCAGATGCAGCAGTAGTAGACAGTTGTTGTTTCTTGTGCGTTGAACTTGACCACCGTTTGGCCGTGTTGACCTGTGAGGTCGAGAAGAATTAAAAAAGAGTTGGATGGGAGAGAGGAAAAAAAAGGAGAAATTCACGCATCGATTAGATTAGGGCCAATATGCCAGAATGGGTCCACTGCGATATATCTTTCTCTGTGGGCTGCTCTTCTCCACCCAAACACACGGTAAGTTCCCACATATAAGGATTAAAACATGATAATAATAATAATAATAATAATAATAATAATAATAATAATACAACCCAGTTGTCTTCTCTGTCGCTAGTGCTGTGCGTCGAACCACAGGCTCATCTGGTTGACTTTTATCTGTTGTTGTTGTTTCGCTGTGTGTGTGTGTGTGTGTGTGTGTGTGTGTGTGTGTGTGTGTGTGTGTGTGTGTGTGTGTGTGTGTGTGTGTGTGTGTGTGTGTGTGTGTGTGTGTGTGTGTGTGTGTGTGTGTGTGTGTGTGTGTGTGTGTGTGTGTGTGTGTGTCTCTGAGAAAAAAGATCGCAAAGGTAATTAATGTCCGGATAGGCACAACAACACGAAGCAGACATTATCCACTGTATGTTGGTTCATGTGATGACTTAACTAAACGTCTTGTTGTTTCAACTACTAAAACTACTGGGCCTGTTTAATTATGTTGCGAGAACGCTAGATTAGGTAGTCAATTTAAAATCCATGCATCCATCGTCAACCCCAAGTGCCCAACCCCGTGTGGTAAACTTAATATATAGTAGGCCTTCTATGAGTCGTTTTTTTAGACATCATCTCATTAATACCCCATGCGAAGGCCGACCTTTCTTAGAGGAAAGGTGGCCTGCGGGTCAAACCCGGGACGACCTCATTGCATGTGCCGCTATGTACTGCGGCGCTGCAAATCATAAATGCCTGCGATATGCCAGCAATATGCCTCCGCATATGGTGTGCATAGTGTAGTCAGTGCGTTTGAATGTCACACAGCAGCCGTGTGTGCTGAGGAGATCAAACCAGATTGACGGGTAGCCTAATTTACCTGATAAACGGCTTCATCATAATGGATGCAGGTGTGATGCTGAGGCTGAGGCATGTAATGTGATGTGACCTATGGTAATTGCATATGTGTGAGCATATGTATACAGGTGTTGTGTTCAGGATTTCACAGTGAAAACAAAAGTAAAGTCACTTTTGTGAAAGGTGTGGTGGCGATCCCATGGTGCCCTCATAAAGTCAGTTTCATAGTGAGAAACAATCTCGGGTTCATGCTTGTATAATGCTTGTTCACTACAAGAACAAGGACATTTGTGAAACCATCAATGATTTAGCAACAAATCTAAGCCCGTCGTGTCGTTGCAAAGCTTTACTTCACGTATCTTTAAATAATGTTCCTCTCACTAGCTTCACACAACACTCAAACAGACGAGCTGTTTGAGTGGTTACCGCTTAAGTAGTTCACACATCAAGTCCAGTTTATTTAAGAGGAATATATATATTTATTGTTACAGCCAAACAACACAATACAATGTAGTCTGGTCTACATTTAAATACATATTTAACAAACAAACATGTACACAATACATGAACACAAACAAAATATACATTGCCATAGCATCCATGTACCAGTATTCGTCTCAACAGCAACCATCATACGAGTGAACGTCTCCATAGTGACCATGTACTAATATACATCACCATAACAACCAGAATACCAGTATACGTCTCCTTAGCAACCATTTACCAATTGACATCTCCATAGCAACCATGTACCAGCATCCGTCTCCATAGCATCCATCATACCAGTATATGTCTCCATAGCCACCAACCTACCAGTATATGTCTCCATAGCAACCATGGACCAGTATGTGTCTCCATAGTAACCAACCTTACCAGTATATGTCTCCATAGCAACCATGGACCAGTATGTGTCTCCATAGTAAACAACCTACCAGTATAAGTCTCCATAGCAACCATGGACCAGTATCTGTCTCCATAGTAAACAACCTACCAGTATAAGTCTCCATAGCAACCATGGACCAGTATCTGTCTCCATAGTAACTAACCTACCAATGTACATCTCCATAGCAACCATGGACCAGTATGTGTCTCCATAGTAACAACCTACCAGCGGTAACCATGGACCAGTATGTGGCCAAAGTAACCAAAACCGAAGGCTATGAGTGTGAAGTGTATTAACTGTTGTTGTTCAATAATGTGATTCAGGGATAGAAAGGGATAGAAAAACCCTCTTTCAGAGCAATGAAAAGATCATAATTTTTTCCTTATGAAATAATAAAATAAAAATAAAAATGTGAATGAATTCAAACACAATTAGTATATCAACGATATACTACAGTGTGGAGACGTATTAGTGTGAACTGAGCACATCGGCCACTTCAGCTACACAAAAATGGCAAAAAAATATATTGAGGCAATTAAAAATGATCCATGTCCACAGACCCCGCAGGAAAAACAACAGCTTTCTGTTTTCTCCTCCGAAATGGAGTTCAGCTCCCAAGGTCGTCCGCTCGACAACAGCCTCCTGTGACTCACTCAACCCCACCACAGCGGGTCAGAGGTCGCAGGGGGTCACACGGGGGTCACCATCCCAGACCATCTATCAACTCCGGTCTCCTGCACAGCAGACCTTCAAGGGCTTAATAGAGAGAGCCGGGTGGTCGATGCGTGTGAAGGCTTTGATTTCTCCTGCAAAGGCATGTTGGCTACATACTCAGTCATTTGGATTAGGGTCTCTACTTGAAATGAATGCAGCGTCGAATTAATTAGGTTTATTAAACAGTGGGATAAATAATTTAAAAAAACGTCAGTGGGGGAGGGAATGAAAGTAAGACAAACACAGAGCAGCGGATGGCTTAAGACGCTGCTGATCGCTAAAGAAGTTTTGAACGTGCGAATATTGCACCAAATGCCACCTGTCTCTTGTTTGCGGAACATTTGGTCACATTTGGTCTATTTTTCGAGCAGTAGAGAGAAATGCACTTTGGGGTGAATCATGTTTCCCGCCGGCGTAGAGGTCCGTAGCGCCACGTCAGCTCCTGGTGGCGCGTGCTAATGAAACGGCTAACGAGAGGTAATGGATCTCTCGCCGTGGCCACATGTCAAAGTAACATGGCTTATTAATATGCTGCCTTCCGGCATCTTCCGCTTATTACGACGCCCTTGAAGAGCGGCGAACAGAACGCGCCCGGCGGCCGTTTTTTGGACCCGACCGAGCCTCTCCTCTTTCTAGTGGTGATTTTTTTCAGGCTTTTTTTTGTCTCTTTTTTAGAAAGGTTTGTGAGCGTAGCTGTACAGCGCTATAGGCTTCAGAAACTATTTATTTCTTCTTTGTTTAACAGTCATTGTCTGCCATTCATGATGGAGATGTGTCTTAAAAAACACACACAATGAAATGCTAGGCGTTTCACACATTCCCCCGGTCTGGGATTGATGAAGTCGATCTTATCTTTATTTTGTCTTCAAAGTAATGCTAATCCTCGTCATAATCACACCTGGTCCAATTGGACCAATGCAGTGTAGATAGACTCAAGACAAAAGAGGTTTGACTTAAATGGATGCAGAAATGTGAATAACACATTTTGTGAAGGCGAATTTCGGTTTTAAACAGCGTTTGCCGGCGTTATTGTCAACCACAAACAGCGAGGAGCGCAGGGGCCGGGGGTAGCATGACAGCCACAGAGCCTTACAAGTTATTCAAGAGCGCCTGAGCGTCCCTTAACCAGCTAATGTGGTAAATATTATATCAGTATGGCTCTTTAATGAGTGTTTTTTTCCGCGGCTCTGTGCTCCGTTTTCACGTGGCTGCTTCGTACGACATCCGACTGCGGCGCCTTCATCTCACTTCACCGGTGAGCGGCACTCAGATTCATTAGTAGCACAGAGCCCTTTCATAAGCTAATGCAGAATACTAATTAGAATCACGTTTTCCAGGCATTTGACCCATTCAGACGGTAAACAACCGTATCAAAATAAGTGTTATAAACAAGCAAGACACAACTAATTTAGACAAAACTATATGTTTTAAAGGAAGCCATATAATATCTCTCTCTATATATATATGAAAGTAAATCTCTGGAAGTTGTTTGATTCCTCTCTCCCATCGCCCTCTAGTATTTTTGCGATTTGTTTTGCAGGATGGTACCATGGCTAGGGGTCTTCAGACTCCCAGCTGAAAGTTACTGGGTTCGATCCCCAAATGTCCACAGCCCTACCCTGTGGGCATCCTGGAACTAGATGCCTCCTAAACCCTCCCCGCTCCTGCATAGCATGCATCGGAGTCTACTGTCATATGACATTATGATATTATCCACTATGGATATATATCATAGCTCATATACAGTATACGGTTGGCATTTTGTGTATGCTTCCCAGTGCATATGCTCTCAGCGTGGGTGGTCCCGGTGGGAATTGAACCCCTAACCCTGGCAGTCTATCTCCATTAGGTTATTATCTACTCCTCCAGGATAGCACCTGTCAGGGGAACTCTCTTTCCTGCATCCTTCATATATCTATCTATAATACTGCTTCTACTATATGACTATTACTATTACTACTATACTACTACTATCGCTATACAACTATTACTACTACTACTACTACTAGTTATACTATACTACTATATTACTTATACTGCTTCTATACAACTATTACTACTACTACTATAACTGAGGGTACTACTACTACTACTACTACCACCACTGGGCTACTAAGACTACTAATACTATTCTACTACTACCATACTAGTACCTATACTACTACTACTATACTACTACTATTACTATTATACTAGTGCTGCTACTAATACTATACTACTACTTATATGCTACTACTACTGCTACTGCTACTACTACTACTACTACTACTACTACTACTACTACTACTACTACTACTAGATTCCTCTTTATTGGTCACATACATTCACACACACAGTGAAAGGTGTTTCTCTGCATGTAACCCATCCTAGTATTAGGAGCAGTGGGCAGCTATTGTATAAACAGCGGCCGGGTAGCAGTGTAGGGGTCTGGTGCCTTGCTCAAGGGCACCTCAGCAGTGGCCAGGTGTTTCCGGGACTTGAACCATCGACCTTTCGGTTCCCTAGTCCCCTAGTCCCGACAGACTGAGCTACTACAGCCCCTACTACTACTTTCACTACTATATTACTAATTGAATACTATTTGTTTACTACTAATATGCTACTACTACTATACTACTACTTCTGCTACTACTATTACCACTACTACTACTGTACTACTACTATACTACTACTTCTGCTACTACTATTACTACTACTACTATTACTACTACTACTATTACTACTACTACTACTACTACTACTACTACTACTACTACTGTACTACTACTACTTCTACTCCTACTACTACTTTATTACTACTATAATCATATTACTATACTACTAATATGTTACTACTACTACTACTACTTTAGTACTACTACTACTACTACTACTACTACTACTAGTACTACTACCACTTCTACTACTGTACTACTACTACTACTACTACTACTACTACTACTACTACAACTACCATTACTACTACTGTACTACTACTAATACTACTACTAATAACAATGTGAATCCGGCAGGATCGCGCCTGCGCCAGGAGGACTCCCCTCCCCGCATCGCCGAGCACCCGTCTGACCTCATCGTGTCCAAGGGGGAGCCGGCCACTCTCAACTGCAAGGCGGAGGGCCGGCCCGCCCCCACGGTGGAGTGGTACAAGGACGGGGAACGGGTGGAGACGGACAACCCCCGCTCTCAGCGCATGCTGCTGCCCAGCGGCTCCCTCTTCTTCCTCCGCATCGTCCACGGACGCCGCAGCAAGCCCGACGACGGCAGCTACGTGTGCGTGGCCAGAAACTACCTGGGAGAGGCCCGCAGTCACAACGCCTCGCTGGAGGTGGCACGTAAGTCCTGGTGATGATGTAGGGTTAAATATGTACTGATGTAGGGTTATACATGTACCGATGTAGGGTTAAACGACTACAAACTACCTGGGAGAGGCCCGCAGTCACAACGCCTCGCTGGAGGTGGCACGTAAGTCCTGGTGATGATGTAGGGTTAAATA
>CM051011.1:1860067-1882567 GCA_027704905.1 Muraenolepis orangiensis | reverse complement strand
CCTCTTGTCAAACCATCGCCGGGCACACACACATACACAGAGGAGTCTGACCTCAGCCCTGAGCTCCTGCGCCACCTCTGCATGTTCCTCCTCCTACTCTACTCTACTGCATGCTCTGTACTTGAATGTGTTTCTATACACGTCTGCATTTCCCCCCACGTTTCCCTTCTGGGATCATATCTCATCTTGGTCATTTCGTTTTTGTTACATTGTATTTTATTTTAAATATAGTTTTATATAAATATAACTATAAATGAGTCCGGTTAACATCCAGTTTGGTGATTTTCAACTGCTCAGTAGGAAGACCCAGAGAGATACAGACCGAGTTCCCCGCTGTGCACGGTTGCCGTGGTAACTGCATCACTACAACTACTGTCATTAGGATGATAGTGAACATCCAGCCCTCCCCTCCCACAGAGTTTAATTCCTCTGAAAGCCCTTTTAGGATTAACCGTGAGCGCTGGGCGCTTCTAACAAATGGGACAGCTTGGACATAATAGTGTGACCCAGGGAAAAAACACAATAGAAACAGCAGGCCCAGAGTAGTTTGTGGTTTCAATCGTATCATATAATTTCATGTTCACAACTGATAGAAAAAAAATGAAGCGGCCACTAATGGCCATGACATGAAGAGTTCCACGTTGAACACAATACGTAGAAACAAGATTATAATGCAAACAGAATAAAAAAAAATCGAAAATGAAACATCCGTGAGTTACAAGGAAAACGTGTACACACAACTAACACTAACGTTTGCAACATGCTGTGCAACATTTTATTCAAGTAAACTACTACTGAAATTAGTAGTAAATAGAAAATAATACTTAAACAAGCATACTTGCGACTTACTCGATTGTTTGCTTGTTAGTAGTTAGAAATTGTCCAACGTATTAGTAGCGTACTAGCGTCTTACTAAGTCGATTGTTTGCTTGTTAGTAGTTAGAAATTGTCCAACGTATTACTAGCGTACTAGCGTCTTACTCAGTCGATTGTTTGCTTGTTAGTAGTTAGAAATTGTCCAACGTATTACTAGCGTACTAGCGTCTTACTCAGTCGATTGTTTGCTTGTTAGTAGTTAGATATTGTCTGCATTGTACATTTACCTGAACTTATTGTACTTTTACCTGGTCACTAGTTCAGTTCTTGTGGACTTGTTAGGAATGAAATGCACTTGTGTTCTCTTACCTACCCATGTTAAACGCACTATTGTAAGTCGTTTTTGCCAAAAGCGTCATGGTAAATGACTGTAATGTGTAATGTAAATATACACAGTAATACATCCGCTGGAATATGTGGACTATGCATGGCGGGGTGGAATGGAGACATTACTCCTAAATGAGAAGGGTGTGGTTTCCAGTGCATCGTATACGTATGTGTGCATGTGTGAGTCGGACTGTAAAAGACAAACAGTGTGCCGTAATGAATTAAAGATTTACCCCCCTCTCTCTGGTGAATAGTGTGGTTCGGGGGCACGACACGGCTGAATTATAAATATATGCATGGCATTATGATGGTCTCTGCATTCAACTGAATTGACATAACAAAGGGTTTCTCTTCGGTCTTTGTCCGGTGTGTTTTTTGGTGGTGGTGTTGTTGTTGGTGTCTACGGCCGATCTCGCTAATGAGCACGCAGGCGCATTGCAGGGGGAAATATTAGTTATTTTCCCTTAAATTAATGAATGAATTCATTTTTTCCAGGGAGACAATGAGGATAAGGAGCGAGCGTCTGGTGCCAACTGGACCATGCACTCTCCTCGGAGGGCTGCGTGTTTACGTTTCGCTAGGTTAACTGAGGGCTAGCATCTGCTGTTAATTGGACCATGCTAACACTTCTGAGAGCTCCGCTGCACTTCCCTACCGTTGGTATGAAAGTGTGCCTTGGTGACACCTTGGTGACTTTGTCCGTGTGGAATTTCTTCGGAGCTGATGTTTGGATATTCATATGGATTATGTGGAAGTTTGACGGCAGTGGATGGTTAGTCTTGGCTATTGAATGAAAACGCACTCTTAATTTATTATAAGATAAATATTATATTAATTAATATTATATCTTCCCATATTGAACATTGTATGAGTGGAATGGCTGGATATGACAGGATCTAAATATGATATAAGAAATTGAAGCAGAAAGCAAAAAGGAAAACATGATTTTTTCAATAATTATCTAACCTTTAAACCCCCATCTCCTCCTTTTGTCATCCCTTTCTCTTTTCATCCCTTCCTCTCGCTCTCTTTCTTCTTCATCCTTGCCCTCCTGTCCTGTGTCTTCCACTGTGCCTTGATGATATTATATTTTATATTTATTGGATCAAATACCCCCATCACACCAAACTAGTTCTCAATATGTTCGTGAAAATGTTGTCGAACGGGCTCCACCTGTGTATAAACGTAGAGAATTCACCAGCCCTGTTCCTCCCGTGCCCCACCACCACCACCACCACCACCATCATCACCACCATCACCAGCCCTGTACCTCCCTTGAACCACCACGACCCCCACCACCAGCACTGTTCCTCCCGAGCCCCACCACCACCACCACCACCACCACCAGCCCTGTTCCTCCCTAGCACCACCACCACAACCACCACCACCAGCCCTGTTCCTCCCTAGCACAACCACCACCACCACCACCACCATCACCACCACCACCACCATCACCAGCCCTGTTCTCCCAGCGCCGTTTCTCTTCTCCCGACACATAATTGCATGTTGTGCGGCGAGCCACTGAAAGGTACTTCCTTGCTGCCTGCCATCAGCCTGCCTCCTGGGCTGACAGTCTCTGGCGCTAACGACAAGGTCTCCGTCGCCGCCGTGCTGGTGGTGGTGGGGGTGGTGGTGGTGGTGGTGGCGGTGGTGGCGGTGGCGGTGGCGGTGGCGGTGGTGGCGAGACCATCCATCAGCGTAGCACTGTGTTTAGAGAAGACACCTCGGCGGGAGACTTCCAGCTCACACATGCGACCATGCACCATTAGCCGGCCATGATGTCTTGTTTATCCGAGACATCGTTTGTTTCTCTCGGCTGCTGTGTGTGTGTTACGTGGTGTGTATATTTTAGTATATGGATACCGACATGTAGCTGGACTCACTGTCGCATATGTATAAATACGCCCAACAAATGTATAACACAATGACCAAACATAGTAAACAGGGTTGCTAAAATCGACTCATCTAATCGACTCATCAAGACGCATCTTGTTTTTAATAGGTGAGTGGGTATGAGTTTAATTGTATTAGTTCTGTCTCTCTTTTAGATAATGAAAGAGGGAGAGAGCTAGAGAGAGAGAGAGAGAGAGAGAGAGAGAGAGAGAGAGAGAGAGAGAGAGAGAGAGCAGAGAGAGAGAGAGAGAGAGAGAGAGAGAGAGAGAGAGAGAGAGAGAGAGAGAGAGAGCGGATTCTCTGGAGTAAAACCAGAGGCAGTGGTGTAATTATTCCTGGCTCATCTGCCGGACATGTTGTCGTAACCTGGGATGGCGTCAGGCCTTCTCTGCACGGGTGAGCTAACCGTCGCTGTCTCCGTATTAAAAGTCCAGATCTGCTTTCAAACGTATAAAAGGGCCATTAGTAAATTGTTTTTATCCATCTCGCCCTAGAGGACATTCATATATATTAATTAATTGATATATATATACATATATTTATATATGTATATATATATAGAGCAAGAGAGAAAGAGGGAGAGAGAGAGAGAGGGAGAGGGAGAGGGAGAGAGAGAGAGAGAGAGAGAGAGAGAGAGAGAGAGAGAGAGAGAGAGAGAGAGAGAGAGAGAGAGAGAGAGAGAGAGAACGCAATCCTCCAAGGATAAGTTCAACAACAACAGCAATATTCTGGAAATAGGGAGGCTTACAGCAGGCCAGAATCCACTGTTAACCTCCTCAAATGAGCTGCATCGACGAGGGAAGGAGGTGTTCCTTGGCACGAGGTCAACATCTTGCTGGCTAATTGGTGAACCTAGCCAGCGGTGGCGTGTCTGAAAGAATAAGCTAATAGGTAATAACGGTGCCGTGAGCTATTAGCTTATGCTTTCAGACACCACCCCCACCTCCACCTCCACCTCCCCGTCAAACTATAATCCATCCTGGTGGCCTGGACCAACCAGGACCAACTGGGATCATCAGGACCCACCAGAACCATCAGGACCACCCAGGACCCACCACACAACTGACCAGGACCAACTGGGACCCACCAGGACCGACCGGGGAGCACGAGCAAGGCATCAACAATGGCCAGCCAGACACTGCTCAGAGTTGTATTATTCATGAGGCCTAGCCTACATTGCGGCCCGATCTAGGCCACGTCGCACGGCCGTGCTAAACAGCTAAGTGTTGCGCTCCAGACGCCCAGCTCACCTTGTTACCACCCCAAGTCGTTAAGACTCTCATCTGGGTGGCTTCGTGGGCGAGAGAGAGAGAGAGAGAGAGAGAGAGAGAGAGAGAGAGAGAGAGAGAGAGAGAGAGAGGAGAGAGAGAGAGAGAGAGAGAGAGAGAGAGAGAGAGAGAGAGAGAGAGAGAGAGAGAGAGCGTGCGCGAGCGCGGGTAGGGTAGCACCAGGATTACTTCACAGTCTTGACTGAGGTACCGGTGGGGGCTCGAGGGGTATAAAAATAAAGCAGAATACAGAAGGTACCACAAGACTTCATTAATATATGAGTTGTACAGTGCGTAGTACCGCTCTTCTTTCTCCCTCCCTCCTGCCTCCTCCCTCTTCTTCTGCTGGGTTCTTCTGCTTTTAACAAGCACCACGTAGTAATGGTCTGTTGGTTGCCTCCGCCATCGAAGATTGGCTCTGAGGTTTTCCCCCCTGTTTGTATGTCTGTTTGTCTTTTAGCAAGATAACTCAAAAAGTAATTCACGGAATTGGACACAAATCTGATTACTTATGGCCCAAGGCACAGTTCATAACATATTGGTGCAGATCCGGATCCAAATCCAGATCCAGGAGACTTTTTGGTGTGGCTGAGGTATGTGCACTCTAGTTGTGTTGCTTTAGCCCGTGCTTTTATCCAGAGCGATTTAGAGCCGGAAGGAACAGGTTAGAATCCACTTAAACATCCTGTCTTTAACAACTGACCACCATACATCTGACCATCAAACATCTGAGCATCAAACATCAGACCATCAAACATCTGACCAGCAAACATCTGACCATCACTGTCTGTCACCTCACGCCAGCCTCTCCCAGAGAAAGTCTCCCAGAGGTCCTCCTTGTGCATGGTGTCTTTCACCACATCCTCAGCACTTAGTTTTCTGTCTGCGGTCTTGGACGCTGAGTGCGTCTTGGAGGACTCTCCGTGATCTGTCGGCTTACCGTCCCTTCGTCACGTGGTCCGGCACCTTCTCTCTCTTCCCCTGCATATGGTTTAGTTTGCATGTGAAAAAGACGATGAAAATAAGGAATCATTTTGAGCTAGATGGGTTTTGTTCTTGTTTTCCTCGTGTCTCTTTTTCTGGTTTCTGGCAGAAAGGCCTCTTTAATGGGGACGGAGGCGTGCTGATGGTGCTCTATTCAAGGGCCCTTTGTCCTTGTGAAGCCAATTTTCAACCTTATAGCCAACGAATAGGGATATAGTGTTAAAAATGCCTGCAAAATCTTACCCCGAGATTTGCATCATCCGCAAACAAAAGTAGCAGGGAGATCTGGATGCAGCAACAACTAAACGTACCCACATTGAAATGCTAAAAATAATTCTCGACTTTTTGACGGCTAGCGGCAACTTATACCCGGTCATTCCATCCTAAATGATCACTGATCATTCACGGGCGTTCACAGTGACACGCCACGTCACTCTTCAGTTGACACGATGCCGATGGCCATGCAACGCAGCATTTTCTGTAGTCCCGTAGCCCAAATACTGCCAACTAAAGGCCGTCCCCTACAGCACAGCTAGGAGACCTTCAAGTCTCCGACTCCCACACTAATGTGTCCGCCGTCGGGAAGGACACCCCCAGTCACACTGGGGGAGGATTGTGGGAGGAAGAACAAAGTTGACACCCCTCCCCACACAGCAACACACCCGATCTCGAGGGGGTTGGGGAGGGATGTGCATGACCGAGCTATAACCCGCCGGGGGCATCATAAGCCAACGGCCAACGTCCTGCTCTGCTTTATTATTCCTGGGCGAAGTGAAGAGTGCCGAGGAGTCAAAGTGCGGTCCATTTAGTAAGACAAATATTGCTCTTAAATGTCCCGTCCCTCGGTGAAGCCCAGATGTAACGGCCCCTCCCCCATCCTCCGTCCTCCACCGTCCTCACCCCACTCGCCACTCGTCCTCACCCCCCTTGGGCTGAGCAGAGGACAGCGTACCGGTGCCTAGCCAGATAGCTAAGCGCTCACGCTCCACCGGCTAACGTAGCAGACCCAGAACCCAGAGCTGCAGATGTCCCCGAGCCGGAACGGGAAACCGGGCACAAGTTGAGTGACCAATAAGATGCAGCGGTAGGGTGTGGGGGTTGGGGTAAGAGGATGGACAACGTGTCCTGGACCAGATGTTTCCTGCCTTGGTGTGTTTGTCATTTGGGTTTAATCTGGTCAGTGAAGGGCATTAGACTATATAGAAGGCAACTGCCATGGCAGGGGAGGTGAGGTGTGTGTGTGTGTGTGTGTGTGTGTGTGTGTGTGTGTGTGTGTGTGTGTGTGTGTGTGTGTGTGTGTGTGTGTGTGTGTGTGTGTGTGTGTGTGAGAGAGAGTGCATGTGTGTGGACCCCAGCTGCCAAGCCAGCAAAACCCTGGATTTCACATCATTCGCACATCCCTATCACCCCTGTGCACACGAGACGGACACACACACACACACACACACACACACACGTAATTGGCTCGAAATTAGGCCACACTGTGCATTGTTCAACCTGGAGATTACCCAGAATGCCGCAGTCTGCAGAGATTATGTAGCTCAGGGATGAAATGCATTTCCATTACCACTGATTGACTGCCTTTTTTGTATTCTGTGTGTCCAGTTCTGTGTGTCCGGTTCTGTGTGTCAGGTTCTGTGTGTCTGGTTCTGTGTTTGTGCGGTTCTGTGTGTGTGTGCGGTTCTGGTTCTCTGTGTTCGGTTCTGTGTGTCAGGTTCTGTGTGTCGAGTTCTGTTTGTCTGGCTCTGTGTGCGGTTCTGTGTGTGGGGTTCTGTGTGTCAGGTTCTGTGTGTGGGGTTCTGTGTGTCAGGTTGTGTGTGCGGTTCTGTGTCAGCTTCTGTGTGCGGTTCTGTGAGCCTGCTTCTGTGGGTCAGGTTATGTGTATGTAGGGTTCTGTGTCTGGTTCTGTGAGCTTGGTTCTGTGAGGTATTCTCTCGACTTGTTTTCTGATCTCCATGATAATGGTCCTTCTCTACCACATCTCTCCTCCTCCTCCTTCTCCTCCCCCACCACCTTCTTCACTTGTTCTTCTTCTACTTTCTTCTTCTCCCTATCTTTCTCCCTGGTTTATCTCCTGTTCTGCCTCTCTCTCCTTATTCTCTCTCTCTCTCTCTCTCTCTCTCTCTCTCTCTCTCTCTCTCTCTCTCTCTCTCTCTCTCTCTCTCTCTCTCTCTCTCTCTCTCTCTCTCTCTCTCTCTCTCTCTCTCTCTCCTTTCTACTCCACGGCTTATTCATCTCTTTCCTTCTATTTCCTCATCTGCCTCCTCCTCTATCCTTCTCCTCCACTCCTCCCTTCCCTCTGTCTCGTCTCACTCGCTCTCTCCCTACTCTCTTCTCACTCTCACTCCCTCCCTCCTTCCTTCCTCTCTTTCCTCTTTTCCTCTCACATCTCCACCTCTCTCTCTCTCTTCTTCCTCCCTCCCTCTCTCATTTGTCTCCCCTCTCCCTCTCTTCTCACTCTTTCCCTCCCTCCTCCCTTCCTCTTCCTCCCATCTCTCCTTATCCCCTCTCCCTCTTTCTCCTCTCTCCCCCGGGCCCCTGGCGGTCTCACCCCCAGAGTCACGTCCTGCTGACCGGCTGATGATGCTGCGTGCACATCTCTTGTGTCTCCGTGACGATAACGCTCAGCGACGTTCAGCGCGGCATTGTGGGAGATTCTGCTCTCGGTCATGTTTGATGTGATGATGGAAATGATGATGATGGTGATGGTGATGGTGATGAGAGACATGGTGGGTTCTATTTTCAACCCCTCCGCCATCATCTTTGATGTCAATCAGCACTGTGAGATAAGATGGGAGATAATGGGGTGGAGGGGAGGGCGATCGACAGAGTAGGCGGCCCCCCTGAAGCGGAGAACAGAGGAACTTTGGAGAGTTCATGTTCAACTTCGCAGCTGTTTGCTTCGAAGCTGGTCTGCTACACACCACCAACACTTGGCTCATTACCTCTGTCTGTCTGTCTGTCTGTCTGTCTGTCTGTCTGTCTGTCTGTCTGTCTGTCTGTCTGTCTGTCTGTCTGTCTGTCTCTCTCTCTCTCTCTCTCTCTCTCTCTCTCTCTCTCTCTCTCTCTCTCTCTCTCTCTCTCTCTCTCTCTCTCTCTCTCTCTCTCTCTCTTCTCTCTCTTCTCTCTCTCTCTCGCTCTCTCTCTCCCCATCATTTAGAGTTCTTAGCCGTTGGTTTCAGAGAGGGTGTAATTGGTGATGTTGCAAAGCGGTTACAGGTTTCAGGTTCAGGGTCGTTTCACAGTGCCCCTCCCCCACCCCACCTAGTTCCATCCTTGGTGTCTTCCTGCATATTTTATGCATCACTTCCTGTCCTCGGCTACCTGCATCAACCTTGATGAAAAATACACAAGGTACCGTGAACGGATGGCTCCACACGGCAATAAAAGCTTTCCTCCAAAGTACAAACACTAAAGGAAAAGTAGAAGCTTTCCTCCAAAGTACAAACACTAGAAGAAGTGAAGGTGGTTAGAGAGAGAGAGGGCCAGGGAGAGATGGGGGAGGAGAGAGGCAGTGTGGGGGAGAGAGGGGGAGGAACGCAGAGAATACGTGAGAGAGAGGGATCGAGGAGGGAGGCAGAGGAAAGTGGGAAGGGAGGGAGAGAGAGAGAGAGAGAGAGAGAGAGAGAGAGAGAGAGAGAGAGAGAGAGAGAGAGAGAGAGAGAGAGAGCAGAGAGAGAGAGCAAGAGAGAGAGAGAGGTGGGAGAGAGAAAGGATAGAGGGGTAATAACAGACAGGGTAAAGAGGAAGTGTATTTATCAGCATCAGCTGTAATGTCACCCTGCACCAGCCTTGTGTGTGTGTGTGTGTGTGTGTGTGTGTGGGTGTGGGTGTGGGGGTGTGTGTGTTTGTGTGGACGGGTTGTTAGGGGGCTGGACTGGTGTGCTGGCTGATTCCAGGGCACGTCTGTCTTCAAACATCACACTTCGGTCTGCACCCTAATTAATCTGCAAGAACCTGCTAAGACTGCCTGTCTGTCTCTCTCTGGCTGCTTGTCTCTCTCTCTCTCTCTCTCTCTCTCTCTCTCTCTCTCTTCTCTCTCTCTCTCTCTCTCTCTCTCTCTCTCTCTCTCTCTCTCTCTCTCTCGGTTTTTCTGTCTGACGCCTGCGGAAGAATAGCTTTTCCTCTTTCCAGACCGCTGACAGCTTCCTGGCAAATCAGCGCCCACACGCCACAGAGACAGAGAGCGTGTTAGTGCAGGCTGGCGCTGGAGAGAGACAGAGAGATGTGCAAATGAGACACATCACCTGCTGGTCAGCTGACCCCCCCCCCCCAAGCTGGTAAGGGGTCAAAGGTCACTGTCACACAAGGTCATATACCCCCTGAAACAATCAGATCTTTGTTCCTGTGGTGAGCAGATCAGGGACTGATACTGCAGGACCGTTGATTTGTGACACTCCCCACGTGGCCTCAGTGCTTGTTACTAGACTAGACTAGTAACAATCTCTCTCTCTCTCTCTCTCTCTCTCTCTCTCTCTCTCTCTCTCTCTCTCTCTCTCTCTCTCTCTCCTCCCTCCCTCCCTCCCTCCCTCCCTCCCTCCCTCCCTCTCTCTCCTCTCCTCTCCTCTCCTCTCCTCTCCTCTCCTCTCCTCTCCTCTCCTCTCCTCTCCTCTCTCTCTCTCTCTCTCTCTGTGGTTGGGTGGTACTGGGTTCGATCCCCGGTGCTCATAGCGTAGCTGTAGGCGTCCTTGAGCAAGATGCTCCTCATTGACTCTTAAGTTCACGGTAAGGTCAGTTGAGACGTGGTTGAACACCAAACGTTAAAACACACTCAGCCACAGACAAAATCAGCCACAGCTTGAAAACAACATTCTGTCTTTTTGGAACATACATACAGACAGACAGACAGACATCCAATCAGTGACGATCTTCGCTGATATGCACCCACATTAACTCCGGTATGAGTTAATGTTGTTGTGATTTCCGATTTGTCGTGGTGTTTTCTGATTTGTTGCTGTGGTTTGCCGGTTTGTCGAGGTGTTTTCTTCTCTTTTGTTAATTTTATTTGCAATTCTCAGTTTTTTGATTTGTCGTTGTGATTTGCCCTCCAGGGCCACAATGGGAGTGCACCGTCTCTTAAATGACGATGAAAGCCACATCTGCTCAATAGTCAATAGTGCTAGAACAATGGCTGAGATTACTCCCTCGTGGATTTGATGATAAATCAAACATGGTGATTGGCTTCTTTAGTGTTCTGTTCTTGCTATTGTTTGGACACGTCTACAATAACCTTGTGCCTTCCCGTGAGCGATCTTGATTTGACGCAGTCTGCTGAACACTGAACGTGACGCAATTGCTAAGACTTGTTGTGTAATCATCTCCTCTAATGAATGGTCATACTACCTTTCGTGGTAATTATTTGGTTTGCACATCGCTCCGATATCTCTGTAGAATCAATCAAGATAATGGCTTAAGTGAAGAGTGATTGTAAAAGTACCACAGTTTGTGTAGTGATATTTCATGATTTGGCTACTGCACCGGGCAATTAGGATAATGACTGTTTATGGATAAATCGGCTGGATAATAAATGGGAAAAGCTTGTAATATTTCGATGATATTCCACTAGATGTTTCAAGATTCAAGATTCAAGATAACTTTATTTATCCCGAGGGAAATTAAGGAAATAATGTGATAATAATGATAATAATGTGATACGACCAGAAAACGACCACTATTCTATCCGTAAATATAATGTTTAGTTACTTATTACAATATTTATTTTAACATTTTTGATCCTGGTTTACAATTCTTGAAACCATAGTCCTATTCCTATTTGCATGGTTCTATTTCATCCATATATAAATTATGTTCTGCAACCTATTCCACTTTTTATAAATAATTTGTCAGAAGCATAGTTACATTTCATAGCTTATGTCCACCTTTGATATATTTTCATGGTCCAAGAATCATGAATATTACATTTCAAATAAAATAAAAGTAAATATTAAACCAACTGGCACAGTTGAGAAAGTAGATCTAAAATGGCCGTTCCTTCTGTTTCAGTTTGAGCTTTCTGTCTGAATGGCAGCTCCGTTCTCTTGTTCAACTGTCACTCACACACACTGTGTGTGTGTGTGTGTGTGTGTGTGTGTGTGTTCCTTTCTGGCTTGATATTTTCACATCTGCATATTTCATGGAATAGATGTATATTTCCATGCAGTATTCGCAATATTGTACAATGGCTCAATTAAATATTGAAGTGTTGTACATAGCTTGGTAGGACGGGCCCCCCACGTTCAATTGGCCCTTGTTAGTCTGCATTTGTTGCATGTTTAGGTTAGAAGAGGCCATCAAAACCTAATGCATGATGTAAGAGATGGAGTCACACACAGGAGATTGCATGTCTGACCTAGTTTGTTAGCTACCTGCGAGAC
This sequence comes from Muraenolepis orangiensis, assembly GCA_027704905.1. Taxonomy (NCBI): domain Eukaryota; kingdom Metazoa; phylum Chordata; class Actinopteri; order Gadiformes; family Muraenolepididae; genus Muraenolepis; species Muraenolepis orangiensis. The sequence goes on along the minus strand of CM051011.1, from coordinate 1,870,845 downwards.
ATATTGAATATTAACTCCTTTAGTGGATCTAGATTTTTTTGGAGTGAAGTGACTTGCAGTGAATACATTTCTGATTGGTGTCACTAGATTAGATTAGATTAGACTAGATTAGATTGAAATGTATTGCCATTGCACAGCACAAGTACAGTACATCGAAAAGAGTGCAAATGTTGCAGAAAAGTGAATCGTAATATACAATGTGCAGTGGTTAAATAGGATGTGAAAACAGTCTACTAGGTAAAACATTTGACTTATAGAGTAGGTATGGGATATGTGCAGAATTATAGGTATATATATATATATATATATATATATATATATATATATATACAGGTACAGATACAAGTATCAACAGGTGGTGAGCAGGGGTATGCAATCAATATATATAAATGTAGAAATGTGTCACAAGGCTTTGTAAAGTTCCATTGTAATACGTTTCAGCAACTAATAATTAACGGGAGAAAGATATATGTATATTTATATATATATGTTATATTTATATATATGTATATATATATAGACATATATATATCTATATATAGATATATATATATGTATGTTATATCAAACTTGGTTAATGTTTTACCCATGAACAATGGATGCTTGAAGACATATTAAGATGTATTACCCGTACTTAGAGAGACAGCAACGTGTCTACTTCTGTGTTTGCCCAGCTAATCTCTGATTGGAGTTAAGTGCTTGCAGATGAGAGAGAGCTAGTGGGAGAGAGACATTGAGAGACAATGGGAGTGAGAGAGGGAGAGGGAGAGAGAGAGAGAGAGAGAGAGAGAGAGAGAGAGAGAGAGAGAGAGAGAGAGAGAGAGAGAGAGCATGGAGAGGAGTCTGAGCCAGTCTGGCTCATATTATTCTTGTCTTCCTGCCAAACAAACCAAACACTCTCTTTCACTCCACTCTTTCCACATCCCCACTACATTACGTCTGGTTAAACTCTCTTTTTCCACATCCTCACTATACGTCAAGTCTGTGTTTAAACGCTGTTTACCACATCCTCACTCACATCCGTCCTTCCACTCTCTCAAGCAGGTGCATCTATTCTGATCTCATGGTGGGTTTGTTGCTCATTTGATTACTATTCACTACTGTTTGGTTTAACATTGAGATGGAGCGATCGGCCAATGCCGGCGTACAGTGAATTCAGATTCATGCCATTAAAGAATACACCGTCATGCCGTGTCGAGTACTAATATGAGAGGGCACTGCTTCATAAGAGTGCATTGTGAAACACTACTATTTATGAGAAAGAAATTGCAGAAGCAAAAAGTTGGACCGCTGACCTCGTTGGTCTGATAGTGTTTCAAAACTTTGAATACATAACCCCAATACATCTGGTATTAATACACAATACACTGATATTAATACACAACACTCTGATATTAATACATGCTGATGTTAAAACACAACATGCATGTGAAGCAGTACTCTCCTATATTAATACACAATACATGTATGAAGCAGTACTCTCTTTTATGAATACACAACATGCGTCTGAAGCAGTACTCTCTCTTATATTAATGCACAACATGCGTGTGAAGCAGTACCCTCTTATATGAATACACAATACACGTATGAAGCAGTACCCTCTTATATGAATACACAATACACGTATGAAGCAGTACTCTCTTATATGAATACACAATACACGTATGAAGCAGTACTCTCTTATATGAATACACAACATGCGTCTGAAGCCGTACTCTCTTATATGAATACAAAACATGCATGTGAAGCAGTACTCTCTTATATTAATACACAATACACGTATGAAGCAGTACTCTCTTATGAATACACAACATGCGTGTGAAGCAGTACTCTCTTATATTAATACACAATACACGTATGAAGCAGTACTCTCTTATGAATACACAACATGCATGTGAAGCAGTACTCTCTTATATTAATACACAATACACGTATGAAGCAGTACTCTCTTATGAATACACAACATGCGTGTGAAGCAGTACTCTATCTTATAAATAATACACGGCACACATAATACAGATACTCTCCCTTTTAGGAGAAGCTAGGGCTCAGGTGGCGTCCTGCTCTGGGCCTACAGGTCAGACTTCGAACCCACAACCTTTTTTTTGGCCAGGAGTCAAATAGCCTCTAACCTCTAAACTATTCAGCGCTTTATCTACACGGAAAAAGGATGAACCTTTCCTTTGTGATAACTTTAGTACTAAATACTAGGGAGCCGACTTATTGGACTTTAACCTGAGCACTGGTTCTGCTCTTGGAGGCTCGTTAGGAAGGAAATGCACTAATGGCTTCTGGTGACTAGTAGTTCCCTTGCCTACCTTATGTTGAATGACCTTATTGTAATGTAATGTATTATATATAATGTTATTATATATGTGTGTATGTATATATTATATAATAATGGCTCGTTAGGAAGGAAATGCACTTATGGCTTCTGGTGACCAGTAGTTATCTTGCCTACCTGTTGAATTACCTCATTGTAATGGAATGGAATGTATTATATTTTATGTTATTATATACAGTATGTGTATATGTAAATATGATATTAATATGGCTTGTTAGGAAGGGAAATGCACTTCTGGTGACTAGTAGTTCTCTTGCCTACCTGTTGAATGACCTTATTTGGACAAAAAGCATCTGCTAAATGACTTGTAATGTCATGTCATGTCATGAAATAACCTGTTTTTTGGGGGGGGGGGGTGTTCCGGACGTGGTGGTGGGACGGTCCTCTTCCCGGGGTGCCGAGTGAGTTAATCATCCGGACGCGCCTATCTGTGAGATCGCAGCGCCGCGACCGCCCGTTCACCGGCTCTTAATTCATCCTAATGGATTTTATAATAAGCCGAGGAGGGAGAGAGAGAGAGAGAGAGAGAGAGAGAGAGAGAGAGAGAGAGAGAGAGAGAGAGAGAGAGAGAGAGAGAGAGAGAGAGAGGTGAAAAATAGAAAGCATTCCATAAATTACTTTTAACACCGCACACAACGAAAGTGCACTTCTCCCTCCGCAACGCTGCACATACACACACACACACACCCACACACACACACACACACACACACAATCACTGTTGGTGTGTGTGCATAGAGGTGAATGGGGAAGACAAGCGGGTGGTGTGTGTATCGGCCCGCTAGCCCGGCGTAGAACCAGCATCCTCTCACTGGATCAGCCAAAACATTTGACTTTCCCCGGTCACTTAATCAGCTTTCCTTCTTTACACAGACTAATGTGTAGTGTGTCCAAGTAACTTGACCAATCAGTGTTGTTTATTTAGGAGTGACTCGACCAATCAAAGTGTTCTTATTAGTAGTTTGTCTAGGAGTGACTCGACCAATCAGTGTTCTTATTAGTAGTTTGTCTAGGAGTGACTCGCCCAATCAAAGTGTTCTTATTAGTAGTTTGTCCAGGAGTGACTCGACCAATCAGTGTTCTTATTAGTAGTTTGTCTAGGAGTGACTCGCCCAATCAAAGTGTTCTTATTAGTAGTTTGTCCAGGAGTGACTCGATCCAATCAGTGTCCTTATTAGTAGTTTGGCCAGGAGAGACTCGACCAATCAGTGTTCTTGTTAGTAGTTTGTCCAGGAGTGACTCGACTAATCAGTGTTCTTATTAGTAGTTTGTCTAGGACTGACTCGACCAATCAGTGTTCTTATTAGTAGTTTGTCTAGGACTGACTCGACCAATCAGTTTTCTTATTAGTAGTTTGTCTAGGACTGACTCGCCCTATCAAAGCGTTCTTATTAATAGTTTGTCCAGGAGTGACTCGACCAATCAAAGTGTTCTTATTAGTAGTTTGTCTAGGAGTGACTCACCCTATCAAAGCATTCTTATTAATAGTTTGTCCAGGAGTGACTCGACCAATCAAATGGTTGTTATTAGTAGCTTGTCCAGGAGTGATTCGACGAACAAAGCATTCTTATTAGTAGTTTGTCTTGGAGTGACTCGACCAATCAAAGTGTTCTTATTTGAAGCGATGCCTTTGGAATTTAACACGGAAGTTGTCTGGCCGATTTAACTTTGATGAGTTTGTGTGTGTGTGTGTGTGTGTGTGTGTCTGCGTGTGTGCGTGTGTTTGTGTGTGTGCATGTGTGTGCCTCGAGTGTGTGTGTGTGTGCACGTGTGTGTGTGAATGTCTTTGATGAACAAACTTACACACACACACACTTTCACACAAACCAACACACAAATTAAAACATGCACAGACACACACACACTCACACACACTGACCGACAGCGCTCAAAGTCAAACCGTGCCGACAGTGACACACTACAAACAACACTACACATCAATATTCGTATATGTGTGTGTGTGCATGTGTGCTTGTGTGTGTGTGTGTGTGTGTGTGTGTGTGTGTGTGTGTGTGTGTGTGTGTGTGTGTGTGTGTGTGTGTGTGTGTGTGTGTGTGTGATGCGTGATGCTGCGCATGCATGTGTTCTGTGCATATGGGCTTATGTGCGTAGGTGGTGTTATCGTGTGTGTGTGTGTGTGTGTGTGTGTGTGTGTGTTATCGTGTGTGTATTATCGCGCGTGTGTGTGTTATCGCATGCGTGTTATCGCGCGTGTGTAACGTGCTACGTGGTATTGCTCTTATCACATCCACACACACCTTGCTCCTGCTGAGAGTGCCTCGGCAAAGGAGCAAAGGACACACACGCAGGGACTGCCTTCTGCTCCGCTTTCTTCCCCTTCTCTCGTCCTCTTCTCCTTCTCCTCCTCTATCTTCTCCTTCTGCTCTTTCGTCTCCTTCTCCCCTTCTCTTGCCTCCTAGTCTCCTATTTAGTCTGTTTCTCCTTCTGTTTCTTCTCTTTCTTCTCCTCTTTCGTCTCCTTCTCCCCTTCTCTTTCGTCTCCTTCTCCCCTTCTCTTTCGTCTCCTTCTCCCCTTCTCTTTCCTCTCCTTCTCCTCTTCTTTCTTCTCCTTTGCCTCATCGTTCCTTTCTGTTCTGCTGACTGTTCTGCCAGGGTCTAGCCTCACCCCCCCCCACCTCCTACATCACCAGTCATAGGTCACCCCCCGCCCCCGCCCCCCCCCCCCCCCCCCCACACACACACACACACACACACACACACACACACCTGCAGCGTTATTGGTGTTTGGACGTTTTGTGTGACCCCCCCCAGTCGTGAGGGGTTGTGTCTCTGTTCGATCCCCCCTACGTCCTCACTCTATCACGGAGCACTCTATCACATGCATGAGTGAGACACCCCCTCACCCCCCGTTTACTATGACCTGGTACCAACTCCACCAGGCAGGTGGTCTACAACCACCTGCCTGGTCCTCACCCCCAGTCTCCAACAACCTGCTCCTTCCTGACATGCATCTGACATTCACCGTAACTCACTTTGGATGAAATTGTCGGCGTACTGACAAGTAAATAAAAAAATTTATCAGAATGCCTTTATTGTCATTGTACAAGAACAACACCACTGTCCAGCAATCTTCCCGGTCACTTCTACAAACCGCAATTTAAAATATATAAACTATTTAAAAAAAATAAACTAAAATAAATAAACAGGTTAGAAAGTGGCCATATAAAATTGTATATATATATATATATACTTTGAAATAAACATATACGCATATACATACACATATTTATTTTCATATAAAGGTGCAGTGGGATGTTACATGTAACTATGTATGTAGTATTGATGCAATATAAAGTATTGTAGTGAAACAGAACAGTCAGTGTCAGTGTTTGACACAGTGTTCAAATCAACAGTAGGGTCCAGATCTTAGGGTTTAAAGACGGTGTTGTGTCAACACGTTCACAGCCCATAGCTGATCTGCACATCACTGAGGATGGCCGGGGGGAACCTGTGCTGGTGCGGGGTCAGCCGGGGCCGTTATGTCTAACTGTGATGTCTTCAATTGGGACACGCCTGATGTCTTCAATTGGGACACGCCTGATGTCTTCAATTGGGACACTCCTGACGTCTTCAATTGGGACACGCCTGATGTCTTCAATTGGGACACGCCTGATGTCTTCAATTGGGACACGCCTGATGTCTTCAATTGGGACACTCCTGACGTCTTCAATTGGGACACTCGATGGTAATTGGTGGACATTTGGGGTCCACGCAGCTGGAGACTGAACACGGGGCTTTGCTTTGCCACAACCAACCACGGTTGGCGTCGGCGAAAGGCGGCTTGAAAGCTCTGACCCAGTTTTTTTTGCTTGCTTTCTTAACAAAAGGCTGCAAAGTTAATAAGCAGTTATGCTGCTATCCGGCTGAACCGAACACCCCTGCCACTCTCAATTTGACAATTTATAACAAATAAATTGAATGCGAAAACCAAAAACATTTGAGCAGCCTTTTTGTTTTTTTTTACAAGCGGCAGCCGAGCTTCCAGGAAACACAAACCAAGAGGGGAGAAGAAAAACGTGATAACGCCGTCTTAAAATTAATTTAGCGCAGCCACATGTTCGTCCTCATCCACTCAATATGGCAGCCGCCTCCCTCCACACATGTGCTCACCTGAACATAAGAAACATCCTATGATGTTTAAGGAAAGAAGACGGGAGAACGCTCAGAGAGGAGAGTGCAATTCATTAGGGACTAGAGAGAGGGGGGGGGAGAGAGAGGGGGGGGGGGAGAGAGAGAGAGAGAGAGAGAGAGAGAGAGAGAGAGAGAGAGAGAGAGAGAGGGGGGGAGAGAGAGAGAGAGAGAGAGAGAGAGAGAGAGAGAGAGAGAGAGAGGAGAGAGAGAGAGAGGAGAGAGAGAGAGAGAGAGAGAGAGAGGGAGAGGGAGAGAGGGGGGGGGGGAGAGGGAGCGGCAAATAAATCTAAGAAGGGAGTCTGTTTGAGGGACAACACGAGCATTTGCTAATGTTTGCCTACTTAGTCTCATTCTAAACACGCTGCCACATTCTGGCACGCTTCGAGGAACTGTGTCTGTCGTGGAAACACACACACACACACACACACACACACACACGCGCGCGCACACACGCACACACACACACACACGCACGCACACACACATGCACTAATTGGGCCGAGCACAAACATAAAACTATGATGTGTCGCAGGCAGCTATTCCCCCGCTGCAGCGTTGCACCGCTACACTAAATCGACGCCCATTAACGCTGAAACATCCTTTGGTTTCTTTACCGGATTAGTCTCTTCCTGACTGTCCTCTCTCTCTCTCTCTCTCTCTCTCTCTCTCTCTCTCTCTCTCTCTCTCTCTCTCTCTCTCTCTCTCTCTCTCTCTCTCTCTCTCTCTCTCTCTCTCTCTCAGGATCAAAACAAGTAGACAACCAATTAGCATCTTCTTCTCACCACCTCTTTGATGGAATATTAAATAATATTATAATATTATAAAGATGGCTGCGCTGTTTTGTTCACGCTCCTTCATTTTCTTCTTCTTCTTCTGCTCCATCTTCTTCTTCTTCTTCTTCTTCTTCTTCTTCTCGTCCCTCTCTCCACTTGTCTTTTGCGCGCGAGTGTGTTTAATTAACTGGGATAACCGTAGACGTCTGCTCCGCTTCTCACCCCTCCCCCCTCGTAATTAAGCACCGCGGTGGCGGCTGCGGCGGCTGCGGCGGCGACGGGGTGAAGTGCGGGGAAAATGTTCTGAAAGATTTCCAAGACTTCCTTTTTTCAATTTTCCCCCCCTCCTCATCATCATCTCCTCTTCCCTGGAGGCAGAAACGTGTTCAGATGAATCGTTCGTGTTTCGCCTCGTCAAGATATTAACATATTCACTACTGTGTGTGTGTGTGTGTGTGTGTGTGTGTGTGTGTGTGTGTGTGTGTGTGTGTGTGTGTGTGTGTGTGTGTGTGTGTGTGTGTGTGTGTGTGTGTGTGTGTGTGTGTGTGTGTGCGTGCGTGCGTGCGTGCGCGCGCGCGCGCGTGCGTGCGTGTGTGTGACGATTGCTCAGCAATGTAGTAGTTGTAGTAGTAGCAGTTGTAGTAGTAGCAGTAGTAGTCGTAGTAGTAGCAGTAGTAGTAGTAGTAGTAGTAGTAGTAGTAGCAGTAGTAGTAGTAGTCGTAGTAGTAGCAGTAGTAGTAGTAGTAGTAGTAGTAGTAGCAGTAGTAGTAGTAGCAGTAGTAGTAATAATAATAAAAATGTACACACAGTGTAAAGTATTTGTGGGGTGGCAGCGGGATAACTCAGTCTGTTGGGACTTGGGCCTTGGGAACCGGAAGGTCGCCGGTTCAAGTCCCCGAAAAACACCTGGGCACTGCCGGGGTTGCCCTCGAGCAAGGCACCACCAGACCCCCTACACACTGCTCCCCGGGCAGCTGTATATACAAATAGCTGCCCACTGCTTCTAATACTAGGATGGGTTAAATGCAGAGAAACTCATTTCACTGTGGAGGAAGAAGAGGATTCATTCCTCCAGATTTAGATTTGATTAGTATTTTTGTCGACTACCTTCCGTCCGACATTGTCTGTGTTTGAATCTCCCAGCATTCTGTTCCCCTGCTCAAAGCACCAGTTAAAAACATCAGCAGCACTGAGGTTGACAAAGGCCATCGGGGGGGAGCGTGCACGTGGATAGCGCGCACGTACGTAAATAGGCGCGCACGTAGGCACATAGGCGCGCACGTAGGCACATAGGCGCGCACGTGCGTAGCACGATAAAGAGCTGCAAAGCCCACCTCCGATGTCTCCCCCTCTCCAGAGTGCTATCGTATTAATAACAGAAAGTGGATAATACCCCAGCTCTTCTCAGCTTTCTCATGCAGGCTTAGCCGACCACCAGGGACCGGTGTGTGTGTGTGTGTGTGTGTGCGTGTGTGGTTGGACCGTGTGTGTGTGTGTGTGTGTGTGTGTGTGTGTGTGTTGTGTATATGTGTGTGTGCGCGCGTGTGTATCTAGACCCTGTGTGTGTGTGTGTGTGTGTGTGTGTGTGTGTGTGTGTGTGTGTGTGTGTGTGTGTGTGTACGTGAGTTTTATGAAGACACCAACATCGCACTTAACAACAGGGCCGGGGGGAGATGGAAAAATGTATAATCACGATCGTTCTGGGAAATTTTACACGATAAAACAATAAATATCCCGATTTGTTTTGGAATTTTTAAATACCATTCAACCGTCTCACTGAGGGCCCTTACATTTCAAGCATGGTGTCGGAGCTAAGCTAGTTTTCCATTCTCTCTTCACGTTTTCGAACCTCGTATTTGGGGCATATCCTATCCTCGTAACTCATTTAGACTAGGAAAACTGAGCATCACAATAAGTCGATATCTTTATTCCATTATCTCCAGTATGTTCTTCTCCTGTTTCCACAAAGCCGCATGGAAATTGCAATTTCATTTTTTTCCGCCTCACTTCAACCTGATACTACCTGAGGATAAATGAGTGAAGATACAAAGGAGGCTATTGTTACTTATTACTGTGATTATTTACTATTTACCCTCTGGGGATAAATCAAGTACATCTTGTATTAGTCGTTTTAAGAGACAGCGAGGGCCTTGCTCTAGGATATGTACAGTAAACTACGATCAAACCCTTTTGGCCGGGGGAGTCAGGACCTTTCACTTCACCATCCTATCCTACCGGTAAACTAGTGTTGTAGTTGTCGGGACAATGTCTAATACACGTGACGATCCCTTCTGACCACCAGGACACGGGGAGGTGTTGTAGAAACCGCTTTATTGCTGCTAATAAACAAGTTGGTAGGTTAATGCAGCCAGAGCAGCAGGTGAGTGCTGACATGTCACTGTGTGTGTGAGCGTGTGTGAGTGTGTGAGTGTGTGTGTGTGTGTGTGTGTGTGTGTGTCTGTGTCTGTGTGTCTGTGTGTCTGTGTCTGTGTGTGTGTGTGTGTGTGTCTGTGTGTGTGCATGTGTGTGTGTGTGTGTGTGGGGGGTTGCTGGTCTTACCTGCTGCGGGCTTTGATTGGCCAATGCACCACAGGTGTGCAGCCTCACCCGGCCCCAGACTCTAATCAGCCTGACTGGGGCCAGGTGAGGGAGGCTACTTCAACCAGCCACCAACCACTCAAACACACACACACAAACACACACACTCCACAGGAGAGGATAAGTGGTTTTTTTTCGAATATAACTCCAAATGTTTGAGGACAGGGTCGGCTTTTTGAGAACATGAAGAATAAGCAAATAAGCAAAGTACTGCATTTAGAGTGAAAACGGTAACCGGTGAAAATGTTCGGAATCAAATTAAAGAACCGTCTCAAACGTGGAACGTGTTCAGAAGGAAACGGGCAACTTTAAGGACGTGTCGGTGTGCATGAACGAACAAAGATGGACATTATTTTTTTATTTCAGCCTCCTCTTCAGAAGTAATTGAATCGCTGTTTCTTCTTTCTTCTAAGAAATCCTTCAAAACTTCATCCTCGGGAGAAAAAAAACACTTTTTTCAACACTCTCTACGCTCCAAATCATCTCTCGTAATATATGATACACTCCGAAAAAAATGTCCCTGGCTCACTTTGTGTTTTTACCACTGACATGTTTTCATCATGTTTCACCAACCTTCCTCCTCCCACTTTCCGCCGAGCGACAAAGTGCTAGCCGGCCGGCCGCTACGTAAGCCGGCGTCTCTCTATCCCGAGCTAACGGCGTAATGGAAACAGACAGCTTGGCGCGGCTAACGCTGAATAACAACAGACTTCCCACACAGGCGGAGAACCCGTTTATAGCGTCTGTACCGTTAGTCGTCGTCGTCGCTAGGCCTCGTAGAAGCACTTAGGGGGTCATTAGCGTAGCTGGTTTTTTATTTTTTATGTCGTATTTACCCGCCCGCCCCGGCTCGGATACTTGCGCCGCCTGGCACGAGGCGGCAAGACAAATGTGCAGCCATAAGGGCCTTTA
>CM051011.1:1850067-1855067 GCA_027704905.1 Muraenolepis orangiensis | reverse complement strand
TGGAAGGATAACCTCTACCTACCTACTCATTAATGACGTGTATCTGAAAACAATTTCACAAAAGTCTGGATAAAAAGCGTCTCTCTCCTTCTCTCCTCTCTCTCCCATTCTGTCGCTCTCTCTCTCTCTCTCTCTCTCTCTCTCTCTCTCTCTCTCTCTCTCTCTCTCTCTCTCTCTCTCTCTCTCTCTCTCTCTCTCTCTCTCTCTCTCTCTCTCTCTCTCTCTCTCTCTGTTCAGTAGGGATGGAAAACATGAGATTTTAGTTTTTTTTACATCCCCTTGATGTGTTCCCCCTCAGAAACGTAATGATGCTGAATATGATACATTGACTTGACTTGAAGAAAGAATACAGTAAAAAATACAGTACAGTGAAGTGAGGAAGTGTTGTGCGTTAGGTGATGATGGAGCGTGGTCCTCCCCGCGGTCGCATCAGCACCACGTCCCCGGGAGACACGTTACCATGGAGATCACCCGTCTCCCTCTGGAAATCTCTCCGTCGACGAACGATATAATGATGTTTTTCTGTTATGGTTTGGTCTGGGTTTTTCCTTCCTTCATTTCCCCACCCCCCAAACACTTCACGTGCTGCGTGGCTTCAGTCAAAGCATCTTCTAATCATGGGGGAAGTGGTGATGGAGGAAGCCACATCTCGTCTCTCATAATACCGAGGTTATGATTCCCCCCCCTGTTTGTCTGTTTGTGTACGCAAGATAACTCAATAGGTTATGTATGGAATTGGACCAAACTTGATGGTAAGATGACTTATGGGCCAAGGAACAGTTGATTTTGTCCCAGAACTGGATCTGAATCCGGATTCAAGAATTATTTTGGAAGATTATTTTGCATAAGGAGATCAAAATTTGCTAATTCATATTTGCATTAAAAACTTGCCAATTACGATGTAAGAACACTTTAAGAGACATTTTAGGATCTCAATCCGGATCTAAGATCCAGATCCAAGTTCAAGTTCAAGTTGTTGCATGTTAGGTTTATTGTCACTTCACAGTTTACACAAGTAAAGTAGCAATGAGTGAAAATCTTATGTGCAATACCCGATGACAGACAGCAGTTATAGAAAACAGAATACGATAAAAATAAGTTAAAAAGTACAAAACCTGTATAAGTTTAATATATAAAAATGTAATATATAAAATGCAATATAACAGCACAGAAAAAGAGCAATATATATATATATATATATGAATCAATGTAATAAAATATACATTGTTATATGCTATACACCCTTGTTCAGCAGCCTGATGGCCTGACTGTGGAAGCTGTCTCTAAGTTTAATCCGGATCTGTGGGAAAAATGAGGGATTGTTTAGCCGCAAAGAGATAGGGGCTATGGGGTCTTTTTGGTTTGGTGGTATGCAGTGTGCTGAGGGCCTCTGGTTCTATATTGTCTTGTATCTCTCCGATCATCATCCACTGATTTCCACCACATCTGCTTGGACTGATGAACGATGAATCTGTGATCTTTTTCATCCGCACATTCAGGATGACGGAGTCATCAGTCGTTTCAGTCAGTCAGTTGTTATTACTTTCCTTTCACTTTGTTTCTCCTCAAGTGCAGTTCTTGTCACACCAGGAGTCCCACGTCCCTCCGTCGTGTGTGTTTGTGTTCGTAGTGTGTGTGTGTGTGTGTGTGTTGTGTGTGTGTGTGTGTGTTTGTCTGTCTGTGTTCGTAGTGCTGCTACGTTCCGCCGCAACAACAAACATGTCACTCACGCCTGTCTCCGTCCATCACTCGGTTTTCATTTCGCCGCCGCACGCACGCCGTGACCTCGTCTGGCCGCTACAGATACGGCGCACGGATGCAGCCAGGTCCCGCCGCCGTCTCCCACGCGCGTGACGGAGTGTGGTGTGTGTGGCGTGCGGTGATGTCTCCCCCAGACGGTTGAGGAGGGAGGAGAGGGGAGGGAGAGACTCCTCCTGTCTGTCAGAGCCTCAGAGGAGCAGTCACGGTGGTCATTTTGTTTGTGATTTAAAGGTGGTACTCTGGTGGGAGAGGAGAGGGTGTGTAGGAGGAGAGGAGAGGGGAGGGTGTGTAGGAGGAGAGGAGGGGAGGGTGTGTAGGAGGAGAGGAGAGGGGAGGGTGTGTAGGAGGAGAGGAGGGGAGGGTGTGTAGGAGGAGAGGGGAGGGTGTGTAGGAGGAGAGGAGAGGGGAAGGTGTGTAGGAGGAGAGGAGAGGTGTGTAGGAGGAGGAGAGGGGAGGGTGTGTAGGGAGGAGAGGAGAGGGTGTGTAGGGAGGAGAGGAGAGGGGAGGGTGTGTAGGGAGGAGAGGAGAGGGGAGGGTGTGTAGGGAGGAGAGGGGAGGGTGTGTAGGAGGAGAGGAGAGGGTGTGTAGGAGGAGAGGAGAGGGGAGGGTGTGTAGGAGGAGAGGAGAGGGGAGGGTGTGTAGGAAGGAGAGGAGAGGGGAGGGTGTGTAGGGAGGAGAGGAGAGGGTGGGTGTGTAGGGAGGAGAGGAGAGGGGTGGGTGTGTAGGGAGGAGAGGAGAGGGGAGGGTGTGTAGGAGGAGGAGAGAAGAGGGTGGTAGGGAGGAGAGGAGAGGGTGGAGGAGGAGAGGAGGGGTGGTAGAGGAGAGAGAGAGAGAGGGTGTGGGGGAGAGGAGAGAGAGAGGTGAGGAGGAGAGGAGGGGTGAGGAGAGAGAGGAGAGAGGGGAGGGGTGGGGGAGAGAGAGAGGAGAGGAGAGAGAGGGAGGGTGTGGGGAGAGAGAGGGAGAGAGAGAGGAGAGGGTGTGGAGGAGAGAGAGAGGAGAGGGTGGTAGGGAGGAGAGGAGAGGAGAGGGTGTGAGGGAGGAGAGAGAGAGGGGAGGGGTGTAGAGGAGAGGAGAGGGTGGAGGAGGAGAGGAGAGGGGTGTAGAGAGAGAGAGGAGAGGGTGGGTAGGGAGAGAGAGGAGAGGGAGGGGTGTAGAGAGAGAGGAGAGGGTGGGTAGAGAGGAGAGGAGAGAGGTGGTGGGAGAGAGAGGAGAGGAGAGGGTGGTGGGAGGAGAGGAGAGGAGAGGGGTGTAGGGAGGAGAGGAGAGGGGAGGGTGTGTAAGAGGAGAGGAGAGGGTGTGTAGGAGGAGAGGAGAGGAGAGGTGTGTAAGAGGAGAGGAGAGGGTGTGTAGGGAGGAGAGGAGGGTGTGTAGGAGGAGAGGAGAGGAGAGGGTGTGTAGGGAGGAGAGGAGAGGAGAGGAGAGGGTGTGTAGGGAGGAGAGGAGAGGGGAGGGTGTGTAAGAGGAGAGGAGAGGGTGTGTAGGAGGAGAGGAGAGGGTGTGTAGGAGGAGAGGAGAGGAGAGGGTGTGTAGGAGGAGAGGGATTCAGACCGATCAAATCTAAGGAATCTTAAGTTTTTCCTTGATCGAATCCTTGGATTCTAAAGAAAATAGAAGGAATCTAATTTTTTCCTTGATAAAATCTAGAGAATCTAATATTTTAGCCTTGATAAAATCTAGAGAATCTAATATTTTAGCCTTGATAAAATCTAGAGAATCTAATATTTTTGCCTTGATCAAATCCAAGGGGCTCATACTACTCATTACAGACGTACAGACGTATTCCAACAGGCTGCTGTTGTCCTAGACCAACCACCACCCTGCTATTTATTTAGCTACTCCAATATTGATTGCAAGCTCTTATTGTTCTCTGTCTGGGCTGTACATCTCTGTGGACAACAAACAGACGTACAGGTTCCTGTTTTTAAAAGGCTAAATAAACCTAACTTGTTGTGGCAGGAGAACATCCCGCCTACCAGGTTCAAAACTTGTGTGACGATTATAATGGTATAAGAAGAATCCTCGAAGCAATAACATAACCCCTCCCTCCTCCCTAAACCCAACTGCTCCTTAACCCTTACCTCCTTCTTAACCCCAACTGCTCCTTAGCCCTTACCTCCTCCTTAACCCCCGACCTGCTCCTTAACCCTTACCTGCTCCTTAACCCTTACCTGCTCCTTAACCCTTACCTCCTCCTTAACCCTTACCTGCTCCTTAGCCCTTACCTGCTCCTTAACCCCCGACCTGCTCCTTAACCCTTACCTGCTCCTTAACCCTTACCTCCTCCTTAACCCCAACTACTCCTTAGCCCTTACCTGATCCTTAACCCTTACCTGCTCCTTAGCCCTTACCTGCTCCTTAACCCTTACCTGCTCCTTAACCCTTACCTGCTCCTTAACCCCTGACATGTATCTAAAATGACAAAAACAAGTATCTGCTAAACCCTTTATTATAGTGAACCTCTATCCCGGGAAGCGACCTGCAGCCACCTGAGTGTCTTCTCCTAGTCCCCTGCTGCCATACCGTGTGTGGTTCTAGCCGCGGTTTGACAATTGTTCACACCGCAGCTGTCAGCCAGTGTTGCCCGGAGCTCCGGAAGATCCACAGCTTATCTTTGTCTGAAAGGGAGCGTGTTTTCTGCTGCCTTCAGCCCACTTGGCAGACAGCTGGCTGCCACTCAACCCGCCAATCTGGCCCTCGCCTTAGTCGAGCTAATGCTAACAGCTGCAGCCCGGATTAGAACCGGCAGTATTTACTGTATTTACTTCTTTCCCTCAAACCGGCGGCACACCCCATGGCACGTCACGAGGAACCCAGGCGCTTTCGGGAGGTCTTCTTCTCCTTTAATCCACCCCTCTCTCTCCCCCTCTCCCCCTCTCCCCCTCTCCCCCTCTCCCCCTCTCTCCCTCGCCCCCTCGCCCCCTCTCCCCCTATCCCATCCTCTCCCAATATGAATGCCTGGATTAACAGTGATTTAAATACATTTCCCTCTCTCTCTCTCTCTCTCTCTCTCTCTCTCTCTCTCTCTCTCTCTCTCTCTCTCTCTCTCTCTCTCTCTCTCTCTCTCTCTCTCTCTCTCTCTCTCTCTCTCTCTCTCTCTCTCTCTCTCTCTCTCTCTCCCCCTCTCTCCCTCTCTCCCTCTGTCTCCTCCTCTTTCTCCCCCCTCTCTCCCCACCCCCTGTCTCTCTCCCTTCTCTCTCTTTCCTTTCCTGTGTTGGTGGTGGCAGGCAGGGGTTGGGTGT
>CM051011.1:1820067-1842567 GCA_027704905.1 Muraenolepis orangiensis | reverse complement strand
TCTCGCAAGACTTACCGTCTCCACGGTGATGCGTGTGATTGACAGCTCACCCGTGGGGATTCCGTCTGTCTCCCAAATTCATATTTTCGGTTTGTCCCGGAAGAACAGAAACGGCTTCTGTTGAATATCGGTGGATCAGCTCATTTTTAACATGTTGTGCTTGTCAGTTTCATGCTTACACAGCAGTCTGCTAGACACACACCGAGCGTTTGTTGAACAACAACAGATTCTTCTAGACCTCAGTAACTTATCTGATCAAACCTGGTCCCTGGAACCTCTACAAGTGTTCTGATGATAAGTCATCGGAATATCCTACAGATGATCAAAACCTACTAGAGGGCCCTCAGGAGAGCGCGTGCCTCCACACCAAACATCTAAATCTGGAGGATTGAATCCTCTTTCTTGGTCACATACATGTTAACACACACAGTGAAATTTGTTTCTCTGCATTTAACCCATCCTAGAATTAAAAGCAGTGGGCAGCTATTTGTATATACAGCTGCCCGGGGAGCAGTGTATGGGTCTGGTGGTGCCTTGCTCAAGGCCACCTCGGCAGTGCCCAGGGTGTTTCGGGGACTTGATCCGGCAACCTTCCGGTTCCCCAGCCAAGTCCCAACAGACTGAGCTATCCTGCCTTTTCCCTTTTTCTAAAGCTAAACAATCCCTATAAAGCACCTTAACCCTCATCAAGTTGTATGCAAATATGATAGTAACTTTGTGAAATATTTCACAATATGTGTAATCTAACTGCCAAGGTGTGTCCAATTCCGTACATTACTTTTGAGTTAACTTGTTTCCAGACAAACAGACCGACAAACAGGGGTGAAATCATAATAATAGACAATGAGAAGAATTACATTTCCCTTATTTGAGTGTATCATATGTTAAGGCATATGCATGTAAGCATATGTCTGGTGCCCTTTTACATTGTTGGTGAATATTACCGGTGACTTTTACACTGTGATGTTATATGAGGCGTTGTTGTTGTGTGAATATCGACAATACTAGGCGGTCAATGTACAATCGAATGATACCCTCCCAGAGCAGTTAGCCTAAGCGCTACTAACGTCTCCGCCCCCATCCTCATCTTTTCTCTCCCCCAGTACTGCGAGACGACTTCCGGCAGAACCCCCAGGACCAGGTGGTGGTGGTCGGGGACCCCGCCAACCTGGACTGCCAGCCCCCGCGAGGGCACCCAGAGCCCACCGTCTACTGGAAGAAAGACAAGGCCCGCCTGGACCTCAAGGACGACCGGATCACTGTGAGTCTGCAATCGTTTTTTTACAACAGTAGCAGCTACATGAATTTTTGTTCTGGATTTTGGTTCATCACCAAACCGATGAAATCTACGGTGTCGGTTCTGACCGCGTGCCGGGCGTGGTTCTCTGTTCCTCCAGGTCCGAGGCGGGAAGCTGACCATATCCGGCGCCAGGAAGAGCGACGCCGGGATGTACGTGTGTGTCGCTGCCAACATGGTCGGGGAAAAGGAAAGTGAAACCGCACAGCTCTCTGTCTTTGGTAAGTGCCCTACTGAACTTAAAGGGACTGCGTGTAGGATTTTTACTGCATACGTCGCCAACACATTAATAAGTTGTTTTATTTTTAAAATGAGACCTTCCCGACCCTTTTCATGGTGTAAAAGTTCTTTTAGATTTGTTATATTTTCCCAGAAGAAGGACGTCTAAGTTGCAAGCGTGGATAACGGCATATGTCTGTTCTTCAATAACATTTTTAAATTTGCACATTTACTTATAATTATAGAACTAACATTAGGTTATGATTGTTATTGTACCAACATCAACTCAACATTAATCCTTATTGGACAAAATTGTAGGGTATATTTATGGTAGACCTTGGCATTCAATCCATCCATTTTTGGTGAATATTACATCTGTTGTATGGTTGTTATTGTCAATATACCAAAGGTTGGACACCAAAACCACACTGGAAAGTGAGAAACCATTTGCATTGAACCTGAGATGTTTAAACCAACCAAGTGTGACGTGTACCTCGACCACTGAAGCCTGTGTGTGTGTGTGTTTCTATGTGTGTGTATATGTGTACCTGTGTGGGTGTGTGCCTGTGTGTGTGTGTGTGTTCCTGTTTGTGTGTACCTGTGTGTGTATGTTCCTGTTTGTGTGTGTACCTGTGTGTGTGTGTACCTGTATGTGTGTGTGTGTGTATGTTCCTGTTTGTGTTTGTGTGTTCCTGTGTGTGTGCGTGTGTGTGTGTGTGTGTGTGTGTGTGTGTGTGTGTGTGTGTGTGTGTGTGTGTGTGTGTGTGTGTGTGTGTGTGTGTGTGTGTGTGTGTGTGTGTGTGTGTGTGTGTGTGTGTGTGTGTGTGTGTGTGTGTGTGTGTGTGACCCCCCCCAGAGAGGCCGGTGTTTGTGCAGCGGCCTGTGAACCAGGTGGTGCTGGTGGAGGAGAGTGTGGAGTTCAGGTGTCAGGTCCAGGGGGACCCCCCTCCCACTGTCCGATGGAAGAAGGAGGACCTGGACGTGTCCCGGGGCAGGTGAGATGTCCCTGAGCAGACAACTTTATCCAAACGCAGCCACAGTCAATTCAAGTGCATGGCATTTGTGTTTACGAAAAGTATTCTGTACCAAATGCAATCGCACTATTGAAACGAGAGGGAACCTCAGTAGAGTGTATACCTGCAATGCCACAACTAAAAGTCCCCTTTGCCTTATTATCTCTGAGGCTAAACAATCCCTCTAAACTAAAGCAACAGCTCTTCTCCATTTTGTCGTGTTCATGTGATTCATCATTAACCCAGGTCCTGATCCCAAACCTGGATCTGCGGGGGGTCTGGATTCGTATTCTGATCGTATTTCCCTAAAAATTGTATTTGGCATCCCACCGAAACCCTCACCAAGTTTTATGGGAGTATAATAGTAACTTTGTGAAATATTGCACAATATGCGATTTTTCATCATCTCACCAATGCTTAAGAATCCTTCAAAGAAATTCCGGATCCAGGGCCCAGAAGTAATCAGTCCCTTGGCCCATAAGTCATCTAACCACCAAGTTTGGTCCAATACGGAGTACATAACTCTTAAGTAACTCTAAGAGTTATCTTGCTAAGAGTCAAACATGGGTAAAAGGGGGGTAAAAACGTAACCTCCAGTCCATCTTCGATGCCGGAGGTGTGATGAACTATACTTTAATGTGATGTGTGTCTGTGTGTAACATACTGTTTTAGTGTGATGTGTGTCTGTGTGTAACATACTGTTTTAGTGTGATGTGTGTCTGTGTGTAACATACTGTTTTAGTGTGATGTGTGTCTGTATGTCACATACTGTTTTAGTGTGATGTGTGTCTGTATGTAACATACTGTTTTAGTGTGATGTGTGTCTGTATGTAACATACTGTTTTAATGTGATATGTTTCGTATGTAATGTACTGTTTTAATATTATGTGTGTCTGTATGTAATGTACTGTTTTAGTGTGATGTGTGTCTGTATGTAATGTACTGTTTTAGTGTGATGTGTGTCTGTATGTAGCATACTGTTTTAGTGTGATGTGTGTCTGTATGTAATGTACTGTTTTAGTGTGATGTGTGTCTGTATGTAATGTACTGTTTTTATATGAGATGAGTCTGTATGTAATGCACTGTTTTAACGTGAGAAGAGTCTGTATGTGATGCACAGTTTGAATGTGATATGTACTGTATGTATGTGATGTACTGTTCTGACAACAGGGTTCTATTTTATTCTATTATATATAGATATATATTCTATCTAGGAGCAGGTAGGGGTCAGGGGGTATCTTGCTTTAAGGCTGTGGACATGTGTGTGTGTGTGTGTGTGTGTGTGTGTGTGTGTATGTGTATGTGTATGTGTATGTGTATGTGTATGTGTATGTGTATGTGTATGTGTATGTGTATGTGTGTGTGTGTGTGTGTGTGTGTGTGTGTGTGTGTGTGTGTGTGTGTGTGTGTGTGTGTGTGTACTGTGGACATAGAAAGTACTTTTGGTGTTTCTCCGTCGTCGTTAGAAATCAATACATTTGGATCACTTTCCACTTCTTCCACACCGGGATATTTATATTTTTATATTTTTTCAAACTCCTCCAAAGACCGACAAGCCTCATCATGGTCTTCCATTACGTTGGCGTAACTCGACAAAGTCTAATTTCTCTCCAAAAACTGACAAGGAGCGTAGCGCTAATTACCAGCTTTTTGTTTGTCTTCCGTCTGCGTCTGGGTCCGCCTGCCCCAGTCCTGCGCTCCCTTGGGGGATTGTGATGGGTACCTCTGGGCCCGCTTGGCACACAATCCCCAGTAATTATGCTAATAGCGCCTAGCGGTGCTGCTGCTGCTGTAGGGGTATCCTGCCGGTGTCACCAGACCCCTCCCTTTCCCGAGCTGTCAGACGTAGTCGAAGAAGGGGATCGACCGGGACGCTTCCGTTGACAGCTCGGCAGGCGTAGCTCGGAGTTTAACTTTATGTGTACTGAGCGTAATCCGACAGACAAAGCAGAATAATCGTGCGACAGCTAGCTAGCGCAGGCTGCCGCGCTCGGGAGCTGCCTCCGCTTCACCGCTGGTTTGAATGGCATTAGCATACTAGCGTACGCATGCAAAACTGAGAGACTAGTTGGTATGCTGGTGCCTATTGCTGTTAAGTGTGTTACTATGTGTTACTATACTGCTCATTTCAAGGTATTGTGTCATACAAAAAAGCTGGTTAGCCTTGTTTGCCTTTTGAGAAATGAACACAAAAGACTGTATTTTCCTTAGACTATAATTTGGCATTTGATTTACTGTTCCAGTGATTTTCATCACACAACAAAAACATATTCAAATGTAACACAACATAGAGCAGATGTGCAGAGCCGTGTCTGGTTCGGATGAGACACATACTGCCTGATTTCACTAATCCTGACGTTTGCTGCATGCTCGGAAATTTGGTATGCAACTTCCACCCAGACAGGGTGAAATCAGGAAGCCTATTTCCAAACATGATTTATTCCACGCAGGATTTAAACCCGAGACGAAACCGCTCCAATGTCCTACATCCATTTCTTGACACGGCAGATTATTTTAGTTTGTCGGTTTGGAGTCTAAAGTGTTCAGTGGAAGACCTGTGACTCCTGGTTGTGTATTGATCTAAGACCTCAAAAGGTGCTGGGTTCAAATCCCACACGCACCTCTCCTTGAGCAGGATGCCCTAATCCCCAACCTGCTCCTATTCACCTCCGCCGTCGAGGATCGGACAGAGGTTATAGGTTATTATTTGTCTGTTTGTTTCTTAACAGGATAACTAAAAAAGTTAAGAACGGAATTGGATGAAACTTGGTTGTTAGATTACGTATGGGCCAAGGAACAGTTGAATCGATTTTGTCGCAGATCCGGATCCCAATGTGGACGGAGATATGTGCTCTACTGAGGGCCCTCTAGATTTACTCATGTATCCAAAACAATTCACTGTTTGTTATGCTCTGGATAAAAGCCTCTGCTAACTGACTAACTAGTGAACAGTAATAGAACCATGTCATTCAAAAGGTATCTCCCAAAGCCCTGTTTCCCAGCCTGTGTATCTGCCTGTCTGTCTGTCCATTAAGTGGTCAGCCCGCTTGTCTGTCGTCCCTATTTTCTCTGTCTGTCTGTCCTTTAAGTGGTCGGCCTGCCGGTCTATCTGTGTCTCACCCTCTCACAAAAGGTACTCAGGCTGTCGATAACATGTCCTACTTTCAGCAGTCACCTGTCTGCCCTCTCTCTCTCTCTCTCTCTCTCTCTCTCTCGCTCTCTCTCTCTCGCTCTCTCGCTCTCTCTCTCTCGCTCTCTCTCTCTCTCTCTCTCTCTTTCTCACCCACTCCTCTTCCCAGACCCTGTCAGGCTCCTGGGAAGCCTGTAAGTGGGTCAGAACCGTCTCTCTGTTCCGTCTGGACTCAACTTAAGGAACCACTCCTAGATCGTCCCCTCCATACATTTCCATTTCATCTCTTTTCTATATTCTATTTTTGTTTTCACACTTCTTCTCTGCATGGCTTGTCTCTCCGTCTCCGGGTCAGCGTGGCTGGTTGACCTGCTTCACAGGGGCCTCGCGTTTCGCACCCAAAACGGACCCGAGAGAGAGAGAGACACTAGACCTTAGTGTCTCTCTCTCTCTCTCTCTCTCTCTCTCTCTCTCTCTCTCTCTCTGTCTGTCTGTCTGTCTGTCTGTCTGTCTGTCTGTCTGTCTGTCTCTCTCTCTCTCTCTCTCTCTCTCTCTCTCTCTCTCTCTCTCTCTCTCTCTCTCTCTCTCTCTCTCTGTCTGCTGTCTGTCTGCTGTCTGTCTGTCTCTCTCTCTCTCTCTCTCTCGCTCTCTCTCTCTCTCTCTCTCTCTCTCTCTCTCTCTCTCTCTCTCTCTCCCCCTATTTATGTTCTCTCTATCTCTCTTCCTCACTTTCTCCTTCTTTCTGTCTCTCTCTTTCTTGTTTTTTTTCTCTCCATCTGCTCTCTTTTTTTTTTTCTCCTTTATTTAGTCCTTATTTTAGTCTCTCTCTCTCTCTCTCTCTCTCTCTCTCTCTCTCTCTCTCTCTCTCTCTCTCTCTCTCTCTCTCTCTCTCTCTCTCTCTCTCTCTCTCTCTCTCTCTCTCTCTCTCTCTCTCTCTCTCTGTCTCTCTCTCTGTCTCTCTCTTTATCTCTCACCATTATCTCCTCACACATTCACACACAGGTTCATGCACACTTCTACATTATGACAGACGCTACACTTCCCACCCCCATCACATCACGTTGGTGTGATGGGGGAGGAGGAGGAGGAGGGGGAGGAGGGGGGGAGGGGGTGGGGGGTGGTGGAGGAGGGGGTGGGGGGGTGGGGGAGGTTACTCTATAAATAATATTGAATACTGGAATACAGTTACCATTATTGACGCCTTTTTTCGCGTTTTTCCCACCATGCACAATAATTGCCTTTTCCCGCTTTTTTTTAGCCCTGGGCAGGGGGAGGGGTCTAATTGCCTCCTCAGACCCGGTGGTTTTCATTCGATCCAAAAAATACATGTTTTCTTTTAGCAAAGCTTTCTTCTTTCTTTCGACATTCTTCTTCCTGGTCCTCCACACTGGAGGATCAAATCTAAAGCGTGTTTTGTATTTTTGTGTCATATTATTTTGGGGAATAGGGGATTCTTCGGCTGTGTCTGTAATTACTCACTGCTCACCATATATATATATATATATATATATATATATATATATATGTAGTGTACTATATGGCGCACTATATTGTGAGTTAGCCATTTTGTAGCATATAGACCATCAGACATTGCACTGAGAGAAAAAATAGCAGACGGACAAGAAGCGACATCCACCGACTTAGATCTGACACGTTAAATTATGAGACAGCAATGACGTCATTAACGGAGACTCCAGTAGTCTCCCAAAGTTTTTTAACTATATAGTCCTCTCCATTGGACTAGAAGGGAGGAGGGAATGAGGGTTGGATTTCTCTACATGGAACTCCCTAGAGAGGGAGTAGAGAATGAGGGATGGATTTCACTATATAGTTCTCTACATGGAACTCCCTAGAGAGGGAGTAGGGAATGAGGGAAGGATTTTGGACACAGCCGATGTCTTTTGTTGGAAAGAATTGATAATGCTAACGCTAGCCGGAGGTTCACATGAACTATTTAGCCATCTGACGGATCTGACATATGAATTTAGATCAGGTCATTAGGTAGGGGATAGGTGACATCTTGCTGAAGGCGTCCTACAAGGTAGACTGCAGTCGTCTGGGATTCAAACCAGACCAGACGCTGGAGTTGCCTTTACACTCTTCAGGAAGCACTACCTACCCTGACCCTTCCTCTTAGCACTTAGTTAGCTATTTTTAGCTCCATTGTTAGCTCTATTGTTAGCCAATTGTTAGCTCTGTTGTTGTATTACCAACTTATTGTCCTTTTACCTGAGCACTGGTTTTCCTCTTGAAAGCTTGTTAGGAAGGAAATATATGTTTATATATACTATATTATTATGGCTTGTTAGGAAGGAAATACACTTATGACTTCTGGTGACTAGTAGTTCTCCTGCCTACTTAATGTTGAATGACCTTATTGTAATGTAATGTATTATATATTATGCTATTATACATGTGTATATGTATGTATATATTATATTATTATGGCTTGTTAGGAAGGAAATGCACCTTCGGACGACAAAAGCGTCTGCTAAATGACTGTAATGTAATATGATGAAATGTTATGTGCCGTCATGTAATGTACACTATGCTATCATAGACAACCTGAACGTAGCTAACCCAAACCCCATCTATCCCAGGTACGACATCCGCTCAGAGAAGGAGGATTCTCTGCTGAGGATCAAGCGGGCGTTGGCCAGCGACCAGGGAACCTTCACCTGCATCGCCGAGAACCGCGTGGGCAAGGTGGAGGCGTCGGCCTACCTGACCATCAGAGGTGTGTGTGTGCGTTTGTGTGTGTGTGTGTGGGGGGGGGGGGGGGGAGGGGGGAGGGGGTGGAGCTTGAACCTTATTGTTTGAACGGCCCAGGGAAAAATTTCACCCCCCTCCAGACAATCCATCTTTCATTACGGGGGGAGAGTGTTATTGCTTCTCGGCGTGGCGCCCGGGGGGGGTCGTGTTGCCGCACCGCCCATGATTGCTCTAAATTGCCGTGGCGAGGCTTCGACTTAACCGAGGGGCTTTTGTGTAGCTTTATGACCTCACCTCAGGGGGGCCTTGGCATTCGGCCATTTTGTTTGCGTCTCCAAAATAGGACCACCACCACCACCAGCACCTCTGGGTGTCGTTAGAAGGAACCAGACTTCCACAAAAATAGCTCGGTGCCGCCGCTGCCGCTGCTGCATTAATTCCAAAACAAATGCGATTTTATTTTATATTTATTTATTATTCATCTCGGAATTTACCCTCTGGTATACTTAAACATAATTACCTCACTGCTTATGTTTTACTACCTCATTTTGCACGAGTGTCTGCAACCCCTGGCAGCAGCTCTGAAAACCGTGTGTACATTCTGACGTGAATTATTTGTGATTTGTAATTTCTCGTTATGTTGCGTTGGCAACTAGCAGTTAGCCGTATAGCAACGACAACAACAAGTAGTCCGAACAGAATGTGTGTGTGAGTCTGTCGATTGAAGGAGTAAGTAAAGGTAAACACTAGAGGCACACTATGGGGACATTTACATCACTGACTCCTCCTCCTCCCCCTCCTCTTGCTGCTCCTCAAGAGGGGGGTAGTAATCTGAAGGGGGGAGGGTCCTCCTCACCTCGACTACCCCCCCCCCCTCTTTGAATCTCACATGCGGAAATCGGCCATCACGCCGTCCATCCATCGCATTCATGTTTTCATTCCGGCTTTATTCTTTCTCTCTCTCCTCTCTCTCCTCTCTCTCTTTCTCTCTCTCTCTCTCTCTCTCTCTCTCTCTCTCCTCTCTCTCTCTCTCTCTCTCTCTCTCTCTCTCTCTCTCTCTCTCTCTCTCTCTCTCTCTCTCTCTCTCTCTCTCTCTCTCTCTCTCTCTCTCTGTCTCTCTCTCCTGTCCTCCCCTCCTCTCTGCCGTGTATCAAATTGTCACCCGCATCTCACGTGTCACGTGACCAGACCACACCGTGGGTAAGTAAGGAGCTCATGACCATGCGTCTCACGCATGCCTTCTCTCTCTCTCGCTCTCTCTCTCTCTCTCTCTCTCTCTCTCTCTCTGTCTCGCTCTCTCGCTCACGCCGCTCATGCTTCCCTTTTCTGCGGGTCACACGACTCACGCCACCGAGACACGCACGCACACAGGCGCGTGTGGTGCGCCACGCGCGGACACAGAGACACTGTGGCATGTCATGCCTCACGTCAGACCCAGTAAACACACGCACGTGTTGCATAGTTCACATCGTGTCTCCGGCTGCACAACCCCCACCCCCCACACACACCCCCCCCTCCCCTATAAACTCACCTGCAACGTGGCCTGGATTTGGAAGTTGGAGTTTATAATTCCGATTTTAGAGTTTAGAGTTTAGAAGTCAGAGTTCAGAGTTTAGAATTCAGAGTTCAGAGTTCAGATTTTACAATTCAGACTTTAGAATGCAGACTTTTGAATTCAGAATTAGGAGTGTGTGAAGTTAGTTGTAAAGTGTGAGTTAGAACACAGTGTGAATGAGATCCTTTGCAACCGGTAGTTGATACTTACGTACAGGTATATGTGTGTCTATAAATAGTCCTTGAACCTGTGGATGCATGCAACAACACATGGAGGGTCCCCGTAACCCATAAGCTCACCTCCGGACGTCACGTCTTCACCATCCTGTCCTGTCCTGTTGTTGTTTGTTCTCCTCTTCTTTACTGCGGGAGCGCAGAAGCGCCACAGTTTGTGGTGCGTCCGCGGGACCAGATCGTCACCCAGGGCCGCACCGCCACCTTCCCCTGCGAGACCAAGGGGAAACCACAGCCCACCGTCTTCTGGCAGCGGGAGGGCAGCCAGGTTAGCCAGTGTGTGTGTGTGTGTGTGTGTGTGTGTGTGTGTGTGTGTGTATGTGTATACGTGTGTGTGTGTGCATATGTGTGTGTGTGTGTGTTTGTCTGCATGTGAGTGTGTGTGCATATGTGTGTGTGTGTGTTTGTCTGCATGTGTGTGTATCTGTTTGTGTGTGTGTGTGTGTGTGTGTGTGTGTGTCAGTGTGTGTGTGGGTATGTGTGCTTGAGTACGTGTGTGTGTGTGTGTGTGTGTGTGTGTGTGTGTGTGTGTGTGTGTGTGTGTGTGTGTGTAATCACAAATGCAATGCAAAGCGGCCCCTGTTAGCTCTGTGTGTTTCATCGCTACCTTCCTGCGCCACCACCGCGGCCACGGCCGCCATTTCTTTACGGGAAACCAAAATAGCTTCCACATCACCGCTGTAATTGAATTATGAACGAGGAACCCGGGCCAATGACTAACTAAGTGGATTGGGGTTGGGGGAACAGGGAGGAGGCGGGGGCAGGGTAATGCGCTGCCGTGCTATTGGCCGATAATGAAGAGGCCACAGACCCCTGACCGAGCCAGTTGACTCCACACACACACAAACACACACACAACACACACACACACACACACACACACACACACACACAAACATTCATCATTCGCTAGTCGCTGTAGCATCGGCGAGCGTTCCAGCCAGTGTTTGGGGGGGGTTGGGGGGGGGGTTAGGTTTGGGGAAGGACTATTATCGGGGGTGGAGGAGGAGGTATGGAGGGGATGGGGGAGGGTGGGGGTGAGGGGTGGGGGTGAGGGTCGGGGGGTGAGGTTACGGCGTGATTGTGTTGGGGTTTAATTGCCGTGACGGCCGCTGGTGTATGACCGACAGCGTGGCCCGAATTCAAACAGCAGTCGCAGATTAGGTCCACGGAGCAATTTCACAGTGGGAGGTCCAGGAGCCTCCTTCCTCTCTGCCGGTAGAGGCGGCCGGATGGTGTGACACTGTCTGAGATCCGTCACGGATCTAAGGGGCCAGGGAGGATTTCAAGGCAATCCTGAGGGGAGTTAGTATTAGGATGTTTAATTACTCCCAAACATATTTGCGGAGGAGGCAATTAAAAGATAATTTACCAATGCATCAAATGCGCCTCGGCAAAATGCGCCTTTTATAGGATATCTGTTTGAAATAGTGGGTTTACGGGAAGAGTTAAATTATGTTTTGTGTATTCCACCTGCGATGCATTATTTATTATCATCGTTATTATCTTTAGTCCACTCCAGGTCACATTTCAGATCTGTCTGCCTGTCTCATTATCTTGCCTATTTGTCTGTCTCTGTTTATGTAAGTCTGTCTGTCTTCCTGCCTGTCTATCTCTCTGTCTGTACCCTTGCCTGTCTGTCTGTCTCGCTCTCTATATACCTGACTGTATATCTGTCTGTCTCTCTTTATACCTGTCTGACTGTTTGTCTGTCTGTGTCTCTCTAACTACCTGACTATTTGTCTGTCTATCGCTCTGTCTAACTACCTGTCTGTCTGTCTGTCGGCAGGATCTGCTGTTCCCCAGCCAGCCGTCGCAGGGCGACAGCCGCGTGTCTGTCTCCCTGAGCGGGGAGATGACCATCAGGTCCGTCCAGCGGTCGGACGCAGGATACTACACCTGCCAGGCCCTCACCGTGGCGGGCAGCATCCTGGCTAAGGCCCAGCTGGAGGTAGCCGACGGTAAGCTCTGAGGATGTAGGCGGCCGCCCACCACCCACAGAGTCCCACGTCATGTGTCTGCCCAAATAAGGGTTTCCTGTTCCCCCCCCCCGGTCTCTCCAGACTATGGAAAACTCTGTAGACGTAGAGTAAAAAGCCAAAACAAATGCTGAATTTACAGTTACTGATGTGACAAAATGACAAAAAGTCGCTGGATCAAGATATGACGCAGAAGTGATGACTTATTTTCACTGGAATGATTGTATTTGTTTATTTTCATTTTCTGTTGTGTTGTCTTATGTCTCACGTATTTTGTGTGGACCCCAGGAAGACGAATGACCAAGTGTCCTCACTCATGCAGAGACAATTGAAAAACAAATGTCATCTTTTTTCTCAGCGATGGCCATCAATCCACACAGTGAAACATTGTTGCGTGTCGAGAGAGGATGGATGTGAGAACGCCGGTCTAAACGTCAGTAGTTCAGCCCCCCCCCCCCCCCCCAAACACGTGAAAAACGTAGAGGTTTTGAAAGCGCTGACATATGACCGCGACGCCATCCAGACATGTGCAGACGGCTAAAGCTGTCCGACAGAAAGGGCGGGAACCGAACGTACACCGACGCCAAGACCCCCCGACCTCGGACACAAACACACGGTTTGGTTTGACATGTGGACTACGTGGCATAGCCCCAATCCAATTCCACACTAAATGACTTACGACAGCTCACGGCCGCCCAGGCCAAACCTGTGATAGCGTTAGCAGCACAACAAAGGCTACACGCCTCTCTCTCTCTCTCTCTCTCTCTCTCTCTCTCTCTCTCTCTCTCTCTCTCTCTCTCTCTCTCTCTCTCTCGCTCTCTCTCTCTCTCTCTCTCTCTCATACTCACCTGGGCTGAGAGCAACCTGAAACGCTTTTAATGATCTGTCACTCAAAATGTTCCCCCGCCCCCTCTTCTTCTCTTCATATTAACAGGGGGAATGTTTGACGGTTCAGAAAATAATGGAAATAGTTTTGGACAAAGGGAAAGTGGTTTTGTGTCCCTGTGACGGAGAGTCACTTCACACTTCGTTCAGAGCAGCAGCAGCAGCAGCGACGCACGCCAACACCGTCGGGTAGTGGCGCCACTCTGAGGACCCACTTTTTTTGCTGTGTATTTTTTGCTGCGTCGTTAAAATAGTCCCTTTCTAGCCCCTTTGCGAGATACTGATCTGTATGCAATTACCCGGTAGTGGGAAGGAAGAGACTATCACTGACTTGTTTGATTACTTCCAGTGGAGCGCTTTTAGGGGTGGGGGGGGGGGGGGGTGGGTGGGCTGGAGGGCTGGAGGGAAGGGGGCAGTAAAGTAAAGCGCCGGAGGAAGAGTGACTTTTTTTTCCCGTTGCACTTTTGTCGGCTTGTAATAGCAGTTAAACACGCATTATCTGGTGACGAGAAACAGCGACCGGTGTGTGTGTGTGTGTGTGTGTGTCCACACAAACACCTCGCGGTCGTTGTTGTTATCGTATCAAAGTTATCGCACATTGTGTGTGTCCTTAAACACGGGCGTGCTTACGGTGCACACTGGGTCCTGTCTCCTGGCCTCCTGGTACCTGAGTTACCGCGGTCTCTTCCTCTCTCGCTTGCACCCGGGAGGAGAGATGGGCAGATTACGAGAGAGCGCCCTGTAAACACTTAGGTGAGTGGGGGGGTGGGGGGGGGAACAGCGCCTGATAAGACCCAGGCACAGAGGCCCCGAGGCGCGGAAATTAGAAGGTGACAGGGCTAGTACGGGGGGACCTTCGCCCAGACAGGAGATACTCTCACGCACTCCCGAGAAATCACCGCCAACCCGACCCGCTATCGATGGCGGTGGCGTCCGGGAGAACAGCGTGTGAACTACGGAGTCCGATGCCGGCGGAGATACGGGCATACCCTTTCTGTCGTGGGTTCAAGCGCTACTTCCCCCGAACAAAGCTTTTTGTTTGGGGGGGAGAGACAAAGAAATAGAGGGAGAAAGGAAGCGAGGCTGTGAGTCCCACAATACAGGGTACAGGGCGGGGGGGGGGGGTGGGGGTGTGAATGTCTCAGAGGTGTGACTGAAATGATCCCCATGGTGAATCCACACCTGGTGATTATGGTTAAACACACACTTCCCTGGGAATGTGTGTTCTCTCTCTCGCCACACATGTTAACCTCGCGAGCGCTCAGCTCCGGGGGGGGGCATGAATGATCACGGCCTCCTTGTGACAGTGTCCTCTCCGCCCCGGTTGGCCTTCGAGTGACACCAGCAACACACAATTACACCGACACACGATTACAGAACCGTACTAAGTAACACACGGCAATCACACCAACACACGAGAGCACCACCCTTCCAAGTTACACAATACAATCACACTAGCACACACTAGCTAGCACACGGCCGTGCTAAGTTACACAATACAATCACACTAGCACACACTAGCTAGCACACGGCCATGCTAAGTAACACAATACAACCACGTCAACACAACAAGCACACCAACATCAACAAGCCAATACAAACACACTAGCAACAGCTACGCAACAACACCCAACATTTGTCCACCAAAAACGCCTTTTTTTGACCATTCGGCCTGGAAACAGGACACACTACAGCTGGGAAACAGGACACACTACAGCTGGGAAACAGGACACACTACAGCTGGGAAACAGGACACACTACAGCTGGGAAACAGGACACACTACAGCTGGGAAACAGGACACACTACAGCCGGGAAACAGGACACACTACAGCTGGGTAACAGGACACACTACAGCTGGGAAACAGGACACACTACAGCTGAGAAACAGGACACACTACAGCCGGGATACAGGATCTCAATATCACAGGATATGACAGGATCTTCATCAGTCCATCACATGATGGACTGATGAAGTCTGAACCCGATGACTGTTTTCGCTCACTGAGAAAACATGAGAATGTGGGGACATTTGAATGCCTCCACGTGGGGGAAAACCAATGAAAGCGGAGGGTTTTGAGTCGTGACATATGACCTTGACGTGATTCTGACATTGACAGCCCTGCTGAAGTGGCATGGGCACATTAGAGACGGCGTAAAACTGCAGCGAGGAAAAACCGCCGTTTTGAAAATGGATTTTTGTTTTTTTAAAGCACTTTTCTCCAATGCACTTTACAATTATCGCCTCACATCACACATTCATACATCCACGGCAGTGTCAGCCATGCAAGGAGACAGCCGGCTGGTCAGGAGCAGTTAGAGTTCAAATCTAAATCTGGAGGATTGAATCCTTTTTTTCTGGTCACATACCGTACATGTACACACAGTGAAATTAGTTTCTCTGCATTTAACCCATCCTAGTATTAGAAGCAGTGGGCAGCTATTGTATATACAGCACCCGGGGAGCAGTGTAGGGGTATGGCGCCTTGCTCAACGGCACCTCGGCAGTGCCCAGGAGGCAAAATGGCACTTTTTTTCCAAAGTACCAGTTATACTCAGTCCATACTTGGGTCCGTTTCGGGGGACTTGAACCGGCGAACCCTCCGACCCTCCAAGCCAAGTCCCAACCCACTGAGCTACTGCTGCCCCAGTCAGGGACACCTCGACAATTCCGGGGGGGGGGGGGGGGGGGGGGGGGAGGGGGGTGGCTGGGTAGGGGGATCGAACCAGCAACCTTTCCGAGATCACAAAAAAACTAAGTTGAGTACGGAGGAAAGAGATGATCGTGTGTGTGTGTGTGTGTGTGTGTGTGTGTGTGTGTGTGGTGTGTGTGTGTGTGGTGTGTGTGTGTGTGTGTGTTCTCTGTCGGAAAAAAAAAACCAGCCTCCAAGGACCGCCCGCCGCCCATCATCAGACGGGGGCCGGCCAACCAGACGCAGGCGGTGGGGGGCGCCTCGGTGCTGCGGTGCCAGGCCTCGGGGGACCCCGAGCCCAGCATCACCTGGCTGAAGAACAGGGCCAGCCTGCTGGGGAAGGACCCCCGCATGTTCCTGCTGGACCACGGCAGCCTGCAGATCCTCGACACCCAGGTACCTGGGTCTGGTTTATATTCAGAAATATACATGTATATATATATATATATATATATATATATATATATATATATATATATATATATAAAATTATATATATTATATATATATAATTATATATATATAATTCTTTATTAATACATATATGGAAATAGTAAACTACTTTATTCCTCTGGTCATCCGAACCCTTTTCTTTTTGTCAGTCTCCATTAGTTTATATATATTTATAAATATATGGAAATGCATTTTACTGTATTTCATTTCTCTAGGGATTGTCTTTGTTTATTCATACACATAATAATATGGGATTGTATACTACGTTTCTCTGGTCAACTTGAGTAATACAATTGACATAAAAGTATGTATATATATTTATATTTTAATTTTATTTTGGTTGATACATATCAACCAAACACCTACTCAATGACACTCAATGACACAAGATATGATCTGAGTTAAGATATATGTCAGGATTCGCTCAGATAATCTTAATTAATCTTGATTTCTTTTCGATAAAAGTATACCTTTAAAAAAAAAGAAAAAAGTCTTCCTATAAGACTTTGTCACGTGGCGTGCTGGTTTCTCAGAATGCATCTTTTTTTGATGACATCACTTCCTGTTGAGGTTCCATTTCCCGCTAATGGTCAATGCGCTGTCCGAGGTCCGCGTAATGGTGATGAACCATGAGTGTATTGACCTCGGGAAGGACAGACCTTGTAGTTTTATAGGCTCACATTAACGCCACAAATGATGTCCTTTCCATTCATGAAACATATACATCATAATACAGACAATGTAAAAGTGGCCCGTGTGCAATTCAGCGTCTGTGGAAGTCTAATAAAAGAACCAACAAAACTAAAGTGAAAGTTTTTAAATGTAGCCATTGCTGTCTGAGACTATTGACTACTTCACCTTGGAACCGGATGAACCGAAAACAGGACGCTTTGAAAGGCAGGCACAGTTGTTTCGGTACTCTAGTGCATTTCAATTTGTTGTTTAAATGTGTACCGTTGAAAACGGGAACGGTCGCTCTCAGTGTAGTGAGAGTAGAGATGCTGTGAGAGGGGTGAACCAAAGTGTATTGATTCTTATGAACCTTGTCCATGCAGCCTTTTCAGGGGAAATGAGTGAGATGGCAGGTTGGTGTCTACCAAGGAGGATGGGGGTGGGGGGATGGGGGGATGGGGGGGGGGGGGGTAATGGACCAAGGACTTGGAGGAAATGGTGTGAAACATGGGACCCTATCGCCATCCTTAAGTGCTCTCTCTCTCTCTCTCTCTCTCTCTCTCTCTCTCTCTCTCCTCTCTCTCTCTCTCTCTCTCTCTCTCTCTCTCTCTCTCTCTCCTTTCTCTGTCTCTCTCTTCTCTCTCTGTCTCTCTCTAGCTATATATGTCTATGAGATACCCATCTCTCTCTCTCTCTCTCTCTCTCTAGAGCGAGAAAGTGAAAGTCAGACAGAGAGAGAGAGAGAAAGATGGAGAGAGAGAGAGAGAGAGAGAGAGAGAGAGAGAGAGAGAGAGAGAGAGAGAGAGAGAGAGAGAGAGAGAGAGAGAGAGAGAGATATGTATACATATGAGAGGCTAATTTCCAATTACTGTTAAATGGGTTTGTCTTTCCATATTAGTATTGATATGCATGATGATGACGGTGATGAAGACGATGATGACGATGATGATGAGGTTGTGGTCATGGAAGAGAGGGGTCACGTAGAGGTTAATTAATTAAAAGGCACATTTCCTCTCTCTCTCATTGGCATCTTTCATCAGCCTGGAACATTCTTTCCTTCTCACCTACCCTCTTTTGACTGTCCTCTCTCTCTCCTCTCTCTCCTCTCTCTCTCCCCCCTCTCCCCAGACTGTGGAAGGTTAATGCATTCCTGCTGTTCTCTCTCTCTCTCTCTCTCTCTCTCTCTCTCTCTCCTCTCTCTCTCTCTCTCGCTCTCTCTCTCTCTCTCTCTCTCTCTCTCTCTCTCTCTCTCTCTCTCTCTCTCTCTCTCTCTCTCTCTCTCTCTCTCTCTCTCCTCTCTCTCTCTCTCTCTCTCTCTCTCTCTCTCTCTCTCTCTCTCTCTATCTGAAGCAGAGCAGAGCTTGCACGGCCCATCTGGGAGCAGAAAAACATTTTATATATAACATTTCATTCAAGCGAATGAGGCGCAGGTGAAACACTGACACTTATCCGACGGTGGAAACACAAACCGAGCAAACTGAGTTAAATCGATGTTTATCGACTGTATCCAAGGTGATCCAGTGTTGCTTTATTATCATTACCTCCGCTGTTGAAGATGGTTGGAGGTTATGTTTTCACTCCCGTTTGTCGGTTTTTCTGTCTGTTGGCACGATAACTCAAAACTTTATGCTCGGAATTGGACAAAACTTGGTGGTTGGATTTGTTATGGGCCAATGAACAGTTGATTAGATTCTGCCTCAGATCCGGATCCGAATCCGGATCCAGGGGACATTTTTGTGAAGGTATACACTCTGCGGAGGGTCCTCTAGTTCTCATTCAGATTGTTGTTTGTGTTTCTTGCATGTGTTCCAGCTGTCTGATGCAGGGCTGTTTACATGTGTGGCGACCAGCTCCACGGGAGAAACCTCCTGGAGTGCTTTCCTCGATGTCAGAGGTCAGTCGCTCGGGCCGATCAATCACCACAAACCGCTCCCGCTATTTGCGGAGACGTTTATAATAACATATTCTCCTTCCTGCCTCCTCCCTCCCTCCCAGAGTCCAGTGACCTCGTGGACTTCATGTCCCACAATGCCAGCGCCCTCCCCGGGCCGCCGTCCAAGCCGGAGGTCACCGACGTCACCAAGAGCAGCATCTCGTTGTCATGGGAACCGGGGCCGGAGGCGGGGACCTCGCCGGTGACCTCGTACGTCATCGAAGCCTTTGGGTACGTCTCTGACCCCACAGACGGAGCATTTATCACGGAGGCTTTTAGCCCAAACTAGTTGTATATACCCTAATGTTTTTTTCAATATAACACATTTTTAATAGAATGGCTTACGGTAATATCGAAACACTACAAAAATCGATAAAATATGTATTATACATATGTACTACTTCAAATATATGTAAAACATTTATGTTCATGGATTTAAACATAAATATTAAAATCCTTAGAATGAGTCAGTGGTAAGTGATTCATTAGTATTCATTAGCATTTATTTCTCTTAATTACTCACATTCTATTGGAATGCATTCAAATCATCCATTAAGGTACATTTTTCCCCACAGTATTTAAATTTACAATAAACATAAAGTAAACTAAACTATATATATATAGATATATATATATCTATATATATATAGATATATATATAATAAATGACTGAAAACAAGACACAATGCGAAGCAGTCCATTGACGTCGAAATAGGCTAATAATATTGAGGCCTGGAAGCATCGGATGAATAAAGCACTGACCTTTTGAGTTGAGATTTGTCTTTTATTTATATTCATTAGAGTAGGTTTTGGAGCATATAATTGGTATATTTGTTCAAAACATGCAGATACAGTGACCTGACCTACAATGACCAATGAACTACAGTTCTGTTTCCCAACCTGTGGGGCGAGACCTCATTTTCCGTCCCCTGATTTGCATATGGGGACTCGGAGATTACTGTTTAATAAGCTATAAGCACAAGATATTAGCTGGTCCATTTTGTATTAAAAAAAAACATTACAAATAGTATAAAAGGTCTCATAAAGGTCTTGTACAAACATTAAATCTATAGCCTCCCTATATAATGTCCAGTTATATGGTCTGGTTAACCGTCTAATATGGAAAACCCTCCACAAGTGCCTTGCTCAAATACAATGCTTGATGTCTGACAACTTTTATTTCTCCAGTTAAACCATGCAAACCTGGGAGAACTAGGAGGCTATGCTAAGTCCTTGGTGTATATTTTGAGCAGAACTTATGTTTTTTAACCGTGTAAAAAAGTTCTTAATATTATTATTATTATTATTATTATTATTATTATTATTATTTTATACAGTATATCGTTTTTATTATTATTATTAATTATTATTGGTTTTATTCATGATTTGTAACCACTAATTCCCTACTACTCATCACTTTGTGTGGTGGGATGCTGATATTACGGGCAGATGTGAACAAGGGGTTAAAACACACACTTGACCTAAAAACGGGGCCAGGTCTCAAAAAGTAGGTCGGGAACCACCGCTGAGTTACATGAATGAGTCCCCCCCCCCCCCCCCCCCCCACACACACACACACACACACACACGCTGTGTTTTTATGTAACGCGGGCCCCCTCTGTGCAGCCAGTCGGTGAGTAACAGCTGGACCACGCTGGCCGACCACGTGAGGAGCAGCCGCTTCACGGTCAGAGACCTGCGGCCCAACACGGTCTACCTGTTCATCATCAGGGCCGAGAGCACCCAGGGGCTGGGAGACCCTAGTCCCATGTCAGAGCCAGTACGCACGCAAGGTGAGGGTCTCTCTCTCTCTCTCTCTCTCTCTCTCTCTCTCTCTCTCTCTCTCTCTCTCTCTCTCTCTCTCTCTCTCTCTCTCTCTCTCTCTTTCTGAGTAACATACTGTACCCGTGGTCTCTATCTCTCCCGCTCTCTGAGTCACAAACTGTACCCGTGGTCGGTCTCTCTCTCTCTCTCTCTCTCTCTCTCTCTCTCTCTCTCTCTCTCTCTCTCTCTCTCTCTCTCTCTCTCTCTCTCCCTCTCCCTCTCCCTCTCTCTCTCTCTCTCTCTCTCTCTCGGTCACAGTCATACATATAGTCTCTCTCTCTCCCCCAGACCTCAGGCCTACGGTGCAGGGCGTGGACCACCGGCGGGTCCAGAAGGAGCTGGGAGAGGTGCTGGTGAGCCTCCACAACCCTGTGGTCCTCAGCTCCACCTCGGTGCACATCACCTGGACGGTAAGTACGCCCTGTCACCACGGCAACCGCCTCAGCATCCCTGTGTGTGGGGACGGCTCTAGAAGTCGTTGTTGCTGTGGAGACACACTGGATGCGGTGGCCATAGCCCTAATCCAAGTCCACATAAAAAATAAAATAAATAAAGTAAATGCAATTTGAAGGGGATAAAAATGTCTTTAGAAAAAATATTCATTTTAGACAATGCCTTTAAAAATATCCTCTGTGTTCATCCATAGTGTCATTATCGATTCAAATAAAAAAATCAACAATGCTAATAACAAACACAAGCGTCCCTAAAACACAAAGCTATTCTGAAATGATGTGACAGCAAACAGCGTGATGCAGCCAGCAGTGGTAGCCAGACCACTAAATGGTCATCAAGACCTTTCTCCTCTAACCCTTAAAAATGTATAAACACATGCAGCGGCTGAGCAGAGAGAAACAGCGCACCCTATGACCACATTGAGTACTGCAGGAGGCCGTTTCCTGTGGGGTACAATGGGAAGAAACAGTCAGCAAGGCTGCTTCTGCTCCCAGTGCGTGGATTTAGCAGACACACATGAACACAAAACCTCAATGGAACAATACAATGGAAGACATACAATGGAGTGCACAAAGTAACACTATTTGTGAAATAATAATAAGCCATGATGCTATATATACTGAACAATATTTATAATATATACATTTTAAATTAACTTCTTACTATTATTCTAGTATTGTAAATGTGTCTATTTCAATATTAAAATCCCACGTACCACCTGCAGTGCCCTGGCCTACCACCAGGAGTACTTGTGCACAACATGTTGAACAACACTGCTCTAGACTAGTCCTAATACAGCGCTACCACTGCATAAGGATGTATATTCTAATAATGACTTCCCGGCTAGTAAATATGACAGTTTACTCCTAATCCTTGTTGACTAAAAAAGAGGAACTCATAATCCATGGCTGTCTTACGATGACAATAATGCGACGTAACGATGTCGTCTGTTTGCTGAAAAGAAGTCGATCAAACACCCGACGATTTCGAGGCGAGGGACGATATACTTAATTTACCGACCGTCTATGCTGCAAATCTGTCACTCAGAGCGCACGCTGGGCTTGTTGAAATTGAATTTCGACGTATCCGCTGTTACGTCGGGTAATTTATGAGTGCTGCAGCCGCCACATATAATCTGTCCTTAAGGCAAGGCAAACATAATCAGCTACTGCTGTTCAGAAATCATTGTGTAAGACTGTGTGGGTGTGTGTATATATATAAGTGTGTGTGTGTGTGTGTGTGTATGTGTGTGTGCGTGTCTGCGTGTGTGCGAGTGCATGTGTGCGTGCGCCTGTGTGTGTATGTCTGTGTGTGTGCGCCTGTGTGTGTGTGCGTGCGCCTGTGTGTATGTCTGTGCGTGTGTGCGTGTGTGTGTGTGTGTGTGTGTGCGGCGCCTGTGTGTGTGTATGTGTGTGTGTCCACATATGAATGGATTTCTGAGAGCGAGTGAG
>CM051011.1:1802567-1817567 GCA_027704905.1 Muraenolepis orangiensis | reverse complement strand
GACGTCAAGCGACGTCAGGGGGCGTGGCCAAGCCACGTGCGCTGGCGGCGCACACACCTGTCGGCAATT
Organism: Muraenolepis orangiensis; assembly: GCA_027704905.1. Lineage (NCBI taxonomy): Eukaryota > Metazoa > Chordata > Actinopteri > Gadiformes > Muraenolepididae > Muraenolepis > Muraenolepis orangiensis. The sequence goes on along the minus strand of CM051011.1, from coordinate 1,817,498 downwards.
GCGTGGCTGATTGCTAATCCCCTCACCTGGGGTATATAGACCCTGGCTATCCGTTACCCTGGCGTTAGGTCGTACGTCTTACTGCACGTCACACGTTGTTCATGTACGTCGTACATTCTGGACGGAATCGCCACGCTGATGTCCCGGAGATCCAGAACCAGCCTATCCCGCGTCACCCGCCGGTCTCGCGTTACGCCGGTCTATACGAGATCCCCGGTCATTAGAATTACCTGTGCAGTACCTGTCGCTACTCGACCTCCCGGTACCCAGACCCCTGGACTGTCCCTGATCACTCGCTTGTGTTGTGTTGTGTTGTGCTTTAAATAAAGCTTTATGTTATAGCTCCACTGTCTTGGTCTGCGTTCTGGGTCCCCCGAACAATCCCACTTGTGACACTACAGATGTTACAGGTGTTTTGAAATAGATTTTTGCGGTTAACGAGGTTGCGGCTCAATCGTTCTTGTTCGTTTTGTTGTTCATTAAATAGTCAAATTTATTTGAGGTCTTTGTCATTCTTTCGTCAATCTAGGTGTACATTATAGTTGCGTTTGTATATAGACTGTTTTTGAAACATGACCGGTAAGTTTAGAATTTGTCCGGTAAAATAAAATCTGTCCGGACACTTGACCGGCAAGAAAAAATCCTAGCGGAAACCCTGATATATACACACTCATGTACACACATACATACATACACACACACAAACATGTACACATGCCCATACACACACAAACACGCACACACAGTCTCCCAGATACACACACACACACACACACACACCTACATGTATAGGCACACATACACCTCCATACACTTAATGACATGCATGTTACATTTATGTTCAAACACCAACCCACACACAACCCATACACACAGACACACCTATTCACAAACACACATAAGAGACACAAGCACACACAAGGACCCAAGCATGCACACACACACACACACACGCACAGACACTCACGAACACACACCTACACACATACATCAACACACACACACACACAGTGGCATCCCCTACTCTTGATCAGCCATCTTTTTAAAAGGCAAATTGACCAAACTTTGAAAGAGCTTCTTCACTAATTGCAATGTGAGTTTGCTCATTTAACAGACTACAGCTTAAACCTTTTAACACGCGTAAAAAAGTTTTAACGTTTTTCGGCGAAAATGTAACCATTAGGAACACACACCAGTACGAATCATTAAAAGTGCTCAATTTGCCGGTTCAATGCGGCAATAGGAGAGCGGTACCCTGAGTGGTAATCAATGCCACTGTTCTGAGTGGTCGTCCACTCATGTGTGTGTGCGCGGGTGTGTGTGTTAGAGATGCCAGGGGTTGAGTCATTGGCCCACTGGTGTGACGAGTGTTCTGAGGGAGTGTTTGTTAAAATCTGCTTCTTCATTCCTTGCCATCAGCTATTTTGTTGTACGCCATCCTCATTTTTTGATTCTACTCTGCACATCCTTTAATGGCACACAGCCTGTAAACTGAACTAAATCCTACGCGATTCTTGTTCAGATTATCTAATGTGTTATGTTGTCCTTGTTGGATAAGCAACTGTATTTCCATTACATGTACATTGTGTTTTATTGTAGCCTCGGTATACGCCTATTTGTTGTTTGTTTTCACATGCAAATGCATTTCTATTTTGCCAATGTAAGATTTCAGTTGGTCTGAAATGTTTTTAGTTAAAATTAACCTAAAAACCTAAATTTTGAAAGCCTATTATGCTATAAAGTCCAACATTGACAATGCATTGGCATGCAGTGTTGCTGCTTTAGGCTAGATCGATAGATCGATAGATCGATAGATAGATAGATAGATAGATAGATAGATACAAACATACATATATACATACAGTTAATACATACTGACAAATAGATAGATAGATAGACATACATATACATACTACATATATATACTGTACATACTACATACATATACATACAGACAGACATACAGACACTCCTGTATGTTAGGTGGTGAATAAGCTATGTTTGTTTTAGCCTGTTATTTTTCTCCCGTTTACAAATGGCAGTTGGAGTAGCGGTGTGGTGCTGTGACATCAATATGAGAACACACCTCAACTCACCTTCACTAGTGTCTATATCATCTTTAGCCTCTAATGGACAGCTTTACAAAAGGTACCGCTGAATAGCGCTTTATAATTGGCACGCTACGCTCCTCAACATACACCCTGTTGGTGGGCTGAGTGCTCAGAAGGGCCTTGTTAGTTATCCATCACTGCATGTTTGACCCCAGGAAGAGCTCCGGTCTCAGAGTCTCAACCCAATCACTTCAACCACCGGTGCCTGACCAGGGCTCCATCAACACACTACATATAGTCCAGTTATGTCCCCTAATTAGTTGCTAATTATTTTCTTGTTCTAATGATTTGTATCTCTATCATAGTCACCACAAGTACACTTGTATCTCTACCAGTACACTTGTATCTCTATTATAGTCACCACCAGTACACTTGTATCTCTATCATAGTCATCACCAGTACACCTGTACCTCGATCAGTACAATTGTATCTCTATCATAGTCACCACAAGTACACTTGTATCTCTACCAGTACACTTGTATCTCTATCATAGTCATCACCAGTACACCTGTACCTCGATCAGTACAATTGTATCTCTATCATAGTCACCACAAGTACACTTGTATCTCTACCAGTACACTTGTATCTCTGTCATAGTCACCACCAGTACACTTGTATCTCTTGTCTTAGTCATCACCAGTACACTTGTATCTCTTGTCTTAGTCATCACCAGTAGACTTGTATCTCTTGTCTTAGTCATCAACAGTACACTTGTATCTCTTGTGTTAGTCATCACCAGTAGACTTGTACCTCTTGTGTTAGTCATCACCAGTAGACTTGTATCTCTTGTGTTAGTCATCACCAGTAGACTTGTATCTCTTGTGTTAGTCATCACCAGTAGACTTGTATCTCTTGTCTTAGTCATCAACAGTACACTTGTATCTCTTGTCTTAGTCATCACCAGATGACTTGTATCTCTTGTCTAAGTCACCTCCATTTGACTTGTATCTCTTGTCTAAGTCACCTCCATTTGACTTGTATCTCTTGTCTTAGTCATCACCAGCAGACTTGTGTCTCTTGTCTAAGTCATCACCAGTAGACTTGTATCTCTTGTCTTAGTCATCACCAGTACACTTGTATCTCTTGTGTTAGTCATCACTAGTAGACTTGTATCTATTGTCTTAGTCACCTCCAGTAGACTTGTATCTCTTGTCTTAGTCATCACCAGTACACTTGTATCTCTTGTCTTAGTCATCACCAGATGACTTGTATCTCTTGTCTTAGTCATCACCAGATGACTTGTATCTCTTGTCTTAGTCATCACCAGTACACTTGTATCTCTTGTCTTAGTCATCACCAGATGACTTGTATCTCTTGTCTTAGTCATCACCAGATGACTTGTATCTCTCGTCTAAGTCATCACCAGTACATTGTGTCTCCGTCATAGTCACCACTTGTGTCTCCATCGCCAGTGCATTGGTGTCTCTTACCAGAGTCACCGCCGGTACATTTGCATGTGTAGCTTGTGCCGATGTTAACAAGTGTGTTTTAAAGTGCTATTCATTTATTATGCGTAATTCACATGGCTACCATTATATTAATGAGCGTGAGTAATATCTCTGGGAGATGAGATGGATGGAACGGGATGGCGATGAGGCAGGGTTTCCTGGAATGGTGGGGGTGGGGGGGGGGGTCTACTGTGGCGTCTCCTAAAAGGCTGAATCGTCATAATAAATGGCTGAATAGTAATAGTAAAATCTATCGACTCTGGCGTCCCGCGGCCATGTCTGACACAGTGTTTGTTCGTTAACGACAGTAAGCGGATGTTGTCGTGAGATAAACCTTTGTGTTCGTACTTTCAACTCTTCAATCATTTCGATTTTATTTTATTTTTCAAATTGATTTAATATATGTGTTATTTCTTATACACTGTATTATATAGTATTGTATTATAATTTAGATTCTTATTCTCATTAGTATATCTATATAATATAGGTTTTATTTATTAAATGAGTATTGTATTATAATTTGTATTCTCTCAATATTGGTAGTGTAGTAGTCGTACTAGTCGTACTATTTTCTTATTTATTTTGACACACAGGAATATAATGACCATTCTTTTTATAGTCTTAATATAGTCATTGCCGCTCTGTAGCCCTTCAGGCTAGCCAGAAAGAAAACATGATAAACGTCGCATTTGTCCTCAAATCTTCGAAACATCGGGCGTCTATTTTTGATTCCCGGCGCTCTCGATCCTCTCCAGCGCTTCTCGCCCTCCAGCCCAGTGCTGTCTTACAGTTTAGACCGCACTGTCTTTCTCTCCCGCCCCCCCCCCCCCCCCCATCTCCAGGCAGAGAACATTTTAAATTGGTGACTAACATGATAACAGGGGCTGTGTGTCCTCCCACGTCTCCTACGGCTTGTTTCCCCTCCTCTCTCCTCCTTCCTACTCGAGGGCAGGAATAGCAGAGCCGGCGCTCTGAAGGGCTCTCTCGCTGCCGGGGGAACATACTGGCAGCCGGCGCCACGAAGAAAAAACCGCCTCTGCCTTTTTCGCTTTTTTTGCCTTTTTTTTTTTGTTCTCCTCTCGCGCCAATTGGTGTTCATCTTGTTCCTTGTCCTCGTCCTCCGTCTCCTCCCCCCCCCACCACCCCCTCCCCCCTCGGTCCTCTCCTCTCCTCTCCTCTCCTCTCCTCTCCTCTCCTCTCCTCTCCTCTCCTCTCCTCTCCTCTCCTCTCCTCTCCTCTCCTCTTTCCTCACGTCTTCTGGAAACACCTTGTTCACCTCGCGGCCATATTTTGGGTTTGTTTCAGTTGGGGAAGCCTGCTACCCATCCTCGGGGGAAACCATGACAACCCAATGAGAATGGATCCTAAATGCTGGGCATGAGTTGTCATGGTTTCCAAAGAAGATAGTAGTGACTATGACTGAACAACTTTTGCTGGGCTACGCTTAGAATCACAGAACCATAAATGCAAGTTTTAGAGAAGTATGATTCACCCTTTAGTCCTCAGTTTCTCTTTTGTCTGTCGAGGTCCACACTCGTCTTCTCCTCTCTTCTCTATCGAGGCTTCTGGCTTCCTTCCTCCCTACTCCTCCTTCCTTGTTCTCCTCCTCTTCCTCCCTCTATTGAAGATCTTGGCATCTGCAACTCCCTCCTCCAGCCCCATCCATTAATCTATCCATCTCAAGAGAGACACTGCAAGGATTCGCCGAGCATGTTCAACTCGTTTGCCCCGCTCCATCACTGGGTTCTGAGGTGGCGCTTCTGGGGCCCCAGCTGGTGTGTTCGGGGACGGGGGGGATGCGTGTTTGCGTTCGCTGACCAGGTGCTTTGCCTCCGACATACACCTGTTTTGGGGGGGGGGGGGGGTTTCAGCCGGGGCCCAGCGGCTTCATTAGAGCGAGGCCCTTGCGGCCGAATCGAATTCACCGTCGCCGACATGACTCCGCCGCTACCGCCGCCGGCGTCGAGAGAAACGTGTTACGGTTCTACCGCCGCGGCCCCTAATTGGATCGGGCCGCTGTTACCGCCGGGTTCCGCCGATCACCGTAATGATTGTTTTAATTAGTGCCGTCGGCACCGCTGCTCCGGGTGTGTTTGTCCCCGGCCGGGAAGAAGAATTATGATGTGTTCAATCGCCGAGACAAGCTGTTCCACTCCTGCTGTCCCCGTCATCTCCCTCCTCCTCCCCTTCCCGCCTCTTCCTCCCCCTCAACCTCCTCCCAGCCCCCCTCCTCCTCCTCTCTCTTCTTCTTCTTCCTCTCCGTCCTCCTCCTCTCCCCTCCTCCTCCTTCTCTCCTCTGCTCCTCCATCTCTCCTTGCCCCTGCTCTTTCCTCTCTCCCATCCTCCTCCTCCTCCTCCTCCTCCTCCTCCTCCTCCTCCTCCTCCTCCTCTCCTCCTCCTCCTCCTCCTCCTCTCCTCCTCCTCTTCTCTCCTCCTAACCCCGCCCCCCCCCCTCTGGACGGTCTACGCTGTGCTGGCTGCAGGCAGCCGTTGCCCTCATCTACTTTTTTAAAGGAGGGTTTAGGGCTTAGGCATTTTTAAAAGGCCACTTCTATCAAAATCTATCCATTTAGTGAGATAACACACGTGGGAGTCTCCAACCCATGGATGTGTATGGATGAATAGATCAACCAGTCAACCCCGCCCGGTGTGGACCTGCGCCACCCACTGATCTACACTGACCCACTAATCTCTAAAGCAAAGTGAGATCACAGCTCCTCGGCTCCTTGCCCTTTCCTCCTCTAATAGCGCTCCTCTCTTGGTTTTAGAGTTTAGAGTTTGTAGAGGATCAGAAGGGAAGGGTTTAAACATTATTAAAGGGCCTCTTGTGTGACCACCAGATGTTTTGATGTTGATTAGCTATAAGTATGATGGAGACTAGATAAGCCTAGCTGGTTGGTATACGGTCCACCAGGAGTAGGCCCCAGTAGGCTTGACGGATCCATCGTATGTCTGGGTAGACACGCCCACTTGTGATGTCACCGGCCCCTGTTTGATGTACTCTAGGGAGACAACTTATTGTACTGGTTCTGCTCTTGGAGGCTTGTAAGAATGGAAATGTAATGAATTATATATAATGTTATTATATATGTGCATCTGTGTGTATATATTATTATGGCTTGTTCGGAAGTAAATGCACTTATGACTTCTGGCCACTAGTAGTTCTCTTGCCTACCTGTTGAATGACCTTTTTGTAAATCGATTAGGACAAAAGAGTCTGCTAAATGAGCTTAAGGAAATGCAATTTGATGTAATGTTACTGTGGGCTGGGATTGTGAAATGGCTGACACACCATGGTGGACAGAACAGGGAGGCTTTCTACATAATCAGTCAGAGTGGATTGCGTCCTTGTGGAAGTATGGAAAGATACGTTTTTAGCTTTTTGTTGTGATATTCTTGCCAAACCAAACATACAGTACCTCACAAACAATCCTATTACTGGACATTGAAATGTAGCATATAGTGCGGGTATGCTAACACATAGGGCTTCTTCATCGTTCCAACGTTTAGATTAGAAGGCAGGTAATGGCGTATATCCATTATGTAAGTGCTGTCATCGGGCATTTTGTGTTGGGTACAGCGCTGCCCTTTATGGTCCACGACGACCACGGACTACTCAGGGGCCGTCTAGACTGGCTGACGGTGTGTCTTTTTCCAGTGGTAGTTTGTTGTTTGAAGGCTGCGGTGTAGAATGCAGATCTGCCCGCGTAGCCACAGATCTGTATCGTAGCACGGGGGGCTAACCCGTGGGGTATTTAATCGACTGTACAAATGGATTTATTTTTTTCCCTCCACTTGCTGAGGCTCCTATGCATCGCGGCAATGCAGCAAACTGTAGCATCTGAATCTGTTGAGACGATATATAAATATATATATTTATATATATATATATATAGGGACGGCAGAGAAAACTTTCTCAGCAAATGAGAGACTAACACAAAGTATAGACAGAGAATGGTTGCTATCCATCTCTCTCTCTCTCTCTCTCTCTCTCGCTCTCGCTCTCTCACTCTCACTCTCCCTCCTCCTCCTCCTCCTCCTCCTCCTCCTCCTCCTCCTCCTCCTCCTCCTCCTCTCTCTATCTCATTTAACTGCAACCCTATCGTAGACAACAGCAGTCAGGCACATGACCACCACACAAACACACAAGCTAACCTTGTTCTTGGCACGTGAGGTCACCGTGGACTGAGGCCAACCGCAAATAAATCTGTTTATCTACGCTGGCTTCTTTTTTTTTTTAAACTTCATCTCGTCTCTCTCTCCCCCCCCACCCTCCATGCACCCCAACCCCCACCCCAACCCCCACCCCCTCCTACCCCCCCCCCCCCCCCCTCTCTCCCCCCACCCTCCATGCACCCCAACCCCCACCCCAACCCCCACCCCCTCCTACCCCCCCCCCCCTCTCTCCCCCCACCCTCCATGCACCCCAACCCCCACCCCAACCCCCACCCCCTCCCACCCACCCCCACCCTAGCTCCCGGCGCCCCTCCCCAGCAGGTGACCCTGCAGCCGGTCGGAAACAGCAACAGCACATCCGTCACCGTTGCCTGGGATACGCCGCCTCCGGACCAGCAGAACGGCATCATCCAGGAGTACAAGGTAGAGAGACACAGAGACACCGAGGAGGAGGGGGGGGGGGGGGGGAGAAGGGAGGGGAGAGAGTGTGAGAGATAGTGAGAGAGAGAGTGAGAGAGAGTGAGAGAGAGAGAGAGAGAGAGAGAGAGAGAGAGAGAGAGAGAGAGAGAGAGAGAGAGAGAGAGAGAGAGAGAGAGAGAGAGAGAGAGAGAGAGAGAGAGAGAGGAGAGAGAGAGAGAGAGAGAGAGAGAGAGAGAAAGGAGAGAGAGAAAGAGAAAGAGAGAGGTGGGAGAGCGACAGCTAGATGATAATAAATAGATAGCTGGACAGATAGTGACCAGATAGACAACGTATGCAATCCCCACGCAGGTACTGTATATGATTTATTATTCATCTTTCTCTCACTGACCAGAATAACAACGTCAGGACCATCTCGTCCATCACGCTCTTGTCACGTACGCCTATAACGGCACAGGAATAAAAACGCACGGACCGCAATCACCATAATAACACCGGCACTAATTAAACCCACACATTCTATTATATATGAACACACCTTTGTTCACCGTCCTCTGGGGACGACCATACACACACGTTTTTATATCAGCTTATTTTATGAGATGTGTTGTGGAAGTGGGTGTCTATATACAGTATTTTGTGGTTATCACTATTTGGTGTGTGTGTATTGTTATTTGTGTTGTTATGTTGTCCTGTTGTATTTGCCATCTTATGCTGCTGTAACATTTCCCTTTGGGGGTTCGAGTGTCTAGTGTATCTTATCTTCTAATTAATCATTTATCTGTGATATCTCTATGTCTGTCCTGTCTGTCTTACTATGTATGTCTCTCTGTCTGACTGTCCTGTCTGCCTGTATCCCTCTCTGTCTGTATCTCTCTGTCTGTCTGTCTGTCTGTCTCTCTCTCTCTCTCTGTCTCTCTCTCTCTCTCTCTCTCTCTCTCTCTCTCTCTCTCTCTCTCTCTCTCTCTCTCTCTCTCTCTCTCTCTCTCTCTCTCTCTCTCTCTCTCTCTCTCTCTCTCTCTCTCTCTCTCTCTCTCTCTCTCTCTCTGTCCTGTCTCTCCAGATCTGGTGTGCGACCAACGAGAGTCAGTTCAGTGTGAACCGTACGGTGGATGCGTCGGTTCGCTCCGTGGTGTTGGGGGGGCTGCAGGCAGGGGTCCCCTACTACGTGGAGGTGGCTGCCAGCACCAGCGTGGGGGTGGGGGTGAGGAGCCAACCCCAGCTCATTATCCTAGGTAACACACACACACACACACACACACACACACACACACCACACACCACACACACACACACACACACACACACACACACACACACCACACCACACACATATGGAGACACACACACACACAGATGCATGCATGCATGTATGCACCCCCCCACCCATGCACACACAAACACACGCACGCACTCACTCACACACATCGACATGCATGTATGCACACACGCACACACACACACCAAACATGCACATACATACACACACACCACACACACACACACCACACACACACCACACACCACACACACACACACACACATATTGACATGCATGTATGCACACATGCAAACACACACATCCAGATGCAGGCAAATACCCAGACACATGTCCACACATGTATGCATGTACACACACACACACACACACACACACACATACAATACCTATATATGATATATTTCCGGTCTCAGGCACAGGTTTGGAAGTGAAACAATAATATTTCCCAATTTCTCATACAGTATGTATAAAAAAAATTCCTTCAGCCGTGACGATATAAGGTGCCTATAACGAATCAATACAATTTCAGTTACCGTAGCGACTGGGTTGCCGTTAGCCATGTCAATAATCCCCTTCAATATCTGGCCAGCTGACGCTAACAAAGTAGATGGGTTATTGTGGGAGCTTATCGGCCAATCACATCGCATGGAGGATACACTGAGCGCATAAACCCTGAATCAATATCAATAAGAGAGACCGCGACTCATGTTCCTACTGGGTGGAGACAGATGGATGGGGGAGGGGTGGGAGAGAGAGAGGGGGAGAGAAGGAGAGGGAGAGAGAGAGAGAGAGAGAGAGAGAGAGAGAGAGAGAGAGAGAGAGAGAGAGAGAGAGAGAGAGAGAGAGAGAGAGAGAGAGAGAGAGAGAGAGAGAGAGAGAGGGGAGAGAGAGGGGAGAGAGAGAGGGAGGGAGAGAGAGGGGAGAGGGGGAGATTGAGAGAGGGGGGGAGAGTGAGAGAGAGGGGTCGCAAGAGAGAGTGGGTGGGAGAGTGAGAGAGAGGGGAGAAAGAGAGAGTAGGGGAAGTGAGAGAGAGAGAGAGAGAGAGAGAGAGAGAGAGAGAGAGAGAGAGAGAGAGAGAGAGAGAGAGAGAGAGAGAGAGAGAGAGAGAGAGAGAGAGAGAGAGAGAGAGAGAGAGAGAGATTATGAGAGAGAGCGAGACAGACAGAGGGAGAGAGGTGGGGGTGAAAGAGACACAGAAAGACAGAGAGAGGAAAACAGTGTTTGGGAGGGGGGCCTTAATGATAAGGGTGGAGGTGGTGTGTGTGTGTGTGTGTGTGTGTGTGTGTGTGTGTGTGTGTGTGTGTGTGTGTGTGTGTGTGTGTGTGTGTGTGTAGTCTGTGAATCTAATTTCACAGCACAGTAGCCGCAACAGAGACGATGAAAGAGAGTAAGGGCCTCCCTGTCAGGCCTTGTCTCGCTGCTCACCTTGATAAGTGCGGAATTGATGAACTCAGTCTCACTATTGGATGCAGCGCTGGGTGTTTTTTTTCTGTTTATTTTATTATCGGCCTGGCTGCCGTTTTTTATATTCATTCATTGGCCTCCCCCCTCGGACTGCGTGGGTGTGTGTGTCTGTGTGTCCGTGTGTGTGTGTGTGTGTGTGTGTGTGTGTGTGTGTGTGTGTGTGTGTGTGTGTGTGTTGTTTCTGTGTTTGGCTGTCAGTCTCATGTATAGATCCGTACGGCTGTCGACAAATACAAAGGCGGCTGAATGTTTAATGCTCTCTCGCTCTCTCTCTCTCTCTCTCTCTCTCTCTCTCTCTCTCTCTCTCTCTCTCTCTCTCTCTCTCTCTCTCTCTCTCTCTCTCTCTCTCTCTCTCTCTCTCTCTCTCTCTCTCTCTCTCTCTCTTTCTGTATGGATTGTAACCTCCGCCATTGAAGATGGGAGGAGGTTATGTTTTCGCCCTTGTTTGTTTGTCTGTTTGTCTGTCTGTCTGTTTGACTATTAGCAAGGTAATTCAAAAAGTTCTGAATGGAATTGGACAAAACTTGGTGGTTAGATTACTTATGGGCCAAGTAACAGTTAATTCTGTGTTTTTGGCGCAGATCCGGATCCGAATCTGGATCCGGATCCGAATCTGGATCCGGATCGATCGGATCCGGATCCGAATCTGGATCCGAATCTGGATCTGGATCCGGATCTGGATCCAAATCTGGATCCAGGAGCCAACTTTTTGGTGTGGCGGAGGTTTGCTCTCTACTGAGTGCATATTGTTTTGTATAAAACAAATCCCTCCTCCCTCTATGTGTGTGTGGGTGTATACATAAACAAACATGTATATATACATATATAAGGGTGTATCTGTTGTGCGTTGTATTTGCGTATATAACCTATTAACCTTTTTCCCCTCTCCCCTCCCCCTCCCTCCCTACCTCCCTCCCTCCCTCCACGCAGGTACAGAGCTGCGGGACCTGACCCCAGGGGGCCCTGGGGGCCCCGAGGGGGGGGGCAGCAGCCTGTCTGAGGTGGTGAAGCAGCCGGCCTTCATCGCGGGGCTAGGGGGCGCCGTGTGGATTGTCCTCATGGGCTTCAGCGCCTGGCTGTACTGGAGGAGGAAGAAGAGGAAGGGCATCAGCAACTACGCAGGTATCAGAGAAAGAAATCAAGAAAATGAAATCTAAAGGATTGAATCATTTTTATTGGTCTCATAGATGTGCACACGCGGCAAAATTAGCATTCAACCCGTCCTAGTATTAGGAGCAGTGGGGCAGCTTTTGTATAAACAGCGCCCAGAGAGCAGTGTAAGGTTAGGTCTTGTGCCTTGCTCTCTCAAGTGTTTCGGGGACTTGAACTGACGACCTTCCGGTTCCCAAGCCAAGTCCCAACCGGCTGCTGGGGGGCTACCAGCTACTGCCGCCCCGAATTGGACAATACTTGGTGGTTAGATGACTTATGGCCCGAGGAACAGTTGATCCAGAATTCCGGATCCAGGAGACTTTCTTTTTTCGGTGTGGTGGTGGAGGAGGTATGGGCTCTACTGAGGGGCCCCCTCTGGTTCATAGATGATTTATGAATTATTCAAAGTCACAACAAAATGTGTCGTCAAGTACCTGCAGCTGATGAGTCTGCTCCCACCTGGGCCACACAAGTGCCAGCCTGTGCCAGAACACTCAGCACCCCCCCCCCCCCCCCCCCCCCCTCATACCTGCTCATTAAACAAACCTGCAACATCTCTGCATACGCACGCTAACTCTCCTCGGGTAAAAGCATCTGCTAGAACCGCTAAATTGTCAACGGTAAACAGGTTTAGTTTTTTTTCGGGAATGTAAACGGTGTCTAAAAGCATTTCCCAGAATGCCACGCGGGATAGGCTAGCTAGACGGTGTGGGAGGCAGCGTCTCTCTGCGTGATAGTCGGTCACAGATGTGCTTCCTCCGTGTGTGTGCGTGTGTGCGTTTGTGTGTGTGTGTGTGTGTGCGTGCCTTTGCGTATGTGTGTGTGTGCTGGCTGAGGCTGAGGCAGGAGAGCAGAACAAAGGAAATGTATTCAGAGGCAGATGGAAACGCGAGGCCTATTTGCTTTCATTCACGGTGCACTGATGTGCATCTACTCTGAAATGCGGTTATTTGAGATAAGTTAACATTGCCGCCTCCTCCCCCGTTAGCGCGCCGCGGCCAATGTAGTTTAGCACATTAATGAGACGCGCGGCTAGGTTTTAGCGGCCGCCGCTAATTCCCTTGCTGTCTGCAGTGGGAAAACATATAGCTGTTAATTAGTATCACTGTAGCGCGCGTGTGTGTGTGTGTGTGTGTGTGTGTGTGTGTGTGTGTGTGTGTGTGTGTGTGTGTGTGTGTGTGTTGTTGTGTGTGTGTGTGTTGTGTGTGTGTGTTTGTGTGTGTTTTGTTTGTGTGTGTACATGTGCGTGTGTGTGTGTGGGGGTGGGGGGGGGTGGGTGGTTAGGTGGGTGTGTGTGTGTGTGTGGTGTGTGTGTTTTGAGTGTGGTCAGCAATTTACATTATGTATTGCTGCCGGTTGATAAGTCTTTGAAAAATACATTAGCAGTTACATATATAAGTATATATGTGTGTGTGTGTATGTAGGGGTGTTTCTAAAACATCAAATGATATGTAGCATATCAAATACATATCAAATATGTAGCATGCTTTTAATAATCTTTTTCTGTTGTTTGAATTTCAGTTCAGTCGTTCACTTTCACCCGTGCAGGTATGTTATGCCATTATTATTATTATTATTCATATTTTATTATTACTATTATTATTGTTATTATTATTATTATTATTATTGTTTTTATTATTTATATCATTCATTAGATATTATATGTGTGTATTGACATATTCCTACCACAGTATACATACTGTAGTACTCCAGTTCACCTTCATCTCTTTTCCTCCTCTTCCTCAGTGACGTTCCAGAGAGACCAGGGATTGATCCGGAACGGCAGGTGAGAACCTAAAGGACATATACATATAAGATGGATACATATTTAAATATTGAATACGCTGTATGTGTGTGTGTGTGTGTGTGTGTGTGTGTGTGTGTGTGTATGTGTTATTTTTGTATTCCAACCTGTGACGATTTAATTGACAATATCACACCTCTCCATGTGCTTCCTGGGTCATCTCCATACTGATGTGTATGTGTATCAACATCATTTCAACCCACAAATGGTCGAAGGAAACACAAAACAATATTGCACTGTTTACACTCTAACTGGGATATGTTTTAACGTATTCTTTAAGTGCATACTTCTTAACTGTTGTACACTACTTTACCAAATGCAGAATATATTTGAAGCGCTGTGTTTGTGAAGCTCAATAGGATGCTGCTTCACACACAGGGTTCATTTGAGGATGTTGGGAGGGAGACAAGCTGGGGGAGGCGATGGTGGAGGTAGCGGTGGGGGAGGAGGTAGCGGTGGGGGAGGGGGAGGTAGCGGTGGGGGAGGGGGAGGTAGCGGTGGGGGAGGAGGTAGCGGTGGGGGAGGGGGAGGTAGCGGTGGGGGAGGGGGAGGTAGCGGTGGGGAAGGGGGAGGTAGCGGTGGGGGAGGAGGTAGCGGGGGGGGGAGGAGGTAGCGGGGGGGGAGGAGGTAGCGGTGGGGGAGGGGGAGGTAGCGGTGGGGGAGGAGGTAGCGGTGGGGGTGGAGGTAGCGGTGGGGGTGGAGGTAGCGGTGGGGGAGGAGGTAGCGGTGGGGGAGGGGGAGGGGGAGGTAGCGGCGGAGGTAGCAGAGGTGGTGGTAGCGGTGGTGGTGGAGGTAGTGGTGGGGGAGGGGGAGGTAGCGGCTGAGGTAACAGAGGTGGAGGTAGCGGTGGTGGTGGAGGTAGCGGTGGGGGAGGGGGAGGTAGCGGCGGAGGTAGCAGAGGTGGAGGTAGCGGTGGTGGTGGAGGTAGTGGTGGGGGAGGGGGAGGTAGCGGCTGAGGTAACAGAGGTGGAGGTAGCGGTGGTGGTGGAGGTAGCGGTGGGGGAGGGGGAGGTAGCGGCGGAGGTAGCAGAGGTGGAGGCAGCGGTGATGGTGGAGGTAGTGTTGGTGGTTAAGGCA
>CM051011.1:1785067-1797567 GCA_027704905.1 Muraenolepis orangiensis | reverse complement strand
GGCCAGAGCCGGGTGGGGTCGTCTGGGTGGGGTCGGTCTGGGTTCAGTGTTCATTACTGGCTGGGGGGAGGGGGGGGGGGGGTTACCTGGTAGTCAGGGTCATGGAGACCCAGACACCCACAGGCTAGGCTCAGCTTTCTGGTTTGTTGGTGGTTACACTTTGGTGGATTCGGTGGATATACTCGTCCCGTTGTCGTCCTCGCCTTCTCTCTCTTCCCCGCTCCCTATTCCTCCCCTGTTCACCTCCTGTTGTTCTTCTGTTGTCACCTCCCTTCCTCTTCTCTCCCTGTTCTGCTCCTCTTCACCTCATGTTTCACTCCTCTCCTTTTGCTTCCCACATTCCTCTTCTGTTCTCTATATTCTCCTCTTCTGGTCTTCTTATCATCTTCTCCTGTTTTCCTCCTCCTTCTCCTCCTTATTTAGTTCCAGGAGATTATTCTCTTCATTTACTTTGCATTAATGTATTCACCTAATGTAGTGTCACTTATCCTGTTAACAACCTCACTGTCTCTTACTATATTGCATTGTGTAACTTATCCTTTTTTTGGGGATTGTTTAAGGCAGGGGTGGTGTCATAGAACACCGTGATAGGTTCTATATGGTGTAGGTTCTTTAAGGCAGGGGTGGTGTCATAGAACACCGTGATAGGTTCTATATGTTGTAGGTCTTTTAAGGCAGGGGTGGTGTCGTAGAACACATCGATAGGTTCTATATGTTGTAGGTCTTTTAAGGCAGGGGTGGTGTCGTAGAACACAGCGATAGGTTCTATATTTTGTAGGTCTTTTAAGGCAGGGGTGGTGTCGTAGAACACAGGGATAGCTTCTATATGTTGAAGGTTGTATTTAAAGGCAGGGTGGTGTCATGTAGAGCTTGGATCGGACTCAAAGAACCAAGCTAGGTCCCAGCCAAGGCCGGCCCGTTATGTCTGAGCCCAGGGTCCGTTCCCGTTGGCTGAATTTATGTTTTAAAATCGGTTTGAAACAGACATTTTGTTCGTAAGAACTTATTACAAAAAAACAAGGATGGCAGTTACAATAAAATAAACAAACAATAAACTCATTAATAACACAAAATTAACAAGAATCCGTGGGAGGGGAGAAGACATAGGAGAGAGAGACAGATGTTGCAATGTATTGTAACAATGAACTCATCGTTGATAGGAATTGATTGTAAAAATACATCTCTCAGGTAGTTGCGTGTTTCCATCCGTGATTGCAACAGAAAAGGTGTTTTTTAAAATCCCATCTCCTGTGGAGATCACCGAGAGAGTCCGCGTTAGCGTTCGCGTCATTAGCGCCCTTTAGCGTCTCCCACTAGCCACCGCCGGGCCCAACGGGGTGCCTGGGTAATTCTGAAGGTTAGGGTCCTTCTTCCCCACCTCTCCGACGGCCAGCGCATCGTGCTCTACCTGCAATGCTAATTATTCCAGCGGATAATCACTTCTATTCACATCAAGTCTGTTCCGACGCCTGGCTGCTAGCAGCAGGGAATGCTAATGACCTTAAAGACGTGTTAACTTCCGACTAGCAGCGGGGCTATCGCCGTGTACCGCCGTGTCTGGTGGGTCATGACTGATTAGGATCGGAGAGCAGAGTGGTGTGTTTTTTTCTTCCGTAAGGCTGTTGGGTGATTTTCACCCGAAAGGTTATGGGTTGGATTCCAAGTGTCTGCAGTCTTTTAGGCATCCTTGCGCAATTCCCGCTACAACCTGCTGCTTAATGACATGCGTCTGAATTCACAGGATGTTGTTTTATGTAATAAGATCCCTAATTTCATTGACATTTAGGAGTGCAATTCACATGATAGACAGTATGGTAGCATAGACTCCTGCTGGCAGCAGCTGGGAATGTATAGCTGTTAGCTCTATGTGTTTTCCATCTCCTGTTTATTTAGCTTTTTCTTATTATCTATGTGTGTATAGTGGCTTCACTATTTGCCGTAGCCCCTTTTTGATGTACTTATTGTGCGCTTATGACTTCTGGCGACTAGTTGTTCTCTTGCCTACCTGTTATGAATAACGTTATTGTAAGTCGCTTTGGACAAAAGTGTTTGCTAAATGACTATAATTTAATGTAATGTTATGTAATGCAATGTAATGTAATGTCATGTAGACAAGCCGAAACAACGGTTAAGCAAGATTACGTTGTTAGAACAATAGATATCCGTCCAGATATCATAGTTGTGATGGAAAATGGTAAATGGACTGCATTTATATAGCACTTCTAGCAAAAATGCTTTACAATTGTCATTTACCGAATCATACACCCATTCATGCACTCATTCAAACACCCATTCATACTCCGGCATCGTCAGCCATGCAAGGAGACAGCCAGCTGGTCAGGAGCAGTTAGGGTTAGGTGTCAGGTTAGGTGCTCAGGGACAGCTCGACACTTGGCTAGGACGAAGAGGACCCGGGGGGGGGGGGGGGTTGCCAGACAACCAGCAGCTCTACCACCTGAGCTACAGCCGCCCTTCTTATAATGAATGCCCCCCCCCCCCTCTCCCAGATGTGTTGCCGGCGGCGACTGTGGAGAAGACAGGGACCATGCTGTCGGACGGAGCCATCTACAGCAGCATCGACTTCATGGGGAAGGCGGGCTACGGCAGCAGCCCCTCCCGGGCGGCCCAGCCCACGCCTTACGCCACCACCCAGATCCTCCAGTCCAGCAGCTTCCACGAGCTGGCCGTGGACCGGCCCGACCCCCGCTGGAAGGCCTCGCTGCAGGCCCAGCAGGAGATGGCCAGCCTGGGCTACTCGCTCACCGACCGCCGGCCCTGTAACGGTAAGAAGAGAGAGAGAGAGAGAGAGCGAGAGAGAGAGAGCGAGAGAGAGCGAGAGAGCGAGAGAGAGAGAGAGAGAGAGAGAGAGAGAGAGAGAGAGAGAGAGAGAGAGAGAGAGAGAGAGAGCGAGAGCGAGGGGAGGGGGAGAGAGAGAGGAGGTGAGGGAGAGGGAGAGGGTGAGGGAGGGAGACAGGGAGAGGGCTAGGGAGAGAGAGAGAGAGCGCGAGAGAGAGCGCGAGAGAGAGAGAGAGAGAGAGAGAGAGAGAGAGAGAGAGAGAGAGAGAGAGAGAGAGAGAGAGAGAGAGAGAGAGAGAGAGAGAGAGAGAGAGAGAGAGAGATTTAGCTTTGTCTGTGATGGTTTTTTTTATGTTTATAGTCCAGAGAATGTTGTCTTGCTTGTGTGTGTATAAGCGGCTTTAATGACTAAAACGTGATAGCTGAATAATAGCACAGATGACTAAATATAACAATTTTAATGCGTATTATATTGCCTTACATTGGTTACACATACTGTATATTACACACATTACACATTGGTCCTAATCTCCATTGAAACTGGAAAAAAGAGAAGAAATGTTCTCTCCACGAGCTGAATAGCACTAATTCAGCATAACTACATCGAGATAAGGACGACTTAACATATTTTCATATTCATTTAAAAAGTGACCCTTAGGTTTGCAGGTTTTTCTTTTTTCTTTTCTCCCGTCTCTCTCAGCCTTTGGGGGACACGTCAGAGAGGGAACACAACATTTCGTGACGATAACACGACTAACGCAGAAGAGGCAGAATATGTCTGCCTTATCTTATGTATATGCCTTATCCTGGGAGATAAGGGGGAGAGAGAGAGAGAGAGAGAGAGAGAGAGAGAGAGAGAGAGAGAGAGAGAGAGAGAGAGAGAGAGAGGTTGAGGTGTAATTTATGGGCCTGAGCACACTTGCGAGCAACGTTTTCTTATTAAGTGAACTAATTCCAAACTAAGTGTTCCTTTGGCCCCTAAAAAAAACAAATCAAAATCTGGAGGATTGAATCGTCTTTATTGGTCACATACATGTGAACACACAGCTGTTTCTCTGCATGTAACCCGTCCTAGGAGGAGCAGCTATGTGATATACAGCACCCAGGGAGCAGTGTGGTAGGGGGAGGTCTGGTGCCTTGCTTAATGGCCAGGGTGTTTCGGGGACTTGAACTGGCAACCTTCCGGTTCCCAAGCCAAGTTCCAATAGACTGCCCCATCCTGCCGCCTCAAAATATGACACTGCAATAGGATAATAATAATAATAATAATGACTAACAATGGTCTAATTAATAACATAAAAGTCCCGGGCCCCTCAGTACAGCGCATACCACACCCAAAAGTCCCCCCTGGATCCAAATTCAGGTCCTGATCAGTGCCAAACCGATTAAAGTGTTCCTTGGCCCATAAGTAATCAAACTACCAAGTTGTGTCCAATTCTGTACTTAACTTTTTGAGTTATTTTGCGAACAAACAAACAAACGAACGAACAGGGGCGATAACGTTACCTCGAGGCGCGTGTAGCGCGACATGTTGCGATGTATAATGAAGAATGAGTTCATCGTTGATAGGAATTGATTGCTGTGAATGAGTGCAAAATCTGTCAGATAAACACAATCTTTCAAGTGGCCTCTCCGGGCTTTCGTTCGTTCGTTTGCGTGATTTCCATCTTGCTGCTGAGTGTGTCAGCCTTACCTGGGAGATAAGGGGAGGTGGGGGGGGGGGTGGGGGGGGGGGGGGGTGGGGGAGAGAGCATGAGGTGGAGGGGAGGGGAGAGGAGAGGAGGAGGCTGAGAGATACCCGGGGGGGTGAGGCGAGGTTCCGTGGTGTGTCGCGGGTGTGTGAGGTTCTGTGCTACGTGAGCTGCTCCCGGGGACCTGGCTCCACTTTTAAGGAACGTTAGATCTAAGCGGGCCGGGATCCTTGTGGCTGTCAGCCGACACAGAGGAGGGAGAGCAGTAGACGTACCGAGAGCCAGCTGGGAGGCGCTGATAAACACACTACAGATAGACGATATAATGGTAGAGGGGAGAACAGGGAGATGAGTGTGTGTGTATGTGTGTATCAATGGATGTGTAGGTTTGATGTATGTGTATGAATGAATGTGCAGGTCTGTGTGTGTGTGTGTGTGTGTGTGTGTGTGTGTGTGTGTGTGTGGTGTGTGTGTGTGTGTGTGTGTGTGTGTGTGTGTGTGTGTGTGTGTGTGTGTGTGTGTGTGTGTGTGTGTGTATCAATGGATGTGTCGGTTTGTCCAAACGTATATGTGTGTGTTGATGTATGTGTATATTAATGCAGGTGTGTGTGTGTGTAGTATGTATGTGTGTGTGCATGCATGCTGGTGTGCGTCTGAATATACGTATGTTTGTATAATAAACAGCAGGTAGTGATAATGAATGCATGTTTGTGTGTGTGTGTGTGTGTGTGTGTGAGAGACACTAAGGTGTAGTTCCTCTCAGAGCTGCTCCCGGGGACCTGGCTCCACTTTTAAGGAACGTTAGATCTAAGCGGGCCGGGATCCTTGTGGCTGTCAGCCGACACAGAGGAGGGAGAGCAGTAGACGTACCGAGAGCCAGCTGGGAGGCGCTGATAAACACACTACAGATAGACGATATAATGGTAGAGGGGAGAACAGGGAGATGAGTGTGTGTGTATGTGTGTATCAATGGATGTGTAGGTTTGATGTATGTGTATGAATGAATGTGCAGGTCTGTGTGTGTGTGTGTGTGTGTGTGTGTGTGTGTGTGTGTGTGTGTGTGTGTGTGTGTGTGTGTGTGTGTGTGTGTGTGTGTGTGTGGTGTGTGTGTGTGTGTGTGTGTGTGTGTGTGTGTGTGTGTGTGTGTGTGTGTGTATCAATGGATGTGTCGGTTTGTCCAAACGTATATGTGTGTGTTGATGTATGTGTATATTAATGCAGGTGTGTGTGTGTGTAGTATGTATGTGTGTGTGCATGCATGCTGGTGTGCGTCTGAATATACGTATGTTTGTATAATAAACAGCAGGTAGTGATAATGAATGCATGTTTGTGTGTGTGTGTGTGTGTGTGTGTGTGAGAGACACTAAGGTGTAGTTCCTCTCAGGGCCGGTAGGGGGCTCTTCGAAGTGTAAGTCAACGGGAAGAAATTGCGTATATGGGCGCGATACAACACCAAAATGTCTTTGTTCGGTTATCCCAGTGGCTAGTTTATCTTTGTATTATGCAATTATGATTACCATCATTCATAACTTTTGGTCGTAATCAACTCTGAGACGGCCATTATCCTGTCCTCAATGAGACAAATATGGAATGTTTCCGATGCTGCTTGCAATAATATACCATTATATTACTACTATATACCAATTTAATAATAATATAATACACCAATAATAAGCCAATATTATAATATAGTATACAGATATAATAATCAATATACAAATATGATAATGTGAAACACCAAAAATATACCTATATAATGATATAGTAGTATACCGATGTAATAATATAATATACCAATATAATAATAAAATACACCAATATAATTATATAATATATCAATATAATAATATAATATACCAATATTTGCCAATATAATAATATATAATATACCAATATAATAATATAGTATACCAATACGATAATATAATATGCACTTTTTTTTACTGTGTGTATCTGTATACAGTGTGTGTGTGTGCGTGTGTGTGTGTGTGTGTGTGTGTGTGTGTGTGTGCGTGTACACCCCGGGGGATGGATAATCACATGTTACTATCCCTCCTCCCTTTCCCCCAGGGGGGAAGCCGCCGGCGGGGGGCAAGAGGAAGAAGTCCAGGGCGGGCTCCAAGACCCCCAAGTCCGGCGGGTCCTGCTGGTCCAACGCCCCGCTGCCCCCCCCACCCATGCACCCCCTGCCAGGCACCGAGGTCCACCTGGACCGCTACCCCCCCCCTGAGACCGTCGCCGGGAGGTAAGGGAAGAGACCTCCCCCCCACCCTCCCTCCCCACCCCCCACCCTCCCACGTTACCCTCAGGATAATCACACAGCGAGGCCGCACCTGTGTCCTCGCCGTGTGTGGGGGGGGCATGGGGGGGGGGGGGGGTTATTTTTAGAAGTCCTGATTTAAAACAAGCACGACCGGGGGAATACAGGCGTGAGCAATCATGGAAACAATTGGATAGATTTTTTGGGGTTTTTTGTTTTGGTTGGACTATTTCATTTGATTTAATCCTGGACATACCTCTGCATCACTGGCACAACGCAACTGAACTGCGGCGGTTGTTGTTGTTGTTTTTGTTGTTGTTTCCTGGTCCTGGTATCTTCACCACGTGTCTGGTGAACATTCCAGAACAGCTGAGTCAAGTCAATTCAAGTCAACAGTAACAGAAACAGTTTCAAAGGGGTTTACCTGCCTTATATGTATGACCCCTCCCCCACCTTAGCCATAGTGCAAGCAAAAAGTCCCTTAATGATGAAGGAAGAAATCTTGAGGACGATCTTGACGATCTTGAGTGCAATGAGTGCGATAAGGGACATACATAGTATTTACACACAATCCTTGGGTTTGAGGTCTGCCTCCATGCTGTATTATATATATATAGATATATATATATATATCTATATATATATCATTTTGAAACAGGGTTCAAAACGTATACGTTTTAAAACAAATATTGAAATGTATGTATGTACTTAATATGTGTCTCTCCTCTGAAAGCCTTCTGTGTTTGAAGACTCCTCCCTAAGCAACCGTCCTCCGTCCATCTGTCCACGCAAACCCAGGTACGACAGCGACAGCTGGGCCCCGCCCCTCTCCATCCAGACCTACCTGCACCCAGAGGTGGACCCCGACGGCGGCAAGCGGGAACGCGGCAACGCCGCCAACCTGCCGATAAAAGGGCGTACCCCATCGCCCATGATGACGGCGCCTTCTTCTTTCGGCCATTCGCCCTCCGCCTCCCTAAGCTCCGGCCACCACGAGGAAATGCAGTCCATACTGCAGGCTCACCTGGACGAGCTCACGAGGGCCTACCAGTACGAGGTGGCCAAGCAGACGTGGTGAGGAACCTGCCCGGTCTGGTCTGGGTGTTGTGGGATGTGGGTCAGAACCCCAGAACCCACATATCTGTGGTCTGCTTGTACTCGTCCTTGGGCCCTAATTCCCGGTCTTCGATTGACTACTTAACCCCATGTGTAACAGGCGCCGCTGCCACAAGCCATTAATATAATGGCTTCATTAGGGACACAAGCTGATGAGGAAACCGGTTTATTGAGTTTGTAGTTGTTAAACAAGCAAGGCAGATGGAACATGCTAGCGCTCCTCCTGAGTGTGTGTTTGGTGGTGGCTGGTTTAATCTGTGGGCCGTGAAGGACCCACAGGTGTGCAGCCTCACGAGCCCCTGACTCTAATCAGTGTGACTGGGGCCAGGTGAGGCTGATTCAACCAGACTCTTATCAGTCTAACTGTGGCCAGGTGAGGCTACGTCATCCAGACTCTAATCAGTCTGTCTGGGGCCAGGTGAGGCTGCTTCAACCAGACTCTAATCAGTCTGACTGGGGTCAGGTGAGGCTGCTTCAACCAGACTCTAATCAGTCTGTCTGGGGCCAGGTGAGGCTGCTTCAATCAGACGCCAACCACACACACACACACACACTGAATAGTACAGAGCTTTGTGTCCTTAACGCTGGCTCAATTTAAGGAATCGTTTTTGGGTTAAAATATGATGTAGAAGGTTTAAAAGGTTTGCTGAAGCTGCTGTGCATGAACAGACCGATGCCTCGTGATCCGGACCCACAAGCCTAACTACTCGTACTACTACTACTCACTTAGTCTGCTGAGTCTGTGAGGCACACCCCTCTACAGCAGGAGACAATAGGGTGACATGGAGGCGTAGGCGTGTAAGCAGAACATGGACTCAAAAGGTGTGCGTTTGGCCCTACCCAGCGTTTGTTGTGTTTGGTGGTTCTCCGTTTGTGTTGCCACCACGGCTGTTTTTCTAACATGTTCTGTAGCGTCCCCCCCGTCCCCCGTCCCCCGTCCCCGTCCCCCCCCTGGTGTTGTGTTGCCTTCACACCGTGTGAAGTAGTGATTAGCGCAGGCCGTTGCGCCGTGCTCAGCTAAATGCCACACAGGTACTTGTGTTCTGCATAGATTTCCCCCCGCAGCGGCACTGCACAGCGTGGGGGTCCGTAATCCATTCCCCACCACCCTCCTCCTCCTCCTCCACCACCACCTCCACCCACGGCTGCTGCTGCTGTTGCTGCTGCAGCCGCCGCTGTGGCGTTCGTATTCCGCAGATAGGGGAGGTTTTGCATATCAATGGCGTACATTTGAGCGAGCACCGGGTTTGTACCGGGGTGGGTTGTTTACACGTGTCACCCTCCCCCGCACCCCCCCCCCCCCCCCCCAGAGAGAGAGAGAGCGCTGGTTTCCAGGGAGTGGGATGGATAACAGCTCGCCGGTGATTACACCTTTTGGAACTCGCTTGGTTGTCGCGCCGGTGACAGTGCACGGCAGCCAGGGGTAATGACGGGGTGACTTATAGCGCAGGAAGTGGTGGGGGGGCCGACAACAGGAAACAGAGCCGGTAATTATCGCAAGCGTACCCCCGCACGCCCCTCCTCCTCCTCCTCCTCCTCCTCCTCCTCCTCCTCCTCCTCCTCCTTCTCCTTCTCTGCGATGGGATGGGAGGCATGATGAGAGGACGACAGACTTGAGGGTGGGGAGGGAGAGTGGAGATAAGATGGTGGAGGCTGAACCTGTCCATCCATCCTGCCTCCCTCTCCCTCTCCCTCTCTCCTCTCTCTCTCCCTCTCTCCCGCTCTCCCGCTCTCCCTCTCCATCTCTCTCTCTCCCTCCCCCTCCCTCCCTTGCCAGTCCCAATTACCTGCCCATTGTGTTAGCGAAGCTACAACACTAGCGGGAAGAGAGGCAATCAGGGGGAAACATTGCCTTGGTGCTGCAGGAGTGTACAATAGCACCAATAATCATGATCGTTTATGGACAAATCAATGTCTACAAACATTTATTCCACACAATTCATCTGTTTATCTTTTTATTTCAATGTATTTCTTTTTCATTCTCGTAATGGTTTTGTGTCTCTTTTCCCGACAGGCACATGAAGGGCAGCCCCAGCCTGAGTAAAAACCGGATGGGTCCCAGGGACTACATGTCCAGCACGCTAGGCTCAGACCTGGGCACCACCCTGCTGTCTGAGGAAGACGAGGAGGACGACGACGAGGACGAGGAAGAGGAGGAGAGGTACGCGGCCGTCTCCAAGGCTCTGTGCGGGTTTGACTACACCCCCGCCCACAGCATGGATGGCCTGGAGTCCACAGGTACGTAGGTGTACGTCAGAAGGTGGTGATCTATGATCTAGTCCTGGTTTGTTGTTTTTATGTTTGTCATTAAGTAGGTGCTTTTATCCAAAGAATACTTACCTGAATTACCTGTCTGCGTTAAATGAAGTTATTTTGTCTTTCAAATAAGTTTTTTTCCCCGCTGGAAACAAAACTAGACAACTGGTGCTACATGACCAGAGAACAACAGTTAGAACCACAGCCCTATAGAGAACTGGTGCTACATGACCAGAGAACAACAGTTAGAACCACAGCCCTATAGAGAACTGGTGCTTCATGACCAGAGAACAACAGTTAGAACCACAGCCCTATAGAGAACTGGTGCTACATGACCAGAGAACAACAGTTAGAACCACAGCCCTATAGAGAACTGGTGCTACATGACCAGAGAACAACAGTTAGAACCACAGCCCTATAGAGAACTGGTGCTACATGACCAGAGAACAACAGTTAGAAGCACAGCCCTATAGAGAACTGGTGCTACATGACCAGAGAACAACAGTTAGAACCACAGCCCTATAGAGAACTAGTGCTACATGACCAGAGAACAACAGTTGGAAGAACAGCCCTAGAGAACTGGTGCTACATGACCAGAGAACAACAGTTGGAACAACAGCCCTATAGAGAACTGGTGCTACATGACCAGAGAACAACAGTTGGAACAACAGCCCTAGGACCAGCAAAAGGCTTTCCCTGGTGAACCAATTAGCAAAAACTGAATGATCATTGTTCATTTTAACATACTACCCACCGGTGGGAAATCAGCAAAGTATTCCTTCAACAGCAAGTAGGGCATTTTCCTCAAGGATACCTGCAGGTTAGGCTGTGGAACATTGGGGTTCAAACCCCAAACCTTTCGGCTGGAAGTCAAACGCCCTAACCACTACACTATGTTGGACTAAAGTGCCACTAGGCCAATCTTACCGTGATTAGGACTAAACAGGCCAGACTACTAGTGACTAAATTGGAAGATGTAGTGGCTCAGGTGTTCGAACGTTACTGGCTTTGATGTCAACAGTCTACCTGTCGGCTAATCAACGCCGCACCTGGTTAAAATAGTCTGCCCTTAGTCTGCCCTTTAAAGAGTCCTATAAAGAGGCAGTTAATCATAAACCATTGCCGTCTCTACCAAGGACAAAGGCATTCGCTCCATGGCTAAATTTAAATGTGGTATTTGTTGCCAAAAGGTTATTAATCATCCAAACACTAAAATGGAAAGCAAAACTGGACACTTCTCACACTTGAACATAATCGTATGAAACCACAGTTTTCCCAGACCGTTGGAAAACTTTTTAATGATGGTGGTGAAAAGACCGTGGTGATTTATATATCACTTAAGTGTGAAAGTAAGAGTTTCTTGCCTAACATTCATAATTTAGGAAGACTTATTATAAACAGGGCTTTTGGGGGAACTATTTCCTTAGAACTAGTTTGGAGCAGTTGAAGGCATTTCCACCGGGATAGAGTGATATAAGCATGATTTATTTTTAATAGCCGAGCTATTGTTAGATGCCAGTTTGTGCCCCCAGCTTTGTTTGAAATGTACATGAAGAAAAGGGCTGATTATTTATATAATATGCAAAGAGCCACGGGAAAGGCTCAAAATACAGGTCTGATGAATGCAAAAATATTTGCAGATATTAGCAATGCAAACATGTTTTTCCCCGGGTGTCATAACTTAGCTGTCAGACGCTATGAACATAAAATCCCTTTGCTTTGGGAACTCAAACTCAACTCCAGTGAAAGAAGAAGTAAAAATATAAATAAGTCCTTCATCATCCTCTTCATGTCTCGTGAAACGGGAACAAAGCGCGCGGGATGGCAGCGTGTTCTCACAGGATGTCGTCCTTGTTAGGCACAACAGGAAAAGCACGCTTTATACTTCCATAACAAATGCATTGTACGATTCGAGTGGGACCGTTTCGTCTGACATATTTGTGCTCATTATCTTTAATTTGTGCGTTTTAGCGAGATCCGTAGCGTCTGCTTCTGTGGTGTCATACCACAAGAAAGGGACAGGATAGTCCTGTGCTTACGCTTCTGGGTTCGAGCCCCGTTGTCTGTTGAGCAAGATGATGTCATTTGCTTTGGATAGAAGTATCTGATCAATTACTTAACGGTACAATTGTAAAAGAAATAAGGGAAAGTAAAAAGCATAGACCCCCCCCCCCCCACCCCCATGGTATAATATCAAGAATATATAATAAAAGTCACTCAAGCAGAGTACTGAAGGTCAGACTCATATCTATAATCATCTCTATGCCAGTGGACCTACCGGTAGCATCATAGCAGTAGCAGTAGCATCAGCGGCTATCACCGCATTTCTTGACAGCCCGGTCCATCATCCTGCGTCCACCAATCACCTGCAATCACCGGCC
>CM051011.1:1772567-1780067 GCA_027704905.1 Muraenolepis orangiensis | reverse complement strand
CCAGAGTCTTCGAGAGGCGGGGGCCGTCTTCTGTCCTTGGATGACCTCGCGACGCACTGCAATGAGATGACAAAAGTCACCCTGAATGATCGTCGGGAAATGGATTACGGGTTGGAGTTCATGGGCCGGTTCCGACTGGGTTGATGGGGAGGGATGGAGGGAGGGAGGGAGGGAGGGAGGGGAGGGGGTAAAGGCTGTAAAAAGAAATGTAATGTACAGACACCAATCTTTCTCTCTCTCACACACACACACACACACACACACACACACACACACACACACACACACACACACAGTCTTCTCTCTGCAGTGGCTCTCCCTTACGAAACTGTGAACTGTGTATGTTGGCGTGTCACCTCCTCTATACCCTCACGTTTGTTCTCCTCCTGCTTCTCCTCCTCCTCTCCCCCCCCCCCACCACACACACACACACACACACACACACGTTATGTACAGAAACTCACAGAGTGAATTCACTACTTCGTCTCCTCTCTCTCACGGCCGGTGTTGAAAGGACTTTTAGCGCCATGTGTAAATAACTCTTTAACGTGAAAATGACGTTTCTCCGTTTCCTTTCTCTCTGATCGTCCCCCCCCCCCCCAAACCTTTTGGTTTTTCTTTTTCAAAATGGACGACGGTGACGATGTCTTTATTTGTTTAGTTTTTTTTTTTGGAAAAAAACGCTCAAATGTGAAGTCACTGCGATGAAGCTACTCGTACGTATGTGTTTGTACTTTGCACAGGTTGATGGTTTTGAGGGATTATAAAAGCACAACAAACTCGTCGTCTTCAGGTGGCGGGAAATCGTCACGACAAAATCGCAAAATCGCCTAAAGAGGGAATATCTATTATATGAGAATCTAGAGGCAGGAGGAGGAGAAAGCTGGTGTTTTTATTGAAGGTCAACGGAACACGCAAAGCATCGCTCTGACGGAACGTTTCATTTCTGTATAAAAAAAAGAAAAAGAAAAAATGATGAAAAATAATTTGTAATTTAACTGCGGACACCAATGTGCATTGCACCTTTTTGAGTAATATTACAAATGTATGAATTTATTTTATTGGTTTGAATTATTGTATTTATTTGATTGATTTATTTTTTCGTATGGTATGACTCAATTTCTACATTTTTGCATCTTAACATTTCCCCCCCCCCCTCCCAAAAAATCTGAGTATTTACAAAAAGAAACAATTAGCTTTTTTACAGGGTTTGTTTTTGTGCAATCCCATATCCCGCACGTGTGTGATATTATGAGTATGAGTCGGGTGTAAACTAAATACACACAAGAGCTGAGCTACGGTGCGACGTAGAGGTCAAACTTCCACAAATCCCCCCCCCCCCCCCAGCAGTGCACCCTAAACACTCAACATGCCTGCCTAAAGGACTCAACCAACTACTCTGATCGTTGCTCTGTTGGAATACGCCATAACAATCGGTCTAAATATCGTCTTTTGAAGATGCTTCTAGAACCAAACTATACACGACGGTGGGGGGAAGCCTCTTCCATTAGACACGGTATAATATGTTCAGCTAAACACTGTATTTTCTGCCTTGGGGGATCCACCCTGCTGTAACTCTAGTTCTAGGTAGGTTCTACTCTACTGGGGTGGTTCTTGGTCCAAGATCTCCCTGTTTTCAAACAGTCTTTCACCTGTCAGGTCGGTTTGCCCTCAGGAACACATAGCCACACCACGGTACGGCCGGTTTTCAATACTTTGATGCAAAATAAAGCCTGTATGTGAAACTGAGATGTTCTGCTCTCTGTCTCGTGTCCTTAATAAGCCTCAATTTCTACTAGTTGTTCGATTGATTGTTTGACTGCTAACTACGCCTATTTCCACACTGATGAATGAATTCAAGCTAACTACGCTAAGCATGACTTGAGCGTTGCTTAGCTTGGGGTAATGAATACTAATTAGTTGTGCATTTTATAAGACCGTTTGAAGGCTTTCATATGTCAATGGATCCATTGAAGATAAATGCACCATAAACCGGCATTCTCAAGATCAAATAATAAGATAACACTGACTCATAACTTGTATGAACTATTAATCCCGGATAGGGAAATTAGATCAGATATAGGCGATAGGGTTAATGAGATTGCACTGTGAAAATCTATAAATCATCCAGAAATACATTTGAAAAAAGCCCAACATGCTCCTGTAAACCCACCATCTGCCCAGGTGAACGCTGCCTGGTCTTCCTGACTCTGTGTGCAGCATCACATTCCATATTCTGCTCATGTCTGCTTCTCTCTCATCACTGGCTAAGCTCCCCTGCAGTAATGGAGGCTGTGACAGGTGTGAATGAATGAATGAATGAATGAATAATAATAATAACAATAATTATAATAGGGCCATAATAGATTTTTAGCAAAAACATCGCAGACAAAGCACCCGACCGACGTGACACGGAATGCGATCAGAATAATCAGTGGGATTTAAAGGCGGGTTAATAAGCGGCGGAGCGGCGTGAGGCCGGAAGTTCAATTAAATCACACTATATTCATTTAAATAAGAGGATGGAGAGCAGAGGGACTAAATACAAATTAGGGCGACGCAATACAGTGAAATTAATTAAATGGTGTAAACAATGTTTACAGAAATGAAGAAAAAAAAAAGAGGATACAATTAGCGAGAGAGTGAACGCTAAACAGACCGCATTCATGTGGCACTTCTCAAACAAGTCTTCAATTCAAAAGTGCCTCACATTCACCCATTCATTCACACATTCATACACCGACGGCAGTGTCAGCCATGCAAGGAGACAGTCGGCTGGTCAGGAGCAGTTAGGTGTTAGGGTGTCTTGCTCTGGAGCACCTTGACACTTGGCTATAGGAGGAGCGGGGGATCGAACCAGCAACCTGCTGCTTGGGAGGGATAACAGTAGGAGCTACAGCAGTGGTTCTAAACCTTATTTGCACCGCGACCCAATTTTTAACATTAAGCCAACTCAGTGGCGACCCTTTATAGCAAAGCAGAGGTTGTCAACCTTTGTCTCAGACGACCTATGTTTTTTCCTATTTTATTTTTTTACAGAAAACCCATATAACAATATCAATAAATCTTCATTGAACGTGCAATCAAGTCAAGTCTCAAAAATACAAAAATAAACCTTACTTACTTACTTAATGATGCCTGCATACAGGAGCGAACTGGGGCAAACAAAAGGAGCCCGACTCTCCAGGGGGTGGGGATGGGGAGGCAGCCGCCGGTGAAGAAATGTCACGTTATTTCCAATAAACCATATTTCCAATAAAAACATAATTATTTTTTGAGTTGATATAACACCAATTAGCCTTCAACAAAATTTTGTATAGTTTTTATATAACATACAAGCCCAGTTAATGGATGCTTTTATATAGCGCTATAAGTCACCCATTCACACACACACACACACATTCAACCACCAACGGTGGAGTCAGCCATGCAAGGAGACAGCCAGCACGTCAGGAGCAGTTAGGGTTAGGGTGTCTTGCTCAAGGACACCTCGACAATTTTTGCTAGGAGGAGCCGGGGATGGAACCAGCAACCTTCCGGTTGTGAGGCGACCGTTCTACCTCCTGAGCTGTACACGCCACCAGTGGCACCAGTGCATCTGTGATTTTAACATATGTTAAAAGATCATTGATACACCTATTCATCCAACCATGTTGGTATTCCCATATGCACCCATTCAAAAACAGAGAGGTTATAATAATTGTATTTAAGAGTACTTGAAAATAAGATATTTTTAATATCTTGAAGTTGATGGATCACAGACAGAAAATCATGGCATGAAAAGGATAGGCAACCAAATACTAAACATGAGTTAATGTAGGCTTTCTTGCCATAAAGAGTATAACTAATAAATACTTATGCAATGAATATATTTCTGTTTTTTATTTGTAATGTGCTAGGGGGTAAATACATTTACTACTATACTACTTTACTTACCATGCTGAACCCAATAGCTTAAATTCACAAAGAGATTCCCAAGAGATTAATTCACAGTTATTTTGATTACGAGTGACGAAGCTTCTTCGCTTTGTCTGCATGTTCACATTCAAATTTGAAACTACAAGCATGCTAGCAGCACCAGTTAGTCAGATGCTGGAATTGGTTGTTTTTCTCACAAAATATGGCAGAAAAAATCATATACTAATGTGTCCAAATGAGAATTTTGCATCATCTGCCTCAAGCGACTTCCTTTACTTCTCCCTTTGCTTTTCAGCACCACCCTTATGCTTTGTAGCCTGTTTAGGTATCTCCATTTGGCCACACAAACAACTTGCCTAGCCTGGCTTAGGTCCACAGCCAATGCGGCCACATGCATCTCTCTGCGCACGCAGTGTCTGATTGACAGGTGAAAGCCAACAGCTGAAGGGAAAGGGGCGGGACAAACCCACGTGGACCAAAGTTAATTGGCCAGCCACTACCAGTGAAACTATCTAAGCATAGGCTGTCATATTAAAGGCCAACCCCACCTTGTGGGCCATTGGATACACCGCTGTGGGCCATCTAGGCAACTGCTGCAGTTTCTTTTGGTTTGTGTTGTTTGTTATACCAATTACCGGCCCACTGACTCAGCAGCCCACAAAAACTCTCCATGCTCCCAAAGGCCAGTCCGCTCTGCTAGCCCATTCTGCACGATCTGGCTTTAATTCCGGCTCGCTGGAGGAGAGGACAACACGCATATCATGCGCACCGTTTTGTCTGTTTCTTTGTTTGGTCTTCATCTTGGTTAGATTATCATCAAAATCTGGAGTAGCGGTAAAGTTATCAGCTGTAAAAGAAACTTGGGTTTCCCTTTTTTCTTTATTTTTGTTAACTTCATTAGCACCTTGCTGGGCAGTAAGTGAATGTGTTAGGATACCGGTGGATCGATCATATTAGGCTCCTAGATCGTTTTATTTTATTTTGGGTGGGTATGGTAGCTCAAAAGATTTGCTCTATCTCGTAGTTGCCGCATTCAATAGTCGCCACTGTCTCGGAACAAAAGAGACATACTGGTTTTGAACGGCCCGTGGTAAGAATGAACATGGAGGCGTTTTCGCAGTCTACCTTTCTGTTTTTAGAGAACGCCATGTGAAATGACTCAGACTGTTGGTCTCTCCGTCTCTCCCCGCATGTGTGTGTGTGGTTGTGTGTTTGTAATCTGCTCGCTCGCTGACTGCAGCGATTTGATTGGTTGAGTAGGGTCACATGAGATGATTTGATTGGTTGAGTAGGGTCACGTGAGATGATTTGATTGGTTGAGTAGGGTCACGTGAGATGATTTGATTGGTTGAGTAGGGTCACGTGAGATGATTTGGGCCCGTGTCGTAAAGGCTAAAAATTATGCGTAGGTTAAAATAGAATAAATATTGGTGCAATTTCGGACAGATCGTGGAAAACCACCTACCTGGCTATGTTATGCCTGCTGATATATGCAGACACATTTCACGTGTAGACACACAGGGATTTGTATATTCGAGATACTAAACAATCTGTTTTTGATCCTAGTTGGTATTGCACCTAAACCCTGACCAAGTTTTTTGCAAATATACAACTAGATGTGATTTTTTTTTTATCTCCCTATCTCCCAGCGCTAAAGAATCCTTCAAAAATATCCATTCAACTGTTCCTTGGCGCATAAGTAATATTACACACCAAGTTTTGTCCAATTTCGTACACAAGCAGAACGGGGGGGGGGGGGGTGATCCCTGTGTGTCTACACGTGAAAGAAACATAACCTTGATATAAATAATAAAGCACCTTGAAACGCAAACAACAACACGGCGGCGGGCGAGCGGCCGCCGCGTTTCCGTGCTAGCTCTGTATGTATAATAGAATGCTGTCGTCGTATATGCTAGGTAAGTGCCGGGTTAGCCTCAGCAGGTGGCCACGGGAACAAAAGCCATTTCAGCTTCAACGAGGGAGTCAAGTTGTTTGTGCAGTATGAGGAGGGAAAAAGCAAACATGTTTGTGTCTTTGTGTGTGTGTGTGTGTGTGTGTGTGTGTGTGTGTGTGCGTGTGCGTGTGCGTGTGTGTGTGTGTGCGTGTGTGTGTGTGTGTGTGTGTGTGTGTGTATTAGCGTCGGGGTTGTTGTATACAGTCTCTGTTTTTGAAGCGGTATTTTGAAGCCGGCATATCGACTGCCACAAGACGCGGTCGTTTGCCCTTGCGGCCGCCATCTTGAATGTCATTCCAATCCGCACAAGGGGCTTTGTAACGACCACTCCAGTCCTTTGGTACACTTTCAAAGCCAAGCCGAGTCACTTCAGCCAGAGGCGGGCGTATACTCACTCTTTTCTTGTCACCTTGTTTCACCTGAAAGCAAATACTTCATTCTGCGTTGGTCATTAAAATGTGAAAACAAAATGTAACGGAAAAACACGATTGTGACAATTATTCACAAAAAAAAGGATGAATTCCTTTCTGAATGTATCCTCGCTTTTCTTTATTTTACACGACATTTTAACTGCACTTAAACTGCAATGAAAACATACCCTTCGATGTTCAGTTTAAAAAAACACTTTCAGCCCTTGCTTCGATGTCTGACCGGCTGTTTTGGCAGCCCCGAGCCCTGCAGGAGACTACTTAGCTCATTTCAGCAAACATATTGATTCTGCTCATTTGCGGTTGGATACACATCTTGGGCATAAGGCATCGGGGAACACACACTGTGTGACATGGCCTCTGGAACACGGAGGACCCCATTAGGTCTGGAGCATGAGAACATGCCCATGCAGACCACATCCGGGAAGGAGAACGTCCCCCGAGCACAAACAGGTCACACCTAGAACCTAGAGTGGTTGTTCAAAGACCTTCCTATACCGTTTTTTTTAAACTGAGTTGTATACAAAATAGAGTAAACCTCTAATTTCACATAAAATTGTCTAGAAATGAAAAGACTACAAATACAAATGAACGACAGGGCCCTCAGTAGAGCGCACCCCCTGGATCCGAATGCGGATATAGGGCTAAATCGCATCAACTGTTCCTTGGTCCATTGATCTAACCACCAAGTTTTGTCCAATTCTGTACATTTTGAGTTACCTTGGTAACAGACAAACAGACAAACAAAGAAACACGGGCGAAGACATAAAAGGTGCAGCAGAAGCTCAGTGGGGGCGGCAGAAGCTTAGTCTGTTGGGACTTGGTATGGGAACCCTATAGGGTTGCCGGTTGAAGTCCCCGAAACGGACCAGATACGGAGTGAGAACTGGTACTTGTAAATAGGTGCTAGTTCGCCTCCTGGGCACTGCCGAGGTGCCCTTGAGCAAGGCACCTGCACGGCTCCCCGGTCACAACACACAAAGGCTGCTCGCTGCTCCTAATAAATGCATTAAATGCAGAGATACACATGTCACTGTGTGTGACCAATAAAGAGGATTCAAAAATCCTCCAGATTCAGATTTATAAAAATAATATTTGACCATTTTTATAGACAGTTATTTGTGTTATCCTTGTTGCGTCCCTTTCTCTTCTTCTTGTTTATATTATCCTTTCTTAGAATCTCATTTGTTTGACTTTACG
>CM051011.1:1742567-1767567 GCA_027704905.1 Muraenolepis orangiensis | reverse complement strand
TGTGTGTGTGTGTGTGTGTGTGTGTGTGTGTGTGTGTGTGTGTGTGTGTGTGTGTGTTAGTGTGTCATGGGCCGATTCTTTGTGAACAGACTGCAGAGAATCTTCTGGATAAACCCAGCAAAATTGGAAATGAAAATATGGCATGCAACACACACACACACACACACACACACACACACACACACACACACACAGCACACACACAAGCACACACACAAACCAACATCCACATCCGCAGTTTCTTCCAAACCAAACATGACCAAAGAATAAACTAAAGTAAAATAGGCAGCTGTCCTGGGAAGCAGGACAAATAACACAATAGAGAGAACTGAGGGAGAGTCTTTTATAGCAGATGCCCCCCCCCCCCCACAGAGATAAAAAATAAAGTGACTCAACTGAACACCAACAACATCCCTGTTGGTCGGTCTGCCGCTGCTGCTGCTGTTCGCAATCAACGCACAACAACCAGAGAAATGGGTGGAAAAAAGCCACAAAACACACACACACACACACACGCACACGCACACACATATACATACATACATACACGCAGACACACCACACACGTTGTATGTTGGGTCAAGTCCATTCTCAAGTACACTGTCAAGGCTTGTGTACCAGGAAGCTCTGGGTTGTTGTTGTGGGGAATGAGGAGCGCTAAGGACTATTTTAGACCTTCCCCTCTGCTTTCTGCCCCGTTGCTGCTGTGCCTGTACAACAAGGTGTTTTTATTTTGATAGTATTCTTTTATTTTCGGAGACCCCCTGTCTTTTAAGCGAAAAGGAAAAGTGTTTCCCCGGAGAATCGATTTGGAGTATGTGCACAAATACACAAAGGTGGTGTGTTTGTGTTCTTTAATACAACGATTCATCTCTTAGATCTAGTTACACATTACATCAAATCCTTCATTATATAATAAGGCCGACCATCCAATCGTTCGTTAATTCATCCATCCATCATGTATTCATCCACCCCAAACTTCCAATCATTAATCCATCCATCCAGCGTTCGTTCATCCATCAAATCCTTCTTCAATTAATCTGTCTATCCTTCCAGTCATTCATTAATTAATCCATCCATCATGGATTTATCCATCCATCCAATCCTTAATTCATTCATCCACTCATTAATCTAGCCACCTAAACTTCCAATCATTAATTCATCCACCCACTATTCATTCATCCATTAAATACTTCCCTTATTAATCTGTCCATCAAGTCGTTCTTTAATTCATCCATCCATCATGAATTCATTCATCCATCCATCCAAACCTTAATTAACTTATCCACCCATTCATCTAGGCCATCTAAACTTCCAATCATTAATCCATCCATCCATCGTTTATTCATCCATCAAATCCTTCATTAATCTGGCCATCCATCCAGTTATTTATTAATTTATTAATCTATCATGTATTCATCCATCCAATCCTTAATTAATCCACTCACTTATCTTGCCACCCAAACTTCCAATCATTAATCCATCGTTCAATCGTCCATCAAATCCTTCATTAACGAATCCATCCATCCATCCAGTCCTTCATTAATTCATCCATCCACTCACAAAACGGGGGGTTAAAATGTGCCGACCTCTTAAATGAACAAGCGCTTTTGACGTAGCCGCCGCCGCTCCATTAGCCTGAGCAATAACACACATGAACGCTGGGCGGAAGAGGAGAATCAAAAAAAACAGTGATTGACTTGTCATGAAGCCAAGCTTGGCGTCTCATTCCTAATATGGATCGCACGGCTGCCGGGAATCCATTGTTTAATTACCGAGCGAGCCTTTTACCGGGGAGCGGCGATCAGGGGATAAGGGGGTGGGGGGGGGGGGGGGGGGGGTAGGCGAACACCGTCGTCTCTCTCTATCTCTCCTCTGGACCTTCACCTCAGCTGGATCGATACAAAAAGTGTTTCTCCGTAATTATTTTATAATAATTTGACGACATCTTCGCGAAAAAACAACTGACGATTTGTGACGTAGGGATGCCTTCTGATTGGACTGCGGACGGTAACCCCCGGACAACAGATGAGGGGCCCACAGGTAGAATACCTGAGGACACGTCTCTCTGTGGGGACCCTCGTGTTAATGTGAGTGCGGTTGGACGAGCTCAGACGGTACGACCACGATGCAACTGGACACAAAACGGTTTACGATTCATAAAGTCGGCCAAGCGATTGAATTGGATTACAGACGTTAACCGGAAACCCAAAGGGAAGCAGGGCCCTCAGGGGAGCAGAAGAAACAGATTAGGGCCGACGCATATTAGCCGGGCCCTTAATTTGGCGTCAGAGCGACATATTACACGTTAATGTTATCGGAGTGTTTTTTTCTTGGAAGTTTTTTCCTGTGTCCCGGTTAATAGGAAAGGCCCGGAGAGTCTGGAGTGCTCGTATACCTCGCGGGCCGACGGCCCGAGCGTTTAAATGCAAGAGTGGTACCGCCGTCGTAAAGTTCATTGGCTGTTAAATCCGATTGGAGCGGGCGGCGGGCTGCATTAAGAGAGAAAGGTGAAAGATAACAATAACTAAGACGGACGCCCGCGTGAACAGGGGACGTCTGTTGACGACCGCAGTCCGCAGTTTCCCTTATCTCAAAAGACCTACATCTGCAGCGTAAACACAAGCTTTGCCAAAATAAAAGCCTGAGCTCCATGACTCAGCGTCTTCTCGCCACCTCCATTTTGTCCATTATGAGCCCACACGTGAAGCATGTTATTGTACCGCACTTTTTCTCGACACATAACTCAAACTTTGCAATCATTAAACCAATTAAACGGAAAAAAGGAACATTGAGACACAAAAACTACCACTGCATTTAAAGAAGTTTTATTTATAAATAATGCAGCAGAGATTACAAACTTGTTCTTCACCTGATTCCGTTACATTCTTAGCAAAGAATAAAATACAAAATGGAGCACAGATTTGTTTACAAATTGCAAAACGTTTTTCCCTTTTTTTGGCGGATATTCTATTCCACCCTCGTGGCACAAAACAAAACACAACAAGCGAAAGGGTGAACATATCGTATGATGAAGTTTGATGAAGCTGATTATCAAATAACTGCCTTTCTTTTATACTTTCCCATTGATTTCAGCTCATCTTCAGAAGAAAACACAAATCTTTTTTAAATCACAGATTGCTTTGGCACCATGGATACAGTTTGCTTCGGGGTGGAAATATTCCTCATTCTGGAGACAGAGAATCCCAGGGCAGTTTGTCTGGAATACAACTTAAAGCATATTGCCAAAAAAGAAAAAAATAGGATAAATCTTTGACCAAACTTGGCTTTTGATTATTATTTTTTTATATCTTTATAAATATTGAAATGCATAATAACCTTTAGGGAGACGACAGCTCCAAAGAGCAAAGAACTTTTTGGGGGGGAATTTCAGGAAAATATCCGATGTTCGTCGATTAGCCAGAAGGGGACAAATGTCTGTCATTTAAAGGTCCGAAGTAGATATACATGCAAATGTTCAGTTGACACACACACACACACACACACACACACGCACACCACTCAAATGTACACACAGATCAAATTGACATCCAAAGACGCCCTTCCCTCTGTAACGATAATCAGGACAGCTGTTTTCATCTCAGTGAACATGATTCAAAGTCGTATGAAAGTGATTTGAGACACAATGGGAGTGATTGTGCTTGAATAACCCACGTATCAATGCAGTACAGGACAAGATAAGACATCAAGGACCCAAAACATGGACTGTACTTCAGAAAATGCCTTCCAAAGTAAAAACATGAAGCCACACCCAAACATCGTAAACAATTTACACAAAGGCCGGTGGTCATGAATGAATATTTATCACAGTAAAATAACAGTACTTTTTTTCCATATACTACTCACAACAACAGCCATTAAATATACATGTCATTCGTGAAATACCATCGAGGGAGCCACCGTAAGAGAAGCTGGTGGAAACCGATTCATCCTTTCATCAACAGCCCGACAATAAATAGCTCGACATTAGGGGTCGGTTGACTTGGAAAACAAGATGGCAGCTTTTTTGGACCCTCCCCTCCTCCCCTCATCTCCCACCCCATCCCTGCCCTCTCAGCCTCCCCTGAAACTAAATGAAAAGTTGCTTTGAAATCATAAGTCATGTGCAGTATTGTTACGTATTTCAGTCCTTATCGTAAGGGACACATTCCTTCATCTGTGCAATTGCAGGGCAATTCCCTTGGGCTCTGCACAGTGACACAGCTGTAGAGGCAAAACATTTCAACTTAATTTTAAAACAATTTTAGTCGGCATTATAGCACATAGCACATTGGAGGGGAAGCAGAAGGGGGAGGGAGGGAGGGAGGGAGGGAAGGAGGAGGGAACACACACGGATGGATGAGAGTGTCGGTTGGTGGAGTGTACACCCTCGGTGTGTCTTCCTCTAGCTGTTCATAAAACACACACATACCACAAACACACACATACGCTTGTCGAGTATCAGACCGAAGTTTGTCTTCGACAACAACAACATGAAATTGGCAGCGACTTCGCCACCATCCGTCACGGCGGCATACCGGAGACAACCGATGGAGCGTGTGAACCCACCTACTCCTCCTCCTCCTCCTCCCCCTCCTCCTCCTCCCC
Organism: Muraenolepis orangiensis; assembly: GCA_027704905.1. Classification (NCBI taxonomy): domain Eukaryota; kingdom Metazoa; phylum Chordata; class Actinopteri; order Gadiformes; family Muraenolepididae; genus Muraenolepis; species Muraenolepis orangiensis. The sequence goes on along the minus strand of CM051011.1, from coordinate 1,762,959 downwards.
TTCCTCCTCCTCCTCTGCTAGGGAGGTCTGGAAGGCCTCCAGCTCCACATCAGCGGGAGGAGCCGCCTGCTCCTCTGTCGTCCTTGACGCCCCAGACGAGAGGAGGCTGTCCGGGCCCCTCGGAGCGGCGATGGATGGGAGCGACGGGCCGTGGGAGGGGAGGAGGAGCAGGAGGAGGGGGTCTGCAGAACCTGGAGGAGGAGACGGAGCATCGTGATTTGAGGGTTGTTTCTTTGCTCTTCATTAAACTTGCACTATGACAAGTTTCTACTGCAGCTTGTTTAGTAACTAATAGTGTGAACTATGGAAGAGTTACTATGACAAGTTTCTACTGCAGCTTGTTTAGTAACAAATAGTTGCAGTCGCGCAGTTGAGTAAAACCTCAACGGCATCATGCTGCAATTCATCTTGCATCAAAACAAAAGGCTCATATATTTAGCTCTATTGTTACCTGGCTGCTGTCTGCTCCTGTCACCTCCTCTCTCTCCCAGTGGGGGTGCTCTGTTCTCGCTCCAGTTCCCCTTCCTGGGCCGCTGGGCCCCCGCGCTGCCCCTGCGGGTCCCAGGCTCCCCGGAGCCCATCCGGGGAAGCGTGGCTCCCCTAGCCTTGCACTCCCCCAGGGAGTTGTTGAGGCCCACTGCCATGCAGGAGTCTGGGAACAGGAGGAGGGACCAACAAGATGTCTGGAGTGAGTCTGGTGTATGATGCATCCGATGTGTTCATGTAATAGGTTTATGGGGAGTGTGTGTGGTTGGTGTCTGGTTGAAGCAGACATCTTAGAGTCTGGTAGAAGCAGCCTCACCTGGCCCGTCAGACTGATTAGAGTCTGGTTTAAGCAGCCTCACCCGGCCCCAGTCAGACTGATTAGAGTCTGGTTTAAGCAGCCTCACCTTGCCCCAGTCAGACTGATTAGAGTCTGGTTGAAGAAGCCTCACCTGGCCCCAGTCAGACTGATTAGAGTCTGGTTGAAGAAGCCTCACCTGGCCCCATTCAGACTGATTAGAGTCTGGTTGAAGAAGCCTCACCTGGCCCCAGTCAGACTGATTAGAGTCTGGTTTAAGCAGCCTCATCTGGCCCCAGTCAGACTGATTAAGTCTGGTTGAAGCAGCCTCACCTGGCCCCAGTCAGACTGATTAGAGTCTGGTTGAAGCAGCCTCACCTTGCCCCAGTCAGACTGATTAGTCTGGTTGAAGCAGCCTCAACTGGCCCCAGTCAGACTGATTAGAGTCTGGTTTAAGCAGCCTCACCTGGCCCCAGTCAGACTGATTAGAGTCTGGTTTAAGCAGCCTCACCTGGCCCCAGTCAGACTGATTAAGTCTGGTTGAAGCAGCCTCACCTGGCCCCAGTCAGACTGATTAGAGTCTGGTTGAAAGAGCCTCACCTGGCCCCAGTCAGACTGATTAGAGTCTGGTTGAAACAGCCTCACCTGGCCCCAGTCAGACTGATTAGAGTCTGGTTGAAGCAACCTCACCTGGCCCCAGTCAGACTGATTAGAGTCTGGTTGAAGCAGCCTCACCTGGCTCCCAGTCAGACTGATTAGAGTCTGGTTGAAGCAGCCTCACCTGGCCCCAGTCAGACTGATTAGAATCTGGTTGAAGAAGCCTCACCAGGCCCCAGTCAGACTGATTAGAGTCTGGTTGAAGAAGCCTCACCTGGCCCCAGTCAGACAGATAAGAGCCTGGGGCTGGTGAGGCTGCACACCTGTAGGTCATTGGTAATCAAGGCCCACAGGTTAAGCCAGCCACCACCACACACAATCAGGAGGGGCGCTAGCAGCATAGACCATCTGCTCTGTTCCACATTATTCCACACATTAAGCTACAAACTCTACAATAAACCGCTTTCCCCATCACGCTGTGTCCTCGGGAGGAGCCCGAAGCAGCTATTTTATTGACTCGTGGCAGCGTTGTCTGCTACAAGTTATATTTCACCAATTTGTGTTCATATTTTCGCTGTAGTTACTTGTTTTCTGTGTATGTATTTATTTTGGGGAGGTTTTATTTTGGTAGTTACAATGTACTTAGAGCTTATAGTGCGACTCTTGACATTGTTACGTCCTGTAGATTCACGCTGCTCTCCTCAGTCGGCCGCCGGCCCTCACTGAGGGGAGGTGTGCGTGTTGAGGTTGCTGCACTGATATAGTTGTGTTTCACATGGTGTGTGTTTCACAGCCTTTGAATTAACCTTGAGTTGTCCTCGAGTAGTGAAATGGGGTGTCACGCCAGACCAGCTAAACGTAGACTCAACTGCTACCACATTTGAAAGATCTTACATCTACCCCAAAACAAGTGGAACGTAGAAAGGACAGTGCACTCGGTGATATCACAAATGAGCAAAACTAAGAATGCAAATCAACAGAAACATTAGCTAATTATACCTCACAGAACCGATACCAGACAGCAAACAAAACACAAACACAGACAACACAACACACGACTGGAGGCAGACAGCCGGTTCTCGAACTCAAAACTAAAATGTATTAATGTTTTCGCACAAAGAAAATGGCAGGTTTGAGAACCAATGGATCACAATGAAGACAAAAGGGCCTTGAGTCTCCCTCATATCACAGAGGCTATATATATATATATATATATATATATATATATATATATATATATACTGTATAAATATATTGTACCAGTACACAGTGGCTTCAAAGCCAACATGCTGACATGGCTATTTCCATTTAATTTGAAGTATACCAGGGCCTTGAGGTCGGTACGTTTGTAGTTTTTGTCAAAGTCACGGCGACCGGACGCACGTGCGACTCACCGTCGTAGAACTCGGCCGCCGTCGGTGGGTAACCATGGAGACCGCTCGTCGGTGGGCTACCGTGGTGACCGGCCGTCGATGGTTTGTGTTTCCGGAGTCGTCTCTGGGTCACCTTGGGACTCTGTCTGTCTGTAAATGGTAAAATGGACTGCATTTATATAGCGCTTTATAACCAAATCGCTTTACAGGCCATGCCTCACATTCATCTATTCGTTCATTCACCCATTCATACACAGATGGCGGTGTCAGCCATGCAAGGAGATAGCCAGCTGGTCAGGAGCAGTTTGGGTGTCTTGCACAACACCTGGCTAGAAGCTGGGGGATCAAACCAGCATCCTTCCGGGTTCCGTAAGTTGGATTTTGCGCGTCACTTCGATGACTCAACACGTGGTTCATGATGTACTTGTGACGATTTGAAAGGTGATCGTAACACAAGTACACACAAGAACCTACAACAACAATTGACTTGATGTCTCAGACAACACTCCAGAAAACGATCACAGTGAAAGCTCTCCGAGTTAACGAACGAACCAACCCTATAACGCCTCACCCTCACTAATCTCATCCTCACCTGTCTCACCCTCACCTGTCTCACCCTCACCCGTCTCACCCTCACCCATCTCACCTGTCTCTCCCACCTCGTCTCACCCCCATTGTCTAAAACCCTTAACGGTCTTAAACCTCACCAGTCTCACCTCCACTGTCTAAAACCATATCCGGTCTTAAACCTCACCAGTCTCACCCTTATCCGCCTCAAACCCTCACCCGTCTCACCCGCACCTGTCTCGCCCTCAGCCGTCTCACCCGTCTCACCCTCACCTGTCTCCTCGATGTACGGCTGCAGACCGGGGTCCTCCCCGGACCCCACAGGCGTCAGGCGGCCGTCCGAGTCGGCGAACGCCGAGCCGTCCGACACGCTGCCCGCGCCGGAGCGGGCCGATGACAGGTTGTCCTCGGAGGCGGAGCCTCGGCTGTGGACCCCCCAGGGCTCCAGTAGGGGCGGTGGCGGTAGCCCCCGGAGCTGGGTCCGTGCCGTGGGCCGCTGCTGCTGATGTCTGAGCGGCGTCTCGCTGCGTTGTGGGTGTAGACGGCGTTGGCGGTGGAGGTGCCGGTGGTCCTGACTGCTGGACGGCTCTGGGTCTGCCTGCTTCTCCTCTCTCTCTTCCTCCTCCTCCTCCTCCTCCTCCTCCTCCTCCTCCTCCTCCTCCTCCTCCTGATCATCATCATCGTCATCATCATCATCATCATCATCATCATCACGGCGTTGAGTTGTTTCTCCTCGCTCGGCGTCCAGGCCCGGGTGGGGAGGAGCAGCAGGGGAGGAGGAGGCGTAGGCGTGAATCGGCATCAGGGTCTGGGGGGGAGGAGGGAGACTGGAAACGGGAAAGAAACGAGGGGTGAGGGATTACAAAGGAGAGGTGAACCTCCACCCACCTGGCACTTATTACCAGCTTCCTCTCTGCTGGGTAAGCTTCTTAATGAGGGGGGGAGGGAGGAGGAGGGGGAGAGGGAAAGAGGGGGTGGGAGGGAGCGAGGAGGAAGGAGGGGGGGGGGAGGAAGAGGGGGAGGGGGGATGAGGGATGAGGAATGAGGGAGAGAGGGAGGAGGAGGGAGAGATGGAAATAGGGAGGGGGGAGGGAGGAAGAGGGGGGGGGGGGAGAGAGGATGGGAGGAGGAAGGGAGGGAAGGAGGGAGGGAAGGAGGGAGGGAGGAGAAAGGGGGATGAGGGAGAGATGGCAAGAGGGAGGGGGGACGGAAGGAGGAGGGAACACACATGATGAGAGTTGGATCAGAGTGTGAGTTGGCATGGTTACCTGCGGTGCCTGGCGGAGGATCCGTCACGACGAGGGGCCGGTCCCTTAGGGGGCGGTCCCTGAGGGGGCGAACCCTGAGGGGGCGAACCCTGAGCTAGCTGCACCAGGACACCCGTAGACGCTTGGGGGGCGTGAGAAAGTTCAGCAGACGAAGAGGAAGATGAAGTTCCTCTCACGGGCGGAGCGGGACAACCGTCCTTTCTCTCCACACACGCCATCATCATCGTCATCCTCTCTGTCCTCTCCTCCTCCTCCGTCTCCTCGGGTGTGTTGCCGTGGTGACGGAGCATCCTCTTAGGAACCGCCGGTCGCTGGGAGTCAGGCTCAGAACTTTAAAAAGAGATGTGTGGGTTCAGAGAGAAGTCATTAAAGAGCAGGTAGGGGTCAAACAGTAACGAGATGGGTCATTAGTGAGCAGGTAGGGGTTAGATAGTACAGAGACAGGTCATTAGGAGCAGATAGGGGTTAGACAGTACAGAGACGGGTCATTAAGGAGCAGGTAGGGGTTAGACGGTACAGAGACGGGTCATTAAGGAGTAGGTAGGGGTTAGACAGTAGAGAGACGGGTCATTAAGGAGCAGGTAGGGGTTAGACAGTAGAGAGATGGGTCATTAAGGAACAGGTAGGGGTTAGACAGTACAGAGACGGGTCATTAAGGAGCAGGTAGGGGTTAGACAGTACAGAGACGGGTCATTAAGGAGCAGGTAGGGGTTAGACAGTAGAGAGACGGGTCATTAAGGAGCAGGTAGGGGTTAGACAGTACAGAGACGGGTCATTAAGGAGCAGGTAGGGGTTAGACAGTAGAGAGACGGGTCATTAAGGAGCAGGTAGGGTGTATCTCACCTTTTCCCCATGGGTAGTGAGTACTCGTCGGTCACCCAGTCTTGCGGGGGTGGCGTGGCCCAGCTCCCGGAGCTCTGTTTGGGCACATTGTTGTTCCTGGTTCCCTTCTTGTGGTTCGGACTGACTGAGGGTCCAGGAAGACGACAACACGGACACACACACACATATGGAGTATAGACCCATGGTCAATAGCGCATAGTTAAATAATGGAGCATACATACTATACAGACACAATGACATCTGCATTTTTCAACTGCTTCTCCTCATATTGTGGATATTGATCTATTTTCTGCATCAAATATGATCACTTTTCCTGTGTCCCGTTATTTTTGTATGAAGACGAATAACAAATTGTTTTTGCTACTATCTTCTGGTCTTCTATCTTTTGCTGTAAGATTCCCATCAGGGATAACAGGTGGTCTGTTATCAGTCAACATGACACCTGGTGATGGGAGACGCATACGACCCTTACCACTGACTCTGTCCACCAGGTGGTTGGAGATTTGACCTCTGACCTCATTATAAGGCATGGTGTTCTGGAGCATTCCATCACTATAGCCGCCGGCGAAATGATCTGAGGACAGAAGAAAAGAAAAAACTAAGAGAGAGGATAACACAACGAGAAAAAATACGGTTTTGTCATTTTTGACTTCAGCAGATTCAGATCGAGCTGCTGGTGTTAGAATACATGAGCAAAGAAGTACAGAGAGGAGGTTGTTGCCACTACCATCGCTTTCAAAAGTGCATCGTATCTTAGTCATTTAGCCGGTATCCAAAGCCACTTGACAGGGTATTCGGATGCATGTCACTAAACTGCTAGCGCTAGAATATATGAGCAAACTAAAGGGCACTCAGTGGAGCGCACACCTCCACCACACTAAAAAGTCCCCTGGGCGCCAAAATCGAATCAACTGTTCCTTGGCCCATGAGTAATCTAACCACCAAGTTTTGTCCAATTTCGTACTTAACTTTTGGAGTTCTCTTGCCAACAGACAGATAGATATCTTGCTTACAGACTATCAACATAACCTCTGCCCCATCTTCGATGGCAGAGGAAACAAATATAGAGGACTTTGTGGTTACTATTTCTATTTCCTGTCTGCGATCCAATACATTTGATCTCAGGTTAGGCTGCGAACATTGCATTGGGGGGGGGGGGGAGGGGGGGGAGATGGAACCCAGTAAACCCTTAAGGTCGGGCAGGCAGTCGACCGCCTCAAACCAAAACACTTCCTCTATCCCAAATGGAACGACGATCTAACGGCTAAAAACCCAAACCCACCGGCATTGACCCGGCTGTGGTCCAGCAGGTGGTACGCCTGCCTCTGAGCCACCGTCTCCCTGAGCCCCGGCGGGGGTGGGGCGCGGGCCTCCTCTGGAGGGCAGACTGGATGAGCTGGGTGGTGGCGTAGGGCACAGGCTCGTAGGTGGGGCCGCCACCTCCTCCTCCTCCTCCTCCTCCTCCTCCTCCTCCTCCTCCCCCTCCTCCTCCTACGGGGCCCGCCCCGTCGAAGGCCTCGCCGAGGTCCACGTCGCAGAGGTTGAGGTCGCTGTAGATGGCGTTGTCCGAGCCCAGCTCCTCCCCCTGCGCCTCCCGCTCGCCGTCCGTCCGGAAGCCGTAGTTGGCTATGCAGTCGGCTGAGGAACGTACACCCGGAGGGTTGAGGGGAACACGAGAGGTCAGCCCCAGACGCTAGAAGATGACCCACAAGGGGGATGGTTTGTGGCTTTGTGATTTTAGTTTTATTATTTTAAAACTATTATTTATTATATATTTTATTATTTATTATTGAATATTGCAAAAAAAAATAGGTTTCTAGAATCTGAAAGTGCACACACACACACACACACACACACAACAATCAAGATCCGTTACACAATTATTTATACGATTTTAGAATTTTGCAATTTTCTTATTTCACTTGACTTGTTTGCGCTGCTGATGAAGTCTGGAATTTGAGCATTCTGTTGCCGATAGTAAATTAATGATCCATGAATGTGCACATGACAATAAGCTTTAAAGTGGAGACCTGCAGCCCAGCAGAGAGGGGAACGAGGTATATGGTTCATGTTTATTGACTTGATAAAGCGCCTTGAAAGCAAAACAATGTTTTCACCATTTCAAGTGCTGTCAAGCTGGGGACATCACAACAGCACATAAACATCACATAAGGCAAGGGAATCATAACTGAAACTAAAAAACAGGTCCAGACCCTGCCCCAAAATAATAAATAAAATAAAATAAAATAAATAAATAAAATAAATAAAATAAAATAAATAAAATAAATAAATAAAATAAAATAAAATAAATAAATAAAATAAATAAAATAAATAAAATAAAATAAAATTTGGGTATGCAATACAACTCGGTTCTTAAACCAGAAGAACATGTAAAGTCAAACCCATGTTGTGCAATATATAAAACAGATGACCGCTGGCTTACATCAGCATACAACAGATGAAAAAGCCGGGTTTCAGTCTGTGAACATATTGTTTTATTACCACGGAGGGCATCAGTATTGCATCAGACTGTACTGACCCGGGCGACTGTAGGTGACCATGTTGCTGCCCTCGCCGCCTCCCGGCGCGTTGCTGCAGCAGTTAGCGCTGCGGTCCTGGTGGCCTGCAGGGCAGCCATTGTTGGGCCAGTTTTCCGCCAGCCACAGCTGGTTCAGGGGGTCGCCCATGTTGAGGTGTCCGGGCCTGGTGCCCACACACACACACACACACACACACACACACACACACACACACACACACACACACACACACACACACACACACACACACACACACACACACACACACACACACACACACACACACACACACACACACACACACACACACACACAGATCAGCAGGGGTCGTCATATTAATACGGCACCTCTCACGGAGCCACTGTAAGCGGGAGGGTGGTTTCCTCATACGGTAGAAGACCGCCCTCTTGTGGCTGAAAAATGCAATGACTGAATGAATTGTGAAATTAATTCAGGAACTTACCTGCCAGCACCGCAGACGCTCTCTCCTCTCTGATACGCAACTTTAATAAAAGAGATATGGAAAGAGATTAGGTTGTGAACGCTGTATCCACATGAAAGACGTAGCAACATGAATAAGAAACTGCAATAACGAAACAGCCAACACACATAAGATAACACACCACGTCCATCCCTCCATCCAACATATTGATTTTCATAATAGTGGAGACGCATCGATTTGTTATAGATAGATAAATAGTTAGATATATAGGTAGATACATAGATAGATGGATAGATAGATAGATGGACAGATGGATAGATGGATATATAGATAGATAGATAGATGGATAGATGGATAGATGGATAGATAGATGGTAAGGTGGGAAGGCAGAGAGATAGCCTATACACCGCTCCTAATCAAGTCACTGGAAAGTCACTCAGATGAAGTTATTGAGCTTTTGTTGAGTTACGTTGATTATGATCAACGGTGGTTAATGCTATTTCCAAGGCGTAGGAGGCTGTGGGTGGTGTTGCCTCAATAGATAGAAAAATAGATAGATAGAAAGATAGATGCTTAAAAGTCACTTTAGCCCTTATTTTTTTTGCATCTCGAATTGATGCACTAACTAACCTCAGTGTTCTTATAGATATAGAAAAACGACTTTCATCCTGACACCATAATGTAGGAGCCCTGCGCACGCAGAGTGTGGACCGGCAGATAAATGTAATACAGACATTAAATATTTAAAGTGGCCCAGAGAGAGAGAGAGCGGTGACAGTTATGTATGGGGCTTTTCACTTTAATGTGTTTTTTTTTTCACCACACTGTAATATAATATACACTTGTCTGAGTAATACAACGTGTTTAAAGGACATGTAGGTGTAACCAAATTGGTTTCTTGTCGGGGGTAATAGAATACATAGTGTTCTCTAATCTATTTAATTTGTTCTACAACATATCTCCCCCCCCCCTCCCCCCCCCCAAAAAAAAATGTAATTACATTTTTTTCTCTCTCTCTCTCTCTCCACGAGTGTAATTTGGTAGTTGATGAATTGGTCTGAACAATTTGAACAGTGACGTAAATTAGTTTCTGTCTCTGACTTGAGGCACGAAAAGAGAGAGAGCCTTGTACAATCAATTGATAATAATAACAATAATAATAATAATAATAATAATTATTATTATTATTATTATTATTATTATTTTAATTATAATTATAATTATAATTGTAATCATAACAAAACTAATTATAATAATATTAAGAGCTGTGGTACCCACCTGTGGGGGTGAAGGTAAAAGATGGAACTGAAAGAGAGAGAGAAGACTTGTCATCAATCATCAGGATTCATTGAAACACATCCATCTGCAACGCTGCTACCGTGAACTACATTCACTATTTAGTACTATTGACTTATTTATTCATTCAGAATGAACGGTTTTCGTCCAAAGCGTCTCACTGTGGATTCAGAGACAATAAGGTTAATGAAGGAGCAGGTTGGGGTTAGGGGGCATCTTGCTCAAGGATGGTTTGCGGGGGGGGGCACTCAACACTTCGATCGATAATATATAAATATTAATTACAAGAGGAAGGATGGTCCGGCGAAGGTTAGGGGCGTTTAACTCCGAGGCCGAATGGTCTTTGGGTCCCATCCCCAAAAGCCTGCAGTCTACCACATTTGACTATTTGAGGCATCAACTTCAGATCCATCATTATTGATTATTCATAGGTGCAGGGAGGGGGTCAGGGCCGTTCAGCTCAAGGATAGCCCCACAGGTCGGCTTTGGAGACTGGGGTTTGAACCTAGAACCTTTCACACCCAGAATGTGTTAAAGATCCCTAAGGTGTGCTAGAATGTGCTGTCCCGTGGAATTCTGGGAAACGGAACTCCTTTCAAGCATTGGCAAGTGGAGCTGTGGTTGCTATTGTACCTGCTGTGCTATTCTCTCACCAGTGTCTGAGGAAAGGTCAATAATATCACCGTGAATTCAGAACGGTTTGAGATATCGAGTTTTCTCCATCAGAGTTAGACATCACAGGCTAACAGGAGGCTGTCTCTCCGCAGCCTTTGCCGAACTCGAATATTTCAGCATTTTCCCCCTGGTTGTGGAATGTGGAGCATGTCGTGATTACACAGATGTGAGGGAGCGAGCGAGCGAAATTAAACGTTTTTCTTCGGCCCTATTTGGCGGAGACGTCTTGACAGCTCCGATCAGAGGCAAGAGACGAGAGGGGGGCTGAACATGAGGGCGGTGACGGGAGGCCAGGTGAATCTTGAAGGGTGGGGGAGGTGGGGTGGGGGGGTGATGGGGGTGGGGGTGGGGGATGGGGTGGGGGTGTTTGGACCCAGGACATGATGTGTGTGCTCTTTCCAAATCAACTCGCTAAAGGTCAGCCGCCGAATGTCAGCGTGATTCGGGGGGGGGCGGGGGGGGTGTTGCGATATGGGGGATGTTTCCACCACCGTGAGGTCTCACCCACGAGATAAGACCAAAAAAAGGTTGATTTGTTCATTTACTTTTTGTATTATTATAATTTTCCACATATCTTCTCCTCTTGTAATGCATGAAATCCTCTATCTAATATATTATTAAAAATGATATATACGTATATAATAATAATAATAATAATAATATTGATAATAATAATAATAATAATAATAACCATAATAATAATAATCTTAACAATAATAATTGCAATACTAATACTACTACTAATAATAATACTAATACTACTTATAATAGTTATTAGTATTATTATTAGTTGATGTTGTTGTTTTATTGTTTTTCAATATGTTTGGTTTTCATGCAATTGCAACGTGCAATTGCACATTGCCTCCTCGAACGGCACTACGCACCCTTGCGGATGCCGGTGTAACTGCTGCTGAGGCCGCTCCTCTTCTTGCGGTGGCGGTAGAGCCACACGCTGAACACCATCAGGAACGACCAGCAGGTGGCGCCCATGGCCGCGATGAAGGCCGGCTGCTTCAGCACCTGGGAGAGCTCAGAGAGGGCGTCTCTCTCCTCGGAGCTGTGCATCACCTGGCCCGTGGAGTCTGAGAACAAAGAAGAAGAAGAAGAAGATGAAGAAGAAGAAGAACTGCGATTGATATTTTAATTTAGTCATTACATTAAAATATCAATAGCATATCAATAGCATATCGGCATATCAATATCAATAACCAAGTCATGAATTTAGTCATGAAAAACATGAAAAAGCAACATGCTATTTAGTCATTCAGCAGACACTTATCCAAAACAACTATCTAAGAGAGAGAGAGAGAGAGAGAGAGAGAGAGAGAGAGAGAGAGAGAGAGAGAGAGAGAGAGAGAGAGAGAGAGAGAGAGAGAGAGAGAGAGAGAGAGGTCTCACCGAGTTTGAAGAACTTGACGTCGCTCTTGGCCCCGGGGCCAGCTCCGTTGCTGGCGGCGACCTCCACACTGTAGCGGACCCCCGGCTCCAGGCGGGGGATGAGCACAGAGAAGGTGGAGCCGTCCACCGACTGGTTGACATGGTAACGACTCTCATTACCCAGACACCAGATCTGACCAGAGGGATGAGGAGAAGAGAACAAGGGAGGAGAGGGTGTTAGAGGAGAGAGAGAGAGAGAGAGAGAGAGAGAGAGAGAGAGAGAGAGAGAGAGAGAGAGAGAGAGAGAGAGAGAGAGGAGAAAAAAAGGAGAGGAGAACATTTCAAAATAGAGTAGAGTTTCTGTTGAGTCTGTCCTGTAATGGTATGCAGTCGTTGAGTTCACTGTAAACACACACACACACACACACACACACACATTTTCCATGTCAATACACCTCTTTGAATGCATGGCAGAGAGAGAGAGAGAGAGAGAGAGAGAGAGAGAGAGAGAGAGAGAGAGAGAGAGAGAGAGAGAGAGAGAGAGAGAGAGAGAGAGAGAGAGAGAGAGAGAGAGGGGGAGGGGGAGGGAGGGAGGGAGTGTGATATATATTCCAGTGTTGGCGTTTGGACCCCAGGCCTCCAGAGATGCACATCGAACACATTGATTAAGCAGCAGCGGCGGTGAAGGAGCTGCTCCTCCCTGGCGCGCCTCCTTCCTACCTTATACTCCTCCACCACCACGCCGCTACTCGCCTCCTCCTTCTCGGGCGGAGGCGGTTTCCAGGCAACCAGGATCGTGGTCCCGTTGGCGTCGCTCTTTGTCACCGTCACCCCCTGGGGTGCTCTGTTGGGAGCTGAGACAATGGAAGAGAGAGAGAGAGAGAGAGAGAGAGAGAGAGAGAGAGAGAGAGAGAGAGAGAGAGAGAGAGAGAGAGAGAGAGAGAGAGAGAGAGAGAGAGAGAGAGAGAGAGAGAGAGAGAGAGAGAGAGAGAAAAAGAGGCAGGCAGGCAGGCAGGCAGGCAGACAGACAGACAGACAGACAGACAGACAGACAGACAGACAGACAGAGTGGGAGAGAGAAGAGAGACAGATGGAGATACAGACAGAGGGCGAGAGGGAAAGACAGACAGAAGACAGACAGAGAGAGAAAGACAAAAAGAGAGAGAGACAGAGAGAAAGAGAGACAGACAGAGAGATAGACAGACCGAGCGAGAGAGAGAGAGAGCGAAAGAAAGAGAGAGAGAGACAGTGAAAGAGCGAGAATTAATTACAGTGAGCGAGAGAGAGAGGGAGAGACAGAGAAGGAGTGAGGTGAGGCAGAGACACAGGTCCCCTCAACCGCTCCCGGCTCTCGTCCCACACCTCCACCACCATCTGATGGAGCTTCAACGCCAGCTGGCTGTGTTCCGTCAGAGGAACCGAGGAACGTTCTCGAGTGCCAGGAAACATACACGTTCATAGGGCCACTGCCATATGTATATATATATATATATAAATCTGACTCATATTTGGCTTTTTGAAATCTGTGTATTCTGTTAGTTAAGTTTGGTTTTTAAATTATTCATATTTTTCAATTGCTGTTTTGTGTAAAGAGTGAATGTGGTGAATGTGAGGCATAACAAAGCGCTTTGGTTAAAAGTGCTGTATAAATGCAGTCCATTTACCGTTTACATCCAATACAAATTCAACAAGTAACAAACAAATGGAACAGAGGAAAAGTGGAGGAGGCTCCGATAACATACTCAGGTTGTATCCAGTAAGCGTTTTCTATTCACTCGTTCATTAAGACATTTTGGAGATGAAGTAAGTAACAGTGACATTTAGATACTAGATGTCCTTAGATGTCCTTAAGGCTTGCTCAAGGACACCTACAGTGACGACTTAGACAGGTTGTACTTCACCTGAGCACTGGTTCTGCTCTTGGAGGCTTGTTAGAAATGCACTAATGACTTCTTGTGACTCGTAGTTCTCTTGCCCACCTGTTGACTGACCTTATTGTTAAGTCGCTTTGGACAAATGTGTTTGCTAAATGACTGTAATAGGTACGGACGCCAAACTGTGTGTGTACACGTCTGTCAATGTAGCACCTTGGAGGAAGGTAGAGACATCAACATAGAATTTAGACCCACAATGTACTTTAGAAGGAACTAAAAGGTTCCTTCAGTCCATATTTGTCCTGCTTGTCCCACCGCTAAAGACTTGCACAGAGTTGTCTATCAGGTCCATCAGGATAGACATTGGGGTTTGAACCCAGAACCTTTCTGCCGGCTGTCCCACACCCTTTAACGGCTACCATCCTCCCGTATCTCACCTTCGTCCAGAGTCCTGGCCACACGGACCTCACTGTCGGGCCCCTGGAACTCGTCGAAGAAGGGACGTACTTTGAACTGATAGGATGCCCCCTTCCTGAGCTGGGACACCACTACCTCCTCCTCCCCGGGGGTCCGCACGTCCAGGAAGCCCCACGGCTCCCCGGGGTGCCCCGGCTCTGGGGAGAGCCGGAACATCACCCGGTAGCCCTGCAGGTACGCTGTCTCTTTCTCCACCTTCAAAGGGCATCGAGGGGGGTGGAGCACACAGTACAGAGGGTATAGCACAAAGTACACAGGGTGTAGGACACATGGTGGTCATACAGAGGGTGGAGGACACAGTACAGAGGGTGGAGGACACAGTACAGCGGGTGTAGGACACATGGTGGTCATACAGATGGTATAGGACACAGTACAGAGGGTGTAGGACCCATGGTGGTGGTACAGAGGGTGGAGGACACAGTACAGAGGGTGGAGGACAAAGTACACAGGGTGTAGGACACATGGTGATGGTACAGAGGGTGTAGAACACAGTACAGAGGGCGTAGGACACAGTACAGAGGGCATAGGACACAAGCTGGTGGTACAGAGGGTGTATGACAGAGTACAGAGGGTGTAGGACACAGTACAGAGGGCGTAGGACAGCGAGGAGAGGAGTCTCCATTTGACACGGACTAAACTAACGGGAGGGGGGCGGGGTTTGATGCAACCATGCGATGAGTTGAGCTAAGAGTTGTTGATGACTGCATGGCGTGTAGAATCCTAGTCCTAACCCTGTAGCCCCAACCCGGGCCCCGGGGCCAAACCTAGCCCAACGCTTACCCTGACCTTAGCTCTCGCTCTAACCCCAACCCTAAACCCTGAGTCCAAACCCTTAGGTCTAGCCCTCACCCTAACCCTAGGTTTTAATCTCTAGCCCTCACTCTAACCGTAACCCGCCCTGACCCCTAATGATGAAGCCAGTAGACATGGTATTGACCGAACCTTTTAGAAACATGCAAACAGCGGCACTAACGGCAGGCGTTATGCTGCCCAATCCCCCCCCGGCCCTACCGTCCACTGCAGGCGCAGTGTGGAAGAGGAGAGGGTGGTGGGGGCGTTCAGACGGACCACCATGTCCCCCAGCTCCCGCTGGATCTGACGGGGGTCCACGCCCTGGATGCTGGGCGGAGCTTCTGTGTGTCCCCCCCGAGGTAAGGGGTATAGAGAGGCCACGGTGGTTAAAACACACATTTTCACTCACTCATTGTCAGGGGCATACATATACTAATGTGTTGTGTTTTAGTGCCCTCTAGTGGATACTGTTTGATATAACAAAAGCATTTTGTGGAAATATACATTTAATTTAGCTAAAAGGTTTTTTTTACACTCCCTCAGACGTCAGAGTTCAAACCGAATCAAACAGGAAGTTAGCTGTAGTTGTTTACGACCACGTTTTTCACTCTGAAACTTTCCAACTCAAATGCCTTGGCGAGGCTTTGCTTGTGAGTATAAACAAAGGAATGATATGAACTTAATTGCAGCACACTCATGAATGTCTATTTAAATAAATACACTTAAAATAAATATAGTTAAATAGTTAGTATATAATAGCATTAGTCATTCTATGCAGACCACTACTGCATTCTGGGCATGTGGAATGTGGAATGAGGACAATGAAGACAAGACAATTCAGTCAAATGTACATTTGATTTGTTTATTTTCACTTTTACAAAAAAAGAGAATCACTCATTGGACAGAAGACAGGCAGAAAGCTTGCACCTTACTTCTACGTCTGTTCAACAGCCAACAGACGTCTGTACGTCTGTTGGCTGTCTGTCGAGCAATAATTGCATATAGAAATCGACAAGCTCATATTTGTATAATGATGTTTTTTGAATACATTTTCTTCTTTTTTTTTTTGGTTTCTTCTTTAGTTATTTTTGGTATTTATTTTGTGTTGTTTGTGTACAAGTTCAAAAATTATGTTTTTGTAAGTATGCAAAAATTCTAAATGACAAGAAAAATCGTAATCATTCACTTTGCACTTTGCGTTCTTAAAACAATAGTACTCACAGATACTAAGAGACAATTAAAGCATAGCGTTCTCTTGGAAGATACTTATGTTTAATGCAGGCTTGTTTTTTTTATTGTTCTGCATTCAAGCGTTTATTCCTAGCGGTATTTTCATCTAAATCTCAATTTAAATCTGGAGGATTTTTAGTCCTCTTTATTGGTCACATACACACACAGTGAAATGTGTTTCTCTGCATTTAACCCATCCTAGTATAAGAAGCAGTGGGGCAGCTATTGTATATACAGCTGCCTGGGGAGCAGTGTCTAGTGGTCTGGTGCCTTGCTCAAGGGAACCTCGGCAGTGCCCAGGTGTTTCGAGGGACTTGAACCGGCGACCTTTCCGCTTCCCAAGCCCCAAGTCCCAACAGACTGAGCTACTGCCACCCCCCCCCCACCCTCATGTTTAGAAGTGTTTAGAAGTGTAGTAATGCCCTATTTCTATATATCCTAAAAAATATCAATACGTTTGGATAAGTTTGGATAAAAGCGGCGACAATCTTAAGCGACCGGACGGGGCTGGACCGCTAACTGACCGTGTGTCTGGACGGGGTCGGAGATGGGGCTGGGGTCACTCAGCCCGTGGGCGTTGGCGGCGCGGACCAGGAACAAGTAGGCCGTGCCGGGCTTCAGGTCGGTCAGAACCCAGCCCTGGGTCTTCACGTGGTCCGCTACGGTGACCCAGCTGCTGCCCAACGCGTGGCTGCAAGAAAGACAGGGACCGACAGGGGGGGGGGGGGGGGGCGTGACCGGGGCCCGATTACCTGGGAGATAGGGTCTCATCCTAAGGAGGAAAAAGGTTCTAGGTTTGAACCTACAGGTGAGTCTACCTGTAGGACCTTTCCTTAATTTCCCTCGGGATTAATAAAGTAATCTGAATCTGAATCTGAATCTGAAAGGACCTGTTTGAGAACCTCCATGCTACGTTGTTTCAAAGTACAAAACCTCCACCAGTAACCTGCTCCAATTTTTTTAAATTGGTAAAACATTGTGTCCACAGTAAGAAGCTCCTTATTGACCTGTCTCTGTACCGTCTAACCCCTACCTGCTCCCTAATGACCTGTCTCTGTACTGTCTAACCCCTAACCCCTACTTGCTTATTATTAACATATCTGTATAACAAGTTTTCACTGTAGTTCACTTTGGATTAAATTGTCCGATAAACTGACTCAACACATCAAAAAATACCAAATAGTCAAATAAATAGTATATAGACGTGACAGGCCACAATAGAAAGAGTGCGCTAGCCTAGCATGCTTTCCGTGATTCTGTGATGTGGTAATCTGGTGGGTCTACCTGAACGCCTCCACCAGGAAGGAGACGGGCGTTGTGGATCCAGCGTTGTGATTGGACCTCCAGGAGAGGGAGGCGCTGCTGTGGCTGACGTTGGTCACGTCCGGCTTGGACGGAGTGTCCGGAAGAAGGCGGGGGTTAACCGGAGGACCGGCCGGGATGTCCGCCCCGAACTCTGAGACCACAACAAGAGACAAGAACATACAGGTTACAAGAAGGACAACAATAATAAAATAAAATAAATACATATTATTAAGTTTTACTGCACTACACACTTTACACTTAATATTTAACCTGTTAGCATTCATGTACATTTGTACATAAATGCTGTAAAAAATGTCAAATTATTTTTGGTATTTTTTGGTAATTCTTGTAATTCTTGTAATTTCTGTAATTTTGTAATTTGTTTATTTGTAAGGTGTACATTTGTGTTATTTTTTTGAGTTTGTAATTCTTGTTATTTTGTAATTTTGGTAACCAGCATATTCTTGTGATTTGGAGCTGGCGATTACATTTCACTGTACATTGTACACTGTACCTTAATATACATGTGACAAATGTATTGATTGATTGATTGATTGATTGCTAAGTAACAAGTACTGTTTACAAAGTGTGCAGTTTGTTACCTTCCACCTGCAGGTAGGCCGTCCAGGACGCCTCCCCGCTGGGACCGGACGCCACGCAGGTGTAGGAGCCGCTGTCTCCCACCTGAGACCGGAAGCACAACAGCGGGGGTTATTTAGTTTATTTGTGTTTTATACATGTGCTGCAGTCAATTAACACAGAAATATGATATATTTTGCCACCCCGACTTAAAGGGCCCCTATTTTACCACCCCAATTTAAATGGCCCCTTTTTACGACCCAGACTTAAAGGGCCCCTATTTTAGAAACCCGAATTAAAGGGCCTCTATTTTACCACACAGATTTAAAGGGCCCCTATTTTACCACACAACTTTAATGGCCCATATTTTACCACCTCGACATAAAGGGCCCCTATTTTACCACCCCGACTTAAATGGCCTCTATTTTACCACCAAGACTTAAAGGGCCCCTATTTTAGTAACCCGACTTAAAGGGCCACTATATAACAAACTGGACTTAAAGGGCCCTATTTTACCAGGCCGACCTAAAAGGCCACAAATTTACCAACCTGACTTAAAGGGCCCCCTATTTTACCACCCCGACTTAAAGGGCCCCTATTTTACCAACCCGACTTAAAGGGCACCTTTTTTACGACCCAGACTTAAAGGGCCCTTATTTTACCAACCCGACTTAAAGGGCCCCTATTTAACCACCCGACTTAAAAGACCCCTATTTTACCACCCCGACTTAAAGGGCCCCTATTTTACCACCCCGACTTAAAAGGCCCCTTTTTTACCACCCCGACTTATAGGGCCCTTATTTTACCACCCTGACTTAAATTACCCCTATTTTACAACCAAGACTTAAAGGGCCCCTATTTTACCAAGCCGACCTAAAAGGCCCCTATTTTACCAACCTGACTTAAAGGGCCCCCTATTTTACCACCTCGACTTTAAGGGCCCCTATCTTACCACCCCGATTTAAAGGGCCCCAATTGTACTAACCCGGCTTAACTGGCCCCTATTTTACCAACCCGACTTAAAGGGCCCCTATTTTACCACCCCGACATGAAGGGCCCCTATTTCACCACCCTGACTTTAACTGCCTCTATTTTACCATCCCCCTAAAATAGTTTTTTGGTCTGTGGTGCTGCCGTACCTTGGCGTGTCGGACCTGCAGCGACCCCGGGTCCAGCAAGGTCATGTGGGAGTCCACCAGGGGGACGGGCACTCCGTTCTTCCTCCAGTGGATTGTGGGAGTTGGAGTTCCGGAGGCCTCGCAGCGTAGCAGCGCCACGCCGTTCACGGGAACGGTCTGATTGGTCGGGCCTCGGCGAATCACAGGGGGGTGATCTGAAGTCACTGTGAAGAGGGGGGTTAGGGGGCGGGGATTAAACGTGGATCCACAAATATTGTAAGAATGTTTAAAGGGCCCCCGTTTTTAACCAGGTGTGGGTGTGATTAGGCATTACACGCAATTTCAAAATTGTCATGTGACTAAAATTGTCATGTGACTAAAATTGTCATGTGACTAAAATTGTCAAGTGACTAAAATTGTCATTGACAAAGGGACATCACATGAGAGTGTGAGTGTCCACCCAGTTGTACAGGGACTAGATCTGTTTACCAGCTCACTAACCTCGCTAATCCCGATGGTCAAATAGGACCCTTTAAGGTTACATATTTTTACATATTACTATCAAATAGTAATTAAGTTCATTGATCCCTATAGGGGACACTCCCCAGCAGTAGAAAGCAGACAGAGGGGATTTGGGGAGGATTATTCAAATTGTTCAAAAAATATAATAAATATATAATACAATATCAAGGATGTGTTAAGAATGTGCTGCAATAATTCATCAAATGTTTATTTTTATATCGAATAAATATATAACACATCCTTAACAAAAATAACCAACACCAAGCAGAGGGGAAATAAAGATTCTGCCTAAATAAATAGAAACAGTAGCAGGAGAGTGGAATGAAACACTTTCTGGGAATAAACGGTGGAGCGGATAAACAAAATGGACGCCTGATAAGATGGGGGAGATATGGACGAGTAAATTGGTTGAGAGACCCCAACAAATTGGGCAGCTGACTGTAGGGCTCTGGGAGAGAAACGAGAGATATAGAAATCACCCTCCCTCCTCCCTCCTCCCCCTCCTCCCCCTCCTCCCCTTCCTCCCAGGTGCTGAGGACCTAAAGGAGAGCTCCAATCACAACCGAGATGCCCGACTAATAACAAAACCTATTTAGATAAGGACAACTCTCTCATTCCACTGAAAAACCCTGCGGAACTGTGTGTGTGTGTGTGTGTGTGTGTCTTTGGGTCTGTGTGCACAAATGTATGCATGTGTTTGTGTATGTGTGTCTTGTGTGTGTGTGTGTGTGTGTGT
>CM051011.1:1732567-1740067 GCA_027704905.1 Muraenolepis orangiensis | reverse complement strand
GGGAGGGGAACAACAGACTCTGGAGGTGGAGAAGAAGAAGAAGAAGAAGAAGAAGAAGAAGAAGAAGAAGAGAAGAAGAAGAAGAAGAAGAAGAAGAAGAAGAAGAGCATGAAATACAAACTTAACTTTTTAGAGTTACAATCCTAGTTTTCAATCTCACATGTCACATAAAAGCAGACTGGCGACACTCCACTGACAGCGCAAAACAGCATCACCCTGTGACCAAACCTCGCCGAGCTACGAGCGGTCTGAACTGTCTTAGATCTGCACGATGTACGTTTTCCCATTAGCTGAGTTATAGCAGAATAGACGTTATAGTAGTATAGAGTTAAGCTACAGTTATGGTAGTTATGGTTAGTGTTATTGTTATAGCTATATTGTTATAGCTAAATATCAGACCGTCGTCTGAGATTTTCCCTTTGGTGGAAAATTCTGCTCTTGAGAAACGTTCTACAGTAGAAGAGTGACATAATGCAGGTTTACATTTTCTTAATGTCATTACATGCAGGATAGCGATTTGTGATGTCAAAAGCCAATTGAACCAAATGCTAACCCTAACCCTATCACAACAATTTCAAGATATTTTGCAGGTTCATCTCAACATGGAAGGAAGGAAGAAAGAAAGAAAGGAAGGAAGGAAGGAAGGAAGGAAGGAAGGAAGAAAGAAAGAAAGAAGAAGAAAGAAAGAAAGAAAGAAAGAAAGAAAGAAAGAAAGAAAGAAAGAAAGAAAGAAAGAAAGAAAGAAAGAAAGAAAGAAAGAAAGAAAAAAAGGAAGGAAGGAAGGAAGAAAGGAAGGAAGGAAGGAAGGAAGGCACATTTATAATATTTATATTTATGTATTGTTATTTATTATAACATTTATATTTTAGACACATTTATAATATTCAGGTATTTCCACATTCCATATTCATAGATCCAGTCAACCCAATCAGCATTTCACATTTCTTGTGGGCATCTACTTATTATTAACTATACTTATCATTAACGTATCATTAAGGCTCAAGATATGACATTTCCCTAAATGATTAGGATAAGTGTATTGTTGACCTTTAAAGTGTGCAGGTTTCGGTTTGACTCACTTTTATATCCAAACAGCTTGCAGTGAATACAGATGCAAGGGAATAATCTTTAAGATCTCCCTCAAGGATGAGGTACACTGGGAACCTTGGGGATTGCACCGAGAACCTCTCAGCTGTAAATCACCCCCCCCCCCTCCTGCCACTACGCTATTCTCTCTCTCTCTCGCTCGCTCGCTCTCTCGCTCTCGCTCTCTCTCTCTCTCTCTCTCTCTCTCTCTCTCTCTCTCTCTCTCTCTCGCTCTCGCTCTCTCGCTCTCAGTCTTTAAAGTGTGCGGAGCAGTGTGCTGCAGCTTGCGGTGAATACAGATACAAAGGAATAAGGGTGTCTCAAGGATGTTGTACACTCAGAACCAATGGGGTCTGTCTCTCCTCACCTCACTTCCTTCTCTCTGCCAGAAGATGGCCGGCTGGGGACTTCCAGAGGCCTGACACTGGAAGGTGACGGTCCGACCCACGGAGGCCACCTGGTTCCTGGGGTGCAGGGCGAACTCCGGGGGAACTGGATGGATGAATGGGAACAATGGGAGTCAATGCAGGTTTAGGGTTAGGGTGCTGGTTTTAAATGTATTGAACAAATGTAACACCAGCACTAGGTTGTCATTCTAACGCGTTGAGGTGAAAGGGTTCTCTTCTTTACCTCCAGGTGGGAGTGAAAGTGGGAAGATAAGTGATTGTGTTGTTTTATTAATAAAACTACAAAAAAATACACAGAACACACATATATATATATATAAGTACAAAATAAAAGTAGTAGCCATTTTTCACAGGTGGGAGTGGCCGTACCCCCAGATGTATGAGACATAGATCAACCGACCAGTGGACTGTACCAACTGATCTGTCAAAGCAGGGGTGAACCGGGGACCCTATGACTCTAAACACCAGCACATACAGTGGTGTTAAACATGGTGGTGCACGACATACGAGATGGAGTGTGTTACTGTGGAGGACGGATGGAGGAGGACTTACCAGTGTTTACTAGGCGGAAAGACACACACATACACACACACACACAGGAGAGAGAGCAATGCAATGAGTGATGGTGGCAACCCCACACAAGCAGACATGCATGCACATGCACACACACACACACACACACACACACACACACACCACACACACACACACACACACACACACACACACACACACACACACAATTAATGGATTTCCCTTATTAATTAATTCATACAAGAAATTATTGTTTTTGTTAAGAGAGAGAGAGAGAGAGAGAGAGAGAGAGAGAGAGAGAGAGAGAGAGAGAGAGAGAGAGAGAGAGAGAGAGAGACACACACACACACACACACACACACACAGAGACGGTGTCTGTTATGGCAGCCATCAACACTGTCTCCTAGCAACAGCGTTCCAAACATACGCAAGCCAATCACGGTGGTGGTATGTGCAGAGATCGCTCCACAGGAGCCCTCTCCGAGTGTTTTAATTCAGGAGCGTTTTGGTTCCGTTTGACGAGGCGACACACAGAGATGTGAGGTCCGTGTGTCACATCCACTTACACACTTGAATGCACACACGCACGCATGTGCACACACACACACACACACACACACACACAAACATTAACAAACACACACGCACACACACACGTATGCACAAACATACACACACACACACATACATGAACACACACACACACACGCGCACACACACGTATGCACACACATACACACACACATACATGAACAAACACAGAAACATTTCTGAACACAAACGCACACACACATTAAATAAATATATAGATTCATATTGATTAATAAATATCAATACATACATGAATTATGAATAACCAACATGTTATCAAGGTTTTGTGCGTGTGTGCGTGTGTGAGTGTGTGTGCGTGTGTGTGTGCGTGTGCGTGTGTGTGTGCTGACCGTGGATGACCAGGCTAGCGGAGGCTTCTGTGCGCCCCACCATGTTCTCCGTCACGCAGGTGTAGAAGCCCTCGTCTGACGGACGCACGCTGCGAATCACCAGGGTGTGATCGTCCAAGATCTCATACCTGGACACACACACACACACACACACACACACACACACACACACACACTCACACACACCACACTCACACCCACACGCACACACACAGATACACAAACAAAACGCACATATACACATAGATACACACATATTTCCATGCACATGCACACGCACACACACACACACACACACACACCACACACACTCTTACGCACACACACACAGATACAGATACACACATACACACACACACATACATCCAAACGCACGTATACATACAGATACATACATGCGGAAACACACACGCACACGCACGCACACACAGACACACACATAGTCACCTGAAGTCTTAAGTGCATTTCCTTCCTAACAAGCCATACAAATTGAATATATACATACATATACACATACATAATATTATAATATATAAACCATTTAGTTTCCTTCCTAACAAGCCTCCAAGTACAGAACCAGTGCTCAGGTAAAAGTACAATATGTTTGCTCCCTAGATTTGACACAATAAGTACATCAAACAGGGGCAACGACAAATGTAATGTCTTTTTATTCTATTATCCGTCATCCATATTCACTATTCATACTACAGCACCCATGTGACCTGTATGTGTGTGTGTGTGTGCATTTGTTTGTGTGTGTGTCTCTGTGTGCATGTGTGGGTGTGCGTGTGTGCGCGCGTATGTGTGTGTATCTGTGTGTGTGTGTGTGTGTGTGTGTATCTACGTGTGTGTGCATGTGTGTGTGTGCGTGTGCGTGTGCGTGTGTATGTATGTGCATGTGTGTGTGTATGTATGTATGTGTGTGTGTGTGTGTGTGTGTGTATCTGTGTGTGTGTGTGTATCTGTGTGCGTGTGTGCGTGTGTGCATGCGTGCGTGCGTGTGTGTATGTATGTATGTATCAGGGTTTCCGTTAGCCGGTATTTACCGGTTTTTAGCGGGTAAAAACTATAAAAAAACGGTAATTTAAAAACCTGCCGGTCAAAATGTCCGGTACCGTAATAATGCTCGTACAAAACTTAGATCCTGGACATTTGAGTTTTGACAGCTTTATTACTGCCCCTCTCCCCCGAAAGGGTGACCGAATGAAGTGACCAATCAGCTGCCGCCCCTCTCATGACGTCAAGCGCGCCCGACGAGATGCAGGTGCAGTGATGGCCGCTCCACGGCTATGGGGCTTTAATGTTAGCGCTCCACGGCTATGGGGCTTTAATGTTAGCGCTCCACGGCTATGGGGCTTAATGTTTGCGACAGCTTGCCAAGTGCTAATTTCTGAGTTCAGCGAGCTGTACCCCGACTGGGCCACACGGTCTCAAAGGGCCTGTGTTCTGCCCGTGTCAAGCGACCAGCAGAGAGGGGCTTCTCCCTGCAGAATGGTTTGAAAACATCACTGCGGAGTCGTCTGGAGGAGGAGAGAGTGATCTTATGCGGATTCAAGCTGCAAAGACACATTAGACACCTTTGATTTCAGCTCGGCAGCAGAGGACTTTGCCGCAATGAAGGAGAAAGCAAAAAGTTGCCTGGTAGCCTACAGGGTAAATGTGATGCTATGTAGCCTATGTTAAAACGGACTACAGATGTTACGAAAAGGTGTTTTGAAATAGATATTGCGAACGAGGTTTTGCTCAATCGTTCTTGTTCGTTTTGTTGTTCATTAAATAGTAAAATTTATTTGAGGTCTTTGTCAATCTAGGTGTACATTATAGTTGCGTTTGTAATATAGACTGTTTTTGAAACATGACCGGTAAGTTTAGAATTTGTCCGGTAAAATAAAATCTGTCCGGACACTTGAAGAAAAAATCCTAGCGGAAACCCTGGTATGTATGCGTGCGTGCGTGCGTGCGTGCGTGTGTGCGTGCGTGTGTGTGTGTGCGTTTGTATGTATGTGTGTGTGTGTGTGTGTGTGTGTGTATCTGTGTGTGTGTGTGTGTGTGTGTGTGTGTGTGTGTGTGTGTGTGTGTGTGTGTGTGTGTGTGTGTGTGTGTGTGTGTGTGTGTGTGTGTGTGTGTGTGTGTGTGTGTGTGTGTGTGTGTGTGTGTATCTGTGTGCGTGTGTGTGTGCGTGCGTGCGTGCGCGCGTGTGTGTGTGTTCCTACCTCTCGCCGGGCAGGTCTGCGTCGTCCCTCCTCCAGCGGACGGTGGGGACCGGGTCTCCCTGGACCAGGCAGCTGAACTCGGCGCTGTCCTCCGCCAGCACCACCACGTTGGTGGGCTTCTTCAGGAAGCTGGGCCTCTCTGTGGGACAGAGGAACCGGCACGGTGAGGACGGTCCCGTGGTAGCTCTCTCTCTCTCTGTCTGTCTCTGTCTCTCTCTCTTTTTTACTCTCTCTCTCTCTCTGTCTCTGGCTCTGTCTTTCTTTCTTTCTCTGTCTCCCTGTCTCTCTCTCTCTTGCTGCTCTCCCACTCACTCTCCCTCTCTCCCTCTCCCTCCCTTTGTCCCTAACTATCTCTCTCTCTCTCTCTCTCTCTCTCTCTCTCTCTCTCTCTCTCTCTCTCTCTCTCTCTCTCTCTCTCTCTCTCTCTCTCTCTCTCTCTCCCTCTCCCTCCCTTTGTCCTAACTATCTCTCTCTCTCTCTCTCTCTCTCTCTCTCTCGCTCTCTCTCACTCTCTCTCCTATATATATATATATATATATATATATTCAAGATTCAAGATTCAAGATGACTTTATTTATCCCGAGGGAAATTAAGGAAAAAAAATATATATATATAGGCTGCTGATCTCTCCAACACCATAAACACACAGACTTCACAGACTTCAAGCCATTAATGCTCGTTAATTCCACTTTTTATATATATATATATATATATATATATATATATATATATATACATTTAACAAGCATTAATGTTTGTGGTATTGAAGTGTTGGAGAGGTCGGCAGCGGGCTAACGCTAACGGGGCTCAAAATACACATCCCTGGATGAAAGGAGGGGGAGAAGGAGGAGGGGGAGAAGGAGGAGGGGGAGGAGGGGGAGGGACGAGGAAGAGGATACAGGAGGACTTGGTGGAGTGGCGGTGGGCGTTAAGAGTGGTTGATCAGGGGGTTTCAGAGCCAACGTAGCGTATCGGCTAGTCGGCTAAGCTACAGACACTAAGTGAAAGACCCTTTGTTACAGACACTAAGTTATAGACAATAAGTTATAGACACTAAGTTATAGACCTTAGTGATAGACACTAAGTTATAGACACTTAGTTGTAGAGACTAAGTTTTAGACACAAATTTATAGACTCTTAGTTGTAGACACTAAGTGACAGACACTAAGTTAAAGACCCTTAGTTACAGACACTAAGTTATAGACTATAAGTTCTAGACACTTAGTGATAGATACAAAGTTGAAGACACTTGGTTAGGGACACTTAGTGTAAGAGACTTAGTTATAGACACTTAGTTATCAATACTAAGTTATAGACACTAAGTACAGGTCCTAACACGTTGAGTTATATACCCTTAAGTTAAGTTAAGTCTTCCCTAAGTCTTCCTACTACACGGTAGACACTTAGGTTGAGTTTATAGACACTTAAGTTAAGTTGAGTCTTCCAGTACCTAACACGGTGAGTTATAGACACTTAAGTTAAGTTGAGTCTTCCACTACCTAACACGGTGAGTTATAGACACTTAAGTTAAGTTGAGTCTTCCACTACCTAACACGGTGAGTTATAGACACTTAAGTTAAGTTGAGTCTTCCAGTACCTAACACGGTGAGTTATAGACACTTAAGTTAAGTTGAGTCTTCCAGTACCTAACACGGTGAGTTATAGACACTTAAGTTAAGTTGAGTCTTCCAGTACCTAACACGGTGAGTTATAGACACTTAAGTTAAGTTGAGTCTTCCAGTACCTAACACGGTGAGTTATAGACACTTAAGTTAAGTTGAGTCTTCCAGTACCTAACACGGTGAGTTATAGACACTTAAGTTGAGTCTTCCAGTACCTAACACGGTGAGTTATAGACACTTAAGTTAAGTTGAGTCTTCCAGTACCTAACACGGTGAGTTCGGCGACTTCACTCTCCCTCTCCCCCATCATGTTGGTCCCCACGCAGCTGTACCTCCCAGCGTCGCTCTTCCTGGTGTTGGTGATCATCAGCTTCCCACTGCGGACCTACAACACAGAGACGGTCAACGGACTGCATTTCCAACAGCTACCCCAAAGCGCTTTACAATTATTGCATTCAAATTCACCCATTCATACACACATTCATAGACACATTCAACACATTATTCACACACATTATTCATGCGCCCATTCATTCACACAGCCATTCACCCGTTCATTCACCCATTCATACACCCATTCTGTGCACATGCTGTAGCATATATGCTCTGTAAGGTGTCCTTGGGTGTCTTGAAAGGCACCCCACAAATAAAATGTACTATTATTATTATTATTCATTCCCTCATTCATACACACATT
>CM051011.1:1727567-1730067 GCA_027704905.1 Muraenolepis orangiensis | reverse complement strand
TGGAAGATATGCAACTTCAACATGTGTGTGCATGTGTGTGTGTGTGTGTGTGTGTGTGTGTGTGTGTGTGTGTGTGTGTGTGTGTGTGTGTGTGTGTGTGTGTGTGTGTGTGTGTGTGTGTGTGTGTGTGTGTGTGTGTGTGTGTGTGTGCGTTCGTGTGTTGACTCAAATCGTTATGTTAAGGAAAGCTTCTTCTTGAAGAAGACCACTGTGGAGCAACACCGGTGTCTCCAGACAGAACAGATACATACACATATATGATTAGGATTAGGATTATTATTATTGTTATTATTTATTTGTATTTTTTTATTATTAAGGCACAATGCACACACACCACCACACACCACAAGTCAAGACCACATGACGTTGAATACTTGATAATTGACTAAATCAAGGAATTAATCATAACAATTGGAATTGATAATGAATTCCTGAAATCAACTGACAAATTAACAGATTCACTGAATCCTTATTGGTTAATTGGCCAATACATGAATTGACCAAATTATTGAGACCACAAATGTATTGAAATTAATGTTTTGGCTAGTTGAGTACTGGTAAATAATGGTAAATAGAGTGCATTTACAGAGCGCTTTTCAAACGAGGGGCCACTCAAAGTGCACCCATCCATACATACATTCATACATGGCGGTGTCAGCCATGTAAGGAGACAGCCTTGCATGGCTGACAGGAGCAGTCAGGGTTAGGTTGTCTTGCTCAGGGGACACCTCAATACTTGGCTAGGAGGAGAAAGAGGAGCCAGGGGATCGAACCAACAACCTTCTGGTCGCCAGACAACCCGTTCTACCTCCTGAGATATTATCGCAGGCTGAAAACTCACCTTTTCAGGAAACACTATCCTTCTAGCGCATCCTCTTACCACTTTCTAAGTAGATTGTAAGTTAGATATTGTTCTATTGTTTGCCAACTTATTGTACTTTTAGCTTATTGTTCTTTTACCTGAACTTATTTTACTTTTACCTGAGCACTGGCTCAGGTCTTGGAGACTTGTTTGGAATGAAATGCACTTTTGACTTCTGGTCACGAGTGGTTCTCTTGCCTTCCTAATGTTGAAATACACTCTTGTAAGTCACTTTGGATAAAAGCTTCTACCAAATGACTGTAATGTAATGTAATGTAATGTAATTGCCCCCCCCCCCCCATGGAGTGATGGTGTTCCCCCTTTACCGTGACTCGCTCGTCCCGTCCGCTGACAGAGAGCCCGTCCTTTCTCCAGGAGACGGTGGGCTCTGGGTGACCCCGGGGGGGCTGACACTCCAGCACCGCCGGCTCTCCCACCGCCGCCATCACGTCCACCGGGTTCTGACGGAACTCATCCCGCAGCACTGGATGGAGAGAGAGGGAGAGAGAGAGAGAGAGAGAGAGAGAGAGAGAGAGAGAGAGAGAGAGAGAGAGAGAGAGAGAGAGAGAGAGAGAGAGAGAGAGAGAGACACGGAGAGACAGGGAGGGGGAGAGAATAAAATCTGATGAGCAAGCTGCTTTATTTACTACCTAGTCATTTAGCAGACACTTTTACACATAGCAACGTGTTATGATCAGAATATGATGAGAATCTCAAAGATTTGCAGTTCCAAGTATGCCTCCACAAACCACAAATCACTTTGATGTGAAATATTAACAGGGGATCCAGGCAGCGCTGGCCCAGAATATAAATGACCCGTCCATAAAGGTAGTAGATAATATACTATGGGTGACAAACACGCTCGATTAATATAGAAATACACATTACGTTATAACATGTGAGCTTTTTAATGTTAGCATCCCCCGTCAGTGTGTCTGTGGTGAGGAGGAAAGAACCTGCGAAAGGCTGCGAGTTTAACACAAAGCTAAAGCAGCACGTGTGCAACCCGGCTTCCACCCATCACGGCGATTCTCCTGGCCATTCAAAAAGGGACAGACGTCGGAACGTCCTTCCTGTCTCCCCTCTGGTTGCCCCTAGCGCCGGAGGATGAACTCGGCTTTGATTGGCTGAATCTGATTACACTAACCCCCCCCCCCCCCCCCCCTTATCCCTACACCCCACTAAACTTCTTAACCCAAATGAAATTTCACTCGTGCAATAAATTGGGAGAGTCACAGAATCCGGTCAAGCGTTCCTCCACCACGCACACGGAGAGCCCCGGATGGAATTGGAAAAGACGGATGAAAAGCGGGGAGGAAAACGAATCGAGTCACTCTGATTAGGAGGAGAGCGAGGGACCGCCGGGAGAACCGCCGGCAGGGACCACCGGGGACAGAGTCGACAGTCGAGGAACGTTGGGAATAACCCGGTGAGGACGTATAGGACGTATAGGACGGAGAGAGAGAGAGAGAGAGAGAGAGAGAGAGAGAGAGAGAGAGAGAGAGAGAGAGAGAGAGAGAGAGAGAGAGAGAGAGAGAGAGAGAGAGAGAGAGGACGAGGCTGGGGGTTGGAGGGGCGGGGGGGATGTAGGACATGATTGAAAGCAAATCCAATCCCTCGTTCCTCGGTTCCGCGGTT
>CM051011.1:1702567-1715067 GCA_027704905.1 Muraenolepis orangiensis | reverse complement strand
TCCCTCCTCACCTCCTCACCTCCCTCTCTCTCTCCCACCTCCCCCTCACTCCTCTCTCTCCCACCTCCCCCTCACCTCCCACTCTCTCTCTCCCACCTCCCCCTCACTCCTCACCTCCCTCTCTCTCTCCCCCTCCTCCCCCTCACCTCCTCACCTCCCACTCTCTCTCTCCCTCCTCCCCCTCACCTCCTCACCTCCCTCTCTCTCTCTCTCTCCCTCCTCTCCCTCCTCCCCCTCACCTCCCTCTCTCTCTCCCCCCCCCCCTCCTCACCAACACAATGGGCAGCTGTGGGCACAAAACCCCAAAAAGACAGAATCAAAAAAAAACATTTCTGGGCTTTTTCTTCCCACTAACTCTGAGTTTGATATGGAGCGGTTGTAGGACCTGTCTGGTTGTGTTGTGTGTTGTGTTGTTGTGTTGTTGTGTTGTTGTGTTGTTGTGTTGTTGTGTTGTTGTTGTTGCGTTGTTGTG
Organism: Muraenolepis orangiensis; assembly: GCA_027704905.1. Lineage (NCBI taxonomy): Eukaryota > Metazoa > Chordata > Actinopteri > Gadiformes > Muraenolepididae > Muraenolepis > Muraenolepis orangiensis. The sequence continues at coordinate 1,714,595 of CM051011.1, read as the reverse complement.
TTGTTGTTCTTCTGGTGAAAGTGCTGACAATGCAGCCACTGGTAGATGTTGTAGCGGTTTAGAGAACCCGCTTTGTCCTTCTCGTGGTTTCCCTTCTACATGTACTGCACACACACACACACACACACACACACACACACACACACACACACACACACACACACACACACACACACACACACACACACACACACACACACACACACACACACACACACACACACATAGCAAGAGACAGTGAGAGAGAGAAAGAGAGAGCGGAGAGGCAAGGGGGGAGGAATAGGTTGAGACAGAGAGAGAGAGAGAGAGAGAGAGAGAGAGAGAGAGAGAGAGGGAGGAGGGAGGGGGGTAAGGATGGAGAGAGATAGGGGTGAGAGGGGGGGGGGAGAGAGGGAGGGAGGAGGGACATTACCCGTAACAGAATGTGTGGGAGACTCAGGACGACCAGCATGATTGTGCTCCTCCAGTTCCCTGCCAGCTTAATTGGTCAGGATGGGGGAGGAGGAGGCGAGAGGAGGGAGGGGCGGAGCGAGAGGAGCGGGGGAGTGGGGTGGGGAGAGGAGGGGTGAGGGGGTGTTCCTAAACCGCCACCAGCCACATGAGACAGACGGCCTGGTTGTTCTCCTCTGTCCCTCTTCTCTGTTTCCTACAATACACAGCTCCACTAAGGGCTAGTCCTGACTTCATCCTCCTCCTTTCCACTTCTCCTCCTCCTCCTCATCCTCCTCCTCCTCCTCCTCTCCTCCTCTCCTCCTCCTTCCTCTCCTCCTCCTCCTTCTTCTCCTCTCCTCCTCCTCTCCTCCTCCTCCTCCTCCTCCTCCTCCTCCTCTCCTCCTCCTCCTCCTCCCTCTCCTTCCTCTCCTCCTCCTCCTTCTTCTCGTTCTCCTCCTCCACCTCCTTCTCCTTCGCATATTTCTTCTTTAGTCGTCGCCCAAACCCTCTGTCTCTTGGTCAGCCTCTCCATCTGTGTCTATGTCGGTCTGTCGATACTATTTATATCTCTGTCGGTCTGTCTCTCTGTCTGTCGGTCTGTCTCTCTGTCTGTCAGTCTGTCTCTTTGTCTGCGTATCTGTCTGTATTTCTCTCAATCTCTCCCTCTGTCCGATTATCTGTCTGTATTTTTCTCTGTTCTCTTTCTCCATCCAGACCACCACTGTCTTGCTTAGTATTTCTGCCTCTTATTTCACTGGTCTTTCTCTAATTATTTGGTGGGGGAGGAAGCCCAGCCCTCCCCCACCCCTCCTTACTCTACCCTCATATCGGAACCTAGAGACCCTGATGAATAATTTCACGTTACTCCCCCTTTTCTCTCTCTCTCTCTCTCTCTCTCTCTCTCTCTCTCTCTCTCTCTCTCTCTCTCTCTCTCTCCTTCTCAAAATTGATTATTACACAACGATCCTGCAGCTAAAAGAGCAGCCTACTGAGGGAGAGGGAGAGAGAGGGAGAGAGAGGGAGAGAGAGAGAGTTTGTATAGGTATGTGAGGGGAAGGGAGAGAGAGAGAGAGAGAGAGCGAGAGAGAGAGAGAGAGAGAGAGAGAGAGAGAGAGAGAGAGAGAGAGAGAGAGAGAGAGAGGGTGGGGGGGGGTGTGTAGGTATGTGAGGGAGGTGATGGAGGGAGAGAGAGAGAGAGAGAGAGAGAGAGAGAGGAGGGGAGGGTATGTAGGTATGTGAGGAGCGAGGGAGGCGAGGGAGAGAGAGAGAGAGGGAGGAGAGAGAGCGAGAGAGAGAGGAGAGAGGAGAGAGAGAGAGAGAGAGGGTGTGTGTATAGGAACGTGAGGAGGGGGGTAGGGGAGTAAAAAATAATAAAAATGTGATTTCATGAAAAATTTATATTGGATACCCTGCTCTCTGATTACTCATTCTCTTTGATGTCTTGGTCCGAGGCGAGGGTTGGAGAAAAAATAAAATGAAGTGGACATTTGCATTCACATCACATGCCATTGAGAGCGAGAGAGAGAGAGAGAGCTAAAGACACGGTGCTAACACACTAATGCTCGTCCTTCGGCATTTCACTGCGTCGGCTATTCTGAGAAATCCGTACTACAAACACAAGCTACGTCCCTACAATCCAGTACGTCAATATTTGTGTTTGCGCGGAATTTACGTGAGGCGACCACACGGGTGCTGTTTGGCTGCTGCATACAAAAGCGGTAGCGGTATCTAATCCTAGCTTGACAACGGCGTCCACTAGTTTGCTAACTTCCCCCCCCCCCTCCTTATGACAGTTGGGGAAGCTGGAGACCGCCACAGGAATGAGGCCTGATGTGTAACGGTACTGTTACACATAACTTCTGTAACTTCTACCTTATCATTAGTCAGGGGCATTCCATGAATGAATGCTCGCTGGAACACTTAAAACTAGAGGGCTCTTAGTAGAGCGCATACCTTCGCCACACCAAAAAGGACCTGGATCTGGATTTGGATCCGGATCTGTGCCAAAATCTGATCAACGGATCCTAGGCCCATAAGCATTCTAACCACTAGGTTTTGTCCAATTCAATACATAACAGACAAACAAACTGTCACAGTTTGCATTCCTGCCTCCTTGCTTCCACAGCACTCGCCCATGTAGCCACGCCCCCTAATCACAGCACTTCCCGCTCCTAGTCCTGGATTTCCGCTGGCTTCCTGGATCCGCGATGTCACCGGACTCCCGTTCCGAATGCCACTCCGGGTTTTCCCTGTCGGCCGTGTCATACCGGACTCACCTGTTGTCAATCACACCTCATTTACTAGCTGTATTTAAACCATGTCTTATCTGTCATTCATGGCTGGATTATCACACAGATTCCCGGAAAGCATCACGTCTGTATCAAGTCTAAGTATCACGTATTGTGTTCTGTGTTTTGATTGACCGTGTTTGGACCATCGCCTGGATAACCACCTTGATTTAGCCTCAGCGATTTTGTACCTTTGCCTTAAACCCTCGACAACCTGTTACCGACCTCTGATTGCCTTGACGATGATTTTGGACTCTGCCATGCAAAGCTTTGCACCTTTCGGGGTTTGTGGGTGATTAAAAGATCATTTTTGTGACCCTGTTTCTATCGCTTCTACCGCTTTTGGGTCCCACCTATACCGAGCCCTGACACAAACAGACAAAAAATCGGACCATCAAGTCTGTTTATTGCGCCCTCAGTAGAGTGCAAGCCTCCACCACACCAAAAGGTCCCGTGGATCCGGAACTGCGCCATAATCTGGTCAACTCTTCCTTGGTAATCTAACCACCGAGTGTTTCCATTCCAATTCTGCACATAACTTGTTGGGTTATCGTGCTAAGAGGAAAAAGCTGCAGTATATATAGGTGGCAGTATAGCTCAGGAGGTAGAGCGGTCGCCTCACAACCGAAAGGTCACTGGTTCGATCCCCGGCTCCTCCTAGCAAAAGCTGTCGAGGTGTCCTTGAGCAAGACACCCTAACCCTAACTGCTCCTGACGTGCTGGCTGTCTCCTTGCATGGCTGACTCCGCCGTCGGTGTATGAATGGGTGAATGTGAGGCATGACTTGTAAAGCGCTTTGGATAAAAGCGCTATATAAAGCCGGCATTATTATTAAAAAACAAACAAACAGGGTGGAAAACATTAGCCCGCCCCATCTTCGATGACAGAGGTAATACATCTCATGTCGCCATTTGCCAGAGATGAGGGTCGTGAAGATAATTATTTGTACGTGTAAGCAAGGAAACAACCAGATAGGACGTTGACAGAGAAGAGAACTGTAGGGAGGGGGGAACATGTTTGTTTGCTTCTCTGTACGATGGAGTCCACCAAACCAGGACACCACCTGGTTTTTCTATTTACTTCGTCGTAGTTGTTTATCCGCTGGACATTTTTATACAATGAGGCTCAGTGAATTGAGTTCCATGCGGTTAATGAGCGAGGCGTCCTTGAGCAACACGCTCAAGGACGCCGTGGGTATCTTCCTCAAGGATGACTACACGTTGGGGATCGAACGCAGAGCCTTTCAGGAAAAACACTAGAGTGGCTAGACTATCTTAAAACTTTCTCGCAAACCTTCCGACCCCTTCCAAGTCCTCTCACTGCCTCCTACCTGACCAGATACATTTGGCCTGTTTTCCCTTCTCCTTTAATAAGTCATGGGGAATCTTTTCACTAGAACCGTGTCTACTGTGCCGCCGCTGCGCCTTTCAATTCTTTACACGGAGGAGGCTTATGTGAATTCAGTTTCACGTTGATAATGAGGGAGGTATCCTTGAGCCGCACGCAAGGATGCTGGAGGCATCTTGCTCAGGTACGGCTAGACTGTGGCCATTGGGGGATCGAACACAGAACCGTTCGGCTGAGATAGTCTAACACCACAAACCACGAGACTATCCTATAACTTTCTGACTCCTAGTCCTCACACTGCCTCTACCTGACCAGATTCATTATCTGGTCATCTGGTTATCTATATTCTTATTATTTGTTTGTCTGTTTGCAAGATAACACAAAAAGTTATGAAGGGAATAGGACAACACTTGGTGGTTAGATTACCTATGGGCCGAGGAACAGTTGATTGGTTGGATTGGATTGATGTTGGATCTGCAGATCCGGATCCGGATCCGAATCCGGATCCAGGGGACTTTTTTGTTGTGGCAGAGCAATGGGCTCTACTGAGTGTCCTTATAGTTTGCATGTGTTCTTTCTCCTTTCATAAATCATCATGAGTCATTTCACTAGACCTTTGTCTACTGCTCCACCGGTGTGTTTTGTTTCTTCACAGTCCTTAAGTTGTTTTCAAGTTCTCTCTCTCTGTGAAGTTTCTCAAATCTCAATCCCCCATTGGGGGATTTGTTTCTTTTTTTACCTCCTCAGTTGTTCGCCTTCTCCTCTTCTGTCTTCTCTTTTCCCCCGCCAACTCTGTTGTGTGTTCCCTCTCTTCCTCTCTCTCTCCTCCTCCTCCTCCTCCTCCTCCTCCTCCTCTCTTCCCCACCCCTTCATCCCTCCATCCTCCTCCTCCTTCCCTTCATCCCTCCATCCATCCCACCTCCTTCCCTTCATCCCTCCATCCATCCCACCCTCTCTCTCTCTCCTCCTCCTCCTCCTCCTCCTCATTCTCCTCCTTCTCCTCTGCCACCCCCTTGTTTCTCTCCCAGTCTGTGGAATGCCAGAGGAAACCACCGCATCTGTACTTTGTGGTTCCACATCTGTCCTGGCGTCTCCTGTCCTCCGCGATTCTCTCCCAGGACGGAACAGAAGACAGAGAAGAACAGCAGAACCCTGAGATGGAACTAGAAGCAGACCTCCTTGCCAACAAACAAGAGAAAATTAAATTCTCTCTCTCTCTGTCAACCCCACGTTTGTGTCTCCGCCGCCTGTAAAGGCATGAAAAATAAATAGATAGGGAAATGATCATTTTTGCGGGGCCCCACAGACTAAGGAGCTGTCTTAGCCTTGAATAAACATGTTGTGTTCTCAAAATGATGATGAATAACAATGAAATGAAAAACTATTCAACACGAGTCAACACATCACGTCACTTTTGTTGTCATATCGCCCCCATTCCATTTTCCAGCGCACCTTTTTTACCATTATATAAACCACACAGACAGTATATTATCACATTTTGCGGAGACGGTGAAGGTAAACGTTTTGTGGATCAACGTTGTGTCTTGTTGTTGCTCACAGGTCTGGTGTGAGCAGGGTTTCAATTACATTCCCATTTTTCAGGAATGTAATTCCTATAACACATACACACACACACACACACACACACACACACACACGCAGATACCTTCTACAAATCATACGCATTCCAACAGAGTTACACCAGCGTCCACAGAATACGGTAGATGTGAGATTACACATAATGAATAACACAGAGGTAATGTAGTGTTATTTCCTCCCACCGATAGATAGCAGATCAATATGTTTAATAAGATTTCACATCGACGTTTCACCGTTGGGACGCATGCTGCCCCATTCATTCATCACCACCTTGCAAGGTGGAGCTATTCCATCCAATTAAAAAGTAATTAATGGACCTGGGGAGGAGTGGGGAGAAGAGGAGAGAGGAGGAGCAGAGAAGGAGTGGGGAGAGGAGGAGAGGGGAGGAGCAGAGAAGGAGTGGGGAGAGGAGGAGAGGAGGAGAGGGGAGGAGCAGAGGAGGGGTGGGGAGAGGAGGAGAGGGGAGGAGCGGAGAGAGGAGGAGAGAAGGAGTGGGGAGAGGAGGAGAGGGGAGGAGCAGAGAAGGAGTGGGGAGGAGAGGAGAGTGGAGGAGCAGAGAAGGAGTGGGGAGAGGAGGAGCAGAGAAGGAGTGGGGCGAGGAGGAGAGTGGAGGAGCAGAGAAGGAGTGGGGAGAGGAGGAGAGAGAGGAGGAGTAGAGAAGGAGTGGGGAGAGGAGGAGAGGGGAGGAGCAGAGGAGGGCTGGGGAGAGAAGGAGAGGGGAGGAGCAGAGAAGGAGCGGGGAGAGGAGGAGCAGAGAAGGAGTGGGGAGAGGAGGAGAGCATGGGTGAGGAGCAGAGGAGGAGTGAGTAGGAGGAGAGGAGGGGTGAGTCGGAGGAGAGGATGAGGGAGAGGGGAGGAGAAGAAGTAACAGCGGAGGGGTGAGGAGGAGATGGGGGAGCAGTGTAGGGTCGAGGAAGGGGGAGTGAGAAGGAGAGGAGGGGAGAGAAGGATAGGAAGAGAGGAAGAGACGGTAAGGAGAGAAGGAGCAGAGGATGGGAGGAGGGGTGAGGAGGACTGGAGAGGTGAGGAGGAGAGGAGGAGGGAGAGGGGTGAGGAGGAGAGGAGCGGTGAGTAGAGAGAGGAGAGGAGGAAAGGATGAGGATGGGTGAGGATAGAAGGGCAGAGCATGCGAGGAGGTGGGAGGGAGGGGTGAGGAGGCATGAGGAATAGTGGAGGGAAAAGGAAGGAGGAGGAGAGGAGAGGAGGTGCAGCAGGGGACGAGGGGGGGAATTAGTTCTGTCACCTCCCTGTCCTCTGAGATCCACAGGTAGCGGTGCTCAGCGTTGACAAATGGTCCTCATCTCCTTGGTTTATCTGTGTGTGGATCACACTTAAAAGCACACAACATGCAGCCATAAATCAGGAGGCTGTTAAGACCTGCGTGATAAACACAGCCCAGCCTGCTCTTCTAGCGCACGGATCATTCCGAATGTGTACACATCTCTAATAAACACGGGAGAGATAGTGTCTAGCGGTACCAGGGTGTTTGACCCACAGCCGACAAACGGTTGTGGGTTGGAACCCCTTGTGTCTGCAGGCTGACCTGTAGGGCATCCCTTGAGCAAGAGACGCCCCCTGGCTGCTCCTAAATGACATCCCACCAAATTCACTTCTCTAAGTTGCTTTGGATGAAAGTCATCTCCTAAGGACTAAATGGTATACATACAGTATGTGCAATCAAGTTGTTGGCATCTCTCATTACAGCGCAGTCAGTCCAGCTCTTACGTGCCTCTGGGCGGCAGAGGCTCAGGAGAGCCAGAGAGAGAGATAGAGCCGGTGGTCTGGCTGGTTTGATTCCCACGGCTCCTCCTCCTCCTACCCTCACCCTAACCGCTCCTCCTCCTCCTACCCTCACCCTAACGGCTCCTCCTCCTCCTACCCTCACCCTAACGGCTCCTCCTCCTCCTACCCTCACCCTAACCGCTCCTCCTCCTCCTACCCTCACCCTAACCGCTCCTCCTCCTCCTACCCTCACCCTAACGGCTCCTCCTCCTCCTACCCTCACCCTAACGGCTCCTCCTCCTCCTACCCTCACCCTAACCGCTCCTCACCAGCTGTGCGGTCTCCTCGCATGGCTGACATCGTCGTCGGGGAATGAACGTGTGCATGAATGGGTGTGCAATAACTTGATAAGCGCTCAGAGTGGCGAGAACAGAAACAGAATATATAATATATATATATATATATATCAAATCTAATATAGAAGTATGAATGCAGTCTTTTTACCTTTACATCTTACGAGTGTGTGCCTTTGCATTCACACCATTCAGGAGAACATATTGTCCGGCCCTGGAGCGTTCCTTCGTTGCGTGTGTTGGTACCACAACCCCTAGATCTATTCATTGTAATTGGGTATACTAGCCGGTCTCCTCTGTCTCCTCGCGACTTGAGTGTTGGTTGATTAAATACTTCCAAGAGAGGATGCCAACCTTGAGGGGTACACATCTCTTGCACGCCGTGAAAGACGCACACCTCGTGTGTGTGATTTGGTTCCCTTTTGTTTCCCCACCGAAGAAGGTTTTGAAAAGAAATCTGGCATTGCCGACGCATTCAACACCACACACACACACACACACACACACACACACACACACACACAGGCGCACACAGGCAAATGACACAGGCACAAGACTTGCGTCGTCTTGCGGCAATGCAATACAGAAAAATACAAGGACACGTCTCACTCACACACACATACAGCACAGACTCCATTGTGTTGACTACACAACAACATAGACAAAACATCTAGAAAGGAAGAACTTGGCAGCCATGAGCCATGAGTAAGCAGAGAGGCCGACTCCCAGAGTCTATATTATGTTATTATATATGTGTATATTATATCATTTTGGCTTTTTAGGAAGGAAATGTACTTCTAGTTTAAACGTGTGTCGTGGTTCGCCCCGGGCCTAGTGATCTGTACGATGTCCTGACCACTTCTGTAGTAAGTAGTGAACACACCTCAAGACCACTCCACTTATCAACCCCTTGTTTAGTTCCGCTTAGCGCTGGGCTAGGAGAGGGTCTGACAGCCTCCTTATGGGGAAGGGATGCTGGCTAGACACACAACATATACAGTTTAGGTCTGCTGAGGCTGAGAGACGCCCTAGTCTCTCTCTCTCTCTCTCTCTCTCTCTCTCTCTCTCTCTCTCTCTCTCTCTCTCTCTCTCTCTCTCTCTCTCTCTCTCTCTCTCTCTCTCTCTCTCTCTCTCTCTCTCTCTCCCTTCATGTCTCTCTAAACTACTCTCCTCTCTACCCCATTCTCTTCCCTTCTTTATATCCCCCCCCCTCTCCTCTCTCTCCCTCTCTCTCTCTCTCTCTCTCTCTCTCTCTTTCTCTCCTCTGCAGTGGTAGTAGCTCAGTAGCTCTGTTGGGACTTGGCTTGGGAACCGGAGGGTTGCCAGTTCAAGTTCAAGAACTGGTACTTGGAAAAGGGTGCCAGTTCACCTCCTGGCCACTGCCGAGGTGCCCTTGAGCAAGACACCTAGACCCCTACACTGCTTCCCCCCCCCGGGCGCTGTATAGACAATAGCTGCCCACTGCTCCTTATACTATGATGGGTTAAATGCAGAGAAACAAATTTCAATGTTTGTGTACAGTACGTGTATTTGATTCCTTAACTTAACTCAATTGTTCCCAGGGTTGCGAAGCAAACAGAGAGTATGTTCAAATACACCTCACACCTGGAGCACACCTCCACAACATCTGAGGCCTCAGCACTTTCTACTTTTTTTAAATCAGGGTCGTCAACAACGTATATCTTTACGTTTTAGGATTATTTATTGATTGGACTTTTTTGGAATTTTGTAGCGTCTTTAAATGTGACACCTGCCTCTGTACACCACGCTGAGTGAGCTTTGTGTGTGGTGTGGAAGGGTTGTGGTCTGCACGCAACACTCCATCCATTGCCTGACCTTGCCATAGGTAAACATTGTGTGTGCCCTTGATGAAAAATGTCAAACTCAAACTTTATTTGTCCAGCATGCATCCTACGGGAGCAACAAGGCCAGAAAGCATTTGGACAGTAGTGCCACATGAAGCAATTAAAACACAGATGTGCTTTAAAAGAGAATGAGAGTGGTGTGAGAGAGAGAGAGAGAGAGAGAGAGAGAGAGAGAGAGAGAGAGAGAGAGAGAGAGAGAGAGAGAGAGAGAGAGAGAGAGAGAGAGAGAGAGCGGCGCAAGAGAGAACAGAAGAATGTAATGAAACTTTTCTAATCAATGGGTTCAAACAAGACAGTGTGAGGTCTTTCAATAAAGAACCCCGTGATGGATTATAAGGTTCTGCGCCTTCTCTTCTTCTTCTTCTTCTTCTTCACTCTGTGTTCTCCTGGCTTTGTTCTACTGCCCCGGCTAACACAGAGCGCTTGTTCTGCACACCGGCAGACTGATTTGAAAGATTTCATTAATTAGCCCCGGCGCCTATATGGACTGGCAAATGTTTAAATGAGTCTCTCTCTTTCGTATCTCTCTCTATCCTCTTCTCTTTTTCCCTCGTCCTCTCCCTTTGTCCCTCCCTTGGCAAAACACACATTCGCACACACACACACACACACGCACGCACGCACGCACGCACGCACACACACACACACACACACACACACACATACACACACACCTTCGCACACACAAACACACACACACACATTTGCACACACACACACATTCGCACACACACACACATTCGCACACACATTCGCACACACACACACACACACACACACATTTGCACACACACACACACACACACACACACACACATTTGCACACACATTCGCACACACACACACACCTGCATGTTTACCTGCAGTATACAATTCAATACTTCTCCTTGCAGACATCCTTGCAGGTCACATGACACAGGGGAGTAATGGAAGCTGAGGGATTGTGTGGACGGTTTTACAGATTGTCAACAATTGAGTCCCACTTGGGTACGCTCCATGCTGTGATGCTGTGTCGTGGTTCTGCTTCTGGAATCCTCGTGGTCTCGTCTGATGATCTTAAGAACGTGAAGATGATGTGAAGTTGTTGCCATTATAAAAAAAAACTATTGTAAGTCACTTTGGATAAAAGCGTCTGCTAAATGAATGTAATGAAATTAAATGTAGTAACTACTCGCAAACTTCTTCTTCGACCTTTGAGAAGTATCTGATGGTCTTTACTGAACACTCGTAGTAGTTTTAACGCTCAACAGTACACAGTCAGAAAGGTTCCTCGGTGCCGCACTTAGTGGTACAATTACAATATACAACATGAAGTGTGCTACACTTGAACATATTATCCGCAAGCCTCATCCACTAGTCACATTGTAATGGCCAAGTAAACACAACAAGCCATCATACCAGAAGACGTAGCAGGAAAAGACGAAGCAGTCTGGTGTTTCTTTAAGGTGGGACTTCTGTGTAAGATTTACCATTTGTTAGTGATTGTGGTCTTGGTGAAGTCCCAGGTGCACTACTCCGCTTATTGTTACATTTTTAGCACCAAAACGATGTACGAGTGAGGCAGTGGACAATCAAGTCTCACAATCAAACTTTGCAGGAGTAGCTGCAAAGAAATGAAAGCTCTGCACTGCACGAGTTTCAAAACAGCGAGGAGGCAGGAGTCAGGTCGGTCGGCACAAGAACCCACATCCGACTCCGCCTCGGACGCCACGGCGCTGGAGGTCATCGAGGCGAGAGGGGAGGAAGACGACACTGGCGCCGTAAATCTCAGGTATCGACACACGAATGAAATGCCAACCTTGCGATATTTACTATTGTAATTGCCTCGCGCCTCGCGTCCACACCTCCAAATGTCAGCCGGACAGCCGCTTCGCACGGTGTTACGGTCACACATTAAGCATGGACCGCGGCGTCCTCCTCCACCTTCTCCTCCTCCACCTTCTCCTTCACCACCTCCTCCTCCTCCATCTCCACCACCTCCTCACCCACCTCCTGCACCTCCTCCTCCATCACCTCCACCACCTCCTCCTCCACCACCTCCACCATCCCCTCTACCACCTCCTCCTCCTCCACCACCTCCACCATCCTCTCTACCACCTCTTCCTCCACCACCTCCACCATCCCCTCTACCACCTCCTCCTCCACCTTCTCCTCCTCCGCAACCACCATCTCCTCCAACACCTCCTCCACATCCTTCAACATCCCCTCTACCTCCACCTCCTCCACCTCTTCCACCACCTCCTCCTCCATCACTACCATCTCTTCCACCACCTCTTCCTCCACATCCTCCACCTCCTCCACCTCCTCCTCCTCCTCCACATCCTCCTCCTCCTCCACCATCTCCTCCACATCATCCTCCTCCGCCTCCTCCACCACCTTCTCCTCCACCAGTCAAAGTGATGTGTTAAACTTAGAACTTACT
>CM051011.1:1682567-1695067 GCA_027704905.1 Muraenolepis orangiensis | reverse complement strand
TCTGGAGCTTCCCAGAGAGGATTGCCTTTGGCCTCCCCAACCTTTAAATCCCCACACGCCGTCTGTCCAGCTAGTCATCACTCTTTATTTATACATACACACACACACACACACACACACACACACACACACACACACACACACACACACATCCGCTCACACGCACGCACACACGCACGCACGCACACACACACACACACACACACACACACACACACACTAACACACACAAACACACACACACATACACTCACACACACGCACACACACACACACACACACACACAGTCACACAAGGCATATTTATTATTTATTTCATAATAAGCGGGAGGTGTGTGAAAGAATCTTACATTTAGGACGGGGAGCTCAGATATTACTATATAATACAATGGATATACAAATACAAAATAAAAATACAAAAAGTGTTTCCACCAACAGCAAACACCCGACCGTGACACACAACACACACACACACAAGCATACACAAACAATCGACACACACGATAGACATCTGATTTGTTTGCACTATGGTAACTCACATTTGCTCCCTTGCACACAAACACATATACACACACACACACACACACACACACACAATAGACAAACATGCTAGAGACACACACAAACACACACACACAAGCGCACATGCACACACAGTAGACACACACAATCTGATTTGTTTGTACTTTTTTAACTCACATTTGCTCCCTTGCACATACACACACACACACCACACACACACACACACACCACACACACACACACACACCACACGCACACACAATAGACAAACATGCTAGACACACACACACACACACACACACACACACACACACACACACACACACACACACACACACACCCACACACACACACACACACACACACACACACACACACACACACACACACACATATGCCCATCAACATGCCTGTGAGTTTGGCTGTTGTATTACAGTAAGTCGAAGCCGAAGCAAATCAGGAACAAAAGTGATTCTGTCACAATCCCGTCTGAACATACCGCAGGAGTCCCCTGGGAACACAATGAAGGGGGAAAGAGGAGAAGGAGGAGAGAGGAGAGGAGAGGCGAGGAGAGGAGGATGACGATAAGGAGAGAGAGAGAGAGAGAGAGAGAGAGAGAGAGAGAGAGAGAGAGAGAGAGAGAGAGAGAGAGAGAGAGAGAGAGAGAGAGAGAGAGAGAGAGAGAGAGAGAGAGAGAGAGATAGGTAGGCAGGATAGCGGATAGCGGGGCTGACAGGCAGGCAGGCAGAAATGTTTGCAATGCAACTCATTATTCAGGTTCTCTGGTGGAAGTATGCGTTCCTGGGCTGCTCTTTGTCCCCGTTCCTCCGCTGTGCTATAAATCACGCTCCCGCCTCCCCTATTAGGGGAGAGCCCCGGCTTCCTCCCACCTCTCCCCCCCCCCCCCCCCCGTCCCTTCCCCCCCGTTTCTCTCCACGTGGGTAAATAGCATAAACAAGATGGTACTAACAGGGTTCCTACGGCAGCCAGGGGAGCAGCTGCAGCTGCATGAAGACAACGGGTAGACCGGTGTAGTCGGTGCAGTCGTTAAAATATTAAAAATATATCCAGGGTGAAAAAGGTGTCGTTTTTTGGGGTGTGTGCCGTGTGCTTGTCTGGGTTTTGTAACCCAGTGGGATTGCTTTTATTTCACAAAGTGAAACCCGCTTGTGTCTGAAGTGTGTAAAATGTAAAAAAAACCAAAGCATATACAGTATGTTTGTGTAATAAATAGATCTACATTAAACATTGCGAAAGTGGGTAATAATGCTCTTTGTAAAAAATGTCAACAATCACCATTTACAGTAAGTAATCACCATGTCAGGCTGGTTGAATGCGCCAACTCCAGCTAACTGCTGTGATATCTGGGGTTTTGATTGTTAAAGAATGACAAATAAATGACTATATTTAATCTTCCAGATAAAGATAGTAGCTGGAGCTGCCTTATTTCTGCTGATAAGCACTGAGGCGGCGAGGAAGCGAGGCGGTGAGGAGGCGAGGTGGTAAGCACCACACAGGGTAGCGAGGCAGCGAGCAAGAAAGGCAGCGAGGAAGAAAGGCAGCGAGGAAGCGAGGCAGCGAGGCGACGAGGCAGTGGGGGCAGCAAGGAAGTGAGGCAGCGGGGCTGGCTGAGGTTTTCGCCTGCCAGCATTTGACGTGCACAATTTGACACGCCAATTGTAGCGTTTTTATTTCGTACCGCCAAATCTAAATTGGAGGGTTGAAGGGGGCGAGCGGCGCAAACATTCCAATTTTTTAGGTGTGTCTGTTATTTTGTACATAATTTGCGTTGGCGTTACCCACTGCATGCTAACGAGGTTTTCTGAGAGTGACGAGTAGGAAACAATTAGAGGCTGAATAATGGGGCCTGGAGAGGCAATTAGAGGACGCTGTGTTTCTCCATTAGATGTCATGGAGTCATACGCTGTTCCACAAACACGCCGTTGCCACACACTACACGCTCTGAGTGGAGAGATAACACACACACACACACACACACACACACACACACACACACACAGATGGGGGACATGGGTAATGACTGTCTCTCCCTGAGAGAGACAGTCCCAGAGACTCTTTTTTTATACCTCATCAGCAACACACTTCTCAGATACATACACACAGACACATACACACACACTTACACAGTCACACACATACTCACACACAGACATACTCACACACAGACATACTGACACACAGACACACTCACACAGAGACAGCAGGGGGCTCTGTATAGGGAAGCTAACTCTGTATGCCGCCGTTTAGCAACGCAACACACTAACACACATGTACAGTATGAGAGCGTTTCACACACACTCCATTATGCTGAAAACGCTGTCTTGTTTATTTCATGCTCAGCGGAAGCAAATGCCGCTCACCACAATCATCCACACACACACCCACGCACACCCACACACACACACACACACACACACACACACACACACACACACACACACACACACACATATGTGAGGACCTCGTTGTTTTTTTAATGCCACAGACTTTATGACCATATGTTCTGTCTGATAGCCTAACACTGCTTGGAGCATCCCTCTCTCTCTCTCCCTGTCTCTCCATCTCTCTCTCTCTCTCTCTCTCTCTCTCTCTCTCTCTCTCTCTCTCTCTCTCTCTCTCTCTCTCTCTCTCTCTCCCTGTCTCTCCATCTCTCTCTCTCTCTCTCTCTCTCTCTCTCTCTCTCTCTCTCTCTCTCTCTCTCTCTCTCTCTCTCCATCTTTACCGTCCCTCCACCATCTCCTCGACACTCATGAAAAGCTGGAAGTGGTGGAGGTGGAGGAGGAGGAGGAGGAGGAGGAGGAGGAGGAGGAGGAGGAGGAGGAGGAGGAGGAGGAGGAGGAGGAGGAGGAGGAGGAGGAGGAGGAGGAGGAGGAGGAGGAGGAGAAAGGAGCAGATGTGGAAGAGGAGGAGGAGGAGGAGTTGGGACAGGAGGAGGAAGAGGAGGAGGAGGAGGAAGGAGATGAGGATGAAGGGAGAGGAGAAGAGAAGGAAGAGGAGGGAGAGAAGGAGGGAGGTGAGGATGAAGATGGTGAGGAGGAAGAGGAGGGGAACAATGGAGCAAAAGAGGAGGATGGTGAGAAGAGAAGGGAGAGGATGAAGAGGGGGAGGAGGAAGAGGAGGCAGAGCTTGAGGAAGAGGAGGAGGAGGAGAAGAGAAGGGAGAGATGAAGGAGAAGGAGGAAGAGGAGGATGAGGAAGAAGAGGGTAAGGAGGAAAACAATGGAGCAAAAGAGGAGGATGAAGACGATGCAGCAAAAGCTGGTCCAAGTGGAGGAGGAGGAAGAGGAAGAGGAGGAGGGAGGAGCAGGAGGGAGGAGGAGGAGGAGGAGGTGAGAAACAGGATGGGAAACATAAGGCAGGCTTCGTGCACAAAGCTCCCAAAGTGCCATGAGGCCAATTAAAGAAGTAAACACTCCCCTCCAGGCCTCGGGTCTCAGGATACGGGGAATCTACAATCTGTCAGTGATCCGACGGCACCGCTCTACTCTGGGAGAAGATAACGGAGCTGGACCACACAACCTCCAGTCTGCTTCCTCTAGTACTGCCGATATAGTTCAGACTTCACCGCAACATACTCATTCACACGTCATTTATCAGACAGTTTTATCCAAAGCTACTTACAGAAACTTCAGATGCGTGTCATTAAGGAGCAGGTAGAGGTAAGGGGACATCTTGCTTGGAACAGAGTACCTTTAACAGCCTTTACTGGTTGTACTGGCTCTATTTACCAATGTACCACATGTGTGTGTGTGTGTGTGTGTGTGTGTGGGGAGAGGGATGTGTGTTTGGGTGTTGTTAAGATCCTCAACGTCTATACTATACTCTCACTCTTACACTTGTCTCTAATTCTAGAGGTTGTTAATTTGTTAGGAAGCAGGTGGTCTGTCTGGGCTCTCTGAGGCTTCCTGTAGGCTGTGGTCTGTAGTTTGGGGTTTTTAGCCGAGGAGCACACATCCAACAGCTGACTGCATGTAGTTCCTCTAAAGGCCTCTAAATGGTTGGCGGTATAAACTAACATTAAAAATGGCTATAGGTTGTTCACGGTAGAGACTAGCATGTAGTTCCTCTAACGGCCTCTAGCTGGTTCACGGTAGAGACTAGCATGTAGTTCCTCTGCTGCTGGTGGCCATTTTTTTTTAAATTAGGTCACTCCATAGAAGGCAAATCTATACGGTCGAAAATTATGAATCTATCACAGATGCTATGTGTCCTTATTTGGTACAACCTACAATGGTCTCCTTTACAAGGAAGGAAGGAAACCTCCCCAGAGGGAAGGGCGGCCAACTGTCAATCACGGATGCACTCAAGACGCTCTTCAAGTGTGACGGGTAAGAGCAGACATGCTCTCCTAATGCTAACATCCTTCAACATCGTCTCTCTCTCCCTGTCTCCCTGTCTGTCTGTCTGTCTATCTGTGTGCGCGTGTGTGTGTGTGTGCGCTAACAGGCCCTGACTTTACATTCACCTCGATCTCCAGCCCCTGATTGGATCACACCACGAGGTCAGGAGGACAACCTCGGGGGTCTTCCCAGGTGGGACAACAACATCCAGGCCAGCGTCCGCTCTGACATTCATCGAATGAAGAGAACGAAGTTACGTCCATTTTGCTTCCTTCTGTCTCACTGCCAGGGCCCCGGGAGCGTTGTGTGGTTGTGATGAATTGCATTGTGGGGAGTGTGTGTGTGTGTGTGTGTGTGTGTGGGGGGGGGGGGGGGGTTGGGGGGTAAAGTCTCACGGTCACACTTCGGGCACCGTCACACACACTCAGCATCTTTTTAACCCGTCACCGTGACGATCGCGTCCCCTTGTCGCCGTGGGGATGGGAGTTCACACACGCTACAGGAGCAGAGGAGCAGAACCTTCCCCCCCCCCCCCCCCCCCCCCCGGGGAAGGAGAATCTCTCTCTGTCTTTCTCAGTCGCTCTCACCCCTTAATCTCTCTCTCTCACCCTCATCTCTCTCAGCCTCATCTCCTCTCACACCCCTCATCTCTCTATCACCCCTTCATCTCTCTCTCTCTCTCACCCCTGATCTCTCTCACCCCTGATCTCTCTCTCTCTCACCCCTGATCTCTCTCACCCCTGATCTCTCTCACCCCTTCATCTCTCTCTAACCCCTCATCTCTCCTTCAGTCCTCATCTATCTCACACCTCATCACTCTCTAACCCCTGATCTCTCACCCCTCACCTCTCTCCCTCTCTCTCACCTCTCATCTCTCTCTCACCCCTTCATCTCTCTCTCTCTCACCCCTCATCTCTCTCACCCCTCATTTCTCTCACCCCTCAGCTCTCTCTCTCCCCCCTCACTTTTCTCTCTCTCTCTCACCTTTCATCTCTCTCTCACCCCTTCATCTCTCTCTCTCTCTCTCTCTCTCTCTCTCTCTCTCTCTCTCTCTCTCTCTCTCTCTCTCTCTCTCTCTCTCTCTCTCTCTCTCTCTCTCTCTCTCTCTCTCTCTCTCACCCCTCACTCTCTAACCCCTGATCTCTCACCCCTCACCTCTCTCTCTCTCTCTCTCTCTCTCCTCTCTCTCTCTCTCTCTCTCTCTCTCTCTCTCACCCCTTCATCTCTCTCTCACCCCTCTCTCTCTCTCTCTCACCCCTCATCTCTCTCACCCCTCAGCTCTCTCTCTCCCCCCTCACTTTTCTCTCTCTCTCACCTTTCATCTCTCTCTCACCCCTTCATCTCTCTCTCTCTCTCACCCCTCATCTCTCTCACCCCTCATCTCTCTCACCCCTCAGCTCTCTCTCTCACCTTTCATCTCTCTCTCACCCTTTCCATTTCTCTCTGTCACACCTTCATATCTCTCTCTCTCTCTTCCCCTCATCTCTCTCACCCCTGATCCCTCTCTCTCTCAACCCTCAGCTCTCTCTCTCACCCCTGCATCTCTTTCAAGATTCAAGATTCAAGAATTGAATATGCCATTTGCAAGTACAATGCAATGCTTACTCTCCATTCCCTCCCGCAGTTACCCCTTCACCCCTCTCTCTCTCTCTCTCACCCAAATCAAACTGTCAAATCATCTCATCTCCCAAACCATCATACTTAACTGTATTGATCGGACATCTTCCTTAACCTCCCCCTCACATGAAGTACTATTGAGGTGTGTTCCATTGATTTCGCAGTCATCTGCATCGGCTGTGTTTTTAAAAACACTTCATTTTCTCTAAACTATTTCACAACGGAAAAGGTCTTATTTAAACCGTTTTAATTCAAGGTGCCTACCGCTCGGCTCATTGGCAGTTCTAGCCCAACAGCCCTCTGTGTTTTTATTAATCCCAGACAGGAAATGTTGGTAATTTCAAATGATAATAATAACCACGCCACGATAAGAAATATCCGATTGCTCCTCAGGCGATTCACAGATAGGGTCACACATACGAGGAAAGCATGAGATATAAGATATAGTCCTATCGGAAATCATTATCATGCAGGAACCACGGAGCCTGGATATGAACAGGGCTAACCAATTATCTCATCTGTTACAAGGTGATCCGCATCTACTGCAAACAAAAAACGTTAATTTGTTCACTATACTATTGCTAGAGTAAAGAGTTTATAGTTGTTTATAGTACTGTATATAGTATAGTATATAGAAGATAGTATATAGTGTTCTTTATAGTATTGTATTGTATTGTATATAATAGTATAGTATAGTATAGTATATTATAGTTTAATAAAAAGTAATGATAATAATTATTAAAATTTGTGAGTGTACAGCAGTGCAGTACACCGAAACAAATTTCTCTGCATTTAACCCATCCTAGTATTAGGAGCAGTGGTCTATATATATATATATATATATATATATATATATATATATATATATATATAGAGTATAGTATAGTATAGTATAGCAAAGTATTTTATTGTTGTTGAAATTGAGAATGTGGGGGTGAATGGGAAGTAATTATTCCATTTGACTTGTTACATGGCAAAAAATAAAGATCTTGAATCTTGGATCTCGCCCTGGCCTTCTGTGGTCATGGCAGGTGACCTACGATGGTCATGTGACCACCGTAGGATTCTAGTGAAGAGGCGTTGCCCTACACAACAACTGTCTCCCAACTGTCTCCTCGTCCTCAACCTTGAAACCACGCGATTAATCCAATGATCTCCCTGTCTTACAGTGCTCCCTCCCTCCCTCCCTCCATCCCTCCCCCTCTCTCCTCCGCTCCCTCACTCCCTCGCTCTCTCTCTTTAGCTGTCTCTGCCTCCCTCCCTCCCTCTCTCTATCCCTCCCTCCCTCCCTCCCTGCCTCTCTCCCTCCCTCTTTCTCTGCCTCCCTCCCTTTCTCGCTCCCTCCCTCTCTCTTCCTCCCTTCTCCCGCTTTCTCTTTCTTCCCATCTCTCTTTCCCTCTCCCTCTCAGCGTTCCCTCCACCTCTTCCTCCCTCCTCCCTCCCTCCTCCCTCTCTCTTGTCTCTCCCCTGAGACATGAGGCAGGAGGGGGGTGGGGGTGGGGGGGGGGGGTGTTCACACAGTAGGAGTGCTGAGGTAGCATCTCGGGGGGGGGGGTAACATTTGAAGCTCTGCGTTGCGCTGGGTTTCAAAGGGAGCGTTGGCCATTGGTATTCCTGGAGGTTCCTGCGCTGCTTTCGACCCGACACACCGACCGACCCACAATCAAAGCAGAAGAGGGCGGGAGAAGCTGCAACTGTGAAAAAGAGGTGTTTTATATATCTTTGTGTGGACCATTTGTCACCGGACTTGTCCCCCCCCCCCCCTCCCCCCTGTATTGATAACTGCTGGGTGCTGTAATGCCCAGACCCAGTGCTCTCTGGGGAACTATCAATGAGTCCAACTTTATTTATATTGCGTGTTTTGTGCAAAGCTGCAATACAAAGTGCTTAGCAAGGGGAAACCATACAAGGACACAGTTTGTGTACAGTTAATAACAACACAGTCTGAATCCATGACACACGTTTAAGAGGTAGATATAGTACAAACCAAAAGAGAGATCACACACAACTTGCTACACAAACGTAACACAAAATGTTTGTTTTTAGATTGCCTGGCTTTGCTTTTCCCTCCTCCACTTACCAATAGATACAAAACACACGCGCACATATAGACTTTAATCCTTACCACCCACGAAACATCCGACACTCTCTAACACACACACACACACACACACACACACACACACACACACACACACCACACACACACACCACACACACACACCACACACACACACACACACACACACACACACATAGCTAGCAACATGTCAGTCTAGGACAGCTCACATGCAGTCAGCTGTCGGACGTGTTCTCCTTGGCTAAAAACCCAAAACTACAGACCACAGCCTACAGGAAGTCAGAGAGCCCAGACAGACCAGCTGCTTCCTGTCTGACAGGTGCTGCGCAGAAAGAGCTGACACACACCTAACCCCCGCCCCCCCCCCCCCCCCACTCCTCGTAACAAATTAACAACCTCTATAATTAGAGACAAGTGTAAGAGTGAGAGTATAGTATAGACATTGAGGATCTTAACACCCAAACACACATCCCGCTTCCCACACACACACACACACACACACACACACACACACACACACACACACACACACTCCCATTTGGTACAGTGGTAAATAGAGCCAGTACAGCATTTTATATAATAAATATATAACAAATATACATTTTTCTCTTGGAGTTAGGGAGGGAGATGGCAGAGGGTATAAAAGAGTCTATTTGTTTTTGGCTAAAGGGAGTCTGAGGAGGCATCAACTGAAACTGCTGATATAACGCTTCATCAGTACATATTTAACCCTACATCCGTACATGTATTACCCTACATCAGTACTTTTACAACCCTACATTAGTACATATATAACTCTACATCAGTACATATACAACCCTACATTAGTACATATATAACCCTACATCAGTATACATATAACCCTATTCAACCCTACATCAGTACATATATAACCCTACATCAGTACATATATACCTCTACATCAGTACATGTACAACCCTACATCAGTACATATATAACCCTACATCAGTATACATATAACCCTATACAACCCTACATCAGTACATATATAACCCTACATCACTACACATATAACCCTATACAACCCTACATCAGTACATATATAACCTACATCAGTACATATATAACCCTACATCAGTACACATATAACCCTATACAACCCTACATCAGTACATATATAACCCTACATCAGTACATATATAACCCTACATCAGTACACATATAACCCTACATCAGTACATATATAACCCTACATCAGTACATTCATACATATACATCACAACTGAACTCAACTTTCACTGTATTCGTCCCCAGTGGGGCAATTTGGAATACAGCAGTGGGATATACATTTAACAACATTAAACACAGGACACATAGACACAACACCAAGATCCATGATAACAGATAAAGACCTCCAGCGAGGCGTTGTGACTGCGTGCCTCTCCCAGGTAGTTGGTAGTTATTTAACCCTACATCCGTACATATATAACCATACATCAGTACATGTGTAGTACATATATCACCCTACATCAGTACATATTTACCCTACATCAGTACATGAATAACCCTACATCGGTACATGTATAACCCTACATCAGTACATATTTAACCCTACATCATCACCAGGACTTACGTGCCACCTCCAGCGAGGCGTTGTGACTGCGGGCCTCTCCCAGGTAGTTTCTGGCCACGCACACGTAGCTGCCGTCGTCGGGCTTGCTGCGGCGTCCGTGGACGATGCGGAGGAAGAAGAGGGAGCCGCTGGGCAGCAGCATGCGCTGAGAGCGGGGGTCGTCCGTCTCCACCCGTTCCCCGTCCTTGTACCACTCCACCGTGGGGGCGGGCCGGCCCTCCGCCTTGCAGTTGAGAGTGGCCGGCTCCCCCTTGGCCACGATGAGGTCAGACGGGTGCTCGGCAATGCGGGGAGGGGAGTCCTCCTGGCGCAGGCGCGTTCCTAGAACATTCATAGTGTTAGTTTTAGTTTTGTTATTAGAATAATTATGATTGGGATGCAGCGATACCACTTTTTCACTCCCAATACAGATTCCGATACGTGAAATATTCCAGTACCGGACGATACCAGAGGTCATTCACGAGCAGGTAGGGGTAAGAGGTCATTAAGGAGCAATGAAGGGGTTAGAAATTCAAATAATTGACCGTGCACTTTTTGTTGAAAAAACAATCACACAAATGTTCTGCATTAAGGCCTCTCTCTACTTCAGACAGATTCTCAAATAACACAACATGTGTTATGGCAATAACACACACATATCTTTAGGACCAGATGTCGGAAGGTGTGCCTACTGAACTGCTTCGAGTGCTGCCATTATCATAACATTGTCATTAACATTACACTCATTCCCGAACCGCAAACCATAGATGAATGCTGACATATGGAACCAACTAAAGAAATTGAGTCCCGCTGTAAGTATGAACTCAGATAACCAAGAAGGGTGAATTGGATTACAAAAACAAATTGGAATTACAGTTTGGGCTCTTACACCAGACGTATGTGGCAAGGTCTGAGGGTCTTCTCCAACTACAAGGGGAGCTCAGGGACAGTCACCAACAACGACCCTAACCTACCAGATGAGCTAAACAGGATTTACACTCGCTTTGAAAGGGAGAACTCTGAGCCGACCAACAAATTGAACATTCACCCAGAGGACTACGTTCTACAACTGTCCGAATCCGAGGTCCGCAGAACCTTCAGGAGATTGAAGGCAGGGAAGGCAGCCGGGCCCAGACGGAGTTCCATCCCGCATCTTCAAGACCTGCGCTGACCAGCTGGCTCCTGTGTTCACCGACATCTACAATGCATCACTGCAACAGTCTGTCGTCCCAGCATGCTTCAAAGAGACGACCATTGTGCCGTTACCCCAAAACACCAAGGTAACAAGCCTCAATGATTATCTTCCAGTGACTTTAACACCCATAGCCATAAAGTGCCCGGAGAAACTTGTAATGTTGCATATTAACTTTTCCATCCCTGAGTCCCTAGACCCACTCCAGTTTGCATACAGACCAAACAGGTCTGTAGACGACGCAATTTCCCTGGCACTACACACGGCCCTGGAGCACCTAGACAGGAGGGACACCTACATCCGACTGCTGTTCATTGACTACAGCTCGGTGTTCAACACCATTGTTCCCTCCAAGCTGGTCCTGAAACTGAGGGACCAAGGTCTGTGCGCCCCATCTGTAACTGGATTATGGACTTCCTGACGGGCAGGCCTCAAGTGGTGAAGATTGGAAACAACATCTCATCCACTCTGGTCCTGAACACTGGAGAACCCCAAGGCTGCTGCCTCAGTCCCCGGCTGTACTCGCTGTACACACATGACTATACTGCCACGTACAGCAATAATCTGATTATCAAGTTTGCAGACGACACCACAGTCATCGGCCTGATAAGCAAGGGTGACGAAACAGAGTACAGAGATGAGGTAGTCCAGCTGACGCGATGGTGTGAGGACAACAGCCTCGCACTGAATTTCAGCAAGACTAAGGAGCTCATCGTGGACTTCAGGAGCCACCGGGGCACTCACTCCACCATCAGCCTGGACGGGACAACGGTGGAAGTTGTCAGCTGCTTCTGTTTCCTTGGGCTACAGATTTCCTATGACCTGGCGTGGACCCGCAACACGGAGGTCATACTGAAGAAGGCACACCAGCGCCTCTATGCTCTGCGGTGCCTCAGGAAAAGCGGAATAGGCCAACGGTGGCTAGTGAACTTCTACCGTGGCACCGTAGAGAGCGTCCTGACGAGTGGCGTCACTGTGTGGTACGGCAACACCACTGCACGGGACAAGGAAGCCATCCAGAGGGTCGTGAGGACGGCAGAGAAGATCATCGGGTGGGCATCAGTCACTTTGTTGTTTTTTTTTGTTCATTTTTATTGTATTTATTATTTTTATGGTATTGTTTTGAAGATGCATACTGCGGGAGGGAATGGGGAGT
>CM051011.1:1675067-1677567 GCA_027704905.1 Muraenolepis orangiensis | reverse complement strand
TAATCTGAAAGCTATAGTCCACTTGGCTCTCATCTTACTGTGGAGTTAAGTAACATTTTAAATTGTATTTTATTGGGTGTGTAAAACAATAAATTATTAGTTTGATTCACCTCTTTTACTGCTAATAAAGGGTAGTGGGGAAATTTTCCTGAGGATTTCTACACCGACCTTGGTAAGAGTTCATAGTGAGCTACACGATAACCAGAGACTGTGGTTGTGATCTGGTATCTCCACATTCGGTGGGTTGTCAGAAGCTCTAATGAAATGTTTGGACCACAAGATGATCCTCTTCAACATGGTAAATGGACTGCATTTATATAGCGCTTTTAACCAAAGGCACTCACGTTCACCCATTCACACATTCATTCACACACCCATTCATACGTTCGGCGGCAGTGTCAGCCCTTCAGAGAGAGAGAGAGAGAGACAGCCAGCTTGGGAGCTAGCGTATTGCACTGTTAGTTTAGTCAAGTGGATGGAACATTGCACAAGGGCTACGATAATTGGAGCAACGGTAATTTGCTATGTGTATCCATTTTATGAAGTGGATGAAAGGGTAAAGTTGACTCAAATCATGTCCTTGAAGTTTTATCCACTAGAATAATTGTCCAACCCTGCCTCGAGAGACAAATACATTCGGTTACAATCATATGAAACTACTGTATCTGGAAACAAAAATACCATCCAAAAAAAACACACAATATTGGTTACTTTCAATGCTGAAGAGTGAATTAACAAACAATCTATTGATTATAATGATAAACGATGTATTTATCGCTTTGGTCAATGATCAAGTGAAATAGGTTGTTGTTTGCTTGTTGCTCTGTTTGCTGTTTCAAACAATCAATACTCAAATGACTACTTGTGTGTGTTTGTCTCTGTCAGAGCAAGCTCAGCTTAAATGAAGACATGGCTCAGAGCTCCGGTCAATTCTGAGAGACATTTCGTCCTTCTTTTTTAACGACGTTTTGCAGACTTTCCCTTTTCCGCCACAGCTGAAAAGAACAGCGTCCTACTTTGAGGCGCAATAAAACACGAAACAGTTGGAGCAGACCAGGGCTGGGGTCAAAGGTGAAAGCGAAAGGGAGGAACAAGTGGTTCCGGCAGCGCCAGAATAAGCCGACCTCTTTTGCCTGCCCCTGTCAATCACCCCCACTGGGACCAGCGCCTGGAAACCATTTTAGACAAATTGCTTCTTCCCTGCTTTTTCATCACCAGCGGGGGTGAGCTTTGGTCTGGAAGCCTCTACGAGGTGAGGCGCGCCATGTGTCTTTTAAAAGCACTGAATCACTCCCTCCCTCCATTCAATAGCTGGTGCGTTACGCCGAGGCATTCTGATTGGCTCTCGGGACGGGTGTATGACCCTGGGGGTCGGATGTCAGACCCCTGTAGTGGTCGGACATGTGATGGACCGAGCCATGTCATCGCACGGTCGGACGGAGGGAAATGAGTGTGGCGTTTTTTTTGTTCTGAAAGCCGCGCGTTTCGATAATGAGGGGAGACTCAATTGGCGGTGCGAGACGTGCGTTGGAGGGAAAATGGTTGCTGTCGCCCGCTTTTTCTGCTAGTTCTGAGGTCGTTTGGAAACTGTATATCTCTCTGAGATATGTGTATCTCTCTTTCATATCTGAAACTGAGACACAAACCGACACTTTGTGGTGAACTATCATCTCTCTCTCTCACGCTGGATGAAATCCTCCTGAATTTCACGCTTTACAGTTAAGTCACTTAGTAAAATGAGATACAGGTCTTTAAGGAGCAGGTCGGGGTTAGAGGTCATTAAGGAGCAGGTAGGGTTAGATGTCATTAAGAAGCAGTTAGGGGTTAAGGGTCATTAAGGAGCAGGTAGGGATTGGGGGTCATTAAGGAGCAGGTAGGGGTTAGAGGTCATGAAGAAGAAGGTAGGGGTTAGAGGTCCTTAAGGAGCAGGTAGGGGTTAGAGGTCATTTAGGAGCAGGTCGGGGTTGGGGGTCATTAAGGAGCAGGTAGGGGTTAAGGGTCATTAAGGAGCAGGTAGGGATTGGGGGTCATTAAGGAGCAGGTAGGGGTTTGAGGTCATGAAGAAGAAGGTAGGGGTTAGAGGTCCTTAAGGAGCAGGTAGGGGTTAGAGGAAATTTAGGAGCAGGTCGGGGTTAGAGGTCATTACGGAGCAGGTAGGGGTTAGAGGTCATTTAGGAGCAGGTCAGGGGAAGGGGTTAGAGAGAATCTTGCTCAAGGATGCCTACAGGTTAGATTGTAGGACACTGAGGTTCGAAACCATTCATCTGGAAGTCAGACACCCTAACCTCCCCTGCCTCCCCCCCATTCAAATGTCATCTTTTATGTTTTTTTGATTTCAAGACGATGGAGAAGGAATTAAGCCGAATGCAGGTGAGACCAGGCCTGACGATAACAAGGTTTAATCCTGGGGGCATGGCGCTCTCACTCAGCCTCCGGGCCTTCCATCTCTCGCTCTATCCCTCTCCCCCTCCATCTCTCCCTCCATCTCTCCCTCCTCTGC
>CM051011.1:1567567-1670067 GCA_027704905.1 Muraenolepis orangiensis | reverse complement strand
AAGCTTTTTTTGCTTTTATACCGTTGATATACTGTAGCTTAGGTGTGCCAATCAAACTGCCTCAATTTGGCCTAATCCTAATTCCGGTCCAGTTTTAAGCAGCTGCCAGATGCTTAGCCATCACATCTTCCATGTGTGTGCAGATAAGTGTCTGGATGTGTGTAAGCGTTTACATGACCCCTGACCCCTGAGCCGGGCAGGGGGCGTGGTCTCTCTCAGGCCGTCGGTCCCCCCTTCGGGAATACGTGAACACACACTGCGGTGAAGGAAAGACACACGCACTTCTCCTCCTATCAGCACCACCTGCTCGGTTATTCTTGAACGTTTGGTCAAGAAGTTTGAGAATTGTCGACACTGATTGTGAACTTATTCAAGATTCAAGATTTTTACAATGGAATCCTTTTTTGTACAATGGAATGCTTACTCCCCATTCCCTCCTGCAGTATGAATTTCCTAAAACACTATACTATTAAAATACTAAAAACAATTTAAAAAAAGAGAATAAAAAGAACAATAAAGTGAGTGTGAGATTTCCCCACTTGAACTCAAACCTGGTGCTGGGTTATTTTCAGGGTGTAGAGCATCTATCCAGGGATGCATAATAAGGTGTTCTGGAAGATGGAAGATAACCTCACGCCCTGGTCTTGTACATCTCATTAGCGTCGCTCTGAGCGTGGGTAAACTCCATCGCTCTGAGCTCAACGCACCCAGTGGAAGGAAGACCCCGGTGTGATGCAGTGTGATGAACCACACCGGGCTCCTCCGTGTGACTAACGGCCGCTGGGAGAGGTTCTGGGCAGCCGGCGGAGATGTGTGTTTGGGTGGAAGAGAGACGGTGTGCGTGTGTGTGTGTGTGTGTGTGTGTGTGTGTGTGTGTGTGTGTGTGTGTGTGTGTGTGTGTGTGTGTGTGTGTGTGTGTGTGTGTGTGTGTGTGTGTGTGTGTGTGTGTGTGTGTGTGTGTGTGAGAGAGAGTGTGTGTGTTGTGAGATGCATCTGTTGGTGGAGACACAGTTTGTTACCATAAAAGTGGGGCGTGTGTGATTGCTAGGTAGAGACTGCCCTGGAAAGCACCCAACACACACACACACACACACACACCTACACACACTCACACAAAAGCAACACACACCAGAGCAACACACACACCAGTGCAGAAAACAAAGAGCATGCATGTAATGTGTGGTGTGTGAAATATAGGCCATGTAAATCACTCACACCCACACACACACACACACACACACACATTTACATACACACACATCTACATACACACACATACACACACACACACACCTACATACACACACAGAGACACAAACACACACAGACAAGATAACACCCACACACATACACACACACAGACAAGACAACACACACACAGACACATACACAATAGCACATAGCTTTTATCATACCTGTACGCAGACAACAGAAGACCAGACACACCCCGGGAGCGACAGACAAACATCAACACACACAATGAAAACAACCCAAAACAACAACACACACAAACAAAATAGCACACACACATACAAAACAACACAAACATCATCGGCCTATACACTAACGATACATAAAAAACACACACACACACACACATAGACACACACACACACACACACACACACCTGTCTGTCTCTCTCACCACATATCCATCCTTAAAGCGTCATCCCAGAGTACTCACACAGCACTGATACATGGCCCTGTGTGACATGTTGTACATCCTAACGTGATGACTGCAGACGTCTAACAGAATCCAGGTCAGTGACACCGGAGTGGAAACAACGTAGGAAGAAGCCCGATGATTAGCTCACCTGCCTACTGCAGCCTTCCTTCCCCATGTACAACACTTATTATGGGCTATAACTGGGGTGAAGAGCCCTGCAGGACCAGAATGAAAAAAACGGTATATTTTAGTGTCTATGGTCCGCTTGGCAGCCATGCCGTGAGCCGCAAGTTCAAAATATTTGAACTTTTGAAATGCCTATCGCTGCCCTGGGAGCGATTCTGCGGTCTAATAGAACGTGGGTTTTAAACAACGGCCGCTTAGCTGGAGGAGTAGAATCCGATAATGTAATTTCGGGGTGCTGGCACACCGCCTCGACAAGCAGCAGCATTGGCCGGGCCAGAGGCCCAGACCTCATCGGAACCGGAACACATCGAAGCATTGGTAGTAGTAGTATTAGTAGTAGTATCGTAGTAGTGTTGTAGTAGTAGTAGTAGTATAGAAGTAGTGTTGTAGGTGAGCATGTTGGGTTTGGCTGTAGTGTAGTAGTATTAGTAGTAATAGCAGTATAAGTAATAGTAGTAGTAGTAGTAGTAGTAGTATGAGTAGTAGTGTAGTAGTAATATTCAGTAGTAGTAGTAGTAGTAGTAGTAGTATAAGTAGTAGTGTAGTAGTATTATAAGTAGTAGTGTAGTAGTAGTCGTAGTATTAGTCAGTAGTAGTAATAGTAGTAGCAGTAATAGTAGTAGCAGTAGTAGTAATAGTAGTAGTGTAGTAGTAGGGTAGTAGTAGTAGTAGTAGTAGTATTATAGTAGTGTAATGGTAGTAGCAGTAGTAGTAGTAGTAGTAGTAGTAGTAGTAGTAGTAGTTGTAGATGTAGTAGTAGTCTAAAATCACCATAGGTTCAGGTTGTGCTACCATGCTGTCGTATCCTCCTCCAAAAAATGTGATTGATTGAAAAATTGTGATTCTCAATGAAAAAACCAGCAATGGTGTAACTGTGGAACAGTGAAACACTACTACAAGATGAATGACCTCGTCAAACAAGGAAGGAAACCCGATCAGTGGTGAATCCAGAGTTATCCTGTTATCCACTCCGGGGCCACGCCTACTAAACTTCTAAATCTAAATCTGTATGTCTTTATTGGTCACATACATGTACACACACACACACAGTGAAATTAATTGTTCTGCATTCAACCCATTCTTGTTTTAGGATCAGTGGGCAGCTATTTTACAGCGCCCGGGAAGCAGTGTAGGGGTCTGGTAGTGCCTTGCTCAAGCTCGGCACAGCTCGGCAGTGCACAGGTGTTTCGGGGACTAAAGCCGGTGACCTTCCGGATCCCAAGCCAAGTCCGAACAGACCTAGAGAGCTACCCACAGCCGGGGCATGGATGACCTCAAGCCGCCACAGATGGCTCCGAACCCCGACCTCTAACCCCTCTTTTCCTGCTGACATGGTCTAACCCAGGACCCCGTCCCTACGTCTGGCCACTTCCTAACCTCCCTCTCACACTTTCTACACTTGTGTTGACTTGGTTTCTTTGGACGGTCCCCAATATATATATATATATATATATATATATATATATATATATATATATATATATAAACCTCCAGGCGGGGGTTTTTTTGGTTGGTATTCCACCGTCGGCGTCGGTATTCAGAGGAAGGAAGGTGCTGCAGCGAAGCCGCATTGGAGCCCGTAAACAACTTTCCACCCCACCATTTTTCGCTCACAGCTGGCGTGCTTTTAATGAGGGATTAAACACAGTCAGCTGCCGACACACACGGACGGACGTGTTCCTACTCTTAAGCAACTCCCAGACATGTGTGTGTGTGTGTGTGTGTGTGTGTGTGTGTGTGTGTGTGTGTGTGTGTGTGTGTGTGTGTGTGTGTGTGTGTGTGTGTGTGTGTGTGTATATGTGTGGGGGGGGGGGCTGTGTGTGTGTGTGTGTGTGTGTGTGTGTGTGTGTGTGTGTGTGTGGTGTGTGTGTGTGTGTGTGTGTGTGTGTGTGTGTGTGTGTGTGTGTGTGTGTGTGCAGCGAGGGACCCTGGTAACGTATATATATATATTTTTTTCCCTTATACATGCTGTTTGCTGCAGTCTAACTAGC
The DNA here is from genome assembly GCA_027704905.1 of Muraenolepis orangiensis. Lineage (NCBI taxonomy): Eukaryota > Metazoa > Chordata > Actinopteri > Gadiformes > Muraenolepididae > Muraenolepis > Muraenolepis orangiensis. Next base: position 1,666,224 of record CM051011.1, on the reverse strand, counting down.
AAGGTTAAATTCTTAAGACAGATGTTGGACGGAGTGGAACTTCCACCGGTTTTCACAATCCATCACAGAGCCGATTCCGAGGATGAGGGCTGCCAAAAGGGGGACAATCCATGGTCCCAAGTCCGGGTTTTGATACATACCGTGCATGTGAGCTGTAGTTAAAGGAGAACCATTACGGACCCAAGTACAGATAATTGGTCAATGGAATTCCTGGCTACACCCAACAGCATGGCTCCTCTACCTCCACCGTGGAGCACACCTCAAGATACACCCAACAGCATGGCTCCTCTACCTCCACCGTGGAGCACACCTCAAGCTACACCCAACAGCATGGCTCCTCTACCTCCACCGTGGAGCACACCTCAAGCTACACCCAACAGCATGGCTCCTCTACCTCCACCGTGGAGCACACCTCAAGCTACACCCAACAGCATGGCTCCTCTACCTCCACCGTGGAGCACACCTCAAGCTACACCCAACAGCATGGCTCCTCTACCTCCACCGTGGAGCACACCTCAAGCTACACCCAACAGCATGGCTCCTCTACCTCCACCGTGGAGCACACCTCAAGCTACACCCAACAGCATGGCTCCTTTACCTCCACCGTGGAGCACACCTCAAGCTACACCCAACAGCATGGCTCCTCTACCTCCACCGTGGAGCACACCTCAAGATACACCCAACAGCATGGCTCCTCTACCTCCACCGTGGAGCACACCTCAAGCTACACCCAACAACATGACTCCTCTACCTCCACCGTGGAGCACACCTCAAGCTACACCCAACAACATGACTCCTCCACCTCCACCGTGGAGCACACCTCAAGCTACACCCAACAACATGACTCCTCCACCTCCACCGTGGAGCACACCTCAAGCTACACCCAACAGCATGCCTCCTCTACCTCCACCGTGGAGCACTCCTCAAGCTACACCCAACAGCATGCCTTCTCTACCTCCACCGTGGAGCACACCTCAAGCTACACCCAACAGCATGCCTTCTCTACCTCCACCGTGGAGCACACCTCAAGCTACACCCAACAACATGACTCCTCCACCTCCACCGTGGAGCACACCTCAGGCTACACCCAACAACATGCCTCCTCCACCGTGGAGCACACCTCAAGCTACACCCAACAACATGACTCCTCTACCTCCACTGTGGAGCACACCTCAGGCTACACCCAACAACATGACTCCTCCACCTCCACCGTGGAGCACACCTCAAGCTACACCCAACAACATGCCTCCTCTACCTCCACCGTGGAGCACTCCTCAAGCTACACCCAACAGCATGCCTTCTCTACCTCCACCGTGGAGCACACCTCAAGCTACACCCAACAACATGACTCCTCCACCTCCAACGTGGAGCACACCTCAGGCTACACCCAACAACATGCCTCCTCCACCGTGGAGCACACCTCAAGCTACACCCAACAACATGACTCCTCCACCTCCACCGTGGAGCACACCTCAAGCTACACCCAACAACATGCCTCCTCCACCTCCACCGTGGAGCACACCTCAAGCTACACCCAACAACATGACTCCTCTACCTCCACCGTGGAGCACACCTCAAGCTACACCCAACAACATGACTCCTCTACCTCCACCGTGGAGCCCACCTAAGGCTACACCCAACAACATGTCTCCTCCACCATGGAGCACACCTCAGGCTACACCCAACAACATGCCTCCTCCACCAAGGAGCACACCTCAGGCTACACCCAACAACATGACTCCTCCAGCTCCACCGTGGAGCGCAGTCTGCTCTCTTTAAGGGTGTAGAGCGTCATGACTCCACGGCAGCTCTGAGAGGTCAGCACCAAACTGTGAGGCAGCCATCGTTCCTGCAGGGCGAGAAGCATGACCTCTACTCATTACATTCTCTCTCTCTCTCTCTCTCTCTCTCTCTCTCTCTCTCTCTCTCTCTCTCTCTCTCTCTCTCTCTCTCTCTCTTCTTGTGTTCTTGTATCTTGTATCTCTCTCTGTGTCTCTCTCTCCCTCACTCTCTCTTCTCTCTCTCTCTGGATCTCTTTTTTTCTCTCTCCCTCTCTTTCTCTCTCTCTCTTTTTTCTCTCTCTCTCTCTCTCTCTCTCTCTCTCTCTCTCTCTCTCTCTCTCTCTCTCTCTCTCTCTCTCTCTCTCTCTCTCTGTCTCCTCTCTCCCTCGCACTTCTTCCCTCTCTCTCTCTCTCTCTCTCTCTCTCTCTCTCTCTCTCTCTCTCTCTCTCTCTCTCTCCTTTTTCTCTCTCTCTCTCTCTCTCTCTCTCTCTCTCTCTCTCTCTCTCTCTCTCTCTCTCTCTCCATCTCTTTCTGTCTCCCTCTCTCCCTCGCACTTTCTTTCCCTCTCTCTCGTGCACGCTCTCTCTCTCTCTCTCTCTCTCTCTCTCTCTCTCTTCTCTCTCTCTCTCTTCTCTCTCTCTCTCTCTCTCTCTCTCTTCTCTCTCTCTCTCTCTCTCTCTCTCTCTCTCTCTCTCTCTCTCTCTCTCTCTCTCTCTCTCTCTCTCTCTCTCTCTCTCTCTCTCTCTCTCTCTCTCTCTCTCTCTCTCTCTCTCTCTCTCTCTCTCCAGTTGTGTATATGTTGAATGTTGAGGAACAATTAGGATTAGTTAGCTAAGTCGTCTTGCTCCGGGGGGGGGGGGGGGGCGGGACATGATTAGATCAAATTACACTTCCTCCCCCCCCCCTCATCACCACCACCACCACGACTACGGTGGTCATACTCCTGTAGAAGGATTATAAATACGTGCAGTAATCCATTTAATTGTTGTGACCATTTTGTTTTTTGAAATTATAAATGGAGCACTTTAAGTTCATCATATCATTTCACACGCGAGTGAGTTATCTGGTATCGAGGCGTGTTAATGGGAACCAATGACATGGTTTTATATGCAGACAAATCCCCCTTTAGTTATGGCTCTCTTGTAAGACACGTAGACTACTTTTATTGTATTGTACTATACGAATCATCATATCCATGTCCATTCGTCCTAATAATCACTGCCTGTTGAATACTTGTATACTTACCTGTTTATTTTATTATTATTATTCTTATTGCACATATCTCATACATACTGTATAAGTAATCGTATAACTGTTTTTATACCTAGGAGACTGTCTTTTAGCCACTGTAAATTATATATTATATTTGCACTCTGGTTGGATGCAAAATGACTACTGTACTTGTGCTGTACAATGACAATACATTTGAATCGAATCGAATCTAAGAAAGACAGCCACAAGTCCCCACACACCACATCAACACAAACTCAATATTCACAAGCACACAGCAGAATATAAGCTTAATTTAAAAAAAAACAAGGCGTTGGATGACATCAGTTGTGGGATCATTAAGTGGACGGGAATAAGGACTAAGGAGTTATTTATATTTGATAAAGCTGTCCAAACAGCAGGGGCCATGCTGGGTCAAGGGGGGGGGGGGGCATGCTGCGTCAGGGACCCGAGCGTCACCTGTTGGAAAGTCCTACGGCGTGAGTTTGTGTTCTGTGGGGACCCCCCGGTGGTTTGCATACGGAGTGGTGTTAGTTACATACGTGCGTATTTCGAAAGTAAAAGTATACCTGAACACATGTGAAGGAACGCCAGGACGTGGGAGATCCAGACGACACTGCGACGCGTCATTCCGGAGGATGTGTGTTTGTGTGTGTGTGTGTGTGTGTGTGTGTTTTATTGTCCCGGGATGATTTTTGCAAAGTGGTCGCTTCTCCGCCTTATAGTCCTCAATCTAAGACCAACTCGGTTTCAAAACCACCCCAAAAAACACGCAATCGGTCTCTCTCGAAAAAAAAAACCCGTTTCAAACTATCATGTTGATCTTCGGCTGACTTGGCACTTTAAGTTTTCGAAGTCAAACCCCGGTGATGAGCGACTTCAGACGAGTTCCAACCTTGACACATGCAGTCTCTATCCCATTCTTGGAAATTACGCAGCGGTTCCGAACTTCACTCGTCGTCTCCCACACAAATCAAATCAAATCAAATGAAACCAAATCAAATTAAACCAAATCCTGCTCCTGGCGATCAAACTTCAGACACACCTTCTTTTGGACAGGTCCAAAAGAAAAAAGAAAAAAGTCCTAAATCGGATGATAATCTGCAGGGTAATCGCAGTCCCCACCACCACTATCACCAGCAGCAGTTTGTAGTGAGAGTGGAGCTCGTCTCCTCCTCTGAGCTGGGAGCGGGTGGGAGACGGTGGGAGAGAGGGTGGGAGACGGTGGGAGAGAGGGGTGGGAGAGAGGGTGGGGAGAGAGAGGTGGGAGACGGTGGGAGAGAGGGTGGGGAGAGAGAGGTGGGAGACGGTGGGAGAGAGAGGTGGGAGAGAGGGATGGGAGGTGGAGGGGAGGAGCGGTGGCTGTGTGATAGTATTTCCTTCTCCATCCATCCTTTCTGGTTGGAGGAGGAGGTTTCATTCACAGAATCGCAAACCCCTCAGACCCGAATCAGAGTATGTATTTATTCAAACGTTTTTCAAAGTGTCGAAGGTTCACCTTTATTTACTATGAGGAGACAGATCATAAAGTGCGCCAAAAGGACCTTTACGCAACTGTGTGTTTTGGTTTTTGTTGAGTTTATTGGATCTTTCGTTGGAAAATGAGCACAATCGAGAATGGGATTCGCCAGCTTCAGCTCATAAATGATGTATTATATATATATATACAGTATATATAGAGAGAGAGATTATAATGCCTTATGTCTAAGCCTATACGTCGCTTAAAATGGGGACTTGATTACGAGTCTATAGATATAGATTCCCTTGATTTATTCAGCCCAGTAGCCTAACCAATCGACGTATTTATTTGATATTGTCATAAGTAATTCCGTACAACAGTATATAGGCGTACGTTTATTTATTTTTTAACAAGGACAAAGCTCAACAATTCGCTTCCATGTGTTGCCGGTGGATGAGCGTGTTTTTCCAACCGGCTCGACTCTGCCCTCTGGTGGCAGCGGTAGGGAAATACAGAGATTTCGACTACAACATTTACACCGTCTGTGGCTTCATGTTCAATCATTCTGATAACCAATAGCAATACGTCATTGTGCATCTCTTATCCTGGAGGCAAGATAGTCTACACAGGTTAGGGTGATAGAAATCCTTCATTAAATGTATTGAAATCAATTTACCTGAGATTGTTTTGTACAAACGTAAAAATCTGTGCCTGCATGAATAGTAAAATGAAGTAGACTACACTAGTCCTAAGTAGCCTATTCATCTATAACACAATAGACAATTACTTACTTTACTTACTTTATCATCACATTCCATCACACTCCTTCCCGCCGGGGTGACAGGGCCTTTTCAGTTGCTGCACCCTCCCTCTGGAACGCCCTCTCTATCCACATCCGTCAGGCAACCACCCTACCTATTCACATCCGTCAGGCAATCACCCTACCATCCGTCAGGCAACCACCCTACCATCCTTCAAACAACCACCCTACCATCCTTCAAACCACCACCCTACCATCCTTCAAACAACCACCCTACCATCCTTCAAACCACCACCCTACCATCCTTCAAACAACCACCCTACCATCCTTCAAACCACCACCCTACCATCCGTCAGGCAACCACCCTACCATCCTTCAAACAACCACCCTACCATCTTTCAAACAACCACCCTACCATCCTTCAAACAACCACCCTACCATCCTTCAAACAACCACCCTACCATCCTTCAAACAACCACCTACCATCCTTCAAACAACCACCCTACCATCCATCAAACAACCACCCTACCATCCTTCAAACAACCACCCTACCATCCTTCAAACAACCACCCTACCATCCTTCAAACAGGCTCTCAAGACTCACCTCTTCAAACTGGCTTTCCCCTGCTAAACATCCTCCCCTCTATCCCATGACTCTAATTTCAAATTATACTTTTTTCTAATCGGTCTGATCTGTCTTATTTTTAATCTATGTAACTATTAAATGATTTTACTGTGTGTGTGTGTCATTTTACTCTGGCTGTAAAGCGCTTTGAGTAAAGCACTATATCAATTAAATGTATAATTATTATTATCATATTATTATTACTTTACAATACATTGCACAATATAATACAGAACAATCGTGGATGGGTGCTTAGCAAGGCAGTGGTAAGAGTCCAGTCTATCTTCCTGACACCTGTGGCTAAACCCTGTAATACTAAACCTAGCAGGGAACACACAGTGTACACACAGGCAGGAGGATCGAAGCGCTTTAAGCACCTTCCAGAGGGCCAGTGGACGTCTCAGAGAAGCTTGAGGTAATCTATAGTCCAACATAGGAGTCACTGCGGAGACCCAAGCTATACACCTATACATACTGCATGCTATACTACACACACCACACTTACTTCCACCACACACACACACACACACACACACACACACACACACACACACACACACACACACACACACACACACACACACACACACACACACACACACACACACACACACACACACACACACACACACACACACACACACTGTGGAAGACCATATGCAGAGCCATAGTGCCTCTGCATATGTCTGCTGTATGCATTTTCCTAGTATTTCTAACAAATGTTGATGTTAACCTGGTGAATATCTCAAATAACAACAAATAAACAATGACAAAATTACATAATGGGATAACATTACCACATGTTATGTTTTCAGTAAGAAAATAAGAGATACACAAAATAGTTTTACTTTATGAATCCCAGGTGAAAAATTCAGATATCACAGCAGAAAATTACAGGATGGTAAAAAAAAAAAACTATATATATATATATATAAGTATATATATTTAAGAATAAAAAGTAAAACAGAAAAATATATCTTCATACACAAAATGAGTCGAGGCAGCATCAATTTGTCCGGAACATTCTACAACCAGAAACGCCCCTTAGGACCAGAACATTGTGCAGCCTTCAACAGGAGTCTTCTTGTTCTGTTTACCTCTAAATATTCATTCCAGAAGCTCAGTTGGATGTTTTTGGGGTTTGTTTTATACGGAGGGGAATATAAAGCCGTTCTTCTGTTCTTTCATCTCTCCGTGTGTCTGCTTCTCTGATTGGTCGCCGGAGGGGGGGGAACCAACCCCAGCTACGCTCTGCTTTGGAAAAAACGGCTCTGCTATTTTCTTCTTTCGGTTTCAACTTCCCCTGCTTTTATTCACCCGAGTGTAGGAAACCAGACACAAATGCGTTTCACGCCTTCAACACGTGGAACCCGATGATGAATAATCATGAATTCAATGAATCACGGAATTCAGGATTGGGGCTGAATTGAGCCTTGTAGTCAGAAGGAAAGGAGGGTGTATTTACAATAAGCCTTTTTATCAGAAATGCCATACAGTGTATTTTGTAAACAGTCATTAATGAGCCGGTAGGGGCTAGGGGTTATGAAGGAGCAGGTAGGGGTTAGAAGTCATTAAGGCGCAGGTAGGGGCTAGGGGTCATTAAGGAGCATGTAAGGGTTAGAGGTCATTAAGGAGCAGGTAGGGGTTAGGGGTCATTAAGGAGCAGGTAAGGGTTAGAGGTCATTAAGGAGCAGGTAGGGGCTAGGGGTTATGAAGGAGCAGGTAGGGGTTAGTGGTCATTAAGGAGCAGGTAGGGGTTAAAGGTCATTGAGGTGCGGGTAGGGGTTAGGGGTCATCCTACTCAAGGACGCCTGCAGGTTGGGGCATTGTGGTCATTTGGGGAAGAACGTTTTAGCTGGGAGTCAAACCCCCTAATCACCATCCATTGTAACCCAAGAAATAATTCATGAAAGACAATGTGTGTGTGTGTGTGTGTGTGAACACACTTTCCTTTTCTAGACTCTATGGTTAACCAGTTTCCCCCTGCACCAAAACACTAATTTCCCTCCGGACATGTTCTCTAACTCCCTGCATAGAGTATGCCCTCCTCTTCTGCTCTCCATCCTGTATCCATGACAACCATGTTGTTGACCCCCCCCCCTGGGTTCCCTCCCCCCTCCTCCCCTCCTCCCTCCTCCCCTCCCCTCCTCTCCCTCCTCGTAGCCCTCGGTCAAGGCCCGTCTCCCGCCTCTCTCTCTCTCTCTCTCTCTCTCTCTCTCTCTCTCTCTCTCTCTCTCTCTGACATCGTCTAAGGGAAATCAGACAACCCATCGTCGTATCTCAACCGTTCACAACAACAACAACAACAACAACAACAAGATAACAATATGGCTGCACCCTCCCTCCCTGCCTCCCTGCCTCCCTCCCCCCTCCTTCCCTCCCTGCTCCCTCCTTCCCTCCCTGCTCCCTCCTTCCCTCCCTTTCTCCGGGCCCCACCTGGTCTCACCCGCCGGGTATCTCCTCTTTCATCTCCTTGTCTTTTGCTTTCTGCACAATGGGGCAGCGTCTGCCAGTGTCTCCTACAGCCCCATCAACTCTCTCCTCCTCCCCTCGCCTGCCCACCTTCCCCACTATTTTCACCGCAGGTACGGAAAGAGGAGAGAGCATTTCACATTCAAAGGGAAGAAATAAAATAAAAAGGCCGGGCTTCAGTTTTGCGAATAAAAATCCGAAAGAAAAAGAAAAAGCCTTTCATCTGAGGGTTTGAAACTAAAGCGAAACCAAGAGGGCAGACTCAAAAAAATTTGAGAGCATGAAAGACATTTTCGTAGCCCCCTCCCCCTCGTGTGTGTGTGTGTGTGTGTGTGTGTGTGTGTGTGTGTACACACACACACACACACACACACACACACACACACACACACACACACACACACACACTGGATTTTTCTCCGGTAGTCTTGCTCCGTTTCATCGGGACTTTGAAACCTGTGTGTTGAGTGTGGTAATTCTTCCCAAGCCACGGAGAGATAAGAAGAAAGACTCCTTGAGAAATTGGCTTTGCCTTTTAAAAAAAATGTCCAGTCCAGTTCTTCTGGATAACGGGACGATATTTTGTCAGCACAACCAAGCGGGGCGGATTAAATCATCTTTTGGGACACATTCGACACATTCGAGATCTGTGATCTAGTGCTGAAACTGCACTATTCAAGGAAATTTGGCTGATCTGTGGTTTGCCACGGATGTTGTTCTTGTGTGTGTGTATATATACTGTATATATATATATATATATATATATATATATATATATATATATATGTAGACGGTGAACATTGCGGGATCGAACCCAGCTCCTTTGGCTGGGGGTCAAATAGCCCTAACACACTAGACACAATAAATAGCCCTGTCCATCCATACTATCACTCACCTGTGTATCCACTGGTGTTTCCATCCCAGTGAGAAGGGCCAGAGGTAGCCAGCCGTGCTCCACGCCTTTCTGTCTGTAACACAGGCAATAAACATGGTTTAATATATACAGTGTATCTATATATATATCTTCTCTAACTACTCACTCACACTTATTAAGTGTCAGGAACACTTATCGTGTTCCTGAAATTAGCACTTAAAAATCAGCAGGAATCATTAATAAATTGATGCCGTTTACATGTATAATAGAGGGAGCCAAAGAGCTCACAAAGATTCATGACATTTATAGAATCCAACACTAACTTGAAAATAATTGAATTCCTAAGCGTGTTGGAAGATAACACTGTCCGATAGAACTAGTCATCGCTGCATATATTGTCATGCTCTATTAAATTGAGTTGCTGTCAGTAGGTGCTGTTCACACTGATACCACCAGGTGGTGCCAGAAAGCAACCAAACAGCTACAATTTATCTTCCGTAGGTCTACTCAAGCTTTTCACAGTAAAATACACAAAGGCAGATTGATCTACCTAAAACAGAACCACCATTGGGTTACCCGCATTAAAAATGATTGTATACATACGTAGGCTATTTTAGTTTGAGAGTGTTTAAAGTTTAAACACTCTCAAACTAAAATAGCCTACGTATGTATACAATCATTTTTAAACTTTAAACCTGCGTGGTCGACCGGGCCGTGGACCTGCTGTGTCGGGTGCAGACAGACCAGGTTGATCACAAGTAACGCGGAAGTCACCCGTGACGTCATCGTGTATCCTAAAATAATGGTTCAGAAAAAGACACGTTCTTTCTGGGCATGGCGTATGACGTATGACGTTTAAAAATACAGTTACAGGTACTTCCGAACACATCCTCATTATATTGTACAGACACACACACACACACACACAGATGCTGGTTTGTGATGGACTTTTGTTTCAGGGACTGTAGATTGTAGAGTGAAGCAGTTTTCAGTACACTGCCTTATTAGGTATTTAGACTGCAGGGGTGTTCGACCCAACAGAGGGGGATCTGGGTTCGATCCCAAATGTCTTCAGCGAGATGAAAGATGCCCTTATCCTAGTGTGTGTGTGTGTGTGTGTGTGTGTGTGCGCGCGCGCCAGAGTGAAAGAGTTTGAAAACCCAGTGGACATCACACTCACTCGAGAAAACTCATTAGAGAGAGAGAGAGAGAGAGAGAGAGAGAGAGAGAGAGAGAGAGAGAGAGAGAGAGAGAGAGAGAGAGAGAGAGAGAGAGAGAGAGAGAAAAAGGATGGGAGAGAGAGAGATGATGTGAACAAGAGTAAGATAGAGAGAGGATGAGAGAGAAGGAGAGAGAGATAGGAAGGGAGGGAACAAGAGAGAAGAAAGAGAGAGGGGAGAGGCAGGGAGTGAGCAAGAGAGAGAGAGAGAGACAGAGATAGTGAACGAGAGAGACAGAGGAATGGAGGGAGCAAGAGAGAGACATTGCCCACCCCAGCCACGAACTGTACTCACTGTTACCGTCAGGCAGGCGATACCGCAGTATCAAGTGCCGTACAAATAGACTCAGAGATAGCTTCCACAGTCAGGCCATCAGGCTGCTGAACAAGGGCGTATAGCATATAACAATGTATATTTTATTACATTGATTTATATATACATATTGCTCTTTTTCTGTGTTGCATTTTATAAATTACATTTATATTTTTAGATATTTAACTTTATACAGTTTTGTTCTTATTTTGTTCTTATATTTAGCTGTCTGTCGTCGGGTATTGCACATACAATTTTCACTCACTGCTTTATACTTGTGTAAACTGTGAGGTGACAATAAACTTGACAGGGAGATGAAAAGATGGTGCCCATGATGGTTGTGGTCCTGTGTGATGGAGTTGGCCTTATTCCGCGTGGAAGAGTACACCCGGTGATCTTTTCCGCCGTCCACACGACCCTCTGGATGGCTTTCTTGTCCTGTGCAATGGTGTTGCCGTACCACACAGTGACGCCACTTGTTAAGACGCTCTCTACGCTTTAAGTTCACAAGCCAACTTGAGGCACGTAGTGCATAGAGGCGCTGGTGTGCCTTATATTCTTCCTTGCGTCAAGGCATCTGTGGTTCTAAAGGTGTGCGCCACGGTAGTCGTGGCAACTGGCGAAGCCCTCTTCCCTATGTATGCACAATTAGCTTGAGGTGTCAGTGAGAACCCGTAATCAAGATGTGATTGGCCCGTGGCAGTTATCTCTCCCCCATCTTCTGGAATCCATGTTGTTGAAGCTTCAAAAGCAGAGCAGGCAGGCAGGTTTCCTTGAAGAAGGCTGCACACTGACCGGATTTACATGGAAATCCCTTTCCTCGCCTCTCTCTAGCGGGATGACAGAGGGGAGACAAGGGGCCCACATGGCGGGGGGAACTACTGAGGGACGGGGAGAGAGACAGACAGACAGATCAAATTAAAGAGAAAGAAATACAAAGTGAAGCCATGATGTTTTCTTGAGGAGGATTACCATCTATAGTGGATTATATAATACGATGTACAATACTGTATTTCCTATTCTGACAGGGGTTTAAGATTGGAAGAGTATTGCATACGATGTCCCACAACATTAAGCTAGACAGACACATGTGGCTTGTTCTGCGTGACACCAACAATTCCATTTTAGGACATTTGCCATCAATTTAATTAAAGATGTACTATTCCTCTGGAAAGAGGGGCTTTTCATAAAAAAAGGGCTTGCCGTAGAAAGGCGCAACAAAACAGTTGGAACAACAGCCCTAGAGAACTGGTGCTACATGACCAGAGAACAACAGTTGGAACAACAGCCCTAGAGAACTGGTGCTACATGACCAGAGAACAACAGTTGGAACAACAGCCCAGAGAACTGGTTCTACCATGGAGGGGAATTTATCATTGTCATTTGCATACCCACATTGCAATGGTACAAAGTTAGTGACAGTGGAACCCTGTCGTAAACGTTCTACTGTATATATGCTACCAGGGATAACACTCAACTAACTTTAACCAGTCCATAGACAGGACACACATTACCTTGTGAATGGTGTTCTTTCAGCTAAAAAAATAACAAAGAGAGACAAACATAAGCAACCATCAATTTTCCATTGTATTTATTTTTTTATCTAAATCTTGAGGATTGAATCCTCTTTATTGGGCACATACATGTAATCATACAGTTAAATGTGTGTATCTGCATTTTACCCATCTTAGTATTAGGAGCATTGGGCAGCTATTTATTATACAGCTGCCTGGGGAACAGTGTAGGGGGTCTGGTGGTGCCTGGATCAAGGGCACACCTCAGCAGTGCCCAGGTGTTTCAGGGACTTGAACCGGCGACCTTGCGGTTCCCAAACCAAGTCCCAACAGACCGAGCTACTGCAGCCCTATTTGTGATAGAGTTGGTAGGACAATTGTTGGGTATTTTTTTTAATCGTATTACGTATAATATAATTGCATTTTGTATGTGTTTATTCACAATTTCATTGTGATAGGCTATAACTCAAATAACATCAATTTGAATGTTGAAACCCGAATATCAAAATAAATGTTCTTAAAATTAAAATATTATCTGCTCAATATATCCTCTCACCATCAATGTCTTCGACTGCCTTGCACTGTAATCATAACGCCCTACCTCTATACCTATAGTTTACATATTTATTGTTTACATACCTGTATGATAGCCATGTACATTTTTACTTTACTTACCATATATATATATTAATCTTCAACTGTTGATACAACTGCATATCCCTGCTCACTACCTGCTGTAGATACATTTATATATATTGATCCTGTTGATATAATTGCATAACCCTGCTCACTACTGCTACAGTACCTGCTGAATACTAATATACTTACCTGTATATATATACCTATAAGTCTGCACATATCTCGTAAAAGTTATTTTATACCTGTTTTATACCAAGTAGAGTAGACTGTCTTTTCTTTATGTTATTTAACCACTGTAAATGATATATTACTGCAACATTTGCACATTTGTTAGATGCCAAATTATTTTCGCTGTACTGTACTTTGTACTGTGCAATGACAACACATTTGAATCTAATCGAATTAATACAATAATAATCAATATAGTCCAATTAATCAAATCGACGTGATGACGTGCCTGTACAGCGCGTCTCCACTACAATACGTGGTGACGCACTTTTCTGAGCGTTTTGACGTCATCACGACCCGCCGCTAGAGAGAGATAGAAGATAAACAAAACAAAAAAGGGACGAAAGAACCCGGGTCGCGGCAAAAATAAATCGGTTCAAACGCGTCGCCGAAGAGATCTACAAAACATATATCAGATATATAATACACCACCATGGACGAGGACATTATATTCCGCATGAGCGCCTTCTCCGACCGGGGAGGGAGGAAGTACATGGAGGATGTGTTCCAGGTGAAGATTGAATGCGAGGAGCCGGTGGTGGTGGAGGTGCAGGAGGGGGAGAAGGAGAAGGGTGGAGGAGGTAAGGACAAGCCCACCACAGAAGCCCCACCACCGCCGCCGGCGGCAAAGACTTCTCCACAAACTCCACACACAGACTGTGCGCCGGTGTCCGCCGTGTGGGTGGAGACCATCTCCTCCTCCTCCTCCTCCTCCACCACCATCACTGAGGACACGCACACCGTCAACACCCGCAGGTCCGTGGCTTTCTTCGCGGTGTTCGACGGCCACGGGGGCCGGGAGGCGGCCCAGTTCGCCCGGGACCACCTGTGGGACCTCCTGAAGTCGCAGAGGGGCTTCTGGTCCCGGGACAGCGACGAGGTGTGCGCCGCGCTGCGCAAAGGGTTCGTCGCGTGCCACCACGCCATGTGGAAGAAGCTGCGTGAGTCTCCAAAGAAAGAGACTCTGAGGAGGAATGGGAATGTTGTCTTTTGCCGGAGTTGCAGAGTGCAACCCACCAAAGAGAGAGTAGCAATGACCCCTGTACGAGTCAGTCCTCGTCGTCCTCGTCCCCCCCCCCCCCCCCTCTGAGAAGTCACTCGTGTGAGAAAAGCATCTCGGTGACTTGTTGGTGTTCTTAATCCAAAACACAATTCTGTGTGGCAGACCTAACCCCTACCTGCTCCTTAATGACCTCTAACCCCTGCCTGCGCTGTAACGACCCCTGACCCCTACCTGCTCCATAATGACCTGTATCCCCTACCTGGTCCTTCATGACATGTATGGACAACGAATCACAAGGGCTTTGGATTAAAGGGTCTGCTATTACTACATAGAAATCAATATAAATTGCGAGTTACACTCTGTAAGAACAGGACCATTATATAAAAAAATGATAAATGCTAAAACATCCCTTTCCCCCCCCCTCTCCCGTTCCTAGCGGATTGGCCCAAGACGCTCACCGGCCTGCCGAGCACCTCGGGAACCACGGCCAGTGTGGTGGTGATCCGGGGGACGCACATGTACGTCGCGCACGTGGGAGACTCCGCCGTGGTGGTGGGAGTGAAGGACGGCGACTCGGACCTCCGACTGCAAGCGCTGGAGGTGACGCAAGACCACAAGCCAGAGCTCCCCAAGGAGAAGGAGAGGATAGAGCGGCTGGGAGGAAGGTGAGCTCGGGGTTTGGTTTTGATTCAGGCTAGTCCAGCTTATTTTCGAAGATGTCCTATGCAGATGCTGGCACCTGGTTGTTGGTTCACTGCGTTGTTAACTGTCGGCACATGGCAACATCAAATTCCCGTAGGCCTCATCCTATTGGCAATAAAATATAAACTAGAGGGCCTTAAGTAGAGCGATTACATCCGCCACATCAAAAAGTCCCCTGTATCTGCGGCAAACGTGTTCCTTGGTCCATGAGCAAACTAACCACCAAGTTTTGTCCAATTCTGTACAAAACTTTTTGAGTTATCTTGCTCACAGACAAAACAGTAGCGAATACATAAACTACGCTCCATCATCGATGGTGCAGGTAATAAATCAAAGTGCTTAGTTTTTTCGTCTGTTCATAGTGAAATACTCAGTCAACGTGTGACTCACTCATATTATCCTGGGGGAGTTGACCCAGTATATACAGTATGCTTGTTGTTGGTCGCAGATGGTACATAATAGCACATGATATATTGCCAAACATAATTTGTAGCTGTACGTCTAGTGCAACAACAAATGTGTCTCATCGTATAGGCACTCATGTCTAATGCTCATGTATTTGTCGTTATCTAATGGCCCGTGGGGAATAATACAATTGATTATTATTCGTTGTTGTGTGTGTTTGTAGTGTGATGAAGAAGTCCGGGGTGAACCGGGTGGTGTGGAAGAGACCTCGGCTGACCCACAGCGGCCCGGTACGGAGGAGTACGGTCATAGACCAGATCCCCTTCCTCGCCGTGGCCCGCGCCCTCGGTAAAACACTTTCCCTCTTCACTTTCCCTCTCCCGTCTTCACCCCGTTTACCCATAAACTCTAGCTGGAGGGTGGGGAAGGACTGTGTAGAATTTAGATGTTTAGGGTGTTTCACTCCCAGCTGAAGGGTTGTGGGTTCGAACCCCAATGTCTGCAGTCTAGCCTGTCCTTTGAGCAAGACCCCCACCCCCCCCAACCCCTACCTGAACCTTAATGACCCCTGACCCCTACCTGCCCCTTAAAGACATGGATCTGAATTCACTGTCGGTCACTTGTAGCCGACTAAACCTTGCTGCTGTTGTTGTCGTCGTTGCCAAGGCGACCTCTGGAGCTACGACTTCTACAGCGGGGAGTTTGTGGTGTCCCCCGAGCCAGACACGACGGTGCTGACCCTTGACCCCCGGCGGCATCGCTACATCATCCTGGGCAGCGACGGCCTGTGGAACATGATGCCCCCCAAGGACGCTGTCAACATGTGCTACAGCCACGACAAGTTGGTGGTGCGTACGACGTTTCCTCAAGCGCTCAACTCGCTCGTCGGCAGCTAAAGACTGGTTCTGTGCGAACAACTGAGTAGTCATACATATTCGTCCTGTGTTTCCCCATCTAGCTTATATTATTGATGTCAAACAGGGTGAACCTGTGTAGATTAATAATAATAATACATTTATTTGATATAGCACTTTACAAGAAACTCAAAGACACTTCACAATTATTGTCGCAGTTGACACTGCCACAAGCCATTAAAATGGCTGCTTGAGGGCTCCTCCAGAAGACAAGGACACAGGGTGATCATTGATCCGGTTTATTGCAGTCTTGAATAATGATGAACAGAGCAGATGGTACACACTAAATAGAGCTCTTCCTCGAGTGTGTGTGGTGGTGGTTGGTTTAACCTGGTTTAATTATTCAAATAATTTGGTACATGAATACATAAAAACATTCAAGAGGAAACAACGAGGTTACAAACATTAAACACGACACTATTTTACACATTAAAACCAGTTCTGGACAGGTGAGTTTTAGTGTGTGATTTAAACAAAGAGGGATCCGATTATACTGAGTTTTTGTATTATTGGGTTTCACTCACACACACGATGAAACGATGACACAATGACATCATTTTTTAACGGAATCCTGTCGAGATGTTGGCGCGGTGCTGATGCCGACTGACTGGGTTCCTGTGGTGGTTGCGTGCTCAGGGTCCCAGGGGCATGTCGTGTGCGTCGCGGCTGGGCTGCACGGCGCTGGTGTTCTGGAAGCAGAGGATGCTGCGGGCCGACAACATGACCGTGGTGGTGCTGGCGCTGCAGGAGCGGGGCGGACCGCCCCTCCCCATGCACCAGGACGAGGCCACGGTGGACCTGGCCACCGCCGCCGCCACCCCCCCCGGTGGAGCCCACCACGGCCCTTCCCCCGGCTCGCCCTTCGACGGAGACCGTAAAGTCAGACAGGTCAGCGGACAGGGGGTTGGGTCGGTGATGGCCCGGCCGATCAAAGGGTCCCGGGTTTAAACCCCTGATGTCTGCCGTCTACCTTGCTCCTTATGTATATGAATGAACAAAAAAAACATTCAAGATGTTTTTATTTGCCATGTGCAGTAAGAACAATGGAACTCCCGCAGTATGAATTTCCACAATAATACTATACTATGTTATACTAAACGATGTAATACTATACTAAACACAACACTGTATACTACCTACTATAAACCACACCATACTATAACATATTATACGCAACAAAAATAAAAACAAAGTGACTGATGGATGATACAGTACCAGTATATCTAAATCTAAATGTCTTTATTGGTCACATACATGTCCACACAGTGAAATGGGTTTCTCTGCATTCAACCCATCCTAGTATTAGTGGGCAGCTATTGTATATACAGCGGGGAGCAGTGTAGGGGGAGTCTGGTGCCTTGCTCAAGGGCACCTCGGCAGTGCTCGGGTGTTTCTGGGACCCTCCGGTTCCCAAGCCAAGTCCCTACTGACAGAGCTATCCTGCCGCCCCGCGTGTGGTGCAATAGCAATGTTAAAGTGACAAAAGCATTTTAAGGTGACACTTTGGATTAAAGCATCTACCAAATGGCATTATTACCTCAGCCGTCAAAGATGGAAAGAGAGTGTGTTTGTTTGTTGGTTGGTTGGTTTATTTGTCTGTTCGCACGATAACTCAAAAAGTGATGTATTTTGTTGTTTGGGGGACAGAACTCGTGGCTGACGGGCCAGCGGACAGAGGAGGAGGAGGAGGAGGAGGAAGAAGAGGAGGAGGACGCCATGTTCTTTGAGGAAGAGGGGGTCATGTGTGGCGACGAACACGACGAGGATTGGACGTGTTTGGAGTGGTAGCCAGGTGACACAAAAAATATATGCTATAGACTGAGAGCAATATGGCCCCGCCTCTTTTGCGTGAACACTCTTAACTAGATCGGGAAAACCCGGCCTCTGGTGTCTGAAGTATGAACAAGGTCAGAGGTCAACCTCCTATCTCTGTTTCCTTCCAGGAGAGAAAGAGAGAGATGCAGCAGGAACACCTCCCTCTCTGTCTCAGGGGTACCCCTATGGGGGAGGGTGGAGCTTGTCACAGTCGGCTTCGGGAGGCGGAGCCAACACCAGCCTTGTCACTCAACAACTGCCCCTGACTCTTCTGTACCCGGCCAGAAAATAAGGGGACTCTCAACTCCTCCAAGGACTTGGTTGACGTCCCAGAATGCATTGCGGCAGAGTGCTAGGATAACAAGTGGGTCTGGGACTTGCCGGAAAAGGACAAAAAATATATATATAGTGTGTGTGTGTGTGGTCCGCCGGCCAGAACATTCAGTTTGATCATGTGACCTGTGCCGCTGACCCCTTTTTTGTGTAACATTTTTTTAATTGTTTTGTAAATATGTGAGAATTTAGCTTCTTAGCAACTCTTAACAACTCAGTTGTTTTTGTTTGTCCCCTACCTTTTTTACATTTACATGTTTTTGTAAATTATGAAAAAGTAAAGAAAATCATGTTTATCTATTTTCATACTTGGTCATGTACAGCCTATCCGAAAAGTCACAATGGTTTTTACTGGGGTGCTCCGATCGATTGACCACCAATCATTATCGCCTGATATTCACTCTAAACCGATCGATCACAGCTCTTAAACGGCCGATCAGAAGAGCCGATCAGATTTAAAACACTTCATGTGAAATTACTCCGCCTGTTTCTCTCTCTCAGTCTCTCTCTATTGTGATATATATATATTATATTTCTGCAATGCATTTCAGAACAAGTTACTTGTATTGCTCTAAAAATCAATTCAATATATAATACGACACAATATATGGATGGTATATAAATGGAAGATCCCCGTAGCCCCCACCCACTATGTGATCGGCATCGGCTGATTTCAGGTGTTCCGTGATCGGCCCCAAAAACCCTGATCGGAGCATCCCTAGTTTTAACACACTCGATGTGAGGTTATAGTTTATCCCTTTTGTAATGTGTGAACATCCATGAGATGACATGAGTGAACATGGCCACTTTTGTCTTCTGTGAACAGATGATTTGTGTATTGTTTTTATTTTTATGGTTTGATATCGCTCTCGCTGGCTATTGTATTTATATCTGGTGTCATATAAGGAAATGTGAGAAATTACGTAGCTGTCGGTCAGCTATGAATGAGGGAAATGCTCTGAGAATGTCTGTTCTGGCTGCCTCTTGTTTCAGACTGGATTCTTAGGCTGCTCCCGGATTTCCATTAAATTTCTAACCAATCGGGGCTCCTGATTGGTTGGGAGAATCCATCTAGTCTGTCAATGACAGGTGTGTGGGAGGGGCCCCGCGAGGGAGGTGCTTGTTGGTGGTTTAGTTTCAAATTGGTACTTTCTTCTGCTCTTAACTCTTGCTTTCTTTCTTCTTTTCTTTAGTTTGGTTGTTGAATGAATTGAGTGTGCAATATATTTTGTCCTGGCGAGACAAGGCAGTTTATCATGAGTTTAAAAAGTTTCACTTTTTAAACAGCAACGGCTGACCTGGGTGACCTTTCGTTTCCTTTGCGTAACCAAGTAGGACAATGCGCCAACTATGTTTCAAAATCCCCCCCCAACCCCCCCTCTTATTTATGTGATGCCAAAGTTTTGAAGGTCTTGTTTGCACAGTACGTAATTATGCAACAGTGGATTTTTTTTTTTACCATGAATATGCAACTCATTCTGGCATGCTTAAATCTAAGACTTTTTATTGTGACGTGATAGTCAACAGTCATTCTATCTGTGTTTCACAGTTAACTGTATCTGGGGTTGCGTTGTCGACGGCAAGCGGTGGTTGTATTGAACTGTTTTAGGTGTGTATGTGTGTGGTAATAAATATATTATGATTTTTAAACGGGTGTTTTATATTTAAGTGTTAAGCTTATTCAAAGAACAGAAATAAGCAGACATTGATGCTCCGTCATTATTTGTTATGGTGTCATTACGCCGTGTTGCTGTTTAGATGTATTCCCTACACATTGTAGATTTATGTGGCAGCCATGGTGTTCGGCCACTAGATGGCGCCAAGGAGCCAATGACTGAATCAACATCACTGCTATATTCAATTGATTTTCTTTATATTAAGAGTTCGTGCTTTCTAATGTAAGACCTGACTGTATGTTAAGTACAATTGTGGAGTTATTTTGCTGCACGAATTTTTGCTCTTTGATTTATTAATATATAATCATGTACGTATAATAATGTACTTTTTCACTTAAAAAGTTAAGTTGTTAAGGGAACAATTCTTTCCATGCATGAATATCGCTGATCAGAATCAAGAGTCAGAACGAAGGCCTTTAGTACAACGGGATGGTGTTGCAACTCACGGTGCACTCTTTTTACAAACAGCGATAAGTTGAAAATAGTTGTTTTGTTTAAATATATTTTATAAAGAAAATAAAACAGGTTTAAAACGGTATACATATTGCATGTGTGTGACGCCGCGTATAGACGTGATCTCGTATAGACGTTATTATCTCATATGGTCTCCCTCTCTTCTCCACCCATCCATCACGGAGCCAAGTGTCCTCACTTCAATATTTCATCCGCCTGTCATCCGAGCATCTGCTGGCGGCGCGCTAGCAGGGGACGACCTGTCGCCGCGCATCAGCCAATCACGTCTCGCCGTGTCTTCCCCTCGCGACCCTCGCCCCACTAACTAACCAATGAGAGCATCATGATGAATATGAATCTATCTATCTATTTATCGATATATCGAGACTATTTATCTCTATCTATCTATTTATCGATATATTAAGACTATATATCGCTATCTATCTATCTATTTATCGATATATTAAGACTATATATCTCTATCTATCTATTTATCGATATATCAAGACGATATACGTACCTCTATCTATCTATCTATTTATCGATATATCAAGACTATATATCTCAATCTATCTATCTATTTATCGATATATATCGAGACTATATATCTCTATCTATCTATCTATTTATCGATATATTGAGACACACGGAGCTATTAATCGAGGGAGAGAGAGAGAGAGAAAGAGAGAGAGACATAGTTATGCCTTCCTCAGCCCTTTGTTTTTGGGCAATAACACAATGATAATGATGTCAATGTCAATGTATGCTTTCTGAACGCTGATACACCTCTCTGTAGCCTACATGGATTCAAACGCTACTTATAAATATACTCTTTCGGCACCTTTTACACCTTCCTTGTCGAACACAGTCCTCCTCATGTCCCCTCACCTGCGGTGCCAACGGTGGTCACCTCTCTACCAGGCCGGCCGGTCTCTCTCTGAAGAGCATCTTCATTTGGTTGGTTTCAACCAGGACCTGTAGGCTATCCAGGCTGTAGCCCTGATGTAAGCAGTGGGCTGTTGCAAGTTGCAGTGTATCCCTAAACCGTGTTAGTTTTAAAGGCTTGTTCTAAAACCGCCTTCTTAGACCTTCGTCTCTGTGCAAAACACACACACACACACACACACACACACACACACTTCATCATGCCCTCTCAGTCGTCTCAAACACTCACTCCTCAGAAAGCTTCATAAAAGTTTGATGATGAAATTAGGATGCTGGTCCTCCGGCACCTCTCAGAGTGCCCGTTAGAGCGCGTGTGAGAGTGTGTGCGTGTGTGTGTGTGCGTGTGTGTGTGTGTGTGTGTGTGTGTGTGTGTGTGTGTGTGTGTGTGTGTGTGCGTGTGTGTGTGTGAGAGAGGAGAGAGAGAGAGAGGAGAGAGGAGAGAGAGAGAGAGAGAGAGAGAGAGAGAGGTGTAGTGTGGCAGACTCACTCAGCAGGCTGTCCTGTGAGAGCTCCATGCCCCAGTCCTCCAGACGACCACTACAGGGAGGCCCCAGAGTAACCTCCTCCCTATGATGGGACATGACATGATCGCCTCCTCTTGGACCTCCCTGGTGCTCCTGGAATGTTCTCTCTTCTGGAATGTTCTCTAAATGGATTGTTCTCTTCTTGAATGTTCTCTTCTGGACTGTTCTCCAGCTGGAATGTTCTCTTCTTGAAAGTTCTCTCGTTGGAATGTTCTCTTCTGGAATGTTCTCCAGCTGAAATGTTCTCTAGGTGGAACGTTCTCTTTTTGAAAGTTCTCCAGATGGAATGATCTCTAGATGGAATGTTCTCATCTAGAAAGTTCTCTTCTAGACAGTTCTCTAGATGGAATGTTCTCTACATTGAATGTTCTCTTCTAGAAAGTTCTCTTCTAGACAGTTCTCTAGATGGAATGTTCTCTACATTGAATGTTCTCTTCTAGAAAGTTCTCTTCTAGACAGTTCTCTAGATGGAATGTTCTCTACATTGAATGTTCTCTTCTAGAAAGTTCTCTTCTAGACAGTTCTCGAGATGGAATGTTCTCTTCTATATTTTCTCTTCTATAATGTTCTCTTCTAGAATGTTCTCTACTATAATGTTATTTTCTAGAATGTTCTCTTATGGAACATGTCTAGATTGAAAGTTCTCTTATAGAATGTTCTCGAGATGGAATGTTCTGTAGCTTGAATGTTCTCTTATATAATGTTTTAGAGATGGGATAGGTGGATTGTTCTCTAGATGAAATGTTGTCTCATGGAACCATGTCTAGATTAAATTCTGTGTTCTCCAGATGGAATCTTCTCTAGATGGAATGTTCTCTTCTAGAAAGTTCTTTAGGTTAAATGTTCTCTTATGGAGTGTTCTCTAGATGTAATATTCTCTAGATTAAATGTTCTCTCATGGAACCGTCTCTAGATTAAATGTTCTCTCATGGAACCATCTCTAGATTAAATGTTCTCTCATGGAACCGTCTCTAGATGAAATGTTCTCTCACAGAACCGTCTCTAGATGAAATGTTCTCTCACGGAACCGCCTCTAGATTAAATGTTCTCTCATGGAACCGTCTCTCGATGGAACATTCTCTCATGGAACCGTCTCTAGATTAAATGTTCTCTCACGGAACCGCCTCTAGATTAAATGTTCTCTCATGGAACCATCTCTCGATGGAACATTCTCTCATGGAACCGTCTCTAGGTGGAACGTTCTCTCCATTCCACAGAATGTTCTATGGATTTTCGGGTTCGACTCTCTCAGCCACAATGGGGAGTAAGCATTCCCTTGTACTAGTAACACTAGTGTACACAAGGCAAATAAAGGCATCTTGAATCTTGAATCTTGAATCAAGGTACCTGGTTTTTAATCCCAATGTGGCATCCTTGAGCAAGGTGCTGCAACCCCTGCCTGCTCCTTAATGGCCTGTACCTAAAAGTCACTGGAAGTCGCTTTGAGATAAAAGCATCTGGAAAACAAGGAAAAAAGTGAACAGTACATTTGACTGATTTGGCTGAACTATTAACGTGTGAGGATGTCTTTCTATTAACCACTGTTTTCTCTGCCTTTAAAACACATTCCCATGCCCTATAAATACGTCAACATACACACAGGCACACACACACGCACACACACACACGAACACACACACACACACACACACACACACACACACACACACACACACACACACACACACACACACACACACACACACACACACACACACACACACACACACACACACACACTATCTCTCTTTTAAATATGGATGAACACACACCAGCAAAAAGCTTTACCAGACACATCTGTAGCTGAACAAGCTCTTGGTTTGCTTACAGCATTAAACATTTACGATGGTACTTCATACCAACACATGTTCCTGTGTGTTGGTCTGGTTGTCAACACAAGGAAAGGTAACTTCACGTTCCAAGGTATGTGTGTGTTTGTGTGTGTGTGTGTGTGTGTGTGTGTGTGTGTGTGTGTGTGTGTGTGTGTGTGTGTGTGTGTGTGTGTGTGTGTGTGTGCGCGCGCAATCCCATGCTGGGATTAAATAAATATTAGGCACAACACTCTTCTTCAACATCAACTTTGGCTTCTAATTCATCTCACATGGTAGGACATTATCCTGTCCTGTGGTGGAGCCCTGGAGGAGAGGTATCAGAGGGGCTTCATCCTGTGATCCGGTCCATGTGTGGAGCACATAGTCTATCTCTCTCTCAGGCTGTCTGTTAAGTGTCCAGCAACACGTCGCTAGGGATGGTTGAAGATGGATCCTCTAGGAGACAAGAGGAGCCTGGTTCAGCCATCACACTTATTAGCAGACAGAGAATATGGTTCCTCATCCAGGCAGGAAAACTGAGAAATTACTGCTGCTGCTACTGCTACTGCTACTACTACTACTACTACTGCTACTACTACTACTACTACTACTACTACTACTGCTACTACTACTACTACTACTACTACTACTACTACTACTGCTACTACTACTACTACTACTACTACTACTACTACTACTACTACTACTACTACTGCTACTACTACTACTACTACTACTACTACTACTACTACTAATAGTAATACTATTACTGCTATGAGTTATATTACTACTGCTACTACTACCCTACTGTTACTACTACGACAACTACTAGCCCCAATTTCCTGGCCCCAATTTGGTGGAACAAACTCCCCACGGAGGTCACGACTGCAGAGTCACTCCCTATCTTCCGCCGCAGGCTGAAAACCCATCTCTTCAGGACACACTTCCCGGATCCTTCCTCGTAGCGCTAAGTAAATTAAGTCAGTCAAAAGTAGATTACATATTATAGATAGGTATATATTGTTCTAGATATTGTTGCATATTGTTTGCCAACTTATTGTACTTTTTCCCTTACACTTTTGCCTGAATTATTGTACCTCAGCACTGGTTCAGTTATTGGAGACTTGTTAGAAATGAAATGCACTTTTGACTTCTGGTGACGAGTTGTTCTCTTACCTTCTCCTTTGTTGAAACACACGATTGTAAGTCGCTTTGGATAAAAGCGTCTGCTAAATGACTGTAATGTCATGTAATGTAATGTACTACTATTACTACAACTGCTACTACTACTCAGGAATGTGGACCTGTGGGAGAGAACTGGACAGGATCCCATTGACCTACAGATCCTAAAAAGAAAGTGGAGCTGGATAGGACACACTCTCAGGAAATCAGCCAACAACATCACCCGACAAGCCCTAAAGTGGAACCCACAAGGGAAGACAAAAAGAGGTTGCCCCAAGAACAGTTGGAGGAGGGATGTCCAGGCAGAGATGTCTTTGAGTGGGCAAAACTGGGGAGACCATGAAAAACGTGCCCCCAACTGAGTGAGATGGAAGACATTCGTCAATGGCCTATGCTCCCTGGAGGAGCCAAGGGCTTACTAACTCTACTACTACTACTACTACTACTACTACGACGACTCTGTGCTCTGTCAATACATTTAGATTTCATTTAGATTTAATTTAGTTATATTTTGTTTATATTAGTTTAGTTTAGTTTAGTTTGTTGTTATTTAGTTTTTAGGTATTAGTATATTTTGTGTGCATTTATTCCCCGTCTCAACTGTTGCATTCCCTCGGGATAAATAAAGTCATCTTGAATCTTGACTACTACGACTACTACTATTACTACAACTGCTACTACGACGACTACTACTACTACACTGCTACTACTACTACGACGACGACTACTGCTACTAAAACTACAACAACTATACTACTACTACGTCTATTACTATACTGCAACTACTATAACTACTACTACAACTAGTAGTATATATACAAAATTCTAGTTCGTTTTGTGATACTGGTTTGTGCATGCATTGAAAGTACTGAAAGTGTGGCATAATTTAACCATGACACAAAATAAGCAGCAGAAGTCTTAGGTTTGTATTTATGTATGCATTTCTGAACACCTGGTAACCCAACGTGAACGCCCTTGTCCCAGTATCCTCACCAAGTGTATGGACACAGAGCACACATGCAAGTTGGAAAAGGAAAAAAGATTTTCATATTTTCATAAGAAATGTGCACCGTTGTGTTTGACCTGTTAAGGTAGGATCAGTTAATCCGCAAGATGTCCTGTGTCTAGTGTCAGTGATCTGTGAGTGTTAACATATATTTATACATATCTGCTCTGTTTAGGTGTGTCACACCAAGCCTAAACATCTATTTACTCATTTCTTGCTGCAGGTAACAGCCACGAGTGAAATGAAAAGGCCTTTTCAACGTGAAGTAAGGGCACCTGCTGGTGTGTGTCTATTTATACCTGGCGTGTGGAAGGTGCTAAATGTGCCCGACAGAAGGAGAAAGAGTGGTGATGGCTTCGCTGCAGTCATGCAATATTCAGTCTGAGTGCTGCCTCCGAGGCCTGAGCCCTGCCTCGGAGGCCGGAGCCTCTGAGGTCATTAATTGTATTATGTGCACACACACGCAAATACACACAGATTCACAGATGCACGTGCAACCAAAGCACATTACGTTACATATTAATTACATTGTATTATTATTATTCTGATTATTATTATCATATTATTAATAATGCTAATAATAATAATAATAATTAGTATTATTATTATTAGCATTATTAATAATATGATAATAATAATCAGAATAATTATTATTCTGATTATTATTATTATTATTATTATAATACTAATACTAATAATAATAATAGTATAATTATTATTATTATAATTATTAATATTATTATTGTCATTAAGCCTATATACTTTGTAAATAAAGGAATACTTTTTAATGGTACAGGTTTGTACCATTAAGGCCTACAATGTATGTACTATATGATATTGATCATGATGATAATGATCAAATTCCCTTTACTTTACCTTTCAGTTTTGGAAATTAGTTTGCCAGCCAAAGTCTGCCAGCGTGTTTTGCATCTTTGTACATTTCTACTGCATAGACAGGCCCTATACTTTCCAGCGAAAAACTACTTCTAATATTTATTATATTTATTTACGTATTTAATGTGTAATATAATTTTATTTTATTATTATTACTATTTATTATTCTTAATTAATAATTGATTGATATGTTATATACTTATAATATAACAGTGGGGTCGTGCAGTTAGTCTCTATATCTCTCACTGCTTGTTCCTCAGCCTCAGAACATCCTGCTCTTTAAGCTCCAGAGGTGATGGCTGACACGTTGCCTCCCTCTCTGAGTGACCCGGGGGAACCACCGGTCAGTCCCTGGTGATCCGCTCCAGCTGTGGGATGTGTAGAACTCCGTAACTCAGCTCCATCACTTCCTTCCTTACTTCCTTCCTTCCTTCCACCATGCTCTGCTGTTGCGTGCGTGGCGGTGATGAGTTGCACGCATGTATTGACACTGTACCTCCCTATCCGTAGCGGGAGACGATAAGCAGGTACTATAGCTAGAAGAAGAGATACAACAACAGAACACATGCAGTAAAATAGCCTGGGGCGGCAGGATAGCTCAGTCAGTAGGGACTTGGCTTGGGACCCCGAAGGTCGCCGGTTCCAATCACAGAAACACCTGAGCGCTGCTCTTGAGCAAGGCACCAGACCCCCAACACTGCTCCCCAGGTGCTGTATTTAAAATAGCTGCCCACTGCTCCTAGGATGCGTTAAATGCAGAGAAACAGTGTATGTGACCAATAAATACAATTCAATCCTTTAGTATTGTGTAGCCATAGATACATTCTCATGTATGGCATTGTTCTCTTTTGATTTCTTATAACCATCTTGTACGTTCTCCTATACAACCCACCGTTTCCCATCTAGGTTTAAAAAATATGAGTACATCTTATCTTGATACAGTCGACGGATAAGATGGACTTCATGACGTAAACAACACAGAAAGGTGTGTCCCATGGTTTTACTTTACCCCAAGTGATTCTGAGAAGCTCGTACCGGACTTTGACCTGTCAGATATTTCCTGGGTATATAGATATAGATATAGTAGCCTATATCTGTCTCGTGTCTCCACTGTTGGCACCTGGTGGAACGACGGACAATAGTATTTTTTGCCTTGTCAGACATATTCAACAATGATGCACTTGCTTGACTGTTCAGTTAGAAGTTGGAGTTCAGAAATTCACTAAACGTGCTGTTATATATATATATATATATATGACAACTCAATTGGGACCTGTGATACTTGATGGTTCATGTTGAGTGTAGGCCAACGCTAGGCAAACGCTAGTTCAGTAGCTCTACTCTTTAGTTATGTAATACTCCAATCTCCTCTTTCCATATCCTTCAGGAAGTGTTATGCATTTATCTCAAATTGTCTTAGGCCTACTGAATCAATTTGGCAAAAAAACATTTATATTTAAAACACATTTTAAACTTTCAGATTAGTTTTGTTTCAGGGGTGAAACTTCAAGATCATAAAAAAAACGAAAAGAGTGTTTTGCATACATTGTTCAGTGGTGAAGCGTCAGGGCCTTCAATGTATTCAGAGAAGACCCTGGAACTCTCAGAAGAATGGTTTTGTGTTGGAAAAACAATGCAACCAATCAGATATTTTTCTAGGTTGCTGGGAAGAATATCCTTCAACCAAAGTATTCCCGATGACTTTGGCCCTTAGACTGAATGAGAGCGTACGTTTGGATTGACAATTTGATCAACCAATCATATAGTGATTTACAACAGCAGGGGTTCCCAAAGTGGGGGTCACGGGACCCCGAGGGGGGGGTCGCGAGATTATTTCAGAATCCTCTTGATGTGACCCATGAGGTTTATTATTTTTTTTATTTTTTTATTATAATTTTTTATCATTTGTATTATTATTATTATTGTTAATAATAACGTGAGTGACAAATAAAGGAATTATGATTCCCACAGATTCACGACAGTATCGTCATTGAAAAAAAGCCACACACAATGTTCGTGATCACGATTGGACTTCACGATGTTCGCGATCGCGACATACCCCCCCCCCCCCTCCCCGTTGGACTTCACGATGTTCGCGATCGCGACATAACCCCCCCCCCCCCCCCCCCCCCTCCCCGTTGGACTTCACGATGTTCGCGATCGCGACATACCCCCCCCCCCCCTCCCCGTTGGACTTTACGATGTTCGCCATCGCGACATACCCCCCCCCCCCTTGGACTTCACGATGTTCGCGATCGCGATTACCCCCCCACCCCGTCGGACGGTGATAGTGGGGGGGTCCCCAGTCTGTTATTTTGGGGGTCGCGGGCTGAAGAGTTGGGGAACCCCTGGTCTACAGAAGGTCCAGTTGGGATAGACACGATTCGCCACTGGTATTGTTGTATTCAGTTCAAACAATAATAAAGTAAAGTAGCACGTATTTAATTGTCTGTTAGAAGTGAAAATAGCAGCCTCGTGTGTGTGACCCTAATCGTAGCGTGCCTGCACACGTCAACTTGACAGTAGATCTGGAGTGGAGTAGATCTGATCTGACGCTCTTCTCCTTCTAGACACAGAAGGTTCACCCGAGCATCAGTGACCCGCTGTCTTCGTGTGCATCACTTCTCAGCCTTTAGGCTTGTTACTCTCATCTACAGGGAAATCTTTCGGATGGGCTATATATTGCCTTCTCTGAGAGCATGTACACTCGTAGCCCGGTGCGTAATGTAGCCTTAACATAATGTTCCTCGACACGTTGGAGAGACGCAGCGTCGAGGATGCACCCAGGAGACACCGCGCCGCCGCGGGGCCGACATGACCGACATTGTGGCCGCCGCTGCTCCTTACCTACCGGTGTTCCGTTATTACCTCCCGGCGTCCTCGGCAACATGACTGACTTTGTGGCCGCGGCAGATCCGTTTCTCCCCGGTGTCCGGTGTGCATTACCTCCCGGTGTCCTCAGCAAAAGTTTCCCGGAACTGGGGCTCTGTGACGAGGCGGACCCTGCCGGCGTGCCGGGAGCAGGGGGGGAGATGGGCATGGAGATGATGGAGTTGGGGTTAGGGTACCCTCACCCACTGCGCGCTCGCTGTTTACGCGCGGAGGAGCGCAGCGCGGATGAGCCCAGAGTGACGCTGGAGGCTGAGGGTCTGTGGGGTGAGTTCCACCACACGGGCACGGAGATGGTCATCACTAAGTCCGGGAGGTAAATATGGACCCACGTACGTGCTACTCACTGGAGTTCACTTAATACGATTGACTACGATTACGACGTAAAAAAGTGAATCTTTTTCTGTTTTTCGATTTTGAAGAGGCGAATATTTTATTTTTAGTTTACAAAACTCTTTCACTGTAGTGAACTGGCTTGTCTTTGGGTAATTTTTGCTAAATATATATATTAGAACATCCATAACTGTTGATAGTATGAACTTTAACATCAATGTATCTCTGATCTATCGATTTGATTTCGCGCCAGGAGAATGTTTCCACCGTTTAAAGTGCGCGTCCGGGGTCTGGATTCGGACTCCAAGTACATCCTGCTGATGGACATCTCCGCCGCGGACAACTGCCGCTACAAGTTCACCACCTCCCGGTGGACCGTGGCCGGCAAAGCAGACCCGGAGACGCCCAAGCGGATGTACATCCACCCGGACAGCCCGTCCAAAGGGGACCAGTGGATGTCCAAGCCGGTGGCTTTCCATAAGCTCAAGCTCACCAACAATACTGCGGATAAACATGGATATGTAAGTATATAAGTATAGGGCCTGGTAGGCGATTATTGAATTAAATTGTAGTGTTTTTATTTAATATTTTCTATTGATTGTTGTTTTTTTAATGTAAAATGTGTTTTAGGGTACTGTAGGCACACTAACCTACTATGACCTAGGGGTCATAAAAATAACCAGCCTCATTTTGCACACTTTACGTTTACATTAGTTTGACTTTTTATTAATTTTTTTACTTTTCAGACCATCCTGAACTCGATGCACAAGTACCAGCCCCGGTTTCACATCGTGAGAGCCAACGACATCCTGCAGCTGCCCTGCAGCACCTTCCGTACCTTCGTGTTCCCTCAGACCCAGTTCATAGCCGTCACCGATTACCAGAATGTCAAGGTACACATGGACACCACCCACCAGCACCCACCGGTACCACTGCTACCCAGGGGACTGATGAGACACTGTATGTCTCTCTCTCTCTCTCTCTCTCTCTCTCCTCTCTCTCTCTCTCTCTCTCTCTCTCTCTCTCTCTCTCTCTCTCTCTCTCTCTCTCTCTCTCTCTCTCTCTCTCTCTCCCTCCTCTCTCTTTCCCTAATTGCCAAAGATCGTTGAGTATTTATCATGAATCATCATGTTCCTCCTTCTTACAAACATACACACAAACATATATACATGCAGTACACACACACACACACACACACACACACACACACACACACACACACACACACACACACACACACACACGCACACGCACACGCACACAAGCACACAAGCACACAAGCACACAAGCACACACGTCAAATTGCCTATATACAGTATACATATATAGATATTCCGTTTTGTAAACCTCCACTTCCTATGACTCAACATAACACAACAATATATATAGAACACATTCTATATAGAATAAAACAGAATACAATCCAAGCTTCGGTGTGAATCCTCCAATCCGACTCGGATGTGTGTCTCATCCCTCAGATCACACAGCTGAAAATAGACAACAACCCGTTCGCCAAAGGGTTCCGAGACGCAGGAAACGGAAGGCGAAAGAAAAGGTAACATACATCTTTATGTCTCGTTTTAATTCTTGTTCTATTGTATCTACCGTGGACTTTATACAGTGAATTCAGATGTACACCTTTATGTACTGCTTTCAATTCTGACTGCTATCTACCGTGGACTTTTACCACAGATTCAGATAACATGTTGTTATGGAGCAGTGGTTAGATTACTTATGGGCCAAGGAACAGTTTTATTTGATTTTGGCGCAGATCCGGAATTCTAATCCGGATCCAGGGACGTTTTTGGTGTGGCGGAAGTACGCACTCTGCTGAGGGCCCTCTAGTATTTGTCACGTATTCCACAGTTGAGGTGCCCTGGAATCCGGCAATTACTCATCGCATACCAGGAATACACTTGAGACTTGAATCTCTCGTCCACGTCTGTAAACTTAGTCTCTCCTCCGCTAGGAAGCAGAGACCCTCCTCAGACGAGGACCCCGGTACGCAGGATCTGGACTCAGACGACTCCTCGTGTCCCCCGACCGGGGCGGGAGGCTCGCTCTGTTCTCCTCTTCTAACCGGCAGGCCCTCCTCCTTCCTGATGGCCAATCAAGGTGCTTGTTCTTTAGCACCGGGAACCAATGGGATCATGAGCTTGAATGTGTTATCACATGGGGGTTGTATCTTGTGTCATATGGGGCAGGATAGTGTAGTGACGTAGGGGGGGTTTGTCACTCAACCTAAAGGTTATGAGTTTGATCCGCAATGTCAGCAGTCTACCTAGGCATCCTAGTTCACAATGTCCCCTAACACTTACCTGTAGCATCCTAAAGCAATATGTCCCCTAACCCCTACCTGTAGCCTCCTAGAGCAAGATGTCCCCTAACCCCTACCTGTAGCATCCGAGAGCAAGATGCCCCCAAACTCCTACCTGTAGCATCCTAGAGAAAGATGTCCCCTAACCCCATACCTAAAGCATCCTAAAGCAAGATGTCTCCTAACCCCATACCTGTAGCATCCTAGAAAAATATGTCCCCTAACCCCTACCAATAGCATCCTAGAGCAAAATGTCCCCTAACTCTTCCTGTAGCATCCTAGAGCAAGATGTCTCCTAACCCCTACCTATAGCATCCTAGAGCAAGATGTCCCCTAACCCCTACTTGTAGCATCCTACACAAAGATGTCCCCTAAACACTTCCCGTAGCATCCTAGAGCAAGATGTCCCCTAACCCCTATCTGTAGTATCCTAAACTAAACTCATCAATCGATGACCCATCAGCTCGTCCGTAGCAGTGATCAAAGATAATGTGAACCAATGAGAATGGTTCTTCTTCCTCCAGACATGAACAATGCGGAGAGTGATGAAGAAGTCAGTCATCGACAGCATCAGCAGCAGCATCAGCAGCAGAAGCAGCCGGCGTCCTCTGTTGACCCCGGTTGCTGGGCGGGCCATAGATCCGCTCTGGGCCTCGCCGACCGGGACAATCCCCCTCCGGGTCTCTTCCTGCACACCGGGACCGGGAATGCATACGGATGTAACCTAAACCCCCCTAAACGGCACCAGGAGCCGGACCCGGACCTGAGTGTGGACTGCAGGATCAGAGACGGTTTGGGGCCAGCGGCGGCGGCGGCGGCGGCCGTGTGGCTGCAGGCAACGGGGAGTCTGTCGATGTTTGGTTTTTACCCGCAGCCCCTGATCAAACTGGGGTACCACCCGGCGCTGTATCTGAACCCCAGGCCCCTCGTCCCGCCGGCGCTCTGCGGAGCCGGGCCGACGGTGGCTTCAGCTCAGGTAGGACGACTCACAGATACCATCTCAAAATACACACCTAAATAACGCCAAAACCAAATAAAATCTTGAACCTCTCCATCCGGTATTGGGAGACCGAGGTGAAAGAAAAAGGTGTCTCAGAATAAATAACAAAATGAGGTAGTGTAGTTTAGTATAAATATAAGTCAAGTAAAAACCTAATTTCAAGTTGCCATTTTTCTAATAAATTGTATTGGTATTTATATGGTCTTTAAGTGACAGTTACAGTATCATATTTGTATTTCTATGGCCCTTCAGTCACAGTTTCAGCATCATATTTGTATTTCTATGGTCCTTAAGTCACAGTTACAGTATCACAGGGCTTCCCAGGCCAACTCAACCCATCCTAATATGGAATATGGAATATAACTCTCTCTATACAGTCAAATATCTCTATACATACCATAATATAAATGTATATACTGTTTAGATATTTCTCCACATACAAACCAAATCACGGTATCTTTCTCCCCAGGGGATCTCCATGTCCCATTATGGAGAAGGATTGTTTCCCCATCCCTGCAGCTTCATGTCAGGGTCGGTGACAGCTGCTGCTGCTGCTACAGTGTTGGCCCCGGGGTTGGCCCCTCACTTGGGGCTCCCAGCTACCACCACCACCACCACCACCACACTACCAAGAGGCCCCTCAGTGGCTCCCAGCCCTGGCTGAGGTTCAACCCCTACCGTGTCCCCCACCTCCAGACCTCCAGACCCCCACACCTGCCCAGCTCCCGGCTGCCCGTCCACCCCTACCTCGGGTGTGGGCCGACCGAATGAAGTGGACCGGGGGAGGGTGTGGGAGGAGCCTTGAAAGACTGGAACCACCTCTATACTGGTAGACACCTACCCCCTACCCCCTCCATACCAACACTGCTACGCCCTAACCATTACACCTCTACCCCTTTCCACTACCCCTTTTCCCTACCCCTCTTCCACTACCTCCACCCGTCCCTATACCGCTACACCCTAACCACTTTCGCTACCTCTACCCCCTACCCTCTATCCACCCTCTCCCACTACCTCCACCCCTCACTTCACCCCCTATGTGAAATACTTGACCAACATAACATTTCACATAACACTTTGACTAATAAATCATAACTCTAGTTTTTTATGATTTATAAATTATTTAAGTGTTATGTGAGATGTGTTGCTCAAGTATTTGTGTTGAATAAATCTGTGCCCCCATGTACATAAAACCTTTTTGAAAAGATTGCTGTTTTTTTAATATTCTGATAATGCTTCATGTGATTTTGTATTTGTTTTAAGTGTAGCGTTGGTGTTGACTGCAGGGTTCTCGATTAAACCAATAACAGATTTTGACACTTCTTAGTCTTCCAAACTAAGTGAGGACTCTTATAATAACAAATGACACTTGTGAGTTAAAATAAAATATATCTTTGCACTCGATCAAGTTCCAAATCTCTACTTTCTTGACTTTAACTAAATATGTCTGTTGTACCACCCTGTGTTCATACATTTTTTAAATCAAGTCAAGTCAAGTCAAGTCAAGTCAAGTCAAGTTTATTGTCACTTCACAGTTTACACAAGTATAAAGCAGTGATGTGAAAATCTTGTGTGCAATACCCGACGACAGACAGCAGTTATAAAATAAGATAAAAATAGATAAAAATAGAATGAAAATAGAATAAAGTAAAAAATTAAAAAATTAAAATTAAAATGCAATTTATAAAGTGCAAAATATCAGCACAGAAAAGAGCAATATGTATATATAAATCGATGTAATAAAATATACATTGTTATATGCTATACGCCCTTGTTCAGCAGCCTGATGGCCTGACTGTGGAAGCTATCTCTAAGCCTATTTGTACGGCACTTGATACTGCGGTATCGCCTGCCTGACGGTAACAGTGAGTACAGTTCATGGCTGGGGTGGGCAATGTCTTTTATGATTTGTTTGGCCTTGGCCACGCACCGCTGATTGTAAATATCCAGGAGGGAGGGGAGCTCACCCTGTAAGAACACTCTCGATGGTGCCGTTATAGAATGTTCTCAGGATGCGGGGGCCCATGCTGAAATTCTTCAGACGCCTGAGGAAATACAGGCGTTGTTGGGCCCTTTTCACCACGTGTGTGGTGTGCGTGGACCATGTGAGGTCCTCGGAGATGTGCACGCCGAGGAACTTGAAGCTGCTGACCCTCTCTACTGCAACGCCGTCGATGGACATAGGGCTGTGCTCTCCCCTCTGCCTCCTGAAGTCCACGATCAGCTCCTTGGTCTTCTTGAGGTTGAAGGCGAGGCTGTTCTCCTGGCACCACTGCTCCAGCGATCCGACCTCCTCCCTGTAGGCTGTCTCGTCGTCGCCGGCGATCAGGCCCATCACTGTCGTGTCGTCAGAAAACTTGACGATGACGATGAGCTGTGCATAGCCATGCAGTCGTGGGTGTAGAGGGAGTAGAGGAGAGGGCTCAGCACGCATCCCTGGGGGGCTCCCGTGTTGAGGGTCAGTGGCTCTGATGTGGTGCTGCCCATCCTCACCACCTGGCGGCGGTCCGACAGGAGGTCCAGTATCCAGCTGCACGTGGATGGGGGTACGCCTAGACCTCTCAGCTTGGTGTCGAGCTTGGCAGGAACTATTGTGTTGAACGCTGAGCTGTAGTCCACAAACAGCATTCGCTGTTTGTGGACAGCGAATGCTGTCCACAACAGCTCTTTCCCAGTTCTTTCCCTCCAAGTGGGAAAGGGCAGTGTGGAGGGCCATGGCAATTGCGTCGTCCGTGGATCTATTTTGACGATATGTAAATTGCCATGGGTCCAGCGTGGCAGGTAACACGGAGCAAATAAAGTCCTTGACCAACCTCTCGAAGCATTTGCTAACGATCGAGGTGAGGGTTACAGGTCTATAGTCATTCAGGAATGTTACCTTGGGTTGTTTAGGGACAGGCACGATGGTGGACATCTTGAAAACCGCGGGGACAACAGCCTGGGACAGGGAGAGGTTGAAGATGTCTGCAAAGACTCCTGCCAACTGGTCTGCGCATGCTCTGAGGACGCGGCCCGGGATGTCGTCGGGGCCTGCCGCCTTACGGATGTTCAGCCGCTTGAAGGTGCGGCGCACATCCGCCTCCGAGATGCGCAGCTGGCTGGTCTCCTCAGGCGGTGCTGGCTTCGGCGGGCTGCCGTTTACGTCGAACCGAGCAAAAAATGTATTTAGCTCTCCTGGGAGGGAGGTAGAGGAGTTCTCTACACAACTGGTTCTCCCTCTGAAGTTCGTTATCGTCTTGAGCCCCTGCCACATACCCCTCGCATCGTGGTTCTTGAATTTATCTTCCACTCTGTCCTTATACTCCCACTTGGCAGTGACGATGGTCTTACGGAGGTCGTAACGGGCTCTCGTATATTCCTCCGTATTCCCGGGGCCAAAGGCGGAACATGTGCCAGTCAGCATGATCAAAACAATCCTGCAGCATAGAGTCTGATTGGTCCGACCAGCATTGGACCTCCCTCACAGCAATCGGTTGCTGCTTCAGTCTCTGCCTATAGGCGGGGAGTAGCTGGATAGAGCGGTGGTCTGATTTGCCGAACAGTGGGCGGAGGAGGGCCTTGTAGCCATCACGGAAGGGAGTGTAGCAGTGGTCGAGGATCCGCTCGCCCCGTGTGTTGCTCGTTATGTGTTGGTAGAACTTCGGGAGAACCTTCTTCAGGTTCGCCTTGTTGAAGTCCCCCGCCACGATGAGAGCAGCCTCAGGGTGTGCCGTCTCCTGTTCGCTGATAGCCCCGTACAGTTCCTTCAGCGCTGTGTCCGTGTTGGCTGTAAACTCCCGAGGTAGCCAGTGTGGACGGCACATAAGCATCAGGTACTCCAGGTCCGGGGAACAGAAAGACTTGAGGGGATGTACATGACTTTGGTTGCACCAAGATCTATTTATCATGAGATATACCCCCCCTCTGCGATCTTTACCGGAGAGAGCCTTTGTTCTGTCCGCCCGGTGGACGGAAAAGGCCGTCGGCTCAATAGCTGCGTCGGTAACCTCCTCCGACATCCATGTCTCCGTAAGGCAGATGATACAATTGTCCTTAGTTTCCCGGTGGAATTGAATACGAGCCTGTAGCTCGCTTAACTTGTTGTCCAGGGACTGTACATTAGCCAGTAGAATGGTGGGTAGTGGGGGCCGATCGGATCGACGTCTCAGCCTGACTAGCACGCCGGCTCGCTTCCCTCGCTTCCTCCGGCGACGCTTGCGTGTAATCGTGCCCAAGATGGTTGGAGATAATCCAGCTGTGACTTCGGGCGGGACGTCCGAGTCGAAAGAATGAAAAAACTCCGGTAGGCGGCGAGCGACTGTCGATCTGATCTCCCGAAGTGTGCAAAAGTTATAAGTGAACGTGCTGCTAACTTCCTGAACTAAAATAGTTGCGATAAAAAGAATAAATAACAAAAAACTGCGTCGTCGTGCGGGAGCTCGCGACACGGCAGCCATCTCGTACGCCGCCATACTCCAGAAGACATTTTTGATGTATTCCTGTGTAATTGTTTTTTTTCCAAGGATGCAGCCGTCAAAGGGGTCAAATGACACTTGTGACTTCCAAGGATGCAATGCTCTTTTTCTCTCAGCAGAGGTCGCAAGGGGACATTCTGAAGTGAATAAGATTGCTATCTATAGGTAGAGATAGATGGATGGATAGATAGATAGATAGATAGATAGATAGATAGATAGATAGATAGATAGATAGATAGATAGATAGATAGACAGACAGACAGACAGACAGACAGACAGACAGACAGACAGACAGACAGACAGACAGACAGACAGACAGACAGACAGACAGACAGACAGACAGACAGACAGACAGACAGACCGATAATAAATACAGACAGACAGACAGACAGACAAATAAAGACAGACAGGTAGACAGAGAGAGAG
Source organism: Muraenolepis orangiensis (assembly GCA_027704905.1). NCBI lineage: Eukaryota > Metazoa > Chordata > Actinopteri > Gadiformes > Muraenolepididae > Muraenolepis > Muraenolepis orangiensis. The sequence goes on along the minus strand of CM051011.1, from coordinate 1,628,027 downwards.
AGAGAGAGAGAGAGAGAGAGAGAGAGAGAGAGAGAGAGAGAGAGAGAGAGAGAGAGAGAGAGAGAGAGAGAGAGAGAGAGAGAGAGAGAGAGAGAGATAGGGAGAGAGAGGGAGACAGAGAGGGAGAGATAGGAAGACAGGGAGAATTTGACTGCTATCAGAACCTAAACTAAATTGGCAAAATGCATGGAACTCCCTAAATTAATTGAGAGAGAAAAGCAGACAAAATCCTGGAAGCCAAGAGATGTCATCACTGTGATCTGCAAGAAACTGAAACTGAAATTAATTTCCTGCTGTCCTGTTCCTAACATCATTAGGAAAGAATACTACCCCAAATTTGAAAATATTATTCCATATTTTGTCTTTTTCACAAGAACAAAAGCTAACATTTGTTTTTGGAGAGGAAGAAAAATCGATGCCACTTGAAGCAACGTTTGTAACAGCATGTCACAACCTATGCAGGGATAGGCATTCTATTCAAATGCTAATTATATTCAAAGTACATTTCAAATGCGAAATGTACTGGCCAGGGGGAGGGGAGGTGTGAAACGACAGCGCGCCTTGGTGGGGAACAATTGTTCATCAACAGTTATGTTCTCCCCAGGCGTTTAAGAAGCAGTGCTGTTTTTCACAAATCTATTAAATGTCTCTGATATCATGGCAAAATGACAATGGAATGCATGACTGAGCATCCACCTGATGTTCAAAGCCAACATCTATGGGTGGATAGAATTTTCTCATGGACTGATGATGTCAGAGGTCTGAAACTTTGTGTGTGTGTACATATTACCTTTTGTAATGGCCCAAATTAATTTGGTAATGTTTTTTTCCCCAGGATTTTGTCTGCTTTTCTCTCTCAATTAATTTAGGGAGTTCCATGCATTTTGCCAATTTAGTTTAGGTTCTGATAGCAGTCAATTTCTCCCTGTCTTCCTATCTCTCTCTCTCTGTCTCCCTCTCTCTCCCTATCTCACTCTCTCTCTCTCTCTCTCTCTCTCTCTCTCTCTCTCTCTCTCTCTCTCTCTCTCTCTCTCTCTCTCTCTCTCTGTCTCTCTCTGTCTCTCTCTCTCTCTCTCTCTCTCTCTCTCTCTCTCTCTCTCTCTCTCTCTCTCTCTCTCTCTCTCTCTGTCTGACTGTCTGTCTGTCTACCTGTCTGTCTGTCTGTATTTATTTATTTATCTGTCTGTATCTATCTATCTGTCTATCTGTCTGTCTGTCTGTCTGTCTGTCTGTCTGTCTGTCTGTCTGTCTGTCTGTCTGTCTGTTTGTATCTGTCTGTATCTGTCTGTCTGTCTGTCTGTCTGTCTGTCTGTGTCTGTCTGTCTGTCTGTCTGTCTGTATTTATTTATTTATCGTCTGTCTGTCTGTCTGTCTGTCTGTGTGTCTGTCTAGCTGTCTGTGTATCTATCTATCTATCTATCTATCTATCTATCTATCTATCTATCTATCTATCTATCTATCTATCTACCTATCTATCTATCTATCTATCTATCTATCTATCTATCTATCTATCTATCTATCTATCTAACAAATGTGCCATGATATCAGAGACATTTGATAGATTTGTGAAAAACAGCACTGCTTCTTACACGCCTGGGGAGAACATAACTGTTGATGAACAATTGTTCCCCACCAAGGCGCGCTGTCGTTTCACACCTCCCCTCCCCCTGGCCAGTACATTTCGCATTTGAAATGTACTTTGAATATAATTAGCATTTGAATAGAATGCCTATCCCTGCATAGGTTGTGACATGCTGTTACAAACGTTGCTTCAAGTGGCATAGATTTTTCTTCCTCTCCAAAAACAAATGTCAGCTTTTGTTCTTGTGAAAAAAGACAAAAATATGGAATAATATTTTCAAATTTGGGGTAGTATTCTTTCCTAATGATGTTATATTATTTATTTATCGGTCTGTCTGTCTGTATCTATCTGTTTGTCTGTCTGTATCTGTCTGTCTGTCTGTCTCTATCTGTCTGTCTATCTGTCTGTCTGACTGTCTGTATCTACCTGTCTGTCTGTCTGTCTGTATTTATTTATTTATGGTCTGTCTGTCTGAATAGCACAATGACAGCAGGCCTATGTTCTATCACAAACAAACAGATTCCAAACAAGAGGCGTCATCTAGTGATCATTATGTGCAAATGCACAGCCTCTCATTCAAATGACTTAGGGGTCATAAAGTGGCGTTGTGTGAGTCAATATTTACTTATATATATGTTAATAAATATATTGTGAAATAACATATATATATATATATATATATATATATTGCTACGCCACTGTTTCCTGCATAATAACGGACAGAACCGAGCACCACTGAATGTGATGCATTAGTGTTTTTTTTCAATTTGCCTGAATTATTACATTCTAAAATGCTTCAGTAAATGAATAACAATGCAATTACACTAACACCACATTTAATATTATTATTATTATTATTATTATTATTATTATTATTAAAGCAGGCTTTGTTAACAACTTAACATAAGTCATAATTCAGTGAATTATGAGTTATGTTGAGTTGTTTATCCTTGAAACAAAGTTTACTTACTGCCTTGGAAGGACTCTGACTGTCTAGTCTAGAGAGGACAGATCCACTAGGTTACGCCAGTGGACAGGATTTCGTTCACTGTATAGTGAGTGAAATCCTGTCCACTGGCGTAACCTAGTGGATAGATGTGGTACTGCTTTTAGTTGTTATTCCTATATTATTATCATCTTTTATCTCTTTGGCCATCCCACATCAGTTTGTGCAGTTCCTTCGGTATTTTGTGTGTGTATATTTATATTTATTTATATAAATATAAAAATATACATATACATATACATATACATGTATATAAATATACATATATATATATATATATATATCTCAAGAATCAGAATATATAAACTGCACACTAATAGGTGAACCAGACGTTGGATTTGTATAATAAATTAAATCATTAACTGATTATGTGTTTTATTTCGTCATTATTTTTTATTTTGTATTCATGTCATCATGGCACTCCAGCGTGCAGCGGAACAGGAAGAGGATGTGTCCCAGGCCCCGCCCACATTATGACGTTCTGCGCTGTGATTGGTTCTGTACATAACGAGGAGCATAGAAGCAAAACACATAGAAAAGTCGACATGTGTAGCCGTCGTTTCTAACTGCTCTGTGCGTGTTGCAGTACAAAATTATCCATGCTGTTGGGGTACAATATTCTTGGTTCTGACAACTTTGCACTCTCCTGTATAATAATAATAATAATAATAATAATAATAATAATAATTGTACAAAATAAATGTATAATATATAATATATATAATATTAATGTAGTTTCCCGATGCAGTCCGTGAGTTATTATTATTATTATTATTATTATTATTATTATTCAATCATGGCATGTTTATTTGTTCCAAAACCCCACCCGATACGTGTTTTAACATTTGTATTATTATATCAATACATTTCCTCAGACATTATATAACATCGTGTGTGTGTGTGTGTGTGTGCGTGTGTGTGTGTGTGTGTGTGTGTGTAAAAAATGTACTGCTGTTCTATGCGTGCTGTTTCTATGTCGGGATCCCCGGCAGGGGGGGTTCAGAGGTGAACGGCCAGCAGTAAACCCGGCGCCTCACGACGCGTCACGACGCGTCACATCGCACCACCACCACTCTGACTGCTGGTGTGAGACTTCAGTGAAGATGAAGTCAAGTTAAATCACACACACACACACACATTCTCACTCACACAGACTCGACTGCAGCAGCACTGCACCGGTTGCCGGATCTGCGGAAGGAGCGGGCAGCATTGCGTGTCACTTCTTCACACAGGGTCAGTGTTCGGTTTCTGTGTGTGTGTGGTGTGTGTGTGTGTGTGTGTGTGTGTGTGTGTGTGTGTGTGTGTGTGTGTGTGTGTGTGTGTGTGTGTGTGTGTGTGTGTGTGTGTGTGGTGTGTGTGTGTGTGTGTGTGTGTGTGTGTGTGTGTGTGTGTGTGTGTGTGTGTGTGTGTGTGTGTGTGTGTGTGTGTGTGTGAAATTGTGTACAAATTGTACAAATTGTACTGCTGTTCTATGCGTGCTGTTTCTATGTCGGGATCCCCGGCAGGGGGGGTTCAGAGGTTCAGATGTGTGTGTGTGTGTGTGTGAGAGAGACACACACACACACACACACACTTTGTCATTCATAGTCCCACAACCGTGCGATTGGTGCCCTTCGCTCGCGTGATGGTGGTGATGTTGGTGATGTTTGCACTGTGTGTGTGTGTGTGTGTGTGTGGGGGGGGGGGGTTGTTGTCACCCTGGGGTCCTTCTGGGTTCACATTCACCCAGGTGTAATTCAGTGTTCTTATGTATGTGCATACATACATGTCCTTTTTTGTCTTATTCATAGAAGGTGAGCTTCATCAGTCCATCCTGAGGTATAGGCTATATTGTTGTCAGTTGAGGTGAGCTGACGTTGATCTGTTCCCATGTAGTCGTCATGTAAGCTTTTTGCTCAGGTTAGACCCTGATTAGATCCTGGTGCCATCTTAAACCCTGTCCTAGACGACACTGGTTAAACCATAATTAAATGCTGCTGTATACATTGTGTTTAAATGCTGGTCCATCACTGGTTAAACACTGGTCCATCACTTGTTAAACACTGGTCCATCACTGGTTAAACCCTGGAAGCTTTGCAACAACCGGTATCAGTTGCCAAACTATTTCACAAGTTCTCCTGCAGTATCATCATTTATTGAATTGTGTTTGATTTGTGCAACACCACATCTGGTGGTGCCACTCTCTGCCCCTGATGTTTGGACTCTTGTCTCTTTTAGTATCTCTCTCTCTCTCTCTCTCTCTCTCTCTCTCTCTCTCTCTCTCTCTCTCTCTCTCTCTCTCTCTCTCTCTCTCTCTCTCTCATATACGGTCTGTCTGTCTCAACCTTGACTAACAATCTAATATTATACTATCTGATGATTATTCCTCTGATAATAGTGTCTCTGTCCCTCCAGTGGTAGCTGCCTGTTCACGGCCCTCGGCCCCCACCATGGACCCTCCTTCCCAGGCCCGGAGGAAGCCCGTCCCGTCCCGCTTCATCGTGGGCTCCGTGTCGGAGGAGAACTCGGAGGACGAGGCCTCCGGGAGGCCCAACGGCACGCCCGAGGAGAAGGAGGCGCGCTCCTCCTCCCCCACGTCTTCCCTGGGCTCGGACAGCACCTACGAGATGGGCTTCGACCAGGCGGACAGCAGCGTCAACAACCTCAGGTCAGAGTCTGGTCCGCTACCCGCCACCAGGTTTTGCCTTCGCCATCGAAGATGGGAGGAGGTTATGTTTTCTGCTTGTCTGCTTGTCTGTTAGTAAGATAACGCAAAATGTTATGTACGGAATTGGACAAAACTTGCTGGTTAGATTGCGTATGGGATGCCAAGGAACAGTTGATTTTAACGCAGATCCGGCTCTAAATCCGTATCCAGGGGATGTTTTGGAGTGGCTTGGAGAGGTCTGTGCTCTACTGAGGGCACTCTAGTTAAGCTCTGAGTTCGAGGCAACTAGTGACAAAGTACTTTGCGATTCACTCTTTCACACAACAGCAGTTTAAAAACATATCAATTATTTGAAAAACTAAACAAATTTTAAATAGAATCATTTAAAAACTAGAGGGCACTCAGTAGAGCCCATACCTCTGGCACACCAAAAAGTCCCCTGGATGCAGATCTGATTCTGCGCCAAAATCGATCAACTGTTCCTTATAATCTACCTACCAGGGTTTGCCAAATTCCCTACAGAACTTCTAGAGTTATCTGGCAAACGGGCAAACAGACAGAAACAGTCAAACAGGGGCAAAAACATTACCACCGTCCCGTCTTCGATGGCAGAGGTAATAATCAAATTGTACAAAGTTACAGTTGGCTGTAACCTATAACGGTCAGTGTTTGTGTGTGTCAGCAATTCCACAAGATTCAAAATGATTCAGATTTAATAAGCAGATTTTGATGCAGTAAAATGCTATCAAATCCCCGACCCTCGTCGAAAGGCTGTTGTGGTCCATGGGTTCTTGTTCCGCGCCGTTTACCTGTCACATTATTGACTGGGCCCAGGATGAGGAAAGGGGGGGGGCAGAATTGCGTAGTAGTAGTAGTGGTGTTTAGGGTGACTCTCACTGCGAAAGGTTCTGGGTTCGAACCTTCAGCTTTTTCTTGTGTCTTGTGTTTGAACATCATTCACATGTTGAGTCTGCAGGTTGAACTCTTCCACAGTTAGACCAGCCCATATCTACATTAACACATACACATACGGGAAAAATGTGGTCTCTCCAGCTTTTGCAGTAGCACAAACAGACACCCTCTTTATGCTGTTGGTCTCCCCCCCCCGTCACTCTCGCTCTGTCTCTCTCCCCCCTTCTGCTGACCCCAGCTCCTCCTTCTGCTCCAACTCCTCCTTCCCCTCTCCCGTCCTTCTTCCATTTACTGTCTCTTTCCTCTACCGTTCTGCCTTGTGAATGAAGTTCTTTCTATTCATCCTCGGGGAGCAGGAATTGTACATGAACTGCCCTGAGGAAGTGTCGCTATGTGCTGCCTTTCCTGTGGTGTTGTTTCTATGAAGGATATTGTCTGTGTTCCTTTTCTACACATGTATCTCCCTAATGATGTGTTGTTGTTGTTTTTTAAACCGGCTATTTGGTTAGGCTCCATGTTGGAATTTGAGGATCTAGTGTCTAGACGCTGGTGTCGTTTACAGTCACCCAAGGATATTGAGTTCCCGTCCCGTACATTTTCACCCTCCCCTACGATTTGACGAACCCCGGCTATTCCTCATTCATTCATGGGTTAGACTCGTTTCACCCGGCGAACATACACGTACACAACATACACATGCCAGGCTGAATGTTACACCTGAACGCCGCCGGCATTCGAGGAATAGTCGGCAGTTCGAGGAAGAGCGGTTCCTGAGTTTCACCCAGGATTTCCAAACATGTCAGGATTTTCTGGATATCAACAATAGTAGTTGCGCGGATACCGGTCCTGTATAGCCAGTTTAACGGTGAGGATAAGGGGGGGGGGGGTTGGGTGGGTGGGTGGGTGTGTGTGTGTGTGGTGTGTGTGTGTGTGTGTGTGTGTGTGTGTGTGACGCAACTGCGAGTGGAACCGCCACACCTACCCCGACTCTCTCCCTCCCTCCCTCCCGCTCACTCTCTCTTGGGGTGGGGTGTTGCTCCTCCTGTAGGTGTTGCCTGCCCCAGCTTGTAAACACATTTCTGCAAGAGGGAACCTGAGAAGTCTTGTCCGTTTGTCGCCGGAAGAACCACATACACATTACTGGGGTCCAGACTCACTGCAAGAACCACACACTACTGCTGGGTCCAGACTCACTGCAAGAACCACACACTACTGCTGGGTCCAGACTCACCGTAAGAACCACATACACTACTGCTGGGTCCAGACTCACTGCAAGAACCACACACTACTGCTGGGTCCAGACTCACTGCAAGAACCACACACTACTGCTGGGTCCAGACTCACTGCAAGAACCACATACACACTGCTGGGTCCAGACTCACTGTAAGAACCACATACACTACTGCTGGGTCCAGACTCACTGTAAGAACCACATACACACTGCTGGGTCCAGACTCACTGTAAGAACCACATACACACTGCTGGGTCCAGACTCACTGCAATAACCACATACACACTGCTGGGTCCAGACTCACCGTAAGAACCACATACACTCTGCTGGGTCCAGACTCACTGCAATAACCACATACACACTGCTGTGTCCAGACTCACTGCAATAACCACATACACACTGCTGGGTCCAGACACACCGCAAGAACCACATACACACTGCTGGGTCCAGACACACCGCAAGAACCACATACACAATACTGGGGTCCAGACTCACTGCAAGAACCACACACACACTGCTTGGTCCAGACTCACTGCAAGAACCACACACTACTGCTGGGTCCAGACTCACTGCAAGAACCACACACTACTGCTGGGTCCAGACTCACTGCAAGAACCACACACTACTGCTGGGTCCAGACTCACTGTAAGAACCACATACACTACTGCTGGGTCCAGACTCACTGTAAGAACCACATACACACTGCTGGGTCCAGACTCACTGTAAGAACCACATACACACTGCTGGGTCCAGACTCACTGCAATAACCACATACACACTGCTGGGTCCAGACTCACCGTAAGAACCACATACACTCTGCTGGGTCCAGACTCACTGCAATAACCACATACACACTGCTGTGTCCAGACTCACTGCAATAACCACATACACACTGCTGGGTCCAGACACACCGCAAGAACCACATACACACTGCTGGGTCCAGACACACCGCAAGAACCACATACACACTACTGGGGTCCAGACTCACTGCAAGAACCACACACACACTGCTTGGTCCAGACTCACTGCAAGAACCACACACTACTGCTGGGTCCAGACTCACTGCAAGAACCACACACTACTGCTGGGTCCAAACTCACTGCAAGAACCACACACTACTGCTGGGTCCAGACTCACTGCAAGAACCACACACTACTGCTGGGTCCAGACTCACTGCAAGAACCACACACTACTGCTGGGTCCAGACTCACTGCAAGAACCACATACACACTACTGCTGGGTCCAGACTCACTGCAAGAACCACACACTACTGCTGGGTCCAGACTCACTGCAAGAACCACATACACACTGCTGGGTCCAGACTCACTGCAAGAACCACACACTACTGCTGGGTCCAGACTCATATTTATATAAGGCATGATCTCGCTGTACTGGATGTCTCCCTGACATTTTCTAGATAAGACACAGAAGTCAAATGTCGGCTTATCAATATGCGTGGATTTTAATGTCTTTATACCAGGTGGATTATGTTATAAACAGCTGCTGTTAATAGTCACCTGCTGTCCCTTGATGTTGTGCTGATATTTTAATGGCTGAGCTTCATAAATATCCAAACACGTATAATATGACTAGTGTGAGGGGACCGGGTAGTCTGTGTGTTAGGACGTTCGTACTCCGACGTCAGCAGTCTAACTTAGAGAGAGCATCCGAGAACAAGACCTGCCTGCTCGTTGAAGATATGATGCGGGTCAGATTGTTTTGGAGGATAAAAACACCGCTTTGGATATTCGGTTTTCATCTCCTTCCAGTGAAATATGACATATGTGATCCATATGGAGTCATGTTCTCCTCTAGTTTAGTGGAAGACATTTGTGGTATGGTGAAACACTGCACATGTACTGTCTGTCTGGTCTGTTGGCTCTTGTGTGCTTTGCAAGGTGTAAATGTGTGTGTGTGTGTTGTGTGTTGCGTGGTCGTCGTCCCCCAGACCCAGCATGTCTGGTCTTCACCTGGTGAAGCAGGGCAGAGACCGCCGGAGGATAGACCTCCAGAGAGACTTCACTGTGGCCTCACCCGCTGAGTTTGTCACCCGCTTCGGGGGAAACAAGGTCATCGAGAAGGTCGGGTACCATTTCATATGTGTATATATTGATTTAGTGAACTATTAAGGCCAATGTGCTATTGATTATTTTCTATGGTGTAAAACATTAAATAATGAGGGAATGGAACAACATTAATAATGTATTTTTTGGCAAAAACAATTGAAATTACCCAAGAATCTCGGTAGTTAATATCGGCAGTTTTTGCTAACTTGCTAACCTTATTTTCTTCAGTGTTTCAAAAATAAATGTGCTTTGAATAACATTTATTAGATTTTTGTTATTTATTTTTCTACCAAAAATCTTAGTAGCTAATATTGTCCATTTTTGCCAAACTTTGCGTTCGCCGCAGGTTCTCATCGCCAACAACGGCATCGCGGCGGTCAAGTGCATGCGGTCCATCCGCCGCTGGTCGTACGAGATGTTCCGAAACGAGCGAGCCATTCGCTTCGTCGTCATGGTGACCCCGGAGGACCTGAAGGCCAACGCAGGTTAGCACTTTGTCTGGATTTTGACCGTATTACACAAAAGTATCTAGGATTAATAAAGTATCTATCTGTCTATCTAAAACGTTCAATCACAAACTACTGTTCTGTTTAACATTCAAATGTACGTGTTTAATTAAGTATTCAAATACAACAATTACATAGTTGGTTTAAGGAAAGAAAATCCACGCAAGCATGTATTGTTGAGGCGGAATACCTATTCTTTCCTTTTAACCTTTGACCTTTTTGAACTTTCTCCAAACAAGAGTACATAAAAATCGCAGACCACTACGTGCCGGTGCCCGGAGGGACCAACAACAACAACTACGCCAACGTAGAGCTCATCCTGGACATCGCCAAGCGCATTCCTGTGCAGGTAAGATGGGAGGCTGTGGCTGTGTGTGTTCTATTCAAGATTCAAGATAACTTTATTTATCCCGAGGGAAAAATTGGTTACACCTATCTAACCCTACAGTTTATTTACCAAATATGCCTAAATGCCTTGTCTGTTTCATTATAACATCATTAGTATGTTTGGAGACTCAAGTGTGGAAATAGTGTATTGATGACAAATATACATGAAGAAATTAGAAGTTAATTATCTCACTTTTTTGATATCAGAATGCATTCCATTGGTGAGAAAATATTCGACGGGGTCCTCGGCCAAATGCTCCACGGCCGGTCGGAGCGTGGTACATACGTTTGGGAACCTCTGGGTTATGTGTTGAGATTTGTTGAATTGTAATGTTGTTCTGGTGCTGACAGGCCGTGTGGGCCGGCTGGGGTCACGCTTCAGAGAACCCCAAACTACCAGAGCTGCTCCACAAGAACGGCATTGCTTTCATGGGTGAGAGACGCACGCACAAACGCACAAACGCACGCACGCACATATGCATGCATGCACACACGCTGTGTGAGTTTCTTAGTTTGCTGCTTTGGTCTTTATTTCCTTTGGTTTCTCTTTCTGTCTCTTCTTTCTTTTTCCACCTGTTTTATTGGACATCTATTGTGTACGTCTTTGTGTATATTGATTGATTTGTTACTAAGTTCTGTTTTTATTTTATTTGTCTTGATTGATTTGTAATTTTCATTGATTGACCCTGCAGGTCCTCCCAGCCAGGCCATGTGGGCACTTGGAGACAAGATCGCATCGTCCATCGTAGCGCAGACGGCCGGCATTCCCACGCTGCCCTGGAGTGGCTCAGGTCAGCTATCTCCAGCACATTTTAGTTAACACTAAGCCTTAAGGAGAAGCTTACCTTCACTCTTAACTCTAGCCCTTCAGCAAACACCCCCCTAGCCCCTTAAGTAAGCGTTAAACAGAATTCATCCTTTTGAAGCTAACCCTAGTTTTTCAGCTGACTGTAATCCTTTAGGGAAGCTTACCCTAGCTGTTCAGCTAACCCTAGTTTTTCAGCTTACCCATGCCATTTAAGTTCAACGTTCAATCCATTAAAGGCAAACCTTAGCCTTTCAGCTGACCGTAAACCTTCAGGGAAGCTAACCCTAGCCCTTCAGCTAATCATAATCCTTTAGGGAAGCTAAGCCTTTCAACGAACTGTAAACCTTTAGCTATGCTTCGCTGACCCTTCAGGGAAGATGAACCTACCTTTCAGGAAAGCTCAGGGTTCCCCACACCGTGGCTTTTGGCAACAGTCGGCTCGGGTGACATAATCATTTACACATTCCTGTAGAGTGAAACGTCCCCGCTACCTGACTCTAGTTGTTTACCAGAAGTCCCTTGCAAGAGGTTTGATTTGTTTAGCCATTGGTGGGCGAGTGTAGACGAGACACGAGGATAAAGAAGAACATTTGTGTTGCTTTCAAAGGGCTTCACAGGCCACATGTTTACAACAACCCCCCCCCCCAACATCACACACCAAAAAGTCCCCTGGATCCGTTGTCTATTGTTGCCGGCTGGTGAGCAAGCCGGTAGCCTGGCATCCAGTCGTGATAACAGTGGCACACTAACGGACTAATGGACAAACGGACGCAGACTGCAGTCTGATGATACCGTGTGCCCGTCTGCAGGCTTGACGGTGGAGTGGACCGAGGCAGAGCAGAAGCGGAAGCTGATCAACGTGCCGTCTGACGTCTACGAGCGGGGCTGCATCCCGGACATCGAAGCGGGCCTACAGGTGGGTGCCCGGTGCTAGAGACGTACCCCTTGCACTTTTTACTGCAGGGTCGAAACGGGGTAGAAGTGGGTGCCCAGTGTTTAGTCTAACCTGTAGGCATCCTAGAGCAAGATGCCCCCTAACTTCTGTGTGTGTGTGTGTGTGTCCAGTCTGCCGAGTCGATCGGCTACCCAGTGATGATCAAGGCCTCCGAGGGAGGCGGAGGGAAGGGCATCCGCAAGGTCAACTGTGCAGACGACTTCCCCAACCTCTTCAGACAGGTGGGTGTGGTCTGGGAGGGTGTGGTCTAAGGGCATGGCTTATGGGCAGTGGTCTGTGGGGTCGGGTCTATGATGGTGCGCTCTAGCGGATGTGATCTAGGAGGGCGTGCAGTGGTGTCGAATGGCACTGATGCACAACTCGGATCACGGACCTGCTAGAATACAGCGTGTACTTTCGAACACCCCCCCCCCCCCCCCCCAGGTCCAGGCGGAGGTCCCCGGCTCGCCCGTCTTCGTGATGCAGTTGGCCAAGCACGCACGGCACCTGGAGGTACAGATCCTGGCCGACCAGTATGGCAACGCCATCTCGCTGTTCGGACGCGACTGCTCCGTCCAGCGGCGGCACCAGAAGATCATCGAGGAGGCGCCGGCCACCATCGCCACCTCGGAGGTCTTCGAGGACATGGAGAAGGTATGGCGAGAGCCACACAACGGTTCTCACACCGAGGCGCCGGACACCACTGTCTACACAATGTCCTGACATCCAGCATTATGCCAAATATTTGACTCACTTTTCGTTATTTCAGTAAAATATTGCACGCTCTTAATCTAAAAAGTCAAATGATCTGACCTAATTATGGTTTCCTGAGAGTTCGATCCCCAGCAGGCCCATATACCGCATACTTGCAGGAGTAAAACATAAAATGTTAAATTAAATGTAATAAAAAAAAAAAAAAAGTAGTAATAAAAGTGTAATATAAACTTCAAGAGATCTTCGAAGAGAAAAATATGTGCAATATAAAATGTACTTAAAACTCTTAATATATAGACCAAAAGTTGAACATACAATACTGTACACAGATTAAAATGTTAAAGTATTAAAGTTCTTTCTCCCTCTCTCCCCCCCTCTCTATTCCTCCCACCCCCCCCTCCCCCCAGTGCGCGGTGAAGCTTGCCAAGATGGTGGGCTACGTCAGTGCCGGTACGGTGGAGTATCTATACGGGAAGGACGGCAGGTTCTACTTCCTGGAGCTCAACCCCCGGCTGCAGGTGGAGCATCCCTGCACCGAGATGGTGGCCGATGTCAACCTGCCCGCCGCACAGCTGCAGGTCCGAGACACACACACACACACACACAGACACACAGGCACACATGCACACACACACACAGAGGCACACACACACACACAGGCACACACACACACCAATACACACAGAGGCATTCAAACACATGCATACAGTTAGATACGCTTATATGCACGACAAACACACCTTGCACCCAGTCCTATACACACACGCATACATGTGTTACACACACATGAGTTACAGACACACAGACCCAGGCAGCCAGTAGCCCCCTGTAGTCAGGTTGTGTGTGTCTCAGTGGGGCGTCTCGTTAGCCTCGTTTCACCACCCTGACCACCGCCTAGCCCCCAGCCCCCCGGCCCCAGTATCCATGACAACCACGGCGAGACACGGCTCAATGTGGGCAGTCATGGGTCATGTGATCGGTGTCGCTGTTCAGCTGTGTCCCCTACACTGCTCCCCGGACGCTGTGTATAAAATAGCTCCTAATACTAGGATGGGTTAAATGCAGAGAAACACATTTCAATGTATGTGACTAACAAAGAGGATCCAATCCTCCAGATTAAGATAAATAATATACATATTGCCATTTGGTGGACTGTTTTATCCAAAGCATATTACATAAAGTGCGTGCATTCCCAGCAGTGACTGGGAATACAACCCCCAACTCCTGCAGTTTAACTGCCTTGCTCTAGCAGTTGTTCCCTACTCACGGTTTACGACTGAGTATACATTCTAATTATACGGCAACCTTATCCCATTCAAGATGTTTTTATTTGCCATATGCAACAAGTACAATGGAATGCTTACTCCCACAACAACACTATACTATAACAAAACTGTACAAAATATAAAGAACAATAACAATAAAGTGACTGATGGATACATGTGTTGAATTGTGCAAAAAGCATTTCAAAGTGCCAGTAGTGCAGCAGCATCATGAATACAGTGCAGAACAGTAACTGTAATGAGTCCAGAAAGTCCAGCAAAAGTATGATAGTGTAATGTAATATGCATCACAATGTTATAATAGTGGCCATTTCTGTTGAACGTGTTTTTTATTAGTATTTTTTATTCTATTTGTTAAGTGATTCATTGTAACCCCATTCATTGTGTGTGTGTGTGTGTGTGTGTGTGTGTGTGTCCAGATCGCCATGGGGATCCCGCTGCACCGCATGAAGGACATCCGGTTGCTGTACGGTGTGCAGCCGTGGGGCGACTGCATGGTGGACTTCGAGGGTCTGTCCACCGCCCCGTCCCCCCGAGGTCACGTCATCGCCGCCCGCATCACCAGCGAGAACCCTGACGAGGTACCCTGTGTGTTTGTGTGGACTGCGTTTTATATAGCGCTCTTCTATTCGGTGTCACAACGTCGGGAGCAGTAAGGCTAAGGGTGACTTGCTCAGGGGACAATTAGCTAGTAGGAGCCCGGGGGGATGGAACCAGCAACCCGCTCTACCTCCTGAGCTGTCTGTCAGGAAAGATCTGGGATTTTTTCGGGGCAATATTTGCTTTGACATATTGCTCATTGGTAATGTGATCACAGAGAGCATATTTAATAATGAATATTAATACATTTTATTTATAAAGTGCTTTTCTAGACCCTAACCCTTACTGTGTGAACACATTTAAACTACATCGGTATAATAATATAATATATTATTATAATATATTTTCTCAAAAAGTCACATTGAAACTTTTCCAACACATACAAATTCAGAGGCAGGATTACTTTAGGAGAGGTTAGGAGAGTTGGACATTTAAATGGTCTGTCTGTCTGTGTGTCTTTCTCTGCAGGGTTTTAAGCCCAGCTCCGGGACGGTCCAGGAGCTCAACTTCCGCAGTAACAAGAACGTGTGGGGCTACTTCAGCGTGGCCGCCGCCGGGGGGCTGCACGAGTTCGCAGACTCCCAGTTCGGACACTGCTTCTCCTGGGGGGAGAACCGAGAGGAGGCCATCTCGTAAGAACACACGGAGAGGCAGACACACTGAGACACACACACCACACACAGACAAACACGCCCGCACACACACACACACACACACACACACACACACACACACACACACACACACACACACACACACACACCACACACACACACACCACACACACACACACACACACACACACACACACCCCCCCCCTCAGGTGAAACATTTAGTCTTTGTTTAAATTTTTTTGGTTTACACATGCTCATGGCTTAACCTGTCCATTTTATAGTCCTAACATATATAGAAAAGTAATGTAATAAATATACAGTACAGTCTACTGTAGCCCATTTTGGACAAACTAGTTTGGGGGGCAGTAGCTCAGTGGATAAGGACTTGGCTTAGGAGCCGCAAGGTCGCCGGTTCAAGACCCGGAAACACCAGGTTACTGCCTAAGTGCCCTTGAGCAAGGCACCCCCTACACTGCTCCCCGGGCGCTGTACTAATGGCTGCCCACTGCTCCTAACACTAGGATGGGTCAAATGCAGAGAACTAATTTCCCTCGGGATAATAATAATAAAAAGTTTAAAAAAAAATAAAGAAAAAAATTACATCGTTTGCTCTTACGAATACTGCAGACTTTATTTTGTGGTCCCAGTAGTTTAGGATCAACAGTTCTCAGGCTATAGAGAGCACAGTGAAGCTCTTTTTAAATATTTTATATTTGATTCTCCACTTCCGGTGAACGTCCTTTTGCGTTTTTAAAGTGTGCCATTTAAATATAAACGTACCTTTCCTTTACCACCCACTTCTCTCGTCCTCCCTCTCTCTCCGTAGCAACATGGTGGTGGCCCTGAAGGAGCTGTCCATCAGGGGGGACTTCCGGACCACGGTGGAGTACCTCATCAAGCTGCTGGAGACCGAGAGCTTCCAGCACAACACCATCGACACGGGCTGGCTGGACCGCCTCATCTCGGAGAAGATGCAGGTAGGCCCTCGCACCGTCTCGCACGTCTGTCCCGGGCCGACGCCGCGGTTCTGCCCCTCGCTACAGACACTCCCGAGAGGCTCCCCCCCGGAGGAGGGAGATGGTTTGGACGTGATGGTTGATGTTCATGATGGGGAAATGGGTTTGAAGATGAGGTGATGTGGTAACCCTAACCCTCTGTGCTTGGCATATTTAGGTTTGAGCGTAGTGATATCAAATTATAGTTCTATTCTCCTGTTTGCGTGAAATTACATTTCTCCTTTATGAAGGATGTAGAAGAAGTCTAGCTTCTAGCGCTGAGACACTTTGTGGGGAAACGGAAGCGCTTGGAGGAGGCAATTGATTGATCTTGTGTGTCTTAGGCGGAGCGTCCAGACACCATGCTGAGCATTGTCAGTGGGTCGCTACACGTGGCGGACGTCAAACTGCGGAACAGCGTCTCCAATTTCCTGCACTCCCTGGAGAGGTAAAATCAACCCCATGACTAGAGGGCCCTCAGTAGAGCACATTGACCACACAAACACACACACACCGGTTTTAACTTGGCAGACTTAATCTACCTTTCAAGGTCTTGATGATAACTAAACGGTACTGTTCAATGTTCTAAATGTTTTGTCTGTCTACCTGCCTCTCCCTACCGGTCTGCCCTCCTTCCCGGTCTCCTTCTCTCCCTCCCTCTCTCCCTCCCTGTCTCCTTATCTCTTCCTCTATCCCACCCTCAATGTCTCTTTCCTTCCTTCCTGCCCTCTCTCCCTCCCTCCCTCCCTCAATCCCTGTCTCTGTTTCCTTCTCTCTTCCTCTCTCCCTCCATCAATGTCTCCTTCCTACCCTCTCTCCCTCCCTCCCTCCCTCCCTCTCTTCCTCCCCGTCTCCTTCTCTCCATCTCTTCCCTTTCTCCCCCGTCCCCCAGGGGCCAGGTCCTGCCGGCCCACACCCTCCTCAACACGGTGGGGGTGGAGCTGATCTACGAGGGCACCAAGTACGTGCTGACGGTGACCCGCCAGTCACCCAACTCCTACGTGGTGATCATGAACAGCTCCTCCGCCGAGGTGGACGTGCACCGGCTCAGCGACGGCGGCCTCCTGCTGTCCTACGACGGCAACAGCTACACCACCTACATGAAGGAGGAGGTGGACAGGTGGGTGTGGGTGTGGGTGGGGCCGGGAAGAGCTGGGGATAGGTGGGGGGTTTACGATGACATATGTGTGGAGGTGTAGGGAACAGGGCTAGGAAACGCCACGTTTAGTAGGGGGTGGTGTTCTGAAAGATACCGAAAGGGATAGAGGACATTAAAAGTAGTTTGGGTGGTGGATAGTGAATGGGATAGAGGACTTTAAAAGTAGTTTAAGTGGTGTTATAAAATATATTGATTCAAGATTTTAATGAAGTACAATGGAATGCTTACTCCACATTTCCACATGTATTATAAAAAATACTATACACAATAAAAATGAATATAAAAGTGACTGTAGGATGATATGTGCAGAATTGTGCAAAAGGCATTTAAAAGCATTTTAAAGTGCCAATATTGCAGCAGCATGAAAGGGATAGAATACTTTAAAAGAGGACTTTTAACTTTCCCCTCACGGATACGGATCCCTCCATGGTAGTTGACCCTTGTCTTGTCGTAACAATTAAATTGTACAGAATGAATGTCTTACACTGCATGTTTGCATAATAAAATGTGCGAGAGTGTGTCTAGCTTTGTGTGTCTATTGGCTTTTACTATTTGTTGTGGTGTCAATGTACTGTATCTAGGGAGCCAACTTTTTGTACTTTTACCATGAGCAATGTTTCAGATTTTTGTCATTTCTACCTTCTGGTTTTCTTGCTTACCTGTTAAATGACCTTATTGTAAGTCACTTTGGGGGGAAAAGGCACCTCCTAAATGACTAATGGAATTTCATGTAACTTCATGGTTGTAATGTGTGTATCCCCAGGTACCGCATCACCATCGGTAACAAGACGTGTGTGTTTGAGAAGGAGAACGACCCGTCTCTGCTCCGCTCGCCGTCGGCCGGTAAGATCATCCAGTACACGGTGGAGGACGGGGGGCACGTGTTCGCCGGACAGAGCTACGTCGAGATAGAGGTGGGCTACTGGAGGATGAGGATGATGATGATGTAATGTGGTGGTGATGATGATCAAATGTGGTGATGACGTAAAGTGGGGTGACCTACGTGTGATGAAGATGATGATGATGATGTAATGGTGTGACCTGCAGGTGATGAAGATGGTGATGTAATGTGATGATGATGTAATGGTGTGACCTGCAGGTGATGAAGATGGTGATGTAATGTGATGATGATGATGTAATGGTGTGACCTGCAGGTGATGAAGATGGTGATGTTATGTGATGATGATGATGTAATGGTGTGACCTGCAGGTGATGAAGATGGTGATGTTATGTGATGATGTAATGGTGTGACCTGCAGGTGATGAAGATGGTGATGTGATGTAATGTGACGATGATGATGTAATGGTGTGACCTGCAGGTGATGAAGATGGTGATGTAATGTGTGATGATGACGATGATGTAATGGTGTGACCTGCATGTGATGAAGATTGTGATGATGATGATGTAATGGTGTGACCTGCAGGTGATGAAGATGGTGATGTAATGTGATGATGATGTAATGGTGTGACCTGCAGGTGATGAAGATGGTGATGTAATGGTGTGACCTGCAGGTGATGAAGATGGTGATGTAATGTGATGATGTAATGGTGTGACCTGCAGGTGATGAAGATGGTGATGTCCCTGACGGCAACAGAGTCGGGGTGTATCCACTACGTGAAGCGGACCGGTGCAGCCCTGGAGCCGGGCTGTGTCATCGCTAAGCTGCAGCTGGACGACCCCAGCAGGGTGCAGCAGGTGTGTGTGTGTGTGTGGGTGTTCCTCCAGTGAGGTTCTCACAGCGGGGGTCCTGGTCCAGGCGTGTGTTTATATGTATAACCCTGTGTTTATATAACCCTATATAAACCCTTGCCCTATTTAAATTTTATCTAACTTATGTCTTGTTTTAATCTATGCAACTATTAAATTATTTTGTGTGTGTGTAATTTTACCTTGTCTGTTAAGCGCCTTGAGTGTCAACAAAAGCACTATATGAAATTGAATGTTATTATTGTAATTATTATTATATATAGATATATAGGGTTGTATATACAAGTGTGTTTGTTCCTCCCTCCTTCCAGGCTGAGCTGCACACAGGGGTCCTGCCCGTGGTCCAGGCGGTGGCCCTGCGAGGGGAGAAGCTCCACCGAGTGTTCCACAGCACCCTGGACCACCTGGTGAACATCATGAATGGGTTCTGTCTGCCGGAACCGTTCTTCAGTGCCAGGGTGAGCACACACGCACATACATGGATACACACATATATACGTATTCACACCTAGAAAGACTCAAACACTCCCTAAAAGCATAAAGCATTATCTTTCTTGTCTTATACACTCCTACAAACAATCAAATCGCTGCAGTCAGTGAGCAAGCTAATTAAAACACACACACACACACACACGGGGAGAGACGGAGAGACAAACAGTCAGAGTAATTGTAGAGTAATCGATCGGTTTAGAGTGAAAATCGGCCGGTGAAAATCGGCCGATGAAGATCAGTGACGATCGGAGCATCCCTATTGCCTATCTTATACACTCTCTTACTAAAGATAAAGTATTATCATCTTTTATAGGTGCTTTATGAATACAGATCTTGAATGTTCTCCTTGTTCCCTGGTTGTCGCCTTGTCTCCTCCAGCTGAAGGAGTGGGTGGAGTGTCTGATGAAGACCATGAGGGACCCCTCTCTGCCCCTGCTGGAGCTCCAGGACATCATGACCAGCGTGTCCGGACGCATCCCCGCCGCTGTGGAGAAGGCCATCAAGAAGGAGATGGCGCAGTACGCCAGCAACATCACCTCAGTGCTGTGTCAGTTCCCCTCACAGCAGGTACCTCACTCGGATGCTCGCTCGCTCAATCACTCAGTCACTCGCATGCACACATGTCATATAGCAGGGGTTCCCAAACTTTTCAGCCCGCGACCCCCAAATGAACAGTGCTAGAGACTGGCGACCCCCCCCCCCCCACTATCACCGGTTCCGACATCGGGGGGGGGGGGGGTAATCGCGAACGCGTACATTGTGTGTGGCTTTTTTTCAGCTGCAAATGATACTGTCGTGATACTGTCGGAATCAGAATTCCTTTATTTGTCACCCGTACATATTAAACAGATTTACATAATAAAAATATCTATGCACACGTTATTATTAGTAATACTAATAATAATAATAATACAAATTATAATACATTTTTTCTCGTGGGTCACATCAAGAGGATTCTGAAATCATCGCGACCCCCACTTTGGGAACCCCTGTCATATAGTATTGAAATGACATGACAAGATGTGGTGATAAGTGATAATTAAATGATGATAATGATACGGTAGTAGGATATGACCTGATGATACGTTATGATCATTTAAATGGTAATAATGACATGGCAGCAGGATATGACATCATAAGATATGTCTGCTGTGTGTTCCCCAGATCGCTAACATCCTGGACAGCCACGCGGCGACGCTGAACCGGAAATCAGACCGTGAGGTTTTCTTCATGAACACCCAGAGCATCGTCCAGCTGGTGCAGAAGTACGCAGACTATGTCTAACCCCTATGTCTGACCCGTCTCTGTACTGTCTAACCCCTACCTGCTCCTTAATAACCTGTCTCTGTACTGTCTAACCCCTACCTGCTCCTTAATGACCTGTCTCTCTACTGTCTAACCCTACCTGCTCCTTATGACCTGTCTCTCTACTGTCTAACTCCTACCTGCTCCTTAATGACCCGTCTCTGTACCGTCTAACCCCTACCTGCTCCTTAATGACCCGTCTCTGTACTGTCTATCCCCTACTCTCCAGGTACCGCAGTGCAATTCGGGGTCACATGAAGGCTGTCGTCATGGACCTGCTCAGACAGTACCTCAAGGTGGAGTTCCAGTTCCAGAACGGTAACCACACAGTGAACACACTCTAAGTTTTGTACCTGTTTTGTACTGCAGGTCACATGTCATAGGTCGATGTGATGATGTTTAATTAATCAGAGAGAACCAATGCACAGCCAACTTGACGTTTTAGTCATTGGTTTTATCATAACCATAGGTCTTCTATTGTTCAGTTGGATCTAATCACTTGCATTCTGTTGCACTGCATGTAGGTGGAGATGCAATTACCCTGTATGTCCACAGGATGGCGCTGGTTGACAACCTATTCATCTACTTCTGTCAATTCTTGCCTTGAAAACTGTGTGTGTGTGTGTGTGTGTGTACACAGGACACTATGATAAGTGTGTGTTTGCGCTGCGTGAGGAGAACAAGGGGGACATGGCCAACGTGCTCAACTACATCTTCTCCCACGCCCAGGTCACCAAGAAGAACCTGCTGGTCACCATGCTCATCGTAGGTTCATGTGTTCACCCTGATGTCTTCACCATGCTCATCGTAGGTTCATGTGTTCACCCTGATGTCTTCACCATGCTCATCGTAGGTTCATGTGTTCACCCTAATGTCTTCACCATGCTCATCGTAGGTTCATGTGTTCACCCTAATGTCTTCACCATGCTCATCGTAGGTTCATGTGTTCACCCTAATGTCTTCACCATGCTCATCGTAGGTTCATGTGTTCACCCTAATGTCTTCACCATGCTCATCGTAGGTTCATGTGTTCACCCTAATGTCTTCACCATGCTCATCGTAGGTTCATGTGTTCACCCTAATGTCTTCACCATGCTCATCGTAGGTTCATGTGTTCACCCTATGTCTTCACCATGCTCATCGTAGGTTCATGTGTTCACCATGATGTGTTCACCATGCTCATCGTAGGTTCATGTGTTCACCATAATGTGTTCACCATGCTGATTGTACGTTCATGTGTTCACCATGATGTGTTCATCAGTTCATCGTAGGTTCATGTGTTCATCCACTGGTCACCAATGCTCATAGCTATAATACATATGTTCATCTTCTCATAACACTCCCTGTGTTCATTCATCTCACAGTATTCTTATGTATTTAGAATATAATCGTTTTTTTGGTTTGATGTATTTGTTGTGATGAATTGATTTTTTTTTTTTATGTGATCTTTAGTTTTCATCTGCTAACGTGTGTGTGTGTGTGTGTGTGTGTGTGTGTGTGTGTGTGTGTGTGTGTGTGTGTGTGTGTGTGGTGTGTGTGTGTGTGTGTGTGTGGTGTGTGTGTGTGTGTGTGTGTGTGTGTGTGTGTGGTGTGTGTGTGTGTGTGTGTGTGTGTGTGTGTGTGTGTGTCCGTGTGTGTCCGCTGTGTCCGCGTGTGTCCGTCCGTGTCCGCCTGCAGGACCAGCTGTGTGGTCGTGACCCCACCCTAACAGACGAGCTGATGGCCATCCTTACGGAGCTCACCCAGCTCAGTAAGACCACCAACGCCAAGGTGGCCCTCAGAGCCCGGCAGGTCAGGACTCCAGCTAAAACTAATGATACATTGGTTTTCAAATAGCACCTTTCTGGACACCCAAGGCACCACATGGTAAAATCAGTCACATACGGTCAACTCATTTAATATAGATTATATTATATATCTATAGTTATATATAAATATATATATTATTATGATATATATTATAATTATTATTATTATTATATATAAAATAAGACGGATAAAATAGATTAAAATAAGACGGATAAAATAGATTTTAATATATTAAAAATGAAATATATATATATTAAAAATAAAATATTCCTGCACATCTTTGGAGCTGTCAATAACATTTTACTGTACATTGTCCACTGTACCTTTATATTTTATTATATATGTGATAAATTAACCAAATTTGAATGACGGGATGATTGATTGATTGATTGATTATTCTTCTAGTCGGGGTCCCCAGGTGCTCAACTGTACATTGGCCACTGTACCTTTTTTATTATACATGTGACAAACAAACCACATTTGAATGACGGGATGATTTAATGATTGATTGATTATTCTTCTGGTCCCCAGGTGCTCATCGCGTCCCACCTGCCGTCCTATGAGCTAAGACACAACCAGGTGGAGTCCATCTTCCTGTCCGCCATCGACATGTACGGACACCAGTTCTGCATCGAGAACCTGCAGGTAGGCGGGGCTGGCGGGGTGTGGGCGGGGCTTAGGGGGTGTGGGCGGGGGGGGGGCGGTGACAGGGTCACGACCCCAAAGCCCATAGCTTCCACCAAGACGTCTGTTTCTCGCTCCATTTTGAGTGATTATTTATCTCTTGCTTGTCCTCTCGCTCTCTCTCTGTAGCCATAATAATTATCCTCCCTCTACATGAAGTGTCTAATAAATATTGTTGTTATTCCAAAATATAATACATCAAATCTGTATTCAGTGACAAGGTATTCTAATTAACTAAGCTGTTACTTATACAGAACATTGTACACTTTGTACACTGTACACTTTGTAATTAAGGTAATGAGGCGTAATTGTCCATTAGAAAAATGTGTAAAACGTAACAGAAACTCATGTTCTCTACATCTCTCCATAGAAACTCATCCTGTCAGAGACGTCCATCTTTGATGTCCTGCCCAACTTCTTCTACCACAGCAACCAGGTGGTGATGATGGCCGCCCTGGAGGTAAAGAATCATCACACATCACTGAAGTATCTCTCTCTCTCTCTCTCTCTCTCTCTCTCTTTCTGTGTGTGTGTGTGTGTGTGTGTATGTATTTTTCTTTCTCTCCATCTCTCTCCCCCCCTGTGAAGTTCACTCTGGTTTCAAGATTTTTATTTGCCATATGCAACAAGTACAATGGAATGCTTACTCCCCATTCCCTCCTGCAGTATGAATTTCCTACAATTTAACACTTTATACTATACTATGTACTAAAGTTATACTATACAACAATACTATAACAATATTGTACACAATTAGAAGAACAAGAAAGTGACTGATGGGTAATATATACATATGTTGAATTGTGCAAAAAGCGTTTAAAAACAGCATCTTAAAGTGCCAGTAGTGCAGCAGCATCATGCATACAGTGCAGTACAGTGCAATAACTGTAATGAGTCCAGAAAGTCCAGCAGAAGTATGATAGTGTAATGTAATATTGATAACAATATTGTGATAGTGGCAGCACTCCTAGCAGTTCAGTAGGCGCACTGCCTGTGAACAAAAACTGTCCTTGAACCTAGTAGACTTTTTACGGATGCTGTGTTTCATCCATTCACCGTGTCTCCCCCCCCCCTCTCTCCTCCTCTCTGGCGCCCCCCGCTGGCTTCCAGGTGTACGTGCGTCGAGCCTACATCGCCTACGAGCTCAACAGCGTTCAGCACCGGCAGCTCTTCGACAACACCTGCGTGGTGGAGTTCCAGTTCATGCTGCCTACCTCACATCCAAACAGGTGAGACACACACACACACACACACACACACACACACACACACACACACACACACCACCTCCCCGCTGTGGTCCTCTCCCTGCTTCCTCTACCCCAGTTTGTGGCATCGTGGAAGATACGGCAGTTGTGGATGTGTTTTTGTGGTCCATACTCAAGACGTTCGCTCCATAAGGACATAGAGTAGAATAGAATATATATGACGACGTATGTGGTCATTCACAGCAGGGAATCTGAGGAATTTGTATGTAAGGGAAAATGGGATTCCGGTAATATGGACCGATATGAACGCCTTTTTGAAAAATCAAACAGCAGATTTGAATCCTGATCCCAATTCACTTTAACACTGAAAAACGTATAAAACGACGGTCTCAAGTTTTGTTGTTCTTCAAAAACATATCACAAGTACAATTCATTGATGCCGTCTCTCCTCAAGTGTGAGTGTCAGTGGCCCCCATGCTTGAAATCCTTTATAGTACCAAACTCAACTTGTGTTATTTATATTATTTTATATATATATATATCTATCTATATCTATATATATCTATATATCTATATCTATATCTATATCTATATATATATATCTCTCTTGCAAACCCAGCCTGTAATACTCAGCTTTTAACCGGTCCTGGAATAACTGTAAAACCTGCAGCCCCCCCTCCTAGTTTGTGATTGATTTATAGATAGTTGTGCTCGGTTTCCACTTGATGTTGTGGTGCGTGTCTTGTCAGTCTGTCTGTGTAATTGCACTTTCCCTCATACACTTACATAGCCGTTGAATGCGCCCGCATAACCCAATTACAGTGCGTCCGTGCGTGCGCGTGTGTTCGTTCTTTGAAAGGGCTTCTGTTTTACCACCGGGTGTGAGGTTGATTTAGTCATCACGAGAACATCTCTCGACATCACTCCCACTTGTGACATCACCAGGTGGGGAGTGTCGAGTGTCCGTGGATTTGAGCTGCCCCGTCAACATCATACATCTGGGGGCAGGGATTACTTTTTAAATGCCTGGTAATGGCCAATCAACCTCACACCTGGTGGTAAAGTAGGGGTCATTTAGCGTGAAGAGCTGAATACACACCCTCCCTCCCCCTCCGGAGTTCATCCTCCTGTATTGTTCTCCTGTTTCACTTAATGTGCCTGTTTAATAAATTCTGTAACACACACACACACACACACACACACACACACACACACACACACTGGTGCATGCACTCCCTCTGTGTTTCTCTCCTGATGTCCCCTCTAACCTCCTAGTAATGATGTTGTGATGTTTGATTGCAGGGGCAACATCCCTACCCTCAACAGGTATAGTAAACTTCTTCTTATTGCAACTAGTCTGTAGCCCTGGACCCTGTCACAGTAATAATGATGATAATAATACCTTTATTTATATAGCCCCTATCAAGCAATACAGTGCTTCACAGAAAAGGAATACAATTTAAATAAAACAGAAATTATGAATAAAAATAAAATGCCATAATAATGTTTTTTGTTAAAAATACATCTAAATATATTAATTAGTAAGTACAATTAAGAAATACACATTCTGTAGCCATCGCCGTGGAACTGTAGGCTGGCTAGTCACAGAACAGACGGTCTGTAGCCCTAGACGTGACACGGTAGGCTGGCTAGTCACAGAACAGACGGTCTGTAGCTCTAGACGTGACACGGTAGGCTGGCTAGTCACAGAACAGACGTCTGTAGCTCTAGACGTGACACGGTAGGCTGGCTAGTCACAGTACAGACGGTCTGTAGCCCTAGACGTGACACGGTAGGCTAGCTAGTCACAGAACAGACGGTCTGTAGCCCTAGACGTGACACGGTAGGCTAGCTAGTCACAGTACAGACGGTCTGTAGCCCTAGACGTGACACGGTAGGCTGGCTAGTTACAGAACAAATGGTCTGTAGCCCTAGACGTGACACGGTAGGCTAGCTAGTCACAGTACAGACGGTCTGTAGCCCTAGACGCGACACGGTAGGCTGGCTAGTCACAGTACAGACGGTCTGTAGCCCTAGACGTGACACGGTAGGCTAGCTAGTCACAATACAGATGGTCTGTAGCCCTGGACCCTGTCACAGTAATAATGATGATAATAATACCTTTATTTATATAGCACTTATCAAGCAATACAGTGCTTCACAACAAAGGAATACAATTAAAACGTGACACGGTAGGCTGGCTAGTCACAGAACAGACGGTCTGTAGCCCTAGACGTGACACGGTAGGCTGGTTAGTCACAGAACAGACGGTCTGTAGCCCTAGACGTGACACGGTAGGCTGGTTAGTCACAGAACAGACGGTCTGTAGCCCTAGACGTGACACGGTAGGCTGGTTAGTCACAGAACAGAAGGACGGTAGGCTGGCAGATGTTATATTTCCGATATATAGACAAAAAAAATTATTTTGTCATTTGTGTTAGTTTGTTTTTCGTTCAACTGACCTTTTGCACTTAATGTCCAGTTCCTACGTCTGAGTGTGTGGGTCTGTTGAGTCTTTGTTCAAAATCAAGGTTCATATGTGCTTATCCATTAAGGAGCATGGACATGGATATTAATGACTTACTGGGTGAAGCCATTATGTGACATCCAGCCGGTCAGAAAGTGTGTAAAGTAAAACGGGGGGCAGTATATATATAATATATACTGTAGTTGTCGGGGTGTTCAACTCCTTGTGCCGAAAGGTACTGGGTTCAATCCCCCAGATATACGTAGATGTCCTTCAGCAAGACTAGCTCTAACTCTCACCTGCTCCTGAATTCAATTCTGAATTCACCGTTTGTCTCTCTTGAACTAACTTGCACCGGCTACGCAAAACAGCAGAGTGTGTGTGTTTACCGCTTCCAAATGCACTTTAAAACGTCTTGATGTCCTCCCAGGAGGATGACCGTCCCCATATTGGACATTAGGAAGGCTTCGGAGACTAAATTGCTGCACATGCAGCAGCGTGGTAGCATAGACGAGGCTAGCGGCAACACGGATAAGACGACTGGTTCGGAAGCGGACAGGTTTGGACCAATGGAACCCTTCTATCACTCTGGGACAATTTCAAGGAACTAACACTGAGCGTACAAAGGGCTAATGTACGTCATTTAACCGTTTCATCCTATCTGATGAGGGAGATGGTTGGTCGTCTTTTGACTAACACGCGGTGGTTCTTGTTGTGTTGCGCTATCATCGGTTCTTGGGGGATGATCTTAGAATTGAGTTGAATTCACGTTGCAAATCCAGGTGCTGCCTTTTCTTCCTCTTTTCTGACCCTGGTTCACTTTTAATTCGACGCCACGACATGTCACGTCTTTTAAAAATGACGTGACATGACGCCACTACGGACACATATATGCAGAGTGAGTCACATATATGCAGAGTGAGTCACATATATGCAGAGTGAGTCACATATATGCAGAGTGAGTCACATATATGCAGAGTGAGTCACATATATGCAGAGTGAGTCACATATATGCAGAGTGAGTCACATATATGCAGAGTGAGTCACATATATGCAGAGTGAGTCACATATATGCAGAGTGAGTCACATATATGCAGAGTGAGTCACATATATGCAGAGTGAGTCACATATATGCAGAGTGAGTCATGGCTTACCTTTTTTAAACCAGCTCTTTTAAAGGTCTCCTGCTTCACCACCCGGTTTGAGGTTGATTGGTCGTTCCGAGCCATTTCAACCGATCTATCCATCTATGCGTATCGTTCATACGGGTGAGATTCATAACTTCCACTTGTAAGGTCACAAGTGGATAGAATTGTGCTCATCAGCCTCTCGACCGGTGGTGAAATAGTGACCCCCTCTTCAAACCCTTGCTTGGGACTGGAAGCCCACCGGATTCACCGAGCGGTACACCGGTGAAATCTGGTGGTGGTCGTGGTGTCTCTTGTATGTACTCACACATCTGTTGTTCCTCTGCCTCCTGCTCCAGGATGTCGTTCTCCTCCAACCTCAACCACTACGGCATGGTGCACATGGTCAGCGTCAACGACGTGCTCCTGGACACCTCCTTCACCCCGCCCTGTCAGCGCATGGGCGCCATGGTCTCCTTCCGCTCCTTCCAGGAGTTCACCAAGTCAGTGTCAAGTGGAAGTGCATCAAGTGCATTTTTTATTTTTTTTATTTTTTGTGCTGGAAATATGTATACATTCTAAGATGATTTACACGTTACTAGAGGATGTATACGCTATAATACTAAGTATTTGTTATAAGATGATGAATACGTTACAAGATGATGTATACGTTATTAAAACCCACCTCTTTAGGAAGCACTAGCCTGACCCTTCCTCTCAGCACTTGTTAGCTCTATTTCTTGTTTGCCAGTGCTTGCTCATTAGCTGTGTGTGTCTATTGGCTTCACTGTTTGTCAATGTAGCCCCTGTTTGATCTACTTATTTTGTCAAATCTAGGGAGCAATTTATTTTAGTTTTACCTGAGCACTGGTTCTGCTCTTGGAGGCTTGTTAGAAAGGAAATGCACTTATGACTTCTGTAAAAAAAAATGAATGGAAATGAATGGAATTAAAGAAATTAATGGAATGGAATGTTGAACGATGATTTATTGGATGTAAGATGATGCATACTTTACAAGGTGAATACTTTAGACTCCTGCAGACGGACTATGCAGCGCTACACGTGTCCAGGGGGCGGTGACATCCTATGACGTGACGTTTTCTTTGTTCTTCACACAGGAACATCATGGATGTCCTGAGCTGCTTCTCCGACTCGCCGCCTCCCAGCCCCACCTTCCCCGAGGGGGGGAACCCTGTCCTCTACGGGGAAGACGAAGTCAAGGTACCTACACAGGAAGTTACCGGTCTAACCCCAGTAGAGGTTCTGTTGGCTCTAAGACAGAGGTTTTCAAAGTTCCCGTGGGGGTGGGCTCATGAGTCATCAAAAGGATACCATGTAGAATAGCCTAACAATGTCTGTGATTTGGTGAAATAGATTGTTCAGAGTTTTTTGGGGGAGAATTTCCCCACTTTCCCAGAGTCAGAAACTAATACATTAGGACATTAGGCTTAATCTTGGCTCACTTGTTGAGTGGCTATGGCGCCAAAAACCATAATCAGGATCCCATAGGCATCCTGAAATTTAGTGAAACAAAGCAAGTCAATTAAAGGGGGTGAAGTACGCTTTGGCTGAGGGGAGGCCCACAATCTCATTCTTTGGAAGCCACTGACTTGAGGACATCAGAACCCTCTGAGATCAGCACTTCGCTTTGAGTCGGTGACCGTGATTGCTGGCAGTTGATGGTTTGGTTCCTGTTAGCAGTTGACGGCTAGCAGTTAGCGGTTGTCTGCTCGCTGCTGTAAACAATTAGTGTTTTTTTCCAGTCCTGGGTAGTTGGCTGGTTCCAGTTAGTAGTTGATATTTGACCAAAACTGACTTGAGTTAGTAGTTCCAGTTAGCAGTTGACGGCTAGCCTAACAGTTGATGGAAAGCGGTTGATTTACCGATTCCAGTATGCCAGGAATCCTATGAGATCGGTCCTGAATAGTAAGCAGTTCCAGTTAGCGGTCGACGGTTCACAGTTAGCAGCACCATCCGTGCGGTGATGTCTGGCTGATTGTTTTCCTTTCTGTCTAAGACTATCCAAGACGAGCCCATCCACATCCTCAACGTGGCCATCAAGACAGACAGCGACATCGAAGACGACGGGCTGGCCTCCATGTTCCGGGAGTTCACCCAGTCCAAGGTGGGCCGGGTCCTTCCTCACCACTTGAACTTAAACTCTGGTTTAGACGCAACGCTCTCATCCACTCATCCTCCTCTCACGCCATCTTCTTTTTCTCTCTCTTCTCTCTTCTCTCACCACAGAAATCCCTGCTGTTCGAACACGGCATCCGCAGGCTGACGTTCCTGGTGGCCCAGAAGGTAGGAACCGCTAGCACCCCTCTAGAACTCCTGCTACTAACACAAACACCTCCTCCTGGAGTGATACTAACACCTCCTTCACCGCTCTATTCCTCCTGGAATAACAGTAACACCTCCTCAACCCTTCTACTTTCTCCTGGAGCAATATTAACTCCTCCTCCACCCTCTTCTACTTACTCCTTGAGTAATACCAACACCTCCTCCTCCGATCTACTCCTGGAGTAACACGAACACCTCCTCAACCCTTCTACTTCTACACAATCTCAATCTGGAAGAATACTCGCGTAGCGCAATTGCTAAAAATGTCACGATCGGCTCGACTCGAATGCGTGCATGGAGTCGTGATGAATATTGTTTTATTGTTGTGATAATTAAGAGTCATTTCTGGTGATTTGATCTGAAATCTGAAAGTTTTTTTCCTGTCTTCCCGCACACCCGCTCTCCTCCTGTTGTTGTTTGTTCTTCTGCCTCGTCTGCTCTGAAGGATTTCAGAAAGCAGATCAACTGTGAGGTGGACCAGAGGTTTCATGTGAGTAGATGAATGAGTCCATGAGCTGAGATTAAAGGCGGATGCATGAGTGGAAGAAGGTCTTCTTCTGTTTTCGGCATATTATTCTATTGAAGTTTTTCAACCGACATGCAGTCAATGTTGCGGTAACTATACGTTTTTATAGATGAACATCTATGTCCCCGGATAGCCCCACAAACCTCCAAAGTTGGTTAGGATTTTAACTTTTAACTGATAACTGATAACTTTAAAAAAGTTGAGTTTAAAATGTAATTTTAAATAATTAGTTTTTACCTAAACCGGAGGTTATGCTTTCGCCCCTGTTTGTCTGTTGGCAAGATAACTCAAAAAGTTATATATGGAATTGGACAAAACTTGGTAGTTAGATTACTTATGGGCAGTTGACAGTTGACCAGATTTAGGCGCAATCCGAATCCAGGGGACTTTTTGGTGTGGCTGACGTATGCACTCTACTGAGGGCCTTCTAGTTTTGTTTTAGTTAAAATGATCGAGAAATGTAAAGTCATATAGAGAGAAGAACATATAAATCGTCACCCTGTACCCCTTCCTGAACCACCGCCACATAGTGTAATTTGCATTGTTTTCATCTTCTCCTTCGAAATAAGTACCTCCTTGTCCTCCAACAATCCCTGATGATAATGGCAGAGGTTCTAGACCTCAAGTCCTGCCTGTCCAGAAGAAGCCCCTCTTCCTCCATTACCTCCACAATAGAGACATGATTTGTACCCCGCGCCAAAAGGACGTCAACTGATGAGCGATAATCGCTGCTACTGCGGCGCATGTTTAGCTAGTTTGCTAGCAGTCCGCTTGCTCTCCCACACTAAAACTCCCACCGTCTAGCCTCAGTCTCTCCCCCCCCAGGTGCCCCCCCCCCCCCCGCCGATCGCATGGTGATTCGCCGCGAGTGTGACGCACAATCAGAGATCCCCCTCGTGAAGCGTGTGCGGTTTTTCGCGTTTACCAGAGTTGTTGCGGGGACATGATGATGAGTTGATGAACGACCAATCAGGTGAATTCTTCATCTGA
Source organism: Muraenolepis orangiensis (assembly GCA_027704905.1). Classification (NCBI taxonomy): domain Eukaryota; kingdom Metazoa; phylum Chordata; class Actinopteri; order Gadiformes; family Muraenolepididae; genus Muraenolepis; species Muraenolepis orangiensis. The sequence continues at coordinate 1,595,925 of CM051011.1, read as the reverse complement.
TTGGTCGAGAGGTGCCCTCTCTCTCTCTCTCTCTCTCTGGATCATAGCAAAACAAAAGGTGTGTGTGTGTGTGTGTGTGTGTGTGTGTGTGTGTGTGTGTGTGTGTGTGTGTGTGTGTGTGTGTGTGTGTGTGTGTGTGTGTGTGTGTGTGTGTGTGTGTGTGTGTGTGTGTGTGTGTGTGTGTGTGTGTGTGTGTGTGTGTGTGTGTGTGTGTGTGTGTGTGTGTGTGTGTGTGTGTGAATGTCTGGCGGATAGCAGCCATGTTTTATTCATTATTCCGGTGGATTGTCAGGGGGTTGTTTCGGCGCTGTGTGTGTGTGTGTTGGGCTCCTCCCGCTGTCATTATGTGCTCAAGCGGTCCGGGTGAATACACGCTGATTCACGCCGCGGGACGGCGGACAGCGGGTGCGCCGCGGTTACCGCGGAGACGGGGGGATGTAAACGAGCATCTGATGAACGCCAGGGTGACGCTCACTTGAGCCGGGGCGGGCGGCCGCTGCACAGGCGCTCGAACCCGCGCACCGTTTGGGCGAAAATGATGTACTTTAAATGCATGTGTGCATCCGCCCAACCAAAACACAAGGAGAGGGGAGGATGGGGAGGGTGGGGGTGTTTAGATTATGTTGTGGTCCTGATGGGAGTGTTTTTGTTTTCCTTCGTTGTTGTTGTTGTTGTTAACTCTGTTTCTTACTTAAATGTCCTTCTCTCTCCCTCCTTTCCTTTCCTCTTACCCTTCTTTCTCCCTCCTTTCCTTTCCTCTTACCCTTCTCTCTCCCTCCTTTCCTTTCCTCTTACCCTTCTCTCTCCCTCCTTTCCTTTCCTCTTACCCTTCTCTCTCCCTCCTTTCCTTTCTCTTTCCTTTCTTTCCCACTGTTCTCTCTCTCCCTCCTTTCTCACGTTTTCTCTGTCCTTTTCTTTCCTCTCTAACCCTTCTCGCTCCCTCCTTTCCTTTTCTTTCTCTTGTGCTTTTCACCTCTCCTTTCCTTGCTACCCTTCTCTCTCCTTCTCCCTTTCCATTCTCTCTCTCTCCCTCCTCTCCTTTCTCTCCCACAGAGAGAGTTTCCAAAGTTCTTCACCTTCCGTGCGAGAGACAAGGTGACCAACACACACACACACACACACACACACACACACACACACACACACACACACACACACACACACACACACACACACACACACACACACACACACACACACACACACACTGGCTCCTTTTGAAGCGTAGCCAAGAGACACAAAAAAAGTGAAAGGTAATGTATATTTAAGAAATATATCCATATAGAAATAATATTAAACGTATAAATATATAGGCCCATAAATCCTCAGGAAACTGAATGACCACTAAATACCACACACACACACACACACACACACACACACACACACACACACACACACACACACACACACACACACACACACCGTAAAACTCACTGTACGTCACGATCGGTTCCCTATCAACCCCCTCCTCCCTCTTTTCTCTCTCCTCAGCGTCGCCACAGAAACTCATTAAAGTAATGAACTATTTAATTACGTCTCCCATTTAAGAGAGATGACACCCATTAGGAGAGCGTCCAAGATGGAGATTGCCTCGGCGTTAATTGACTTAATGCGGGCGCATGGCTCAAAGGCATCTTCCCGCTCTCCCGTCTGAAATCCGGCTAATCGCCACTTCTGATTGGCTGCGGCTAATGACCGCCGCGATAGCTTAACTTCCCTTTTAGCTCCCAACGTGTCCCAGTCCTGCCGTTAAGTGTAGATAACGTGAAAATACCCACGGAAACACGGCAGTACATTACTTCCACTATTTCGCTGTTTAGACACTTTCACAGCCAAAAGACACTTGCGGTGATTCTCATTTTAGACTTCTCAGGATTAGCTGGAGGTAGTCGCGTCTTGCTCAAGGTCACCTGCGGGACTGAGGACATTGGTCAGTTTTTGACATCTTCGTAACATTGATCTTAAAACCCCCACTTTTATCTGCTTTCCCGAACATCATTTGAATCAGAATCTCCATCTGCATGTAGTGTCAGCACTCCCGTGGAGGCATCATAGCTACGAATCATTAAGGCAGCCCTAACCCTATCTGTATATACATTCAATTACATTAGTCATTTAGCAGACGTTGTTGTCCAAAGCGACTCAAAATGAGGTCATTCGAAAGGTAGGCAAGAGAACTACTAGTCACCAGAAGTCATAAGTGCATTTCCTTTCCTAACAAGCCATAATCATACATCATACAGATATGTACATACATATACCATACACATAATAATAATAATAATAATAATATATAATGCATAACATTTCCTGGACTATTCTCCTATTCCTTACTTTCTCTGGTTGTCTTGTCCCTGGTGCTACTGCTCTGGTCCCTGGTGCTGCTGCTCTTTTCCACCTGGTCCTGTAGTTTGAGGAGGACCGCATCTACCGCCACCTGGAGCCGGCGCTGGCCTTCCAGCTGGAGCTGAACCGCATGCGCAACTTTGCGCTGACGGCCATCCCGTGCGCCAACCACAAGATGCACCTGTACCTGGGCGCCGCCCGCGTGGAGGTCGGCATTGAGGTCACCGACTACCGCTTCTTCGTCCGTGCCATCATCCGCCACTCGGACCTCGTCACCAAGGTGACGCACAAACACACAAACGCACACGCATGGTGGTCGACTACTGACTATCAAAGGAACTTGATAGTAACTTTGACTTCTACAAGTCAAAAATCATTCTTAAATTTTTATTAATTTATTTCAAATGTTTTGTGTTTTAAATGTTTCATTATTATATGTTTTATAACTATTTCAGTTATTTTCAATAACTCTGAATAATAACTGAATCATTCCAAATTGACATATTGTGTATTTGTTCAAGAAACAAATATACAATATATCAAGGAAAAGATTATAAAATATTTATCCCGACGGGAATTCTCTTACACAACAAAATAAATGATAAAATACACAGTAATGTATCAGAATGAAATGCTAACACACTGCCCAGTAGAATAGCAATAACAGTATGGTACCGTTTTAAAAATAAGTCAACTAAATAAAAATAGAAAAGTCATATTGGCACAGGATATTGAAAAGTAAATGGAATGATTGAATGACCTATTTAGATAGTAATAAGACTATGGTTCACCCTAATTCGCTCTGTGTTAAACATGACCTCACCCATGTCCACCGTGTGTGTTTTTGTAGGAGGCCTCGTTCGAGTACCTCCACAACGAGGCAGAGCGCCTCCTGCTGGAGGCCATGGACGAGCTCGAGGTGGCCTTCAACAACACCACGGTCCGCACCGACTGCAACCACATCTTCCTCAACTTCGTCCCCACGGTCATCATGGACCCGTCCAAGGTCAGCCAGGACGCCCTGAGACCACAGAACCCTAAACCTGAACACAGAACCCTGAACACAGAACCCTAATCAGCAACACGGAACCCTAATCATTAACACAGAACCCTAATCATTAACAACGGAACCCTAATCATTAACACAGAACCCTAATCATTAACACAGAACCCTAATCATTAACACAGAACCCTGAACACGGAACCCTATCCCTGAACAGGGAACCCTGAACACAGAACCCTAACCCTGAACACAGAATCCTGAACACAGAATCCTGAACACAGAACCCTGAACACAGAACCCTAACCCTGAACACAGAACCCTGAACACAGAACCCTATCCCTGAACAGGGAACCCTGAACACAGAACCCTAACCCTGAACACAGAACCCTAACCCTGAACACAGAATCCTGAACACAGAACCCTGAACACAGAACCCTCATCATAAACCCTGAACACAGAACCCTAACCCCTGAACATAAGTAGACCTGGTCTAGTCTACTTTAGTTTCGTCTAGTTTAGTTTGGTACAGTTAGTTTGGTAGAGTTTAGTGTGGTTTGTATACAGGTTAGTTTTGTTACATGTCAGTTTAGTAGTTTAGTAGTAGTTGGTAGTTACGGTTTGGTACAGGTTAGTTTAGTTTACTACAAATTACAGTAAGGTTTAGTTTAGTACAGTTTGTAAGAGTTTAGTTTAGTTTGGTACAGGTTAGTTTGGTCACAGGTTGGCTTGGTTTAGTTTAGTGTGTGTCAACATGTGAGGGGTTGGGACCCCACCCCAACCCCTGTTGGTGTGTCAGGCGTGAACCGGGTCAAGTTGAACACTTCCTCCTCCCGTGTCGTCCACGCGTGTCTCCCCCAGATCGAGGAGTCTGTGCGCTCCATGGTGATGCGCTACGGCAGCCGTCTGTGGAAGCTGCGCGTCCTTCAGGCCGAGCTGAAGATCAACATCCGGCTGACGCCCACCGGGCACCAGATCCCCGTGCGCCTCTTCCTCACCAACGAGTCGGGCTACTACCTGGACATCAGCCTGTACAAGGAGGTCACCGACTCCCGCACCGGACAGGTGGGGCCCAAAGACAGACAGGTGGGGAGCTCACGCACATCCTCCCCCTCTCGCTCCCCTTTCACTCCCCCCCCCCCCCCCCCCATCTCCCATCTCCTCCCACCAGATCAACTAGTAGTGTTGCCAATAAAGTCATGTCAGATAAACTGTTAATGTAACCAGTAAAGTCATGGATAAAATTCAAACAGTAAATCATGTGAAAAATAATTAAAAATAATAATAATAAGCTATAATAATAAGCTTGTTAAATGTGCTTTTACATGAACAGGACAGTGAAAACGGTAAGCGGTAGACCGTACCAACATAGGACTAAGAAAACAGACAATAGGGAACAGCCCATATCCTCACCGTGCAAAAACACATACTCCGTCAACTGTTTTCATGTCGGTAGTCTGTCATCCGTTATTTCTGGTTAGAATGTGAGGCAGCACTACGGCTGGACGACGCGCACACACAAACACGCACACCCCCTTAAAAGCTAATGTGATCTCTCTCTCTCACGTTATGTGATCTCTGATCCGTCCTGCTGTGATGAACCCTGTGTGTCCAGATCATGTTCCAGGCCTACGGGGACAAGCAGGGCCCGCTCCACGGCATGTTAATCAACACGCCGTACGTCACCAAGGACCTGCTGCAGTCCAAGCGCTTCCAGGCCCAGACGCTGGGCACCACCTACGTGTACGACTTCCCCGAGATGTTCAGACAGGTACGCCCTGCGGCCAATGTACCCGGCGTGGCCCGCATCACCGCGCGCCCATAGGATGTTTCGTCCTTTGTGTTGCCTTTTCATTCATTCATTTGGTTCCGTTCAATCATTCGTTCTTTCTCGTCAATAAGCATTCTATGGATAGCATTTATTCAGCGCTTTGACCCAAAGCGCTTTACAATTATTGCGTCTTACATTCTCCCATTCATACACTGTCGGCAGTGTCATCCATGCAAGGAGACAGCCAGCTGGTCGGTCGGGAGCGGTTAGGGTTAAGGTGTCTTGCTCAGCAACACCTGGCTAGGAGAAGGAGGAATCGAACCAGTAACCTTCCGTTGCGGGACAACCTGTTCTATCACCTGAGATACCTTTCAAAGGGGAGGAATTCAAGTTTAACAGTTTCAACTTGAATTCCTTGTTTGTTGTTCCGGTTCCTCTGCTATCCTCCGTCATCCAGTTTGTTCAGTAGAAATAACTAAACATTTTTATTCATATGGCGCATTATACTCCCACACACTTCTGAACACTACTGGTATTTTATGTCTTACGCAAAGTGTGTGTGTTTGTATGTGTGTGTTTGTAGGCCCTGAAGAAGCACTGGCACTCTGTCGGTTCCTTCGCCGACCTACCCAAGTGCCCCCTACCCTCTGAACTGTTGACCTTCACTGAGCTGGTGCTGGACCCCCAGGACCAGCTGGTGCAGATGAACCGGCTGCCAGGAGGAAATGAGGTGAGGACTCTATGGCTCTTATCGTCTGTCTCTCTCGGTCTCTCCCGGGCTCGGTCTCTCTCTCTCTCGGGCTCTCTCGCTCCCTTTTTCTCTCGCTCTCACTCTCGTTCTCTTTCTCTCGCTCCATCTGGGTGTGTGTTATCTTCAGACCTACAGTATTTTCATGAATGACCAACCTATATCAACTACTACTGTAACGTGTAATACCTCCTCTGCTCTCTAGGTGTCTCTGCACATCTTTAGCTTTATAGTTCAGTTGAACCGTCCGATTGTTTGTATAGTAACGCTGTGTTAATGAACCTCACAACACACAACTTCTCTCCCTTAAATACACGCTCAAACGGTGACCCTAATACCCGCCGAACGACTTACAATAAGGTCATTCAACTGGTAGACAAGAGTAATACTAGTCACTAGAAGTGCATTTCCTTCCTAACAAGCCTCCTAGAGCAGAACCAGTGCTCAGGTAAAAGTACAATAAGTCGGCTTCCTAGATATGACACAATAAGTTAATCAAATAGTGAAGCCAATAGACACACAGAGCTAATTAGCGAAAGCTAATAAACAAGAGCTAACAAGAGTAGTGCTTCCTGTTATTAGCCTGCGGCGGAAGAAGGGCAGCGACATCACCCAATATACGATCATGAAGAACTTTATTGATCCCGATCTGTTCTCACGGTTCTCATCACATCGGTTCCTCTTAACGCGTCTTCTCCCAGATCGGCATGGTGGCGTGGAGGATGACCATGCGCACCCCAGAGTACCCCGAGGGTCGCGAGGTGGTGGTCATCAGCAACGACATCACGCACAAGATCGGCTCTTTCGGGCCCCAGGAGGACGTGCTGTTCCTGCGGGCGTCGGAGATGGCCCGGGCGGACGGGATCCCCCGCATCTACATCGCCGCCAACAGCGGCGCCCGCATCGGCCTGGCGGAGGAGATTCGCCACATGTTCCACGTGGCCTGGCAGGACCCGGCCGACCCCTACAAGGTCTTGCTCCCCATTCCCTCCCGCAGTAAACATCTCAAAAAACAATACCATAAAAATTATATATACAATAAAAAAAATGACAGCAAAGTGACTGATGGATGGTATTAACATCTGTTGAATGTGCAAAACGATTTAAAAGCATTTAAAGTGCAGTAGTGCAGCAGCATCGTGAATACAGTGCAGTACAGTGCAGGAGCTGTGATGAGTCCAGAAAGTCCAGCAAAGTATGTAAGCGTAATGTTAATGACATGTTATGAAAGTGAAAGTGGTAGCTCTCCTAGCAGTTCAGTAGGTCACTGCCTGTGGATAAAAACACCTCCTTAAACCTGGTAGTACTTGTACGGATGCTGCGCAACCGGCGCCCAGACGGTAGGGGGAGAAGAGATGGTGCCCAGGGTGGTTGCGGTCCTTTATGACGGAAGGAAGAATTGATTGACTTTGCGTCACTTGTATATCTTATGTTCCAATGACAACATGTTTGGATTTTTATGTGTATTCATTGCCTTAGATCACCTTAGATATTGATGTTTTTCTCACAATACTACCGGGGGAATAAAATGTGTTTTTGTTTTGTAAGCTGCGGAAGTCTTTGTAAAGTGGTTTAGTTCTAAAGTCGTTCTAAAGTCGTTTGGTTCTAAATTTGCTCGGTTCTTAAGTGGTTTGGCTCTAAAGTGGTTTGGCTCTAAAACTAAAGAGTGTTCTGTGTGTGTGTGTCTCTCTCTGCAGGGCTTCAAGTACCTGTACCTGACCCCCCAGGACTACAAGAAGGTCTCTGCTCTGAACTCTGTTCAGTGTGAACACGTGGAGGATGAGGGAGAGTCCAGGTCCGTCTTAAACCTGTGTGTGTTGGGACTCGTCCTAAGGGAGATAAAGGAGTTAACCCGTGTGTGTGTGTGTGTGTGTGTGTGTGTGTGTGTGTGTGTGTGTGTGTGTGTGTGTGTGTGTGTGTGTGTGTGTGTGTGTGTGTGTGTGTGTGTGTGTGTGTGTGTGTGTGTGTGTGTGTGTGTGTGTGTGTGTGTGTGTGTGTGTGTGTGTGTGTGTGTGTGTGTGTGTGTGTGTGTGTGGTCTCTCAGGTACCGGATCACGGACATCATCGGGAAGGAGGAGGGTCTGGGGGTGGAGAACCTGAAGGGCTCCGGGATGATCGCCGGAGAGTCTTCTCTGGCCTACGACGAGATCATCACCATGAACCTGGTGAGGGGGCTCTCACTTCTTCTCACTTCTTCTACACTTACTCATTCATTCACCGTGAGGCCGGGCTCTCCTCACTCCCACATGACCTCCTCCTCCTCCTCCTCCTCCTCCTCCTCCTGCAGGTGACATGTCGGGCCATTGGTATCGGGGCGTACTTGGTGCGTCTGGGCCAGAGGACCATCCAGGTGGACAACTCCCACATCATCCTCACTGGGGCTGGAGCGCTCAACAAGGTCACACACACACACACACACACACACACACACACACACACACACACACACACACACACACACACACACACACACACACACACACACACACACACACACACACACACACACACACACACACACACACACACACACACACACACACACACACACACACACACACACACACACACACACACACACACACACACACACACACACAAAACCCCAGTGGGAACACTTTACAATAAGGGTACTTTCATGAACCATTAATTAGCTGGGCTGTTAATGCAGTTAATGGCTGTTCATGCAGTAATTCACATGAACCAACGGGTAATTAACAGTAAACTAATGGTCCAGCAATCATTTACTAATGGTGTTCATGTTGACTAAGGTATTAAAGCAATACGTTGCTGAGCTTCCACCAGCTTTGTACCATGTTTGCACCATTACAATGTGGGTACTATATGACAATAAACAATGCTCAATTGCCCTACATTTTACCAGCATTCAAATTGGTTCTCTAGGGCTGTTGTTCCAACTGTTGTTCTCTGGTCATGTAGCACCAGTTCTCTAGGGCTGTTGTTCCAACTGTTGTTCTCTGGTCATGTAGCACCAGTTCTCTAGGGCTGTTGTTCCAACTGTTGTTCTCTGGTCATGTAGCACCAGTTCTCTAGGGCTGTTGTTCCAACTGTTGTTCTCTGGTCATGTAGCACCAGTTCTCTAGGGCTGTTGTTCCAACTGTGGTTCTCTGGTCATGTAGCACCAGTTCTCTAGGGCTGTTGTTCCAACTGTGGTTCTCTGGTCATGTAGCACCAGTTCTCTAGGGCTGTTGTTCCAACTGTGGTTCTCTGTTCAAGTAGCACCCGTTTCTATTTCTGTTGCCCCTTTCTACGACATACAAGGCCTGTTTTATGAAAATGCTCTACTTTCCAGCTGAAAAATACATTCATTTCTACATGATTGAGTAGGTTGTTTAGACACTAACCCCTATGCTAATGTCATATAATAATTCTTAGTACTGCATTAACTAATGTTAATGAAGATGGCCCTTATTGTAAAGTGTCCCACCACCCCAGTCATGATGGGTTTGCACTACAGTTTGGTATTATGAAGCAGTGGGATTCTGTCTCCGGGGGAGTGGAGCGTTTTACTGAGCTGGACAAACTGCTTCTTCGCAGGTTGACTTAAAAACACTGGTCTTTCAGGGATAAAACAACACTATTAATGCAACCTTGAAGTATAACCAGATAGCAAGGTTTTTAGAAAACGGTGTATTCACAGTAGGAGTGGGCAGCGTTCCACCAATATTGCTAATGAAATAAATGAAGAAGAGGCTAATCGGATATCTGCTCATCACAACGGCCAAACTCAAATGTTGATTTGTTCCACAAGAGGAACATTGTACATTGACAACGGTTATTTATTTATTTCACCGTGTGTATTTGTTGCCACACATTGAGCATAACAACAGAACCCAAAGCGCCGTCGTCACCCGCTCACTGGGAGCTAACGAACACGCGCTGGAGATGAAGCCTCTAAATCAAAGGGAATGGGATTTCTAATGGAGTACACACTTCACATCACATCATGGCTGCTGGTTCCAGTTGGTCAGTCAGCCCCTTCCCCCTTTGCTCCCCGGAGACCCCCTTCTCCTCCCCCCCTGACTAGCTACCGGTCTGTCTCTCTTCTTGCCCGTCTGTCTGCCTTTCTGGCTGGCTGCCTGCCTGCCTACCTATCCGTCTGTACGTATGCCTGTTGGCTTGCAAGCCTGCCTTGCCTGTCTGCCTGCCTCTCTCTGTCTGCGTGTCTGTCTGTCTGCCTACCTGTCTCCGGTCTGCTTGTCTCTCTCTCGCTTTCTTGCTCTCTTTCTCGCTTTCACTCTCTCCCAGTCTCTCTCTCTCTCTCCCAGTCTCTCTCTCTCTCTCTCTCTCCCAGCCTGTCTGCCTGCCCGTGTGCCTGCCTGGGTGCCTGGCTGTCACTCAGCCTGGTATAATTGAAAGAGAACAGGGAGTTTGTTATTTGCATAGAAATAGCTTGGCGGGCCCCGAGGCTGCAGCCTCCTGCACCCATATCATTTCTCCCTAATCAAAATGAAAGTTTTGCTGAGACAGATTGTTTTTGTCTGTGGGTGTGCGTTGGTGTGTCTGTGTGCATGTGGGTCGGTGCACGGCTCATGTGCATGTGTTTGTATGCATGTGGGGGTGTGCAACATGCATGCATGCATGCATGCATGCATGCATGCATGCATGCATGCATGCATGCATGCATGCATGCATGCATGCATGCATGTGTGAGTGTGTGCGCGTGGCAGTGTGTGTGTGTGTGTGTGTGTGTGTGTGTGTGTGTGTGTGTGTGTGTGTGTGTGTGTGTGTGTGTGTGTGTGTGTGTGTGTGTGTGTGTGTGTGTGTGTGTGTGTGTGTGTGTGTGTGTGTGTGTGTGTGTGTGTGTGTGTGTGTGTGTGTGTGTGTGTGTGTGTGTGTGTGTGTGCCTCACGTGCTCCCTTCGTCTCTCCTTTACCCATCAGTCCGTTAAACGTGACTCCACTTCAAATTACGTGACAGATTTGCGACATGACAAAACATGCAAATAGATGAATAATGACATGTCCATGTGCAGCTTGTTTCTCCCTCCTCTGCTTTTGTTAAAAAGCTCCTGTGGTTTTTAAATCAGCTCCCCCCCCCCCCCATTAGAGGGCCATGATGAGACCAGCCGCTCGGTGATAGCCAATCACAGCGTGCCGGGATGGGGCGAGAGGTGGGGGCCACCTTCCCTGACGGCTGTAGATTAGTTTCTAAAGTGCCGTTTGTCGGCCGGAGTCACGCAGGGTTAAAAATAAACACACGTGATGACGGGTGAACGAGACGTCTTTGTTGGGAAAGTTGTTCTGCCTAATGATTGAGTCTCCCGACCGTGTGAAGCGGTCCCGAGGAGCCCAGGCTCAGAGATTGTTTCTTTAACTTCCGGAACTTTCTCTGCGATTTTTCATATCTTAAAAAAAAAGAATAATTCACTTCCTGCCCTACATCCTTGTTACTCGCTTCCCTACATCCTTGTTACTCGCTTCCCTACATCCTTGTTAACTACTCCCCTACATCCTTGTTACCTCCTCCCCTGCAGCCTCATTTTACCCCCTCCCCTACATCCTTGTTACCTCCTCCCCTACATCCTCATTTTACCCCCTCCCCTACATCCTTGTTACCCCCTCCCCTACATCCTTGTTACCTCCTCTCATACATCTGTGTTACCTCTCTTGCCTACATCCTTGTTACCTCTCTTGCCTACATCCTTGTTACCTCCTCCCCTACATCCTTGTTACCTCCTCTCGTACATCCTTGTTACCTCCTCCTCTACATCCTTGTTACCACCTCCCCTACATCCTTGTTACCACCTCCCCTACATCCTTGTTACCTCCTCTCGTACATCCTTGTTACCACATCCCCTACATCCTTGTTACCTCCTCCCCTACATCCTTGTTAGCCGCTCCCCTACATCCTTGTTACCTATCCCGCCTACATTCTTGTTACCTCCTCCCCTACATCCTTGTTACCTCCTCCCCTACATCCTTGTTACCTCCTCCACTACATCCTTATTACCACCTCCTCTACATCCTTGTAACCTCCTACTGATGCAGAATGCTAATGAAGATGGTGGAGGACGTGGAGGTGGCGGGACGAGGGGATGTGATGGGGGTGGTAGTGGTGTCTGAGGGAGCTAGGAGGAGGAGGAGGAGGAGGAGGCGGCGGCGGTGGTGGTGGTTGCCTGAGGGTGTAGAGTGGAAGTGGAGGAGGTTGAAGAAGGACATAGTTGGGTGGTGGGGATAGTAATGGGGCGGGGTGGGTGATGTTGGTGTGTGTGTGTAGGGAACTTGATGGGTGGGGCTGGAGGGGTGTGTGTGTGTGTGTGTGTGTGTGTGTGTGTGTGTGTGTGTGTGTGTGTGTGTGTGTGTGTGTGTGTGTGTGTGTGTGTGTGTGTGTGTGTGTGTGTGTGTGTGTGTGTGTGTGTGTGTGTGTGTGTGTGTGTGTGTGTGTGTGTGTGTGTGTGTGTGTGTGTGTGTGTCAAGGTGAGTGCAGGTCTGCCCCCTCGCCGGCTGACGGCTCCTGACAGCTTTAGCGGCGCCCGGTAGATTTGTGGCGGGAGCCGCGGCCGTTAGCGGTGATAAAGAAAGTAAATGATGACCGAGGAAGGAGAGAACACTGCTCCTCCACTGTGACCTCTCGCACTCTGTCTCGCTCTGTCGCTCTCTCGCTCTCCGTCTCTCGCTCTCTTTGTCTCTTTCTCTTTTTCTCTCTCTGTCTCGCTCTGTCTCTCACACACACAAACAAATCACACTCACACTCACTCACTCACTCACTAATTCATTCACACATCCACCCACTCACTTATTCATCCATTTCATTAATTCTCTCGCTCTCTCTCGCTCTCGCTCTCGCTCTCGCTCTCGCTCTCGCTCTCGCTCTCTCTCTCTCTCTCTCCACTTGTTCATGTGTGTTGGAGATGGAGCAGGGTTGGTTTATAGCTTGCTAGCTCACAGAGGCAGTTTGCGCACCAGGAGTTGTGTAGTTGTCTAGTTGCGGTTCGTATTTCTGTATGTGTGTGTTACCCAGTTAAAGCAAGAAGCTAATATTTGTATGTCATTTTGTGGTTTGACAGTATTTTAATAATTGTTGGTAATTGTTCAATACACATCGTTATATATCATTTAAAATGTTTTGTTTAGTGTTTGAGGTGCTAGGAAGGTCTAATGATGTTAAATATATATATTATATCATATCTTTATAATTTGTGTTTGACCCCAGGTAATGAGCAGAGGTGTATATCATTATTATTATTATTATTATGTTGTATAACATGTTGAGATATATTATGTTGCAGGTACTTGGCAGGGAGGTGTACACGTCCAACAACCAGCTGGGGGGGATCCAGATTATGCACAACAACGGCGTGACCCACAACACCGTCTGCGACGACTTCGAGGGCGTCTTCACCCTCCTGCTATGGCTGTCCTACATGCCCAAGGTGAGGTTTGGGATTAAAGAGCTGGACCCCCTGGGATTACAGATTATTATAACATGGGATTAGACCCAGACCACCCAGGATTACAGACCAGGACCACCTCTGTTTACAGATTAGAACCTGGGACTACAAAATAGAACCACATGAGATAACGGATTAGAACCACCTGGGATTACAGATAGAACCACTTGGGATTTCACTTTAGAACCACTTGGGATTACACATTATAACCACCTGGAATTACACATTAGAACCACATGGGATTACACATTAGAACGACCTGGGATTACACATTAGAAGCACCTGGGATTACAGATAGAACCACCTGGGTTTACACATTAGAACCACTTGGGATTACACATTACAACCACCTGGGATTACAGATTGAATCCAGGGATTACAGAATAGAACCACTTTGGATTTCATTTTCAAGAACCACTTTAGATTACAACCTGGGATTACAGATAAAAAATAATTATCTTCAAATTAGAATAAAAAATTTGACTCAAGACAGATAAAATCATACAATCGTGATTGTTCAGTCACATAATTGTCATCAAATTTTAGAATCACAGAATATACTATTTAGAATGTATAATAGTTTAGATTCACATGGTAATGTAGCATTTGATTATGATTCCACTAATTTTAGTATATCATTGCAAATATATAGTATTGTATGAAATTACAAAATGTATATAAAACAAAGTATATCCATGGTTGCTGTGGTAATTTAGCACTTCTTCCAGTTATTTATCTCCTGTCATTTAAACGTATCAGAAATACAATTTCTTGCATGTATATGTAAACTCACCTGGCCGTGAAACTCATTGTGACGTGTGAACTCTCTCTGTCTCCAGTGTAACGCCAGCCCGGGCCCCATCCTCCAGGCCAAGGACCCCATAGACCGTCTGATCGAGTTCATCCCCACCAAAGCTCCGTACGACCCTCGCTGGATGCTGGCAGGACGACCCAGTCAGAGTAAGTAGTAGGGGGGGGGGGGGGGGGGGATATGGAGAAATTAATTGACGGAAGAATCACTATTTCTTGGATTAATATTATTTACCACATCTCCTCCATGGAGAGGCTGGTCCTGGTCGGTCCGGACCCAGCAGCTGACTAGATATCAACGTAATTACAGTCGACAGTAGAAACCCAGAAATGGGGATACAGGGTGGGGGATGGGATGAGGAAGAAGTGAGGAAGAGGAGGTGAAGAAGGAGGAGGAGCAGAGCAGCAGGAGGAGGTGGGAAGATGGGAGAAGTCGCTGAGTGGGTTAGCTGGTGACGGGGTGAGGGGGGGGAGGTATCCTGGCGATGCTCTGCTGGTTTCTCGCGGTCCGCCGACGTTGTAGCTGACGCGGTAACACGCTGAGCTAGCTTCTTTAAACACAGCCATCCGTCACGCTCTCTCCGCCGCTAGCAGCAGCAGCAGCGCTGCGTTCCCGATGGAGAATGATGATGATGATAAACACAGTTAAACACTGCGATACAAATGAACATGTGAACACGGGGGGGGCAACCTCGGCTGGTCCAGAATGAACCGGGAATATGGTTAGTGGTCAGCGAGTTCGACTCACGGCCCAAAAGGTTCTTGAGCAAGGCTCCCTAACCTCTCTGCCCTGCTCCTTAATGACCTGGATCTGAATTGACTGCATGTCGCTTTGGATGAAGGTGTCCGCTAAATGATTACATAATAAGAAACGGTAACTCTTGTTTCTTCTTCCTCTTCTTCCTCCAGCACCCAAAGGGTCCTTCTTGAGTGGGTTCTTCGACAACGGCTCCTTCATGGAGATCATGCAGCCCTGGGCCCAGAGTGTGGTGGTGGGCAGAGCTCGGTAAGGTGTACCAAAAGTGTGTGTGTGTGTAGCTGTGTAATATATGTTGGTGTTGACTGTTTTTGTTATGTATTTATTGATTTATTGTTTGTTTTTTTATAAAGGTTGGGTGGAATCCCTACCGGAGTGGTTGCTGTGGAGACCAGGTCAGTGGAGCTGTCTATTCCAGCTGATCCGGCCAACCTGGACTCTGAGGCCAAGGTAGACACACACACGCACGCACACACACACACACACACACACACACACGGTGGGTTCTGATTGGATAGTGGTTGATGTGCGATTTGTTATCGAAGTATTGATTTTAGATTGATTTATGTGCGTGTTGGGTATAGAGCAGGCATTGATTCTGTATTGATTTGATATGTTATCGGGTATTGATTTGATATGTTATCGGGTATTGATTCTGTATCGACGGCTGATTGACTGTATGTATGATCGACCTCTCCGTCTTGTAGATCATCCAGCAGGCGGGCCAGGTGTGGTTCCCGGACTCGGCCTTCAAGACGGCCCAGGCCATCCAGGACTTTAACCGGGAGGGGCTGCCCCTCATCGTGTTCGCCAACTGGAGGGGCTTCTCTGGGGGCATGAAAGGTACAAGGTTCATACGCTGGTCTAAATCTAAATCTGGAGGATTGAATCCTCTTTTGGTCACACATTGTGAAATTAGTTTCTCTGCATTTAACCCGTCCTAGTATTAGGAGCAGTGGGCAGCTATTGTGTGTATATACAGCGCCCCGGAAAGCAGTGTAGGGGACTGGTGCCTTGCCCAAGGGCGCCTCGGCAGTACCAAGATGTTTCAGCGACTAGATTCTGCAACCTTCCAGTTCCCAAGCCAAGTCCCAACAGATGGAGCTACTGCCTCCACATTCTGACTCATACCCCCTTTGTTTTATGTGGTGTGTGTGTGTGGTGTGTGAAAATATAAATGTATCATATATATATTTTTATTTATTATTTTGATGACCAAAGGAGGAAGGGAGCGTGATCTGAGATGAGTCTGGATCACAGATGACTACTGCTGGTTGATTGAGTGTAATGACGTACTGCTGTTCTCCTGCGTCATGCTAACAGCCTCCAGTTAAACGTAATTTAGAGGCGGCGAGATTTCAGAGGGTAATTTGTCGTCTTAGCACGTGTGTGTCTTGTTAGCTCTGTTTCTTGTTTGCCAGCGCTTGTTTCTTTATAGCTCTGTGTGTCTGTTGGCTTCACTATTTGTCACTGTAGCCCCTGTTTGAAGTTGTTATTGTGTCAAATCTTTGAGGCTCGTTAGGAAGGAAATGCACTTAGGACTTCTAGCGACTAGTAGAGTTATCTTGCCTACCTGTTGAATGACCTTATTTATTGTAAGTCACTTTGGACAAAAGCATCTGTTAAATGACCTTATTGTAAGTCACTGTGGACAAAATCATCTGTTAAATGACCTTATTGTAAGTCACTGTGGACAAAAGCATCTGTTAAATGACCTTATTGTAAGTCACTGTGGACAAAAGCATCTGTTAAATGACCTTATTGTAAGTCACTGTGGACAAAAGCATCTGCTTAATGACTATTATGTAATGTAACGTCGTAGTCTGTCATTTTTCAGCGGTTCTCGGTTCCTCGCTTGGGGACGAGACACTTCTGTGACCTGTGACCTTGTGTCCCCAGACATGTACGACCAGGTGCTGAAGTTCGGGGCGTACATCGTGGACGGCCTGCGGGCGTACCGGCAGCCTGTCCTGGTGTACATCCCACCGCAAGCGGAGCTCCGCGGGGGGTCCTGGGTGGTGATAGACCCCACCATCAACCCCCGACACATGGAGATGTACGCCGACAAGGACAGCCGGTGAGAAGGCCAGGCCGCCACACAAACAAAATACTAAAACAAACCAACTATAATAAAAAATACATTTCCAAAAAAAAATATTTACAAAATTATTTTTGGATAAAAAAGATTTACAAAAATACATTAGCAAAAATATTTTTGGTGGTTGTTTTTTTTACGGTTCTAGGTATTGTCGCAGTTGTCGTTTGTTGTTTATTTGTGGTGTTGTTTGGTGCTCACGGCCTCCTGCTGATCCTCCCCGTGCTCCTCCCCGTGCTCCTCCCCGTGCTCCTCCCCCTTCTCCTCCCCCTTCTCTCCCCCCTCAGGGGCGGCGTCCTGGAGCCCGAGGGCACGGTGGAGATCAAGTTCCGGAAGAAGGACCTGGTGAAGACCATGCGGCGCGTGGACCCCGTCTACACCGGCCTGTCCGAGAGACTGGGTCAGACACCATGATGGGTCCTCACATGTTCATCATCCTCATCCTCTCATTATTATTATTATTATTATTATTGGGTTCATTTGAACCGTAATTACCTGAAGTTCTCCGATGGGTAATGGCAAAACTCCCTGAGAATTCCCTGAGAATTCAGGAAGGTAAAAATGACCATACAAAAATAAATCATAGTAATAATAATAAAAATAATGTTATATTTTTATTAGTAATAATATAATGTAGTTATAACAATAATAATATAATGATAATACTAATATAATGAAGTGATATTGATTATAATATCAGAATGATAATAATAATAATATAATGTAGTAATATTGTTAATAATAATATAATAATACATTCGATTTGATAACGCTGTTCATCAGGGCCTAGCTAACCATGCTGTACACTTGGGAGACGCAGAAAATAACACTAAATAAATAAATAAATAAATAAATATATATATATATATATATATATATATATATATATATATATATATATATATATATATATATATATATATATAAAAAAGGAACAAAAATAAATTGAACAGGAATGGCAAAATGAAAAGCAGTCAAAAACCAAACCCAAGGGAATATAAGGTAGAATCTCTCCACCTCCCTCTCCTCCTTTTTCCGCTACATCAGTGGAGGGAGGGGGGGGGTGTGGAGAGGGCGGTGGAGTAAGGATCGCTGGTGTTAGTGCCTCTCGGGTTGATGGTGTCATCCTCCCAGCTCTAGGGGGAGGGGTGGGGGTGGGGGTGTCAATCACAGGCTCGGATCAATCCACGACCCTGCCCTCATCGTCTAGCACCACCGCCTGCTCCACCACCCCCCACCACCCACTCCTCTCCCTTCCTCCACCCATCGATTTATCCTCCGGTGCGGTGCGTAGCTCGCAAGGGGTGAGGTGGGGGGGGTGGGTGGAGGTCTCGCCAATTGAGAGAGAGGGGGGGGGTGGGATTGACAGAAATCACTCTGTTGCTGCTGACAG
The DNA here is from genome assembly GCA_027704905.1 of Muraenolepis orangiensis. NCBI lineage: Eukaryota > Metazoa > Chordata > Actinopteri > Gadiformes > Muraenolepididae > Muraenolepis > Muraenolepis orangiensis. Next base: position 1,577,588 of record CM051011.1, on the reverse strand, counting down.
CGCTCCACAATTTTTGACAGCTGTGTGTGTGTGTGTGTGTGTGTGTGTGTGTGTGTGTGTGTGTGTGTGTGTGTGTGTGTGTGTGTGTGTGTGTGTGTGTGTGTGTGTGTGTGTGTGTGTGTGTGTGTGTGTGTGTGTGTGTGTGTGTGTGTGTGTGTGTGTGTGTGTGTGTGTGTGTGTCTATTCATGTGTAGCCTGTCGATAGGGACAGTTAGCAAATGCCTTTTTTTCCCCAAAGCTACTTATAAGGGATCTTTTTTTTTAGATCCACATTGAGGAGCAGGTAGGGGTTAGGGGTCATGAAGGAGCAGGTATGGGTTAGAGGTCATTAATGAGCAGGTAGGAGTTGGAGGTCACGCAGTACTTACGCAAGTCACATAGCGTAAACCAGTTTATTTGTATTTGTTATTTATAGCCTCACCAGCCCCTAGACTCTAATCAGTCTGACTGGGTCCAGGTGAGGCCGCTTCCTTCAGACACCAACCACACCCACATTACCCCCACCCCCCAGACTAAAGAGAGTTGTGGACACTCACTCACTCACTCACTCACACTCTCTCTCTCTCTCTCTCGCTCTCTCTTTTCCTCCCCTTCCCACCAGGCACCCCGGAGCTGAACCCGGCAGAGCGCAAGGAGCTGGAGTCCAAGCTGAGGGAGCGTGAGGAGTTCCTTCTGCCCATCTACCACCAGGTGGCAGTGCAGTTCGCCGACCTCCACGACACGCCGGGACGCATGCAGGAGAAGGGCGTGATCACGGTGAGACCTTGACTGTGACCGAAATCACTGACTACTCCCGAGCACAAGTTTGTAGTCCTGTCAGAATGTATAGTAAGAATTGTTAAACCCTGAATAGGGCACTCATCATATCCGTCGTGCAAAGTAGTGTCCAACCGATTCTCACTACCATATATATACTAACATATATACCATCATGCATTGCGCTGAATGAAAAATATCTAACCAACAGCGATGACACCATTAACGGCGACTCGAGTAGTGTCCCAAAGTGTTTTTTCATTTAGCCGATAAGCTCACTATAAAGTGGCCCCTATGTGACTCCCCATGTAGGGAGTAGGGAATGACTTCGAACACAGCCCGTGAGACGAGATCTGCTTCCTGTCTTGGAAACAACGTGACTTTACTTCCTGTCTTGGTGATGATGTTGATGGTTTTAGTGATGCTGTGTCAACGTTTGTTTTTTAAAGCTTTTAAAACATTTTTATTATTAATTTTAACCACTAATAATGTCGATATCATTCCTTTTTAATATTTTTAGTTGCTTTAGCCGACTCTTTTAGGCAATGCAACTTACAGTAGTTTAATTAAAAAGAATGTCATTAAGCAGATGGATGTTGGACATCAGGGTTCGAACCCACAACCATTTGGCCGAGAGTCAAACCCCAAACCACTAGACTATCACGCTGACACAAATTAAACCCTGATGGATATACTGACTCCTTCAGTTTATTCACACTTGTTTTCACTGTGTCGCCAAAACAAGGCACCGCTACCTTTTGTTATCCCTGCTGATCTGTGATTGGCCGAGGGGCAAAGTATTGTTAGCCAATCCTGTGCTCCTCTGAGGCTCGGGGATGTGTTGTTCTAATTATCCAGTGATGACCCCGGTCCATCGCCTCGGCAACCACACAACCGCCTCAGGCAGCCATCTTCCACAGCCTCTCTGTCTCTCTCTCTCTCTCTGTCTGTGTGTCGGTCTGTTTCTTTGTGTGTCTGTGTGTGTGTGTGTGTATCGTTTCTTCCACATTATTTGCCAATACTCATCACTTCAGCCGGTGTTATATTCTGTATTAAGTGAGCGGGATAATAAGACGTCCTTTCCTTTGTTTCCTGATCTGTGAGGATAATAATAACAAGGACGTCCTCGGGTGATAATGGGACACATTTTCGTTAGAACATCAGAATAACTTCCCTCAGTTGAACACACTAATCACCGCTGTGCTACGTCGGGACGTAGCGCCCTTACTCCCACGCACAGAAGCAAATAGTTGTTTGTCCGAGCTATTGAAACCATTATTTATTAAGGGTTTTATTTGCGTAGACACAGACTGCAGTTTGTTTATATATCCACGCTTACAAATGTGCTATTTTGTTGTTTGTGTCCGCGACTGTAAAAACATTTATTTGTTGGTTTTATTTGCGTTGACGCAAACCGTTGTTTGTTTTATGTCCATGCTAACAAATGTGTTATTTGGTTGTTTGTATCCACGCTAGTAAAACAGTTTATTCGTTTTTTCTGGCAAAAAAAGCATTTATGTGTTTATTAGCGCCCACGCTAACCAGGCGGTTTAATGTTTGTTCGTTAGCCTCGGCTGGTAATAAAGGCGCCGTCTTCTTCTCGTCTCCTCCTTCAGGACATCCTGGAGTGGCCCACGTCCCGCCAGTTCTTCTACTGGCGTCTGCGGCGCCTCCTGCTGGAGGACACGGTGAAGGGCAAGATCCAGACGGCCAACGGAGAGCTGACCGACGGCCAGGTCCAGGCCATGCTCAGACGCTGGTTCGTGGAGTCGGAGGGGGCCGTCAAGGTGAGCCTTCACCGGTCTGTCTGTCGGTTGGTTTGGATGTTTGTCTGTCTGTCTGTCTGTTCATTTGGATGTCTGTCTGTCACTCTCTCTCTCTCACTATGTCGGTCTGTCTCTCACTCTGTTGGTCTGGCTGCATGTCTTGCTGTCTGTTTCTCACTGTGTTGGTCTGGCTGCATGTCTTGCTGTCTGTTTCTCACTGTGTTGGTCTGTCTGTCTGTCTCCCACTATGTATGTCTGCCTATCTGTCTGTCTCTCTCTCTGTTGGTCTGTCTGCCTATCTGTCTGTCTCTCACTCGGTTGGTCTGTCTGCCTAGCTGTCTGTCTCTCACTCTGTTGGTCTGTCTGCCTATCTGTCTGTCTCTCACTCGGTTGGTCTGTCTGCCTAGCTGTCTGTCTCTCACTCTGTTGGTCTGTCTGCCTATCTGTCTGTCTCTCACTCGGTTGGTCTGTCTGCCTATCTGTCTGTCTCTCACTCGGTTGGTCTGTCTGTCTCTCACTCTGTTGGTATGTGTGTCTGTATCTCACTCTGTCTCTCTTTCTTTCACTATGTCTGTCTATCTCTCACACGGTTGATCTGTCTGTCTTTGTCCCTTGGTTGGTTGACCTGTAGCTCTCTGTTAACCTGTTCTGTCCGTTTGCGTGACGTTTCTCCGTCTGCTTGTTTCTGTTTCCCCGTCTGTCTGTAGCTGTCAGAAGGCCGCAGGACAGTGCGTCTCTCTCTTCTGTCTGTCTGTCTGTTCGTCCTAGTTTACAGACGTTAACTTAGACTTTACGACATAATGAGGACTATGAGGGTTTGTCAGTCTCTCTTATTTATCCTCTGTTTAATTTTACATTTATATACAATACTTATTTTATTTAGCACACAATGACACACTATTTCATGTCCTATCAGCCAAAGGGGAAAAACTGGGTTAATTAACTTGGCCAATGTTTGACTAATATAATCATTACGATATAATCATGGCTTGGGGATTATCATTATGGTGACCGTATCACAGAGGTTTTTTTAGTCACTTCTCTCGGTTTGGGTTTCTTGCAAAAAATTTCCAAAATCGGCCACCGCCGAAGAGTCAACTGAACCTTAGAGCTTTTGGTCCTCAGTTTAAAAAAACCCCCATGTTTCTAGTTTATCACGACCACAGGGCGGGCTGGAGGGAGAAGAAACCTCCGTCAATGGAAACCCCCTGGAGTTGAACGTGGTTCGTCTGAGACCATTGGCGCTCCGAGGGGGGAGCTAGCCTAGCCTAGCTAGCCTAGCCTAGCCGTCCCCGCCGTTAGCGTCCGTCTGAGGCCTATTAAGACGCAGCCCTCCCATTGGCTGACGCTGTGCCCCGGTCGTCATTAATCACCGTGCTGGCCGGGGCAGATAGCGCAGCAACATGCTGTTTCTTAATTAAAAGCAAACAGATTAGAGATGATTAATACGGGCATTAAGTGTTCTGCCGGACCTCGAGCGGGCGTTCATAAAAAGAGAGAGAGCTTCTGAACGCACCCCTGCCCCTCCTCCTCCTCATTTTCCTCCTCCTCCCAAAATGGTGGCTAATCCCGGCTTTGTTTAGCATTGGCGGAGGTTTCAGAAACTTATGAATATTCAGTTTTTCTTCTCTTTCTCTTTTGTCGGTTGGGTCCGGTGAACAGACACACACCGTTCCCTGTGTTGTGTGTTGTGCTGTGAAGAGAACCAAATAGATAATTTCACGCAATGAAAGTATTTCTTAGTTTGAATGCTTTTCTTTCAGAAAAGTATAGTCCTGAGGCTTTTAGTTAGTTTCTCTACAGGCTTGACTTAAGAGGGTAAACATCAGACACTGTCAATAATAATATAATAATATTATAATACGGTAGGACTTCCTTTTTAATTATTGTTAGTACTACCTTTACTAGTGATTGTAATTTTAAGTGGTAGTTGTTAGTAGTAGTAGTAGTTAGTGCGTCTAACAATAACAGACTTGAATTTGACTTTGATAGTTTTTTTGATAGATTCAGTCATTTATTTTACTTTACCGGAACTTCTCTAACTCTGCCGACTCGTCTTAAAAGGCTTAAACAACTAAATGTTTGGATCTATTCATGTATTATTTGTTTAATTTGAATGAGTGAAGGGAATGACAAATTGATTCAAATGATCGTTTATGCAAGCGTTTTATTTAATGGTTTCATTGGTAGATTGCTGAATTGATTGATTTATCCGATCAGGTCATTGACTGATCAGTGAATGTATCCGGGTCTACCTGTGGGACAGTAAAACACACACGATAGACTGATCAATGGGTGTGTCCAATATAGACACTAAATATAAACACTCTTCCAGTGTGAGAGGATTTCTGGATGTATTGATCGTCTTGATCAAATGGGTGTGTCCAGGCCTACCTGTAAACACTCTTCCAGTGTGAGAGGATTTCTGGATGTATTGATCGTCTTGATCAAATGGGTGTGTCCAGGCCTACCTGTGGGACAGCAACGAGGAGGTGGTGGAGTGGCTGGAGAGGCAGCTGGCAGAGGAGGAGGGGGCCAAGTCCGTCATCGACGAGAACATCAAGTACATCCGCCGAGACCACATCCTCAAGCAGATACGCAGGTGACCCTTCCCCCCCCCCCTCTCCCCTTACAAATACTGTCCTCACCCCTGACCCACTCACCCCCTGACCTCACCCCTTCATCCTCCTCACCAAAATATATTTAGAGTTAATCCCTCACCAGAGTATGTTTACATTATCTTCATCATCAGAATATACTTATTGAAGCCTATATTCTTCCTCATCGGGATGTTTTTAAGAAGTGTATCTTCTTCAGCAGAATATATTCATCAAGAGTTTTCAGGAGATGTATTATGAGAGCAGGTCCTCCATAACCACCAAAAGGGTAACAAAATGAATTGATCCCCTCCTCTCCGTCCTCCATCCCAGCCTGGTCCAAGCCAACCCGGAGGTCGCCATGGATTCCATCGTCCACATGACCCAGCACATCTCCCCCACGCAGCGGGCCGAGGTCATACGCATCCTGTCCACCATGGAGTCCTCCACCCCCTCCTAGGGATGGAGAATCCTCGCTCTCTCTCTCTCTCTCTCTCTCTTCCCCTCCCTCTCTCTCTGTCTGTCTGTCTGTCTGACCTCTACCCCTCACACACTCTAAGCCCCGCCCACCTCTTCATGTCCGGGGGGAAGGTGATTGGAGGAGCCATTGCAAACGGTCCCACCGGCGGCACACGCCAGCCAGAGGGCGCCCATGACGCGGCTGGCTATGATTCACACTTACCTACAGGGGGGGGGGGGAGAAGAGAGGTGAGAGGGGGAGGTGAGAGGGGGGAGGGGAGAGCAAGAGAGGGTGTGGTGACAGATTGACAATTGACAGATGTCAATTTAACATTTTTTATTTTTTATTTTTTTACGTTTTACATAACGTGTGTGTGCGTGTTGAACCGTTAATGTATAATTCATGGAAGGGAGGGGAAACGCAGGACACCGTAGAGACCAAAACAGTAGCGTGTAGCTTTAGCATGTTTTACAAAAAAAAAAAATGCTGGCGCAGATGCCTAGCTTAAAATGCTAATGCGTTTTATTGTTGCTAATTTGGACTAAATCGACCGCGGTGAATTAAAGATGGTGGTTCTAGTAGGAGTGGTGGTCCTCCCGAGGAAACGCTAAACAAACGTTATTATTAACAGGAATAACAGGAATAATTTTTTTTTTTTTTGCACACCTTGTTCTAAAGCACTTAATGAGGGTGCTCTGACATTAGAGAGGGGCCGGGCCAGAGAGGGGGCATGCCGGGCTTATGAGTGGGGCGGGGGGCGGGGACCAGAGGGGGCGTGGTGGAGGAGGAGGAGGAAGAGGAAGAGGAGGGGTGGAGGTGGTTTGCTTTATGAAGTGGACAGAAGACTCTCAGCAGGGAGTGAGGAGGGGGGGGAGGGGGGACGACCGTGTTAGCGAGTTAGCCCCCCGCGGCGCACAGAATGGCAGCTGTCACTTCTGTCCTGGACACACACACACACATGCATCACACACACACACACACACGCATTATACACACACACAAACACATACCATATGCACACACACAGAGAGCAGGCACGCTGCTTCTCAATGCACTTTACTGCTCACTGTTCCCTCACGTTGCCTCCATCATCAGCACCACGTTGTGCACACACACACACACGCACACACATGCACACACAGTTCCTCTGAGTTGTAAATGAGGCATGAGGCTTTGATGAGGCCGATACTCACACACACATAGTGTGTGTGAAACAGCCTGTGGTCGCATCTCTTGCTTTTATGTTCACCAATAATTGTGACTCGATTCCAGAAACATTCTCAAAAAGGTTTAGGTAATTTTTTTGGGAGTTGTTAATTTTTTCTTCTTTTTCAATGTTTGTCTTGTCGTCGTTCATATAATTTTTTTAAAACAAAAAATTACTCCATGAGTTCCTGAGTAGTTCCCCCGTTTACGGACATGTTTAACTTTAGTTTTGTGCTTTATTTTATTTGATTATACACCGACTTTCTATGACATCGAGAGGACTTGCGATGAGGCCCAGAAAGAGAAACCCCTGCAATGACGGAAAAAGTCAACTTTTTAACACAACGCAGCAACATGACGTTGATGAACTAATACGCTGAACTAACTAAAGCTGCCAAACGAAAACACGTCGGACGATGCTTGAGGTCACCAATACTACTGATGATGATGATGATTCTGTTTGCCAACATGGTCCCTCTTACTGTTACGTTTTAAAATTAAATTGATTACTGTATATTATATACTGTACACTGTTGAACCCGGATCAATGTCAATAAACGACGTACAACAAAGCATGGAGTGGGACGTCTTTTCTGAAACATTTCACACCATTTTCACAAACATACTGTACATGAAAATAAAACAATTGGGTGTGGGATGTTCTTTCCCCGAGCTAATTTAAGTTCCAGATCGCTTGAAACGTTTCTGATACCATGGTTCATTCTTCCCCCGTTGGTACAAAGTCGTAACACTGGAGAGGAATAGATTATTCTGGGATCGACAGTGGAGAGGGATAGATGACTCTGGGATCGACAGTGGAGAGGGATAGATGACTCTGGGATCGACAGTGGAGAGGGATAGATGACTCTGGGATCGACAGTGGAGAGGGATAGATGATTCTGGGATCGACAGTGGAGAGGGATAGATGACTCTGGGACCATAGTGAACAGGGATAGATGACTCTGGGACCATAGTGAACAGGGATAGATCACTCTGGGACTATATTGGAGAGGGATAGAACATTCTTGGAGGATAGTGGACAGGGATAGATGACTGGGACTATAGTGGAGAGGGATAGAACATTCTTGGAGGACAGTGGACAGGGATAGATGACTAGGACGACAGTGGAGAGGGATAGATTGTCCCGAGACGACAGTGGAGAGGGATAGATCATCCCGAGACGACAATGGAAAGGGAAAGATGACTCTTGGACTGCAGTGGACAGGGATAGATCACTCTGGGATCGACAGTGGAGCGGGATAGATCACTCTCGGACCACAGTGGAGAGGGATAGATGACTCTCGGACCACAGTGGAGAGGGATAGATGACGGTGGAGAGGGATAGATGACTCTGGGATGACTGTGGAGAGGAATAGATGACTCTGGGATGACGGTGGAGAGGGATAGATGACTGGGATGACGGTGGAGAGGAATAGATGACTCTGGGATGACGGTGGAGAGGGATAGATGATTCTTGGACGACAGGGGAGAGGGACAGATCATTCCCGGGACGACCGTGGAGAGGGATAGATCATCCCGGGACGATAGTGTCCTGCTTCTCAATCCTGTGGATGTGATGAGTGTCTCTCCATTGAGTCCGCCGTTTAAAAAAAACTTCAAGCGTCTTAGTGCATCGGCAGACGCACATCAAACAGGACACGGGGGGTGGGGGGGGGGAATCCATCACACACTCCTTTTGTTTCTCTCTCCTCTGTTCGCATATCTCCCCCTCTAACACCCCTCCCTCCCCCCCCCCCCCTCTCTGTCAACTCTATTACCCAACGACCAACAAATATGTAAGACAAATTGAGTTGCTTGGGCCCAATACCCACCACAATTACGGGGACGCCCAATAAGAAAATGACTCATTCGGCGGTATAATTGGAACCGTGTCGTGCCAGGTTTCCCCGGAGATTTCTTGCTCATTTGTGGCGGGGATTCTGGAGCTCACTAATTCTCCCTTTAATCGCGGTCGGGAGGGGAGCTTGGGGTCCTCCAGTCTAACCGGGGGAAAAAGAAAAGGAGCGAAGCTTGGAAGTTGAAACAAACCACGCTAGTTTTGGGGCCGTTTTGTGCCGTTTATTATTCCAGCACGCCACTAAAGACGGAACCGTAGGAAAACACGTGAAATTCCAATTTGTATACCTCTTTGTTCGTTAATAGCCCTTTTGCTGTGTGCCATAAAGCAACCAGAACATGAACCTTTGTGAAAACGACACACGTTTCGTTAAAGCTGGTGAAGCCAAACCTGTGCGGTAGGCCGAGCCCCGTTGAGAGGAAAAACATTGTTTTTGTGTTTTGTTCTGCGGATTTTTAACTCTTATCTGCTTCTTCCAAACCATCGTCTTACACCGTTGGTCAGCACTGTGACCTGCAATGTATCGGCCACCGTACAATCTGACATCTTCAGAACCTCAGCAAACCATTTTTTATTGAGATAAGAAACACTTCTTTTTTTTTTTACCGTTTTCCGTATTTGTTTTTAGCTGTGACTGCTGCTTCCAGATAGCTAACAGAGATACAGAGAGACATAGTGGATAACTAGGAGAACATAACTAGGAGAACTGAGGATAGCTAGGAGAACCGAGAGGAGAACTAGGAGAATCAAGAGGATTACTAGGAGAACAGAGAGGTAGTGGATAACTAGATAACTAGGAGTAAAGGGAGGATAACTAGAAGAACAGAGCGGATAAGTAGGAGAACCGAGAGAACATCTACGAGAACAGAGAGGTAGTGGATAACTACATAACTAGGAGTAGAGGGAGGCTATCTAGGAAAACAGAGTGGTAGTTAGTGGATACCTTGGAGAACAGAGAGGATAAATAGGAGAACCGAGAGAATAACTAGGAGAACAGAGAGGTAGTGGATGACTAGGAGAATAGGGAGGATAACTAGGAGAACAGAACGGTAGTTAGTGGACAACTTAGAGAACAGAGAGGATAGGAGAACAGAGAGAATAACTAGGAGAACAGAGGGGTAGTGGATAACTAGAGAACCGAGAGGATAACTATGAACTACTAGGTACTTGGTGGATAACTTGGAGAACAGAGAGGATAACTAGGAGAACCGAGGCATAATTGTAAAAAAAAAGAATGAAGACTGGATGCGAGGGGTGGATGAATCTTTTTCCAAGTTGAGAGTGGGAGTGGGAGTGGGAGGGGGAGAGCGGGAGGGGGAGAGCGGGAGGGGGGGAGCGGGAGGCTTTAAGACGTTGGTGGAGAGGCGGGAGGAAAGTA
>CM051011.1:1527567-1562567 GCA_027704905.1 Muraenolepis orangiensis | reverse complement strand
TCCTAATGTGTACAAGAAAAATAGGTATCCACAGATACTGATATATGTGAATACCTAACAATGGATACAAAAACATTAGGTATTCACTGTGAATTCCTAATAATAATAATAATAATAATAATACCTGATAAAAATGAACCAGTGACAGAAATGCAGACCAGGTGAGTTTTTCTCCCTGCGACAAGCTGCTGATTACACACACACACACACACACACACACACACACACACACACACACACACACACACACACACACACACATTAACATTCATAGAGGCAGTGGAGTGTGGTGAGGCGCGACCGAAGAGATGAGGGGGGGGGGGGGGGGGGGGGGGAGGAGGAGAGAGAGAGGGGGGGGGAGGGGGAGAAGGAGAAAGGGGAGCTGTAAGTGGAAGAGCGGAAGAAGGGGGAGGGAGATAAAGGGGGAGGAAAAGGCGAAAAGAAAAGAAGGGAAGAGAAAAAGAGAGGGAGACAGAGGAAAGTGCAGGAGAGGGTGGATGAAGGAGGAGAGGATAGGGAGGTTCATGGGTTAGGAGGAGGAGGAGGAGGAGGAGGAGGGGGAGGATCATGGGGCTTATGGGGGGAAGAGGAAGAGGAGGAGGAGGAGGGGGGGAGGTGCGATGTTTGAGTCCAGGAAAGGTGGGGGGGTTCATAGGTAGAGGTAGGAGGGGGGAGGGGAGGAGGGGGAGGAGGACGCAGTGGAGGACGCAGTGGAAGCCTATCGGACCGATGGGGGAGGCTGTCTCGTGGAGGAGAGGAGGTGTTCGGGTGGAGGGGAGGAGGTGTTCGGGTAGAGGAGGAGGAGGAGATGGCGATGGGGGAGGCTGTCTCGTGGAGGAGAGGAGGTGTTCGGGTGGAGGGGAGGAGGTGTTCGGGTAGAGGAGGAGGAGAGGAGGAGGAGGAGATGGCGATGGGGGAGGGTGGTGTTTTGAAGGTTGCCCGGGGTGGGCTCCAGAGAAAGGTCAGTGAGCGGTGCGGTGTGGCGACCGTGGCCATACATCACCATTATTACTGTATAGGTCACCGGTCGCCATGGAAACGCATGACCACGACCACGACGTCGAGACCGCCACACCAAACTACGACCGAGACCCGTTACCAAACTACTCCCTTTGTAGTGTTTGTATCGTGTACACACACTCTTTTTTTGAGTATCATATGAGTATTTAGAGTAAGAGGCACTAATGCATGTTTTCCTCATCTTTCATTAATTTCATATTGAGTTAATTGATGTGTGTGCATGTACTAAACTCAATTTGTATGTTTGTATGCATGTATATTATTAATTCAGAGAGTACCATTTGAGTATCAATTACAGGCCTACTCTTATTTAGAATAAACGCACTAATGCATATTTATCATATCTTCAAACATTTATTTAATGTTTTATTCGTACCATTTTATTTTTTTACTTTCTATCTTGCAAACGAATAGTAAAGAAAAATGGAAGGCATAATGAAGCAGCATGCAGCATCTATAGAAGTGATGTACTAGTGCGGCCTTCAGACCGGAAGAGTTCACACACACTAAAGCGGCGCCGAGAAAGTTAAATAACACATTTACATACAACCCCAATGTTTGCCACTTAACGGTGAAAGCGCCGAAAAAATGCTGACCGCATGGCGTTTTGCGCGAACGCCGGCAATCCGTCGGAAGGCTGCGGTGCGTTGCGTGGTGTGTTCACATTAAAATGCACACATAGCGGTGACATCACCGGTGCGTGGAGAGACCCGTAGCTCCCAGCGGACCGCGCTGGGAGCTACGGGTGTGTTGTGCTGGTGGTGGTGGTGGTGGGTCGGCGACGCTGTCCTCCAGATCTGAAGGACGATGGCGGCGACGAAGCCGGCCGACCGGGGAAATCATCGGGTCGTCGCAAGACACGACGAGACACGATGCCCGACGCCGTTATAGAAAAATAGATAAAAAAAATACTATAGGAAGTCATGCATATACGAGACACTTTCAGTTTCAGACAAACTTTATTGTCTCTCTCTTAATCTATTGACAGACATTCGTTTTTGGTTTTTGGCTCACCTTGAAAACTATCTAACCCCCAAACCTATCCTGACCCTAATTCCAACACCTAACCCTAGTAGTCTTACCCCAACTCCAACACCTAACCCCAGTCTTACCCAAAACCCAAACCCCCCCAAACTCTGTCCTAGGCCCCTAACCCTAATCCTACTCTCTAACCCTCACATCCTAACCCTTACGCCCCTCACCCTCTTAACTAACCTACTCTGCTAACCCTAAACCCTACCTAGCTACCTAACAACCTATAGCTCCATACAGAGGAAGTAATCCTTGTGGAAAATATGGAGGTGAACATCCAGGTAGAGAGAAAGGGGAACCAGAGACACTTTCTGATACGACAACCATAACAATGAAAATATATTCCCACTGGGGACTCCGTAGCTAAAATGGTTTGAACTAACGTTATTGGAAGATGCCTCGGATATAAATAATAATATCTAAAACTATTAACATATATAGGCCTGTTGTGTATCCCTCTGGATGCCTGATAACAAAGCAACAAAAATAAAAATAAAATACAAATAGAAGCAAACCAAGTAAACATTTGGCACCGATCTTAGTTTTTCTTGGATGCAAATAAATATAAGATGTGTTTTTTTAAGTGTTTTATCAATGCATAACTTAAGGGTGCAGAGAATTCAGATCCACGGATAGCTGGTGGCTGGTGTGAATAGACACAGCGATACGGTTTCCTCACGGCCCTTGAGATAAAAACACAAGCTCCCCTCACGCATGACAAGCCGGGACGGAGAGAGAGAGATCCGGAAGATATTCACCCTGATTTGAATCTGTTGGCAAATAAAAAAGCATCTGAAATGTATCAAAGCAATGTGACCAATATGACTTGCGCTCAGGTGTGTGTGTGTATATATAAATATATCAATAAATATATATATAATTGAAATGAAGATTCAATTAAGATAATAGTGCTTTGCGGGCGCTGCTGTCCACGTTAGTCAAAGCAATTTAACCAAAAAAATAAGAAAGACCCCTCAAGGAAAAGCCTATTTTAATTTGAAGATTTTAACAAACAAATCGACTCCCTTCCGTTTGTCTATTGCTGTGAGATCTCTGGAGACTTCTGGCTCTGTGAAGGTATGCTATGGTTTGGTATATGACCCGTCCACCCATACAGGCTCTATGGAGAGTTCAGGGAGTTCCAGTGGTAGAATTGACGAGGAATGCACTTCATTGTCCATAAGGGTAAAATACGTACGTAAGATATTGTTGTACAGCTCGAAGGAGTCAGACGCCTCCTATAAGGCCCCGGCTGATACGTCACATCAGGTCTATCTTGCATATCTACTGTACGTATGTGTTGATGACAGTTCCCACTATGTTGCATACTGTACATCTAGGCTTTCGCTGCCTTTGGTTTGTTTAGTACTGTATATCTAAATATATGTGTAAATAAAGTTATGCTATACGCCTACTATACCATCACCAAACTATAATGCACCATACCATGCTATGCTATACTGTGCTGTTCTATATGTACTATATATACCCTTATATAGATACTATACTATATGCTATACTATAAATAGAGCCTACTCCCTATACTATAGATACTATACTATATGCTATACTATAGGTAGTATAGGTACTGTAATACACTATAGGTAGTCCTAGTCTACTGTACTGTATTTAGATACTATACGATAGTCCTATATTACATATATACTATACTATATATACTATACTATAGGGTTATACACTATAGGTATGCCTAGTCTACTGTACTCTGTGCCGTGTCCTCAGTACTATAGATACTATACTATACTATAGATACTATACTATACTATACTATAGATACTATACTATATATATACTATACTATACTATAGATACTATACTATAGGTACTGTAATACACTATATGTAGTCCTAGTCTACTGTACTCTGTGTTCTCAGTACTATAGATACTATACTATACTATACTATAGGTAGTCCAAGTCTACTGTACTCTGTGCCCTGTGTCCTCGGTATTATAGATACTATACTATATATACTATACTATAGACACTATACTATAGGTACTGTGATACACTATAGGTAGTCCTAGTCTACTGTACTCTGTGCGCTGTGTCCTCAATAACCATTGATGAAACGTCCTTGTTCTGTGCCAACAGGAGATGAACACAGTAGACAGTATGAGGAGCGTACACTGATGATGATGACGACGATGATGATGATGATGATGGTGAGCTCTTCAACTTTAATCAAAAGTACAGCACGCCCCCCACCCACCACCGCCACCCCCCCACACCACCACCACCACCCCCCCCTCTCATAATAATAGGCCAGTGAGCATGCAGGAGGTACAGCCTCCACATCAATCACTCCACACATTTCACACCAACGCAATAAATATGCAAATGAGGCACAGGCCTGTGTCTCACGCTTCGACATCCCAGAGAGAGAGAGAGAGAGAGGGAGAGAGAGAGAGAGAGAGAGAGAGAGAGAGAGAGAGAGAGAGAGAGAGAGAGAGAGAGAGAGAGAGAGAGAGAGAGAGAGAGAGAGAGAGAGAGGAAAAATAGAAGAAAAGTGTATTAATTGCCCCATGGCCAGTGCGGCGGCATTACAGTGGCCAATGATTATACAACGTGTGAGTGATTTTCATATATTAAGCGGAGCCGCCGCGCTTTGGGGCGAAAAAACATAAAGAAAAAAAGAAAAAAAAGGAATCGAAAGAGAGAATCGGGTGGAATTCATCAAGCGATGAACGGGCCGAGCGGTAATGACAAAAAAAGGGGCGGCTGCAAAATGCTTTTCATTACAAAGAAAAACATTTGAAGATCCCTAATCTCAAAAAAAAAGGGCAGTGGAATTGTATTAATTAATTCACTTATTATAATAACATCTTTCACGTCGTCACGACTTCTCCTCCTTCTGAATTATTAGGATAATATGCCCTGGTGTAGGAATCCCATTTAGGTTCAGTGCTAAAGCGTTCTATTAAAGCGTGTCTATGCTTAAATCCTGTTCGTTTTCTGTTTCAGACATAGGGCAACCTTGCCGTTGCTACTTAAAGTTGACTTATAACGGCATGCAGAGTGTATTAAGCTTCCGTAGTTGGACATATTTCCAACTCAAACACATAGAAGCGAGGGTGGATAGGTTTGATTACCTTTTGATTAACTATTCATTACAATTCTCAGCAACATGTCATTAAGGAGCAGGTCGGGGTCAGGGGTCAGCGGCCTGCATGTTAGACCACTGGACATTGGGCATTGAACCCAGAACGTTTCGTCTGGGAGCGACACCCACCACTACTGCGATGGAGCATATCGATGTGGAAGTTAACTATGAAGTAAAACAGAAATAAATAAAAAACAATTGGATGCGTACACCCTTCTGTGGAGCTCATAAATATGGTTTAAATGCACATATAGCCACCGTTGGCGCTACAGTTTAATGCTGTAATCCTGTGTCAGATAGATTTACATTGATTACCTGGCTCTGTGTTTGCCTTGCAAATCTCTGGCTTAATCAAGGCATTTGGTTTAGATAAACAAGGATTACTCTGATTAACAACAACAACCTTATCTGCTACCAACAGCATGCGAGGTCGCCGGAAACATAGCTAATAGTTTTGGTTTAATTTGTGACAATGTTTGCAGAGTCGTCACTTCCTTTTTATGTATTGTGAACTAATTGATTTTGTTTAACGTCGGCCGACAGAGAGTCAACAGAGAGCAGAAGGACTTTGGTGGCTGCGGTGATGCTGAGAAATATAAAGAAGTTCAAGAGCTCTCTTGACTCCTGACATCATGGGTTACTAACAAATAACAGTGATAATACATTTAGAAAAACAGGTTCATTTGATATATACATGAATATCATTTGGCTTAATTCATTCTTAGTAACTGCACAAGATGACCACATGTGTGACAACCGCATTGATATGTACATTGTTCACGTTCATGCCATAGGAAAAAGGGTGCACCCAAAAATCGCCAGTGTGATTGATCACTGATTACTACTTTGCCATTGAATTTAAAAAAATGTTTTTATTGTCTGTAGAAATTGCCGGCATGCAATTAAAAGAACATCCGTTTCAGTGTTTAAATTAAACATTCCCGAAGCTTCAGCAGGCGAACCTATTGACCTGCTCTAGACCAGTGGCTCTCAACCGGTCCTCAGGACCCATATGTGTCCTCTAACACAGGGGTTCCCAACCGGTCCTCAGGACCCACATGTGTCCTCTAGCACAGGGGTTCTCAACTGGTCCAGGTTTAGGACCCACATGTGTCCTCTAGCAGGGTTCTCAACTGGTCCTCAGGACCCACATGGGTCCTCTAGCACAGTGTTTCTTAACTGGTCCTCAGGACCCACATGGGTCCTCTAACACAGTGGTTCTCAACCGGTCCTCAGGACCCACATGTGTCCTCTAGCACAGTGGTTCTCAACTGGTCTCATCTTCAGGACCCACACGTGTCCTCTAACAGTGGTTCTCAACTGGTCCAGGTTCAGGACCCACATGGGTCCTCTAACACAGTGGTCCTCAACCGGTCCTCAGGACCCACATGTGTCCTCTAACACAGTGGTCCTCACCCGGTCCTTAGGACCCACATGTGTCCTCTAACACAGTGGTCCTCACCCGGTCCTTAGGACCCACATGTGTCCTCTAACACAGTGGTCCTCACCCGGTCCTTAGGACCCACATGTGTCCTCTAACACAGTGGTCCTCACCCGGTCCTCAGGACCCACATGTGTCGTAAATCATTAAGTCACGACACACAAATAGAAAATGTATTTACCAATATTGCAGTCATCCACAATGCCTTCATGTACTGTTAAAAACACGGAGCCAACTAAAAACTGCAACAATTGGGGCTCCACTCCACGAAATAGTAAAACATTAAAACATAAATTAACATTAAAACATTAGTTAATTCATGGGCTTCTAAAGATTAAGGTTTGGTATTTGCGACCCAGCCGTTAGAATCCGAGCTCAGAGTGTAGCTTCAGAGTGAAGCCTTTCAACCGAAAAAAAGGTAATCCTTATAAGGTGCTAGACTAGATTTCTCTGGAGCCCTGAGAAGTAGCCCATTACAGATTCTGATGAGCTCATTTTCACAAAGCGCCACTGATTTCAACGGCTACTCTCTGGGGAGCATTTTGAATTTAGGCCTTCTTCCAACTCTCTGCCTTCGGGACTGGCGTGGAGTAAAAAGCTTGTTATGTGGAGTGCTATCAACAGCCCTTAACACTTTGGATGGTCCATTGGGTTCATGATGAGATGGTACATGGTGTATAGGTAGTCCATGTTGTTGTATGTTCAGATCTTCAGAGGTGAAGGTGTGAATGAGGCCTTGTCATGATGAGGCACAGCACTCTCTGCACACTATCTTGGATACCGTTGGTCATGGGAGTTGTAGTCTTTTACCCGCCTCCGGACTAGAGACCAGTAGAATCCACGTCAGGGTGTTCTCCTTGGTCAGAATCCCTCTCAGGTGAGTACCAGGTGCTGTTAATGAGCTATGAATATGAACTTCTTTGGGAACGAATAATTTAGCCCCTGGCCACAGTTACTGGATTAGGTCTGAATGGTGAAGTGGGAATGAGTAAAGGTCAAAGGTCAACGCCATGTCGTAGGTCATGAATGATCCAGGATTAGATGAAAGGGTAGACGTGTAGCTCCTAATTGTTTTTCCGAGGGCCACGTTGGTCGCCGCATAGATCCGCCAAATAACAAACATATCCAGATTACAACTTCTCCTATCTGAAACAAGTTTCTAAGTCATTGAGACATTCTCACTATTTGTACAGCTACAGTATAAGGGCAATTTATTTTTAGAAAACCAAAGAACATCAACCAAAGCCCACCATAAGAGAGAACTTTAGTTGTGTCCCATGTCAATAGAGAAAGAACTTACTTTAATAGTTATTTTTAATTTGGCTTTTAGCGGGCCAATTAAAAATATTCTCAAGGCATCAATCCTGTAGTCTCAATTTCAAAATGCTTCCGGTTTTCCCTATAGTGTTTTGAACCAAAACCCCCTCTGATATTTATAAACCAAACACATTGGAGTAGGACAGACTGGTTTTACATTACAATAAGTAGGCCTACAGTCAGGAGTGGACTGGGCCAAAAAAGTGGCCCGGGAATTTGTACCTGACTGACCCACTCTTCAGAGGGCGGGAATGGGGAGGCAACGCCCCCTGACATTTTCACGTTATTTGACCAAAAAAGTATGCTTTATATTGTCATATTGGACCATATTTACAATAAAAAACACTCATATTATTCGTTTTAGACTTTATATGACACCAAGTAGCCTACGACAAAATTATTATAGTGTATATGTAACATACAAGACAAGTGGCTATATGCATCTGTAATTTAAAACAGATCATTGATGCAATACAATTTGACTTCAATATTGTGGACCGAAGAAGAACGTCTGCATATTGTCCATCAATTGTCTCCTCTCTGGCCAAACTTCAACTTAAAACTGGTAAGTCGTGACAACAACAATATAACAACCTATAAATAAAATCATTGTCCGTGTACCGTCTCCGCTATAAATCCATAGAGATGTTTGTGTCACAGGACGTCATATTTAGCAAAACATAAAAACAGCAGTGTTAGCGCGCTTGTTAGCCACAGCTAACTAGGAGCTCCTTTCAACTTAGTTATGAATTCTCACTAACTTAGTAACTTTCACTCACATTAAAGTTAACCCTCTCCCTTTAAAGTTCTTAACTCTCTCTAACTTCATACTTCACACTTGCTTTTAGTCCCAATGGCCATGTTGGAGTCCAGTATAGTTCCTTTCATCCCAACTCTAGTGTATTCATATTTAATGTTATATTAAACATGAAGCATCTTCCTCGACCAGAGCCCATTAACTATTTTCATCGTCAGAGTTAATATTGAGTAAGTTACTAATATTATCAGCCTAAACTGTACAGGTCCACACTGTGTGATGAGGGATTTTAGTTTGTTGTCAGGGATAACGTTGACAAGAAATGTCATTGTAACATGTCACTGTCTATTAAGATTCAATCACGCGTCTTTCTGTTAATTGTAGTGTTCTTTTTAAAATATTTATATTTACATTACTGTCCTGTAGTTTCTGCTGTGTAAAGTACACATATCTTGACTCATTTTTAAGTCACTGCCTAGTAATGTGTTTGTAGTACATATTGTAGTTCCAATAGTATTCTGCATCCTACCTCCAGGCATCCGGGCCGTCTGCTTGCCCGCTCGCTTAGGGGCCCTTGCGGCCGATCTACGCGGTTGTACTTTTACCTTACTGTACTTTTACCTGAACTTACTGTACTTCTACCTGAGCACTGGTTCAGTTCTTCACTTCTGGTGACGAGTTGTTCTCTTACCTTCCTTTGTTGAAACACACTATTGTAAGTCTCTTTGGATAAAAGCGAAAATGACTAATGTAATGTAATGTATTCTGTAGACTTATTAAAGTATTGTTTCCTGTGTGTTTCAGAGCAGGAGATGTTGGCGATCATAGGTGGGAGGCGCTGTAGTCCAGGAGCCTCAACTTCCAGACACTCTTCAGCAAGGAGGCGGCGGTGGTGCCTGTGAAGAGGAGCCCATGGCCGGGGCTTTGGTTGTGTTTGAGTGTTCCAATGAAGACAGAAATAAAGAAGTTTTCATCTCAGCCAAACTCTACAAAAAACCTCAACGGGCCCCTTTCTATCCCTCTCCCCCTAAAAGAGGGGGGGGGGGGGGCTCTTTGCCAGTATTGTAGTCTTGGAGGGGGGAGGATGGAGGTTAAGAGCTTTCTTTAGCAATGTGTTTAATTTGGAAAAATGACAATGAATGTCAAACAGACCTGTTCAGACCTGGACCTCCGTGGTGCAGTGGAGAGCTGTTGGTAATCAGCTCTGGAGACCAGGGTTCAAGTCCAGGTGTGTCCTGAAAACATCTTAATTCCTGTCTCTTTATTGGAACACTCAAACACGTGGACAAGAGTGCCTTCGCCATCATCTCCTGCTCTGAAACACTCTTAAAAGCAGACGCTTTTATCCAAAGCGACTTACAATAGTGTGTTTCAACAAAGGAAGGTAAGAGAACACGTCACCAGAAGTCAAAAGTGCATTTAATTTCTAACAAGTCTCCAAAAACTGAACCAATGCTCAGGAAAAATACAATAACTTCAGGTAAAAGTACAGGAACGTAAAAGTACAATAAGTTGGCAAGCAATATAGAACAATATCTACCTAACAATCTACTTAGATCATCGACATAGTAAGACAATAGATACAATATTTGTATTGGCCATTTGTAACAACTACATAGGAATGCTTACACCCCATTCCCTCCCGCAGTAGAAATCTCAAAAACACCGTAACAAAATAAATAAAAGGAAGCCACAGGAAGGGGCCACGAGGAAGGCTCCGGGTAGTGTGTCCTGAAGAGATGGGTTTTCAGCCTGTGGCGGAAGATGGGCAATGACTCTGCAGTCCTGACATCCGTGGGGAGTTTGTTCCACCAAATTGGGGCCAGGACAGAAGAGCTGTGACCGTATAGATCGGCCACAGGGGCCCCTAAGCGAGGGGGCGAGCAGACGGCCCGAGGATGCAGAGCGAAGTGGACGGGCGGGGATGTAGGGCTTGACCATTGCCTGGATAATAAGTCTACAGAATACTATTGGAACTACAATATTTACGACAGACAACCCATAACTAAGTAGTACCTTGTACTATAACACTGGGTACTACAGTAAACACTACAAAACTTGGGACAGAACCCTAGATACTACAGAACAACCCTACAACACCGGGTACTTCAGTTAACACTAGGTTATACTGTTGCTGTAAACACTATATAAAACAAGGTACTACACAACACAAGGTACTACAGTCTACACTAATAGGTACTACAATATTAGATAAAAGCTATTAGACTACTAAATAATAGGTCCTCAATTGACTGATTAACATATTCTAAATCACTACAATATTGTATTTAAAAGAAGTTGACCTCTGAACTTTAGAGGATAAATGAAGTCTTAAAATCCTTGTTGGGTTCAGGGGGCATCGCCATGGCAGCACCGGACATCTGGTTCTCCATGACCTGTGATTAGTCAGCAGCTACACACAGGAAGCACATTTATAGAATTATACCATTATACAATAACTTACTATACTAATATAGTAACAACTTAGTGTCATACTGGCCAATATGTCAATACTCATTACATTGCTAATACAAATCTATATATATTTATACAAATATTAATACTAGTATACTTCCACTACATTGTGCAATAGATTAACTATACATGATACAATATGAATAAATGATTAGAATTACTTCAATACTAGTATACCAACAGTAATTCATACAAATTAACACAATATATGAAATATATAAATACAAAAAGTAATATATTATGAACTGTGTATTTTACTAGCTATATATATATATATATATTGCATTAACTTCTGACATATTTAATAACACAATTCCAGGACATTTGACAAACTATACTAAACATCAGTAGCCATGACGTATCAGTTTAATCCGGTCCATTTGATGATTTTGAACACAGAATAGAATCAAACCCAGAGTCTTTTGGCTGAGAGTGGAACTCCCTGAACACTAGACTACACATTCATATCAACGTTGAGATCACCTGTCAGAGACAGCTGGCTCATCTAGTCACGCAGCAGACACATGAAGAAGGTGATGCGCTGCACCACCCATGCTCTGATACTGGAGTACAGCAGCAGCCTGGCCGCCATGGTACAGGTCACAGGTCAACCACTAGAGACAAAACACACAAGGTAAGGATCTGGGCGGAGCAGAGCATGATGGGAGATGAAGTGTGTCTGTTTAAACTACAAAAAACACTACAACTTCACCTTGACTTATGAGTCAAGAAAATATGTACTTTATATTGTCAGACAGGAAATGTGCCACAACAGAAACTACAGGACAGTTATATAATTTAAAAAAAGAGTAGCAGTAGCAGAAATTAGACGCATTATTAAATCTTAATAGACAGTGAAATGTTACAACACAACATACACAACCACACATTCATCATCACACAGTGTTGACCTGTAGTTTAGGCTGATAATATAAGTAACTTACTCTACTTTAAAAAACACTGATAGTAGTTTTTGAGTTAATGTAACACAAATTAGCCTACACCTAAATGATTAGTGTCTATGTAACATACATGCCCAGTGGCGACATGCATCTGAGATGTTAACAGATCATTGTTACTGCCTGTAGCTTGATGACTTAATGAACTATTCATCCAAATATGTGTTCCATACTGTACCAGCATAATTAACAGTTTAATTCAAAAACAGAGGTTATAATATTGCTTTTAAGAGTACTTGAAAATAGGCTATTTCGAATATTTTGAAGTTGATGGATCACAGACATCGGGAAATCATGGCATGAAAAGGATAGGCAACCAACACTTTAATGAAATTAATATATTTCTTTTTTTTATTTGGACTGGGATAGGGGGTGAATACTTTAACTACTATACTACTTTAAATCCACAGTTATTCTGATTACGAGTTACAAAACTTCTTCCCACTGTTTGCACGTTCACATTCAAATTTGAACTTACTAGCATGCTAGCAGCGTCAGTTAGTCAGATGCTGGAATTTGTCGTTTTTTCTCGCAAAATATGGCACGAAAAACGTTCATATTAATGTGTCCAAATGAGAATTCCCCTTTGCTCTCTTTGCTTTCCAGCACCACCCTTACAGTGTTGAGGTAGTTTTGTTTTGCCACATAAACAACTTGCCTAGCCTAGCTCCTTAGCTCCACACAGGCAATGCGCTGCATGCGTCTCTGCAGGCAGTGTCTGATTGACAGGTGAGAGCCAACAGCTGAAGGCAAAGGGGCGGGACAAACCCACGTTAATTGGCCTGTGTGAACTGGGAGCTTTTGAACACCACACACACATTTTTCTTGTTGAAGTAAAGTACCATAAATCAAATGAAGAGAATAATGGTATCCACTTAGTTACTGAAAGCCTAATTTTATTGTAAAAAGACATAATCTTTTTTTTTTACATAATCTGAGTAGAAATGAGTCTCTTGACATTCAAACCACATATCACTGTCAACATTGGGGACCATCAATGTCAAACTTTATTTCTTCATAAAACATTTTCGATCAGAATTGATTAAATTCCCTGTAGGTCTTCGATCACTGAAGGTCCAGACAGTGTAGTGTTTGTGCTGCCATTTATTGAACAGTTTTTTCCTACTTATTCGAAACACAAGAATACAAACTAGCACAGTGAGGAACCACATAAACAGAATATATAGGCCTACAAAAGTTTGGTTTGTTTGCAATAATCGTCTTTTTTTTCTCTATTTAAATCAAGGTTTTATTCTTTTATTTAAAACGTGGTCGATCAATTCAAACCCCTGAATACTGTTCAAGTAAACCGCTGACTATACAACTGTCTGTTATTGTTTATATACGATGCAAAGTCATTTATTACATATGTATTACCTTTTAAAGGCGACCCTTGTGTACTGGGCAGCTACCAATTAACAGAAAGTAGATCAATCAATCAATTAATCAATCAACCGATTCTTCACGACGCTGCACGCTGCATGGCCCTGAGAGAAAGCATTTGGTGAAATGTATCTGCTCGGTGGTTTTAACGAATATCCCATTTTAATACACATGAGTGTAAAGTAATGTAAATCGTGATGTTTTAGCCCATAAAGCCTAAGTTTGCTGTTCAAGAATATATTATAGGAAATGTTTCAATCACTTTCATTGCAATGCGTCACTTTGTTGAATTGGCCCAATGTTGAAACGGTCAAAATAGGCTATATAAACTATAACTTAATAGATGGATACATAAATACCTTCATAACCCAAATAAATAAATAAATAAATAGATCAATAAATAAATAAATAGATCAATAAATAGATCAATAAATAAATAGATCAATAAAAAAATAGCCCAAATAAATAAAGAGATACATGAAATGGAAACTATGATGACTTAATAAATCATATAAATGATATATCTTTAAAGCATAGCATGTACAAATTATTACCGCAGATATATTATTTGATTTGCCATTTTTTCTTTCTATTTTTTCTATCAATCCCGTTATGTCCTTGGTCCGGTCCGTCCGGTCCGGTCCGGTCCGATACCGCGGCACACATCCCGGTTCACCGGTTCTCTCTGCTCGAGTTTCCCGGCGCGTCACCGCCGGTTCGCCCCCCGGTTCTACGGTGGAGTTTCCCCCGGTGTTTGACCGGTTGTGGTCGGTAGCTACCACACGGTCCCCTCGCTGACCTCGGAGGACGGCTGGGACAGCTGGTTCGTGTATCCGTTCTCGCTGAGCGACAGCACCGTGAACGGCGTCCCGGAGGAGCCGCACATGTCGCTGGAGCCCACGCTGCGCATGGACCCGGGGCCGCCGGGCTCGGGGCTCGGCGAGTCCGCCGCGTGGTGGTGCTGAGAGGCGGACATAATGTCAGGGTAGCACGGGGCGTCTGCTGGGTGCTGGTGGGGGTGTTGGTGTGGGTGTTGTTGGTGGTGGGGGTGGTGGGGGTGTTGGTGTTGGTGTTGCTGGTGGTGAGGGTCCATGCCGCCCAGCGGGGTGCCGGTGGGGCCCGCGGAGGAGGGCACGTAGCCCAGGTCTGCGGGGGTCTGGGCCTGGGAGGACGGGGGCCCCTGGTAGTACTCGTAGTTGCCCCCGGAGCCGTAGTACTCGGCTGGGTAATCTGTTAGGGGGGGGGGGGGGGGACACGGGGTTAGGGGCCTGATTCGTCCGTTCATCTTGGCATACACGCGTCACATATGTTCAACATATTTCCTTTTAGTTTGAACAGAACACAAGCCAGTGCCGTTCGTTTTTATTCCACAATCGATAACCGACCATAGGCCTCACGTGGCTTTAATGACCAATAACTGCAATCAATCGATCAATCAATCATAACGCACATTTTCAACCAATCGCAACACAATACGCCCTACAATTAAAAACAACAAAAATAATAAAATAAAATACTTTTGAAAAGAGGCCACTCAGTAGAGCGCATCTCCGCCACACCCCCAAACAATCCCCTGGATCCGGATCTGGATTCGGATCTGCTTCAATATCGAATTAACGGTTCCTTGTCATCTAACCACCAAGTGTATTTTTTTTCCAATTCCGTAACATGACTTTTAGTTATTATTATGTACGAGTGTATCTTGCTAATAGAGCAACACACAGACAAACAGAGGGCTAAAAACACACAGCCTCCGCGGTCCATCTTCCTCCATTTGGCGGAGGTTTAAAAAAAACAAGAACCAAAACAGCTGGAAGGGGGGGGGGGGTGCACTATACACTTAGCTTTAGTTTACAGTCAAACCTCCACACGCATGTGAAGATGTCCTCCTCTCAGTCTCTCCTCACCTGCATAGTAGGAGAAGTGTCCGGAGGCCAGCAGCTCCCCGGGCTCCATGCGGTCCGCCAGGCTGCGCATCCTCCGCGGGCTGCGGAAGAAGGCGTGTCGCCGCGCGCCCAGCACGCTCAGCTGCTTCATGCGCCTCTCCTTGGACCGGCGGTTCTGGAACCACACCTGGTGGTCACGAGACACATTAGAGAGACACAAAAAGGTCATTTCAGTTCATATTAATGTTCATCATAACGATATGAATGACAGGTCGGTCATGTTTCATATGCATATTCCAAAAGATATACCTTGGACAATTCATCATATTTCATATGTTGCCTAATATTCATAATGATACCCGAACAACCTGGGCTGATTTTCTGCCTATTTCATATATATTATTATACCCTATAATATATAATATTATACCTTATATGAATGTATATATTTCATATACAATTTTAACTTATGGCTTTACAATCAAGTAGCGACGTCCTTCTATCACCGGTTGTTTATGTTACATGAATAGAACCATTATAATTTAAAAACATCTTCACAACTATAGGGTCATATTTCATACAACAATATTATAAATAGTATAGGCTTACACTGTATAGTATATGTATTGATCTATTATCTTATTATTTTGTGACAAATAAAATGCTTAATTTAGACTGGATTGAATTCAGTCAGATTATGCCACAAATGTGCATCATACAAAAATGATATTAAATAGTAAAATACAACACGGTTTTATAGCAAGTTTCACTATTGTAAGTCGCATTGGACAAAAGCGTCTGCTTAATGACTGTAATGTTATGTAAGTAAGTGTGTGTGTGTGTGTGTGTGGTGTGTGTGTGTGCATGTATGCGTGCCTGTGTGTGTGCCTGTGAATTGAATATATATATATATTCCATATATTCCGTTTTTTCTCTTGTTTTTTGGTCAAATGATGACACTAGCATGACGTCATGTTAGCATATAGCCACGACGAGGTAGCTTAGCGGCTGTACCTGGATGACCCTCATGTTGAGGCCCGTCTCCTGGGCCAGCTGCTCCCGGATGTGACGCGTGGGCTTCGGCGTGGCGGCGAACGCCGCCTTGAGCGTCTCGAGCTGCTTGGCCTTGATCGTGGTGCGCGGGCCGCGCCGCTTCCCCGCCGCGCCGCTCTGCTCGTCGGTCTCCGCGCTCGCGCCCTCCTTGTCTGACAGCGGGCCCGTCTCGGAGCCCTCCTTCACCTCGTCCTCCTGGGGGTCCTGGGGGTCCTGGGGATCCGGGGATAGGCTCGGGTCGCTGCACGTCGTCACTGGAGGGAGGAGGAGGAGGAGGACAATATTAGGACAATAGTAATAATAATATTAATACATTATTTTTATTTACAGAATAATATTGGATCTGTACTTTGTTTTGTTTACTTTCACACACCTGCAAGAGAGGATAGTAATAACAGGCCTAATAATGACGATAAGAATACAAAATAACAATATCAATAATAAATTAGATTAATGTATTATAATAATAATAATAATAATAATAATAATAATAATAATGAACCCTTTAAAATAAAAAATGTAATAATAATAAACGATATTAAATAATTAGAATTATAACTATAATGAAATAATAATTGTTCTTGCTTTTGTTCTTGCTCTTGTTATTATTGTTATTGTTATTATATATCTTGTTATATAAAAAGCATCCATTGTTATTCTTATTATTATATTAATAAAAATACAAAATAACGATATCGGCCTCACAATAATAACCATGATGTCCTGTTTCTTCATGTTATTATTACAGTATAAGTAACAGTGCCAACGGTACCGGCTCTCTCTCTCTCTCTCTCTCTCTCTCTCTCTCTCTCTCTCTCTCTCTCTCTCTCTCTCTCTGTCCCTCTCTCTCTCTCTCTCTGTCCTCTCTCCCTCTCTCTCTCTCTCTCTCTCTCTCTCTCTCTCTCTCTCTCTCTCTCTCTCTCTCTCTCTCTCTCCCCCCCCCCTCTCTCTCTCTCTCTCTCTCTCTCTCTCTCTCTCTCTCTCTCTCTCTCTCTCTCTCTCTCTCTCTCTCGGTGTGAACAAAGGGAGCCGTGGCGTGGCGTGGCGTGGCATTTAGGATCTCACCGGACAGCAGCACGGTGTCCCGCCCCCCGCTGTTCTGGTAGTCCTCCTTGCAGATGAACTTGAACTCGTCGAAGACGTACAGCTCCTCGCCCGTGGACAGCTGCTTGTGGCACATGACGCAGGTGAAGCAGTTGAGGTGGAACACCTGGCTCTTGGCGCGGCGCACCAGGTCGCTGGGGGAGATGCCCTGCGCGCAGCCGCCACACTTGGTGCCAAACCTCCTGCGAGAGAGAGAGAGAGAGAGAGAGAGAGAGAGAGAGAGAGAGAGAGAGAGAGAGAGAGAGAGAGAGAGAGAGAGAGAGAGAGAGAGAGAGAGAGAGAGAGAGAGAGAGAGAGAGACCGGAGAATTACAACATGACGACAATAATACACTGCACAGTGAATGCGTATAGAATGGTCGCCGGTTCAAGTCCCCGAAACGCCAGGTTATATACTGCCTAAGTGCCCTTGAGCAAGGCACCCCCATACCCACACTGCTCCCCGGGCAGCTGTATATACAATAGCTGCTCCACTGTTCCTAATACTAGGATGGGTTAAATGCAGAGAATGTACTTGTGTACACTGACAAATTATAATAATAATAATTATTATTATTATTATTAATGCAGGGTGGGATATACCACATATAGTGCAGGGTTGGATATACCAACGTAAAAACAACTCATTGTTAACACACGTGCCTATTATACCCCTATATATGGAAAGATATTCTTAGTGTTACTACAACCAAACAGTATTGCTCATATTGTTCACGTATTTTTCACACATATAACTTTTTTTTTAGTCTACTAAGTATAGTCTACGTTGCATTGTGGAAGAGCGTGCATGCCTGTGCATTGTGGTGACAACCCGCACACTCATTTCATTTCACACATATACTTTTCGTTTTGGAATTATCAGATCACTTCGTTCCAAAACGTTAAAAAAAAATCGTTTATAAAATATCCGTTCACAGCTGCGGATTTATTCCAACATAATGCATTTGGTCCCAGTGAGGTCCAGTGTACCGCGTTATGGTGGTGGGTGTTGTTATTGGGGCTAATATTTGGTAAACAAGGAACGACGATGGAACCCGTTTCCCCACAGACATGCAGAAATTAATGCTGAATTATGTTATATATGATTTAATAGACAGAATCCTTTATTACTTCAGTGTAAACACCAACTCTCTTTTATGGAATGATATTTTGTTACTGCTGGAAACATTGTCTATCGGAATTCAATATGTAGGCCTTCTATACTACTACTACTACTACTACTACGTGTTTACGACATGAACCACACACACACACACACACACACACACACACACACACACACCTGCACACACACACACACCTGCACACCTCTCCACGTGCTCACCTGAAGAAGTCCGTTTTGCAGTACAGTCTTCCCTCTCTGGAGAAACACTTGTCCGTCAGGTTGCTCTTGCAGTCGCAGCACTGCACGCACTTGACGTGCCAGGTCCGGTCCAGAACTTTGAGCAGGAACCTGTCCACTATGGGCCTCTCGCAGCCCGCACACAGCACCATGATGTCTTCAGACCCGAAATTCCACCACAGGTATATATATATCTATGTATATATAGATATATATATAGATATAGATTCGGTATGTTTTTAAAGCGTTGTCACAGCGCGGCTGTGTTTTACGCGTCGCCCTGATCTATCTTCGGCGCCGTCTTGGGGTGTTAAAGTGTCCTTTTTAGGACATGTGCGCCTATCCCCATGCATGCATGGATCTCCTCATCCCTCAGGTGACCGTCTTGGTTCGATCCCCCGCCGGTATGACGTCCATAACCGTCCACGCTCGGGAGAAGCACTCTGTACGTGATAATAAGCGAACGTGGAACCGTTCAGCAACCCATCATCGAATCAGCATCCCCAACCTGCACCCTGTAAGAGCGCTCTGACACAACAACAAGTTCCCATGGCGACGAAGAAGAAGAAGAAGATGAAGAAGAAGAAAGAAATGATCTAGCAAGCAAACATCAAACCTTCTCCTCCCCTGCACCCAAAATAAATAAATAAATAACAAATAAAAAAACAGTCGGTGGGTGACGTGTGGCGTTGCTCCGTCTATACCAACATGAGGCTTTTTTAAAAAAAACGGAATAAAAAGGCGTGCGTCCTCACACCTCGCGAGATGAGGAAAACCGTTACGAACAACCGGAGGACGGTTCTGGCGACGTGGGAGGAGCCCGCCTACTTATATGCCCGTGACGTCACACGTTAGAATAGGCCAATAGGAGGCTGGCAATCGGACGCAGCAGCAGAAGAAGTGCATGGTTTATGCCGAGAAAGCGTACCCCTTAACCAAATCATCAACGGATACTACTCCGGTGGTGTGTTTGTCAACAACACGTACGTGTGTGTGTGTGTGTGTGTGTGTGTGTGTGTGTGTGTGTGTGTGTGTGTGTTCGTGCGTGCATGCATGCGTTATTGAAGTGTGTATAATAGGCCTATCTTCTATTTGTTCATTTTGCTATATAAGTCAGGACATTTTTATTTTCATTTTGCCATTCAATATTCAGAAATTCCCTGAAATTCGTTGATTTGCCTTTTGAATTGTTGAACTTTTCCTATGGACACTGTTCCTAAATTCTAACTTCCCAATTACAATTTAGTCTGGGATTTGGGACGTCGCCGTTGCAGTTTTGGATTTTAAAGGAAATCGTTCATCCTTCCAGATGAACACGATGAACATGTCATAGGCTATTGCAGAACACTATGCAATAGTATAGCCTATGACATGTGCAAAACATCTAATAAGTCAAATGTAAAATTGAGAGTTGGACCAAGGTTGTTAAAAACCTTTACATGTTGTAGACTAAACCATCTATACGTCAAACAGTCTAAATAACACATTGTTGTTTAGACTCTGTTGGCCAGAGACATAAAACGTTTGCACAGATTAGAAGATGAATCAAACCAACATTATTTTTTCATTCAAACTACATTTGGACAATTTATTAAACAATATATGATTTGCTATATTGATGTAATAACTATTGGCTTGGTTGTTTCGAATTGCCGAATTGAATCGATTGGGGTGGAGTATATTATTTAATGATATTATTACTACAAACTACAAACAACAAATTACAATGATATATTACTTTGTTAATATAAATATTTATTGCTATCATATATATACAATATTAATATTAATGTAATATTAAAGTATTAATAATACTACTAATATTATTATTATTATTATTATTATTATTATTATTATTATTATTATCAGGGCTCCATCCTCCTGAAAAGAGGCAGGTGTGCGCGCGCGTCTGCACCCAATCTCTCTCAGTCCAGACGCACGTTGCTTCACGCGGTCGTCCCGAAGGGGGGGGGCGAGGAGAGAGAGAGAGAGAGAGAGAGAGAGAGAGAGAGAGAGAGGGACAAAGATCACTAATGGTTATAATACGCAGCGATACGGGACCGTGTGTGTCTTTAAAGATGCTATCGTGTATCGCAGGGAGCTGGGGGGAGGGAGGGGGGTGGGGATGGGGTTGGGGATGGGGATGCGGGGAGCCGGAGATAACCCCGCGCGTTAACCTCCCCCCCCCCCTCCTTCCCCCACCGCACAGCACACAACCCGCAAAGCTCTGCGGTGCGCTGATAGTAGCAGTGTTACCGGAGACACCGACACCTCGGAGTAATCATAAATAAAGTCATAAAACCCCGAATGGGAGGAGGAGGAGATGTGCAGTTCTGTGATGCTGCAGCGCTGATTCATTGCCATGGGACCCGGTGCATGCAGGCGGGTATATTCTGTGCGTCATTCGCAGTTATTCTATATTATATTGATATATATATATATATATATATATATATTTTTTTTTTTATAAACAGAGCTTGTCAGTGCATCTCAGAAGTACAAGGACAAGATCGCGAGATAACTTACTCTTTTTTACGTAACAGCGTTATTCTCACTAACCGAGGATGTTGGTCCGCGTTATTATCAACACGAAGATACACCATTATTCGTTTCGGAAATCAATATTTAGGGTTTCGTAAACGTGTTCAATTTCAAAGTTTGTGTTTTAGTTGAGAGAATGGCTGTAAACCACAGACACTATTCACACACACACGCACGCACACACACACACACACACACACACGCATACACACACACAGACACACGCACACGCACACACACGCACACACAGACTAAATGAGTTTGACGTGGTGCGCAGTTATCCAGAGAAGGACATGCTCTCATTTGATGAAGAGGCCTCGTGGACACAGCGTCTCAATTTAGTTTTGATGAATGTGGAAATTGAAATTTGAAATTGTGTATGCATCGCAAAATAGCAAACACAAACAACACTTAGTCACAATAAGTAACATTAATCATATGGAGCAATATCGCACAATTGAATTACAATGCACAAATAAAACACCCAAAACAAAAGGCCTCGAACTGTCTGACAGTATAAGAATAATGTCATCGCTGTTTCTCAGTTGTGTCGTTATTATAATTATAAAGTCGGTTATGTTACGATACTCACATCCTAATGTTGATATTGCTATACTGGCCTACTCCTTTCTCTCTTACATCACTTATGATCGAGGACATTGATCTATAGAAGCATCGTGTGTCAGAGTTCAGTACTATAAGGATTGTGTCAGTTTAAAAGTTGAATCAGCTTTCATTCTCTACTCGTGATTGTATTGTGCTATATCATGTTTTGCGCTGTTGTTGACATGATGAACAAGACACACAACACACTGTAAACACACCGTACATGTAGTCCACCTGCATGGGCTCTTGTCTCTCCTCCTCCTCTTGTACAGATACAGATACAGATACTTATTATCCCGAGGGAATTAGGAACTTGGACTTGTTGTGGACTGTTGTTCCTGTGTGTCGTAAGTCACTCCCAGTTCCACCATGTCCCAGTTCCTGCAGTCCTCCGACCTGCAGGGGGCAGACCAACACGACACCACCTGGCCGGAAAGGTTTAAAAAGTAGTGTTGAAAGTGTGAAATGAGAATAAGGCTTAATGAGCAGGGGTGCGTTTCCCGAAGCCTTCTTAATGCTACGTCGTTCGTAAGTTATACCTTAAGCTGTACCTTAACGTTTCGCCGTGTTTCCCGAAATGTTCTTAGCTAAGTATACCTTCCGTAAGTGACACTTTCGTAAGGTAGGTCTGGACCTCTCTTAACTATACCTTATCGATGTTGTCAGCTCACTCCGCTAGTGGCCACCACTGTTCCGACCCGCAAGCCTCTGAAATCAGCTGAAATCTGACCTAGTTTCATTTCAATCTATGAATCAATATGTACACTTATAATTCTACAGTTGTAGTTCATAACGGTAATAATATACAACAAAAATACCACATTAATGGGAATGTTTTCATGCAGAAATTGTACATTACGGTGGATACATTTTGCACTTTATTGAACATGAAATCGCCTCTTAACTCCTAAAACTCGAAAACAGTGCTTCACGATTCAGCGCCACCTCATCCAGCATGACCTCCATCTCCACATTGGTGAAGCTGGCTGACCGCTTTTTGCGCTGTTTTTGCCCTGTCATATCTAATGTTCATTTCTTGTTGGTGCGCTTTTATTGAAATTGTCAGCCAATCAGAGAGAATTGTGAACTACACCAGTTATGTGATGGGGCTGCTGGTTAATCAACCCGAATTGCAAAGTTATTTAAGGCACCATGACAATGATATAAAAAAGATTTAAATCAACCTTTTCTTGCCAAATAAGGTGTACTGGTAGGTGGCGTAATTTGCTGAGGTGGTGTAGCGGGAAGAGGCTTGATATCACAATCTGAGGTGGCGGGCTCGTGCCACCTTTAGGCAATCATTATATTTACGGTTTGATAATTGAGTTTGTAAGTTTTAAATTCTATGAATATGTTCTCAGTCATGATAAATGCAATATTTTTTAGTATTCCTGCAGTGTTTTATTGATAAAGAACACCACATCCTCTCATAACGCGGTGAAGCAGTCGCTACATGGAGTGAATAGTCGATTCTCGAGCCATCGATTTCAGCACCATTTCTACTAACGTCGGACGTAAGAAGGTATACCTTAAGCAACCTACTAAGGGATAGTTCGGGGAACACACGTAGAACAGTAAACAACTTTAGTAAGGTATACCTTTCAAGTCTTCGTAACACGCTAAGAGACAACGTTATCGGGAAACGCACCCCTGAACTCTTGTTTGTCTCCTGCATGAAACGATTGTGGGTTATACCCTGGTTATAGATTAAAGAGATATATGCCAAAGAAAGTAAATCAATGTTATTTACTTAAATATGTATGTTTTTAGGGCCTTGTGCTGGAGTGTGGGCCTCGGGAGGGCGTTTGTTGTTGGCTTCAGAAAAGTTGGCTTCAGAAAAAATGTCATTGCTGCGGACAACCCTTATTAATTATATATATTATATTATATATTCTGTAACAGTTTGTAATTTGTCAGTCAATTATCCATTGTCAGGATTAAAGGACTAAAACCCAAGAACAAAAGATGTGCAGATGTTTTTTTTCTGTTATTATTGATCAAATGATTCGAAATATATTCAAAATATCCAGTGTTTCCGGTTAACACTATTTCTTCCCTGGCTCATTTCCTGCTATTTGAACCGTTATTCTGTCTTGTTGGGACCAGAATCCATGTGGAGGTGTCGGTTCTCGGTGAGAAGTGTTGATTGGCTGCCTGGCCCTCAGAGCCCCCCACACCCGCCCCCCCCCCCCCCCCCAGTGACACTCCAGAGCTCCTCAGATGGCGGGGAGCTGGCAGGGAGCTGGCAGGGAGCTGGCTGTTTGTTTTGGACCCCAGAAAGCATGTCATTAGTTTGTGTTAATTGCAGCTAATTGCTGCTAACGAGATGAACAGTGCACCCCCCACTGGGACCACTCATACAAATAATTTGTAGGAAAAGTTAATTAATTACTAGAAGCTAATTAAAGCCAATCAAAGATCATCGGGCGATGCACAGAACAGGGGAAAGTTCTGGACATCAATTAGCACCACAACACACAAACATAAATACATATATTACAGTAAGAACTGTAATATAGTGTGCTCAAATCCTGTACAACTTCTGCAGAACAGACTCCTTTATGTTGCTTTGCTATATTACTTTTTACTTTCATACATATTTATACATATTTTATACATATACATACATATACATACTTAACTAGTCTCCACACTGACTTCAATGGCTTTAAATATTGACGTGGTTGGATTGCAGGCTAGACATCACTGGCATAGCAAGATTGGGAATACAAATATCTATTATACATTATCTAAAATACATCTTTAAATATACTTTCAGAAAAACAAGAGGAAATAATCCTTTGACCTGCTTAATCAATTGGCCATCTTTGTCAAAATGAAAATAACTTAAGATGCTTTTGTTCCCGATTGGGAACCCGGTTCCCACACCTGTCAATTCTGTCCAATGATGAACCATCATTACCTTCCGAAAGGACGTCATTGGTGGTTTCAATTAACCACTCACTAAACCCACCAAAACACACAGAGAGCAGGGCTACATCCCCAACAGGAGATCATTATTATATCACCGTGTGGTCGAGGAGTGGATTAGACGGGATAATGTTACTTGTGCATAATCAATCATCTGGAACTGAATGAATTTAGCTGACCAAGGGCATTTTACCGTTAAGCAGACACTAGTTTGAACACAATTCATGGATTCTGTGTCTGATGGATAAACATGGATGCAGTTTTGTATGTTATTTTAAAATGCCACTTTAGAAGGCACAAATACAGAATCCTAAGAGGTAATCTGCATAGCGTCAAACAGATAGTGCTTATTATTTCATGTCTTCACTGGAGAAGTAGGACTACAGGAAACTTGTATTTGAAATATGTGTTTGCATTTAACATTTTGTGTACTTGTATTTGAAATGTGTGTGTGTGTGTGTGTGTGCAAAACATATTGTGTGTATTGTATTTGAAATATGTGTGTGCGTAAAGATATTGTGTGTATTGTATTTGAAATATGTGTGTGTCTGTCTCAGTTTACTTCATAGTTCCAGGGGGAACCTGTAAAGATTTTAGATTTATTATACCCACAAAACATAAAATTGTTTCACCATTTGTTACATTTACTCATCTGTCGGTTTTAGATTTATTTAGTGCTATCCAGAATGAAATATTACATTATTATAGTATTTTATTTGATTGTCATGTCTATGATTACTCATCCAACTTTACTGTTTAATATCTGATTATTAATATATTATTATATTCGATTATTCAGTCTATCATTGCTAGTCCAACTTCGCTTTCTCATATCTGATTATTATATTATTATTATTATATTCGATTGTCCTGTCTATCATTGCTGGTCCAACTTTACTTTTTTAATATATGATTATTATTATATGACTATATATTTGATTGTCCTGTCTTACATTACCAGTCCCACTGTACTGTTTATTATCAGATTATTATATTACTATATTAGATTGTCGTGTCTATAACTTTACCGTTTAATATATGTAGATTAGATTGACCTGTCTATCGCTACCAGAGTCAAATGTTTAACATAGGCACCAACTCCGGTCTGTCTCCACATGCGGCCAAAGAAAGAGTTGTGGACGTGAGACTGAAGCGTGGTGGAGCGGAGCAGGAGGCGGAGGTGGTGGAGGAGGTGGAGGGGGTGGAGGGGGTGGTGGAAGAGGTAGAGGGGGTGGAGGGGTGGTGGTGGGGGTGGGGTGGGGGGTGGTGGGAGGGCGGTGTATCAGAGGGAGAGGGGCCGAGTGTTCCGCCGGAGGGCCCCGCGGTGAGAGGCCCCTTGGGACACGAGGGCCGGCAGCCAGGCCCGTGATGGTGATTGATGCAGGCACAATTCAGACACCCCAGACGCCTCAGCAAATTAAAAGGCTATTTTGTAAAGTTGTAAAGGGACAGAATGGCAGAGGGAGGAGGAGAGAGGGGAGGGGGGGGGGGGACTCCCTCTGTTCTCCTCCCCTACTCCTCCTCCTCCTCCTCCTCCTCCACCTCTCTCTCTCTCTCTCTCTCTCTCTCTCTCTCTCTCTCTCTCTCTCTCTCTCTCTCTCTCTCTCTCTCTCTCTCTCTCTCTCTCTGTCACTTTCCCAGCTCTTGTTGGGTGTCTTTACTGTCAGCAATTCCATAGGGAAGCAGTCTGTGTGACTGCCAGTTCTCTCTCTCTCTCTCTCTCTCTCTCTCTCTCTCTCTCTCTCTCTCTCTCTCTCTCTCTCTCTCCTCTCTCTCTCTCTCTCTCTCTCTCTCTCTCTCTCTCTCTCTCTCTCATTCTGTCTCTCTCTTTTTCTCTGTATATATATATATATGTATATATATATTTATATATAAATACACACACACACACACACACACTCACACACACAACAAAACCGGATATGTTAATTCACATTTCACCGGTTCTACTATCACAGTACTAACAGTACAGTACAAGTGTTGTTTTAGCACTATTGTGATGTTGGGTTATTGTCCCGCTATGGTTGCATGCTGGTTGCGTCAGTGCCGTGGCACGGGACTAAGCTAAGCTAGCTAGAGTAGCATTAGCAAGCTAGCAGCGCAGCGTTAACGACCGTTGATGCTGGCCGGTTGGGAGCATCGGGTCCTCATCCCAACATCATTTACAAATCATTTATAATCATTTATCCTCAATCTGAATTTAATTGACCCTCCTGACCTGACGATGCACCCGGGGGCTGTGTGTGTGTGTGTGTGTGTGTGTGTGTGTGTGTCTCCGTGTCATGCCTTGAGGCATTGTGTGTGTGTGTGTGTGTGTGTGTGTGTGTGTGTGTGTGTGTGTGTGTGTGTGTGTGTGTGTGTGTGTGTGTGTGTGTGTGTGTGTGTGTGTGTGTGCGTGCGCGCGTGTGTGCGCGCGTGTGTGTGTGTGTGTGTGTGTGTGTTTTTTAAACATAGTGTGCCGAAGTTCTTGTGTGTGTGCGTGTGTGTGTGTGTATATAGATAGCAGGGCAGCATCTCTCCAGAAGGGCACCCTTCAGGGTGGGATGCTCCCTGATAAAGGTCACCGTGGGGTCAAGTGGGGAGCGACAAGCCAGCTGATCACCCTCCCCCTCCCTTCACCCCTTCTCTCACCCTCCCTCACCCTCCCCTGGCCAATGCATTGTCCTCCCCATGCAGCTGCCTCCAGACCCCCCCCCCCCCCCCACACACACCACACACACACACACACACACACACAGCTCAATGGAATGGCAGACGCACACACACACACGCACACAAACACAGCCTCAGCACCAAAGGGACACAGAGGAGGAGGAGGAGGAGGGGGGGAGAGGGAAAGACAGAAAGAGTGTGAGAGAGAGAGATAGAGAGAGAGAGAGAGAGAGAGAGAGAGAGAGAGAGAGAGAGAGAGAGAGAGAGAGAGAGAGAGAGAGAGAGAGAGAGAGAGAGAGAGAGAGAGAGAGAGAGAGAGAGAGAGAGAGAGAGAGAAAAAAAAAAAAAAAAAAGCCTGTGGGTGGTGGTACTGGTGGAGAAGGAGGAGGTAGCGGTGTTAGTGTAGAAGGAAAGTGGTGTTGGAGGAGGAGGAGGAGGAGGTGGTGGTGTAGAAGGAGAGGAGGGGAGGGGGAGGAGGAGGGAGTGGAGGGGGGGGAGTTTGGTCATATGGTGCCTGATCAAAGTGCTCCAACACATGGCAGCTTTCGCACAAGCTGCCTTCCACCTCCCTCTCTCCTCCTCCCTCTCTCCTCCTCCCTCTTAGCAGGTAGGGATAGGCGGTCATTAATGAGCAGGAAGGAGTTAGAGGTCATTAATGAGCAGGTAGAGTTTAAGGGTCATTAAGGAGCAGGAAGGGGTTAGAGGTCATTAAGGAGCAGGAAGGGGTTAGGGGTCATTAAGACACAGGTAGAGGTTAGGGGTCATGAAGGAGCAGGTAGGGGCTAGAGGTCATTAAGGAGCAGGTAGGGGTTAGAAGTCATAATGGAGCAGGTAGGGTTTAAGGGTCATAAAGGAGCAGGAAGGGGTTAGGGGTCATTAAGGAGCAGGTAGGGGTTAGGGCTCATTAAATGCGTAAAGTGTGGACACTGGGGTTTGAACCCAGAATCTTTCAACTGGGAGTCAACCAGGTATATGACTACTACACTTCCCCACCTCAGTGTTCTGTCATATAAACATACTAAAACAATATCTTGATTGTGTACCGCAGCATTCATGAGACCTTTAAGCATGTTGACGTTCACACATGTTGCACATCTCTGGCCTCCAAACACACAAAGAAGCCAACCCAATATTGTTGAAACAACAGCTCAGTGTATTGGCCCAACACCACCACAAACATCCACAAGACCTCAGCCCCTGGCCTGTGTGGTGTGTGTGTGTTGAGGGGTGTGTGTGTGTGTTGAGGGTTGTGTGTGTGTGTGTGTGTGTTGAGGGATCTCAGTCGGGGGTGGGAGTGTGTGTGTGTGTGTGTGTGTGGATTCGCAGGCGCGAGCCACGGGTAATCAGCCTTATTGTAGTAGGGTCACGGCTGGCCAGGAGAGATGAGACTGGACTGGAATAGCTTATCCTCCTCCTCTGTCTCTCTCTCTCTCTCTCTCGCTCTCGCTCTCACTCTCACTCTCACTCTCACTCTCTCTCTCTCTCTCTCTCTCTCTCTCTCTCTCTGCCTCTGTCTCTCTGTGTCTCTCTCTCTTTTCCCCATCTCGCTGCCTCCCGCTCTCTCTCTTTCTCTCTCTCGCTGCCTCCCTCTCTCTCTCTCTCTCTCTCTCTCTCTCTCTCTCTCTCTCTCTCTCTCTCTCTCTCTCTCTCTCTCTCTCTCTCTCTCTCTCTCTCTCTCTCTCTCTCTCTCTCTCTCTCTCTTTCTTCCTGTATCTCCTTCTCTCCTCTCTCGCTCTCTCTCTCTCTCTCTCTCTCTCTCTCTCTCTCTCTCTCTCTCTCTCTCTCTCTCTCTCTCTCTCGCTCTCGCTATCCCCCTCCCTCCCTCCATGGTCGGCCCACCATGAATGGGATGAAGACGAAGGAGGTGGGTGTGTGGAGGTCGGATACCACTGTGTGAGAGCGTGTGAGTGTGTGAATTTGTGTGTGTTTGTGTGAGGTACAATAAGATA
Source organism: Muraenolepis orangiensis (assembly GCA_027704905.1). Classification (NCBI taxonomy): domain Eukaryota; kingdom Metazoa; phylum Chordata; class Actinopteri; order Gadiformes; family Muraenolepididae; genus Muraenolepis; species Muraenolepis orangiensis. The sequence continues at coordinate 1,532,998 of CM051011.1, read as the reverse complement.
AGAGCTTTATTAATCCCGGATGGGAAATGTGTGTGTGTGTGTGTGTGTGTGTGTGACCTCCACTGTATGAATCGATCTGTGAAGACGTGTCCTGCTCCAGGGTCTCAGAGTGGCTGATATGTACACTGACAAGTCGATAAGTAAAATATTAGTAGAGGAGAGGGGAGAGAGGAGACAGGGGAGAAGAGAGGAGATAGAGGAGGAGAGAGGGGCGAGGAGAGGGGAGAGGAGGAGAGAGGGGAGAGGAGGAGAGAGGGGAGAGGAGGAGAGAGGGAGGATATGGGGGAGAGAGAGGAGAGAAGAGAGGAGAGAGGGCAGAGGAGAGGAGAGCGGGAGGATATGAGAGAGAGGAGAGAGGAGAGGAGAGAGGGGAGAGGAGAGAGAAGATAGAGGAGGAAAGAGGGGGGAGGAGAGAGGAGATAGAGGAGAGAGGAAAGGAGCGAGGGGAGAGAAGAGAAGAGAGAGGAGATCGAAGAGGAGAGAGGGGGGATATGGGAGAGAGGGAAGAGAGGAGAGATGAGAGGAGAGAGATGAGAGGAGAGATGCGAGAGGAGAGGGATAAAGAGAGTAGATAGAGAGAGGAGGAGAGAGGAAAGAGGGAGGGCAGATGAGAGGGAGAGAGGGTGTATATGTGTGTGTGTGTGTGTGGGTCTGTGTGCGTGTATGTGTGTGTGTGTGTACTCACTCAAGCACACACAAACATGCGTGCACATGCACACGCCCCACACCGCAAACACCACAGCCGGTCCGTTCGGCACGTCCCTGTGTGTCTGATCCGCCACTCGCATGTGTGCAGCTGAGTCAGAGACGCCGCCGCATTATAACCAACACGCTGACCACCACCTAGACAGACGGTGGGCCCCATCATCCCTGCTTGATTTCAGCTGGGGCCTCACATACTGGTGCCCTCACAGTCTGGGGCCCTCACAGGTTCCCTCACATTCTGGGGCCCTCACAGTTCAGGGCCCTCACAGCCTGGGGCCGTTACAGGGGCCCTCACAGTCCAGGGCCCTCACATCCTGGGGACCTTACAGGGGCCCTCACAGTCCAGGGCCCTCACAGTCTGGGACCCTCACAGTCTGGGGCCCTCATATATATATATATGAGATACATGCGTTTGGTGGGATTTATGGTGGCTATATATTGGTCTAAGCAGACACATTTAACAGTCAAATATTGTCAGTATTTGAATGTGAATTCATAAAACCTTAAGATAACATAATTAAAGGTTATTCATTCCCAGACAGGACATTTGGGTCTTACAGCGGCAAGAACAAGAAAGGAAAGCAAAAATAGTAATCAAATAATAAAACTACAAAACAAATATATATATATATATATATATATATATATATATACAGAACATAAATATATTCAAACTAAGCTATTAATTCTAGAAAAAAAAAAATCTGATGGTGCCCTGAGCTGATGGAAATGTGTCGGCTGCACTCTGCCCGGAGGGAGGGGCCCAGGGTCCCAATACACAGAGCAGATGGACGACCCTCAATGGGCCCCGGCGTCGCAGCAAGATGGTGTCCTACACGGCTGATTACACTTAAATGGAGAGGAGGTTGATACAGTGGCCCCTGGGTACCGTCCGGGCCCTGGGCACACACTCGGCCACACAAAAGACCCCCAGACACAGATCTGCTCTTGATTCTGGGAGCAGCCTGCGCTGTGCTTTCGCTTTGTGTTGTTGTTGTGTGATGTTTGGGCGTAGGTGTGTGGGTGTGTTGGTGTGTGTGTGGGTGTGTTGGTTGTGTGTGGGTGGGTTGATGTGGGTGTGGGTGTGTTAATGTGTTGGTGTGTGTGTGTGTGTGTTGGTGTGTGGATGTGTTTTGGTGTGTGAATGTGTGTGGATGTGTTTTGGTGTGTGAATGTGTGTGTGTGTTGGTGTGTTAGTGTGTGTTACTGTGTTGGTGTGTGTTATTGTGTTGGTGTGTTGTTGTGTTAATGTGTGTTACTGTGTTGGTGTGTAAGTGTATTGGGGTGTGTGTTATTGTGTTGGTGTGTTATTGTGTTTTGATGTGTTATTGTGTTTGTGTGTGTTAGTGTGTTTTGATGTGTTATTGTGTTGGTGTGTGTTACTGTGTTATTGTGTTGGTGTGTTATTGTGTTGGTGTGTTATTGTGTTAGTGTGTGTTATTGTGCTGGTGTGTTACTGTGTTGGTGTGTTAGTATGTTGGGGTGTGTTATTGTGTTGGTGTGTGTTAGTGTATTGGTGTGTGTTACTGTGTTGATGTGTGTTAGTGTGTTGGTGTGTGTTATGTTGATGTGTTGGTGTGTGTTACTGTGTTGGTGTGTTATTGTGTTGGTGTGTTATTGAGTTGGTGTGTGTTATTGTGTTGGTGTGTTAGTGTGTTAGTGTGTGTTATTGTGTTAGTGTGTTGGTGTGTGTGTTGTAGTGTTATTGTGTTAGTGTGTGTTGTTGTGTTGGTGTGTGTTACTGTGTTGTTGTGTTATTGTGTTGTTGTGTTTTGTGTTGGTGTGTTAGTGTGTGTTGTTGTGTTGGTGTGTGTTACTGTGTTGGTGTGTTAGTGTGTTGGTGTGTGTTATGTTGATGTGTTATTGTGTTGGTGTGTTGACAGCACATTGACAGAAATGAACTCTGAATGATGAGGGTTGTTTATTGTGTGCCATCTAAATACATCGTTTTATGCTCAAAGATCTTCCTCTGGTTGAATAAAACCTTAATAGTGTTTTTTTTTTTTCTGCAGCACAGTTATGATTAAACGTGTATTGATTCAAAAAGAGATGCTTCATATCACCAAGACAACAGCATCCCTCCATTGTTCCCATTCCCAGTTCCTTTAAGACACTAGTTCTTAAACTATTTTTTACAAATGTACCCCCTTCAAAGCTACGTTCACCAGCACAAAGCATTTTTGGGAGGGAAAAATGAATATTAATATAAATAACGTTTGTGGGTATTATCTGGTGAACATGGACATTGAACGGGTGTTGACACAGGGCTCGGCTTCGGATTTCCGTCATTCGTCGGAAACATTTCTAGAACGCGTACTCAGTCAGTATTCAGATACACTTCATATTTACATTTTCAGAGGACCCCCCCCCCCCCCCCCCCTGCGATCCTTCAAAGTACCCCCATTTGGGAACCACTGCTTTAAGAAATCAATATGGCCATGGCTGAGTGAGTGCTCATAACGTAACAGTATGCAGTGTGTGTGTGTGTGTGTGTGTGTGTGTATCCTAGTCTCAATGAGCTGAGGTCCGTCTCGGTGACTGACGCTGGAAGCTTCTGCTGCTCCAAGCAGACTGGAGTCGTGCCTGAGTCGATACTCTGGGGGGTATTTACCGCTTTGAGGCCGCCACACGTGCGCATGTGCGTGCGGATGCCGACGCCGAGGTATCGACAAGCGGTTCGATGCGGCTGAACTCGGGCACCATGTGAACCGGTGTGAACCGGTTTGAGCGCTCTACGCTGCAGCTGTTGCAGCTGCTCGCTGAAGTGTGTTGACTAAGTGTGGAAGCCATGGAAATTATTTAGTGTTATGTCACTTATTTACTTTGAATAAAAAAATAATAAGAGGCATAGAGAGAGAGAGACAGAGAGAGAGAGAGAGAGAGTAAGAATGCATACGCTTTCACAACACAGCAAATATATACACACGCACTTGTGGTTCATGGTCCGTATGATGCATAACCCCTATGTTGTTATTACTGTACATAAAAACATGGATTTATTTGATAGCATCTACTGATCATCAGCCAGAACTTACATGGTAAATGTGACATCACCAATGAGGATGATGATGATGATGATGATGCTGACGGTAATGATGGTGATGGTGATGTCGATGGTAATGGTGATGATGATGGTTTCATGTCTAAATGTGCGACAGTGTGTGTGTGTGTGTGTGTGTGTGCGTGCGTGCGTGCGTGCGTGCGTGCGTGCGTGCGTGCGTGCGTGCGTGCGTGCGTGCGTGCGTGCGTGCGTGCGTGCGTGCGTGCGTGTGTGCGTGCGTGCGTGCGTGTGTGCGTACATGCCTGTGCAAGTCAACACATGTATATAAACGTGTGCCACGTCAGCATCAGTGTGTCCACATCCTAGCAGGACGAGTAGGAGGACGAAGAAGAGGAGGAGACTATCCATCTGAAAGCCAGGATATCTCCTCCTCTCATCAGCGGCCCGTCCCCTTCCTGTCTGGCCTCTCAGATATGCTAATGTCCCCGTCAGAATATCCGGTCACATAATTAGCATCCCATTACCTCATCTCCGAACTAATCCAGCCTTCGCATTAAATCGCAATTGTGGAAGTGTGTGTGTGTTAATGTGTGTATGTGTGTGTGTGTGTGTGTGTGTGTGTGTGTGTGTGTGTGTATTTGTGTGTGTGTGTGTGTGTGTGTGTGTTCTTTTCTCTCTGTCCCCCAGACCCAGTGTGAGAGCTGGATGCTGGGTAAAGCGGGTCTATCTCTGATGTAGGGTGGTCTGGGTCTTAGTGGGCCGGGGGAACCTGGTAGCTGGTCCAGGATCCAGGATGGATCCAGACAGCTGGACCCATGGGCCCCTGAGCATCGGGACAGAGGATGCTGGGCTGGGATGGCTGTTGACAAGGGGGATACTTGGTATTGGTGTTATACAATTGACTAACATGTCATGCGTGAATTTTATGGTATTTATAATTATATATATATATATATATTATATATTATATATTATATTGTTCACAAGCTAGCTATTTGCCTCGGTACAATGTTTCACGACATGAAGAACGGGGAGTAAAATGTTCTAGAAAGACAGAAGTGATTACTGTTTCACGTTCTTATATTTATTAACATTGTATGACATTTAAAAGGCTACGTTATGCTGTGTATACACGTTATACTCCATGTATTTTCAAATTAAAAAGGTGTCCGCTTCAATAGGCCGTGAATTAAGTATTTTAATGTGACTTAAAAAATAACCCTTCATTCATTTTTGAAAAATGAATCATGCACACAAAAATGTATATTTATAGATGAAAAAATATATATATATTTAACGTTCTTATATTTCCTTAATTCTATCTCTCTCTCACCCTTGTGTCAAAGTTTGCTGTATATCACCAGGCAGCTGATTGGCTGAATTAGCAAAGAAGGAGGAGCCACACAGACAGCTCCTGTCTGTGTAGCCACGCCCCTTCCTTTAGAGCTGATTTGCATATATTGAGTGGCCCATCTGTAAGCCATTCATCAGATCACCGTTAGAACTCCCCCTGGCCCCGCCCCTAGCCCTGTCATCACACACACCAACACACACATGCATATGGATGCACACACCAACACACACACACACACACACACGCACACGCACACATCAACATACACATGCATATGGATACACACACATGCATATACACACAACACACACACACACACATACATATGGATACACACATACGCAGATATGCAAACATGCATACACACAGAT
>CM051011.1:1502567-1522567 GCA_027704905.1 Muraenolepis orangiensis | reverse complement strand
AGACCTTTTGTTGCCCTACCCTACATACATACATACATAAAGCCTCCTGGTCAGCGCTCGCAGAGAAAAGGAAGACATGGCTGTCAGCCCCCAAACAAAGCTTTGCTGTTTTTTGGGGGGGGGGCGGTTTTGTAAAAGAATAAATCAATGGTTATCTCCCATCGTAGCGTGGGTGTAGCGCCTAGTCAATGTCCTTCTGGGCGGACGGAGATGAGCGAACAATGAGGGGGATATGGTCATCCCAGGGTCACGCTGCATGCCGGGAGACGGCTCTCTCTCTCTCTCTCTCTCTCTCTCTCTCTCTCTCTCTCTCTCTCTCTCTCTCTCTCTCCTCTCTCTCTCTCTCTCTCTCTCTCTCTCTCTCTCTCTCTCTCTCTCTCTCTCTCTCTCTCTCTCTCTCTCTCTCTCTCTCTGTGTTAGGCTCAACCCTGGGTCTTCTGTCGGGGTATTGATTTCCTTCAGGCCCCCTTTGTGACCAGAGGAGCCGATGGCCTGTTTCTGGCCGGGGCTAATCGAAGCGGCATGGTGGTCGTACCGCCGGCCGCTTCATAAACACGTTTGACCTCTGGCATCGGCGGCGGTGTCCTTGGGGCACGTGCGCCCGGCGGAGGTGACATCGCTGCCTCGAAGATCATCACTGATCTCTTTAATTTCAAATATGAGCCGGATGTAGACATATTGTTTGTATGTTTTTGGACAAGAGTGTTTACTATGGTTCTGAGTAGATTACTTAGAACCATATAACTCTACATTCAGATATTCTCATAGAACATTCTGACTTCAGATTTAGAAAACGTTTTTGTCCAACGGTGTGACCAAAAAGGTATCGTTAAAGGAGGTATATGTAACACATGTACATGTACAAAATCATACAATGAACTAGGGCTGGGCAATATGCACTTAAAACTATATCACGATATTTCATGGTATTTATTGCGATAACGATAAATGACGATAAATGACCAAAAAAATATATTAATAATTCTTAATACTTACCATCATCAAATACGTAAGGGATAATGAACGGAACGCTCATTAATAAGTCGGTAGTCGGTCCCGACTTATTATGATTTACTTCCGCGGAGAAAAAAATACTTCTCCGAAGTTGAGGCGTTGCTTGGCAACTGGCGCAAACAATTCAGCAATTCTATCAGCAAGTCAGTATTTTCCGTCAGGAAAAGTGAATGGGACTACTCGCGGAGTGATATGATAGCCGTGAATAGAAGCCAATTCTCAGCTCCTTTTTTCTCGATTAACTCCTCCTCGCCTACGTTTGGAACTCCGCCTTCCACCATTGTTGTTCTCCTTCTACATGCCCACGTTTGTCGCATATGTAAACACGTCATTAATTATCGTCATTACCGCGGTATGACAAAATACTTATCGTGGGGAGGACTTATCGCGATAAACGATAAACGATACGATATGGCACAGCCCTACAATGAACATGATATGTCATAGGAGATTAGGGAACCATACTAATATATTGAAATACTGGCTTCTTTGACAACAACGCTACAGCCAGTATGATTGCCATTTTGGATCAAAACTGTGTCCATTTTGTGTGTACCCCGGGTTGCCAGATATGAAAACACAAATTGGCACACAAACACAAACGTGCTGGAGCCATGGAAGCAAGCACGAACAAACTGGATCAACTGAGATTGTACCCGACCTAAAGCTCAAGCGTGTTCCTCAACCTGGCAACATGCTTAAACTTTCTGTCCTGTCCTCAACCTGGCAACACACATGAGCTCTCAGTCTGGGGAGGAGGAGGATGGGGCGGGGCCAACTCTTTCAAATAGTTGAGTGAATTTGGACTGCAGTACCCATTTTAAAACACTCAGTGTGGTTGTTACATACAGCTCCTTTAACTCACATTAACATGCAATATCACACAGTATCCACTAACTTACGGAAAGGAATAAACGCAGAGCAAAGCGGACAACGTGAAGATTTTCTGGTCGAAGAATTGGAACAGCAGTGAATTATTCCATGAATCTTGTAGGTGTTCTGTTCAGCTGTGGAGCTGCCACCAAAATGTGAAACCAGGGATTAGCCGATCACTGAAAGGAGAAGTGACTTTTCATGGCAAGATGGGGGTTGAGGTCAGGCAAAGGTCAAGATCATCCCGACAACAACAGTGTAGAGAGGGATTAAGTAGGCCAGGGACAAGACGAGAGATTTGTTTCTGAACAAGTCCCATGATAATCTGCCAATAGGAAGCCTCACAAACCTTCAAAAGCCCACGGACCCCCATGTGGTAATTAAACGATTTATTATTTAGTCATTCAGCAGGTACCTTTAATTCAAAGAGTTAGTTAAAGGGGGCAAGGAGGTCTAGTGGTTGGGGTGTCCCAGCCAGAATGTTCTGGGTTTAGATTCGATTCGATTAGATTCAAATGTATTGTCAGACTGCAAATGTTATAGTAAAGAGCATGGTAATATATAATGTACAGTTGTTGAATAATATGTAAAATATGTAAAAAAAACTACTCCAAAAAAAGGTATAAAATTACTTATAGAGTAGGTATGAGATATGTACAGCATTATAGGTATATATATATATATATATATATATATATATATATATATATATATATATATATATATATATATATACAAGCCAGAATCTGAGGGGACAGAGGGGCTCAGTCTCCTCGGGAAGAAGAGACGCTGGTGAGCCTTCTTCAATGTCCACAGTCCAACCTGTAAGCGTCCTAAAACAAGATAACCACTTACCCCTACCTGCTCCTGAATGACCCCTAACCCCTATCTGCTCCTGATGGCCTCTAACCCCTACCTGCTCCTTAATGACCTCTAACCTACCTGCTCCTTAATGACCCCTAACCCCAACCTGCTCCTTAATGACCCCTAACCCCAACCTGCTCCTTAATGACCTCTAACCCCTACCTGCTCTTTAATGACCTCTAACCCTTACCTGCTCCTTGGTGACCCCTAACTCCTACCTGCTCCTAATGACCTCTAACCCCTACCTGCTACTTAATGACCCCTAACACCTAAAGTTCATGTTATTGTGCCCACCATCAGCGAAACAACAGCGGTGTGCTCAAATATAAACCCTTCATAATCGAGATAACATTACACCATCACACACACCATGGCCGTGTCGGGAGGCTATATTCCCCCTCTCAACCAGGAGCACGCTTGGTTTTAATTGTGACACTTCTCTAAACACCACACACACCCGGACAGAATAGACTCCAACGTTAACGATCCATACGTCCATATATCCCCTTGAAGCGGGCCGCTTGGAAGGCAGATCATCTGTGATCTGTGAAGCGTAGATAACGTGAGTGAATCTAATCTACACAGAAGCAAAAAAAAACAAAACAAAACCTGATTGTCTTGGTGAAGATCAGATCCTCGTCGGTCGGCCGGCCGGAGCGAGCAGACATATTGTCTCTCATTGACGTCGGAGTGTAATTTCCCTCGGTGCCGCCGGGACATTGACAGGCGCCCGACCAAAAATCTGCTCTTCATTTAAGGATTCACCTAAACGGTTGTGATGCCTCTGTGCCCTCTGGCCACCCTGAGGCCTCCGACGCTTTGGCTTGTATACCGACCAAAACCCCCCCCCCCCCTCCCTCATAAATTGACCCCCCTCCCCCTCCCCCCATCCACCTCCTCCCCCCAAATGATATGAAACCATGAGTGCGAAACAGACCCTTGCATCCTCACGTTGCTGCTTTTCAGAAGTCAATTTCAATTCCTTCTGCAACAGCGACCGCCGCAGCCAGGAATTACCAGCTGTCGTTGGAATTTAGAGGCTTCATTAATACGGAACGCAGCTCCGTCACAGATCTCCCCCGTTTCGGAAACAGGGACATGAGTCGGGACATAGAAGCAGCAAGACGAACAGAAGAAGATGCACTGTAGCGTTAAAAAAACACACACACACACACAGCGCCGTGTTGACCGCCACGCGCCAAGGAGAAGGACGTCGACGTGTCGACGAAGAAGAGCATCTCATCGTGAGACGAGATGAACGAGAAATGCAAAACACGGCCTTCAAAGGGAAGAGAGAGAGAGAGAGAGAGAGAGAGGGGGGCAGGGGGAGAACCATCTGTCAATACCAGCGATGGTAACAGGATGTTGACGTCTCCGTTCCTCTGCGTCTGGCGGAGGAACGGAGACGCATGACATTTTCTATGATGCCGCGCGTTTTGTGCATTTGTGGTAAATTGGCCCGTCAGACAGCGAGGGGGACAGCCGCCACTCAGCCGCCACTCCGCCGCCGACAGCTGAGTGACATCCAGGAAGACATGTGATGGGGGAGAGAGCGAGCAGAGGTGGCGAGGGAAGAGAGAAATTAAATGAATGTCAGGATGTGGGTGGGGGAGGGGGAGGGGAGGAAAAGGGGGAGATAAGAGAAGCCAGGTGTTTTCGTCAGGCGGTATAGAGTATACCCCCCGGAGGAGAGCCCGTCGGTCACTCCGGGAGGTAACTCATGTCAGGGTGTGGATTCTCCTCTCCTCCAGAGGCCAGCGGAGGGCTGATCGAAAATGAAGTGGAAATGGCGTCAGTTGAAGCGTTAGGTTAAAAACGTGCACAAGAGAGATGCTGAGGTGAGGAGGAGGAGGAGGGTGTGTGTGTGTGTGTGTGTGTGTGTGTGTGTGTGTAGAGGTTGTGGTGGGGTGTGTGGTGGGGATGATGATAATGGTGGACTTGTGGTGGTAGTGGCAGTAGTGGTGGTAGTAGTGGTGGTAGTAGTGATGGTGGTAGTGATGGTGGTAGAGGGGGTGGACTTGTAGCGGTAGTAGTAGTGATGATGGTGGTGGTAGGTGATAATTAATGATTTTTAAGTGGCATTACTTAGAATCTTTCCCAAGAAGCTTTCCTGTACAAAAGCCTCATTCACTTGGGACACAACACAATGTGTCTTTAAGTGACTCTGTAAAGATGAATGGTAAAGCAAATGAGAAGTGGTCCCAACACTGCATGGCAGAAGCATCTTTGTGTCCCCTGTCTAGGGCACAATACATAGTGTCCGTGCAACACTAAGTTAGGGCATCTTTGGACATCGTGTGGACATGTCTTTTGTCCCTGACAGCACTTTAAACCAAACAGAACGACAAAGTCTAACAGTCAAAACAGACCAAAGGGAATGCTGCAGCAGTGGGTCTCAGCGGTAGTAGGTGAGTAGTAGGGAGAGAGATGGAGGGGGAGGGAGGGAGAGAGAGAAAGAGAGAGGAAGAGAGTGAGAGAAAACGGAGAGAAAGAGGAGCAGATGGCAAGTCCTTCAGACCTTTTGTAATGGACGGTGAAGAAGTGGAGGTGGGGTTTCTGGGGTTCTGGGGTGGTGGAGGGTGTGGTGGGGGTCCAACACCACACATTGCACATGACTTGACCACCTTTGATATTCAAGAGGACAAGAAGGAGAGCCCGGGGTGTGAACAGAGCGGTGGAATTAGTAGCCCCCTTGAAAGATCTCTTCATTCATGGTTTAACCCCCGGCCGTCCAGCAAGCCCCTAATCCTTATTAGTGATGTAGTCCCAGCGAGGCTGGGTGGGTGTTGGGGTGGGCGGGGCGCGCTGTGGTGACATGTGCCGTCATTGTGTTGTGGTTCACGTTAATCAGGCCGTCATGGTGGGGGGCGCTGGGGTGTCTTTATGTTCATAAGGACCCCCCGTGGTGTAGTGGATGTTGGCTAGTCTGGGCTGGCTGGCTCGCTGAGGTACTAAAGGGGAGAACATGGCAGGGTGTCTGAGGTACCGAAGGGGAGAACCAGGCTGGGTGTCTGAGGTACTAAAGGGGAAATCCAGGCTGGGTGTCTGAGGTACCGAAGGAGAGAACCAGGATGGGTGTCTTAGGTTCTGAAGGGGAGAGCATGGCTGGGTGTCTGAGGAACTGAAGGAGAGAACCAGGCTGGGTGTCTGAGGTACCGAGGGAGGGGGAAACCAGGCTGGGTGTCTGAGGTACCGAGGGAGGGGGAAACCAGGCTGGGTGTCTGAGGTACTGAAGGAGAGAACCAGGCTGGGTGTCTGAGGTACTGAAGGAGAGAACCAGGCTGGGTGTCTGAGGTACTGAAGGGGAGAAACCAGCGGCAGGTTTCAACTGCTCTAGGATGCCTACAGGTTAGACTGTGGAAATCGGGGGTATAAGGTACATATACACATGCAAGAACACACATACACACACACACACACACACACAAATATGAAAAAATGTAAAAAGACGAAAGTTAAATCAATACTGCCCCTGGTTCAATTATAAACCTTTCAAACATTCGTGACTCTCTGATTGCTTTTTGGAAATAAGCGCTATTTTATTAAAAATGGGTAGACGTTTAACCAGTACGCCATTAGCAACCTAAACACGTCCACTCAAAACTGTTCTGTATCTCATCATCTTCACAAAATCTACCACGTCACAAAGCTTACAATTAAACCCGGGCGGCGAACATATCTTCATGAATATGTAACCTTTTCAGGGCTTGAAAAACCCGAAAAACCCGCCAGCCATGGTTTGGTTAACATAACAGAACCACGGGTCCTACTCAAACAAATGTGTGTGATATCACACAGATTAAACTACAGCTCATCATACATGAATCTCAAACACCCCGTCCCAGCATTTTGTATCCATCCCACCTCCCAGCGGTGTGTCGCCAACATCGCAGAGAATCTACAAACTCCCGTAGGCCTCTCTGCATGCTGCCTCCTGTTGCCTAGATAACATATCTGAATATCAAGGGAACACACACCCACGCTGTATTGTATACACCGGCACCCGCACCTATCCGAATAATACACGGAGAACACAAACGCAAACGCAAACTACAAAAGCCGCGGTGAGAATCCCATCATGTAAATGAGGCGGTGTGTGCGGGAGGACGGCTGGCTTATCAGGACGTCGACTGTCCTGGGGCTTGTCTCTCCTCGTAGCACAAAGACTCCACTGGCAGCTCCATTCACAGCCCAAAGGTCAGCCGGGCTCTCTGGAGGGGGTAGTGGGGGTATAGCCGGGGGGTGTGGATGTCGGGGGGGTTGTTCGGTTTTAACCACACAAACTTGTTTAGTGCTAATGTTATGTTATTCACATTACATTTAATTGCAGTCATTTTGCAGACGCTTTCATCCAAAGCAACTTACAATAGTGTGTTTCAACAAAGTAAGAGAACAACTCAAGTCTCAAAGAACTGAGCCAGTGCTCAGGTAAAAGGACAATAACTGCAGGTAAAAGTACAATAAGGTAAAAGTACAATAAGTTGGCCAACAATAGAACAATATCTACCTAACAATCTACTTAGACAATCTACTAAGAAAGACGCTAGTACACTACAAAAAAGTGATAAGAGGATGCGCTAGGAGGAAGGATCCAGTAAGTGTTTCCTGAAGAGTTTTCAGCCTGCGGCAGAAAATGGGCAGTGACTCTTCACTCCTGACATCCGTGCAAATTTCATTCCACCAATTTGGGGCCAGGACAGAGAAGAGCCGCGACCTTGTAGATCAGCCACAGGGGCCCCTAAGCGAGTGGGCAAGCAGACGGCCCGAAGAAGCAGAGCAAGTGGACGGAATGGCAGGAATGTAGGGCTTGACAATTGCCTGGAGGTAGGAAAGCTGTTCTTTTCACTGCCTTGTAGGCTAGCACCAAGGTCTTGAACTGGATGCGAGCAGCTACAGGTAGCCAGTGTAGAGATCGAAGAAGGGTAGATGTGTGGGAGAACTTGGGGCGGTTGAACACAAGACGAGCTGCAGCTTTCTGAATGAGCTCCAGGGGCCTGATGGCAGATGCCGGGCGCCAGCAAGGAGGGAGTTGCAGTATTCCAGACAGGAGATCACAAGATCCTGGATGAGCACCTGTGCAGCCTTTTTAGTGAGAAAAGGCAGAATCCTCCTGATGTTCAAGAGGAGGAATCTGCAGGAGCGTGTCACCAATGCAATGTTTGCCAAGAACGATAGTTGGTAGTCCAGGGTCACACCCAGATTCCTTGCAGTCCGAATATGTGTCACCACAGCATATTATCAATGGTGACAACCCTTTGCAGACAGCCTATTCACCACCACTTCACACAACATTCATCGCTTCACAATAACATTCAGCACACATTTCGCCACCCCATTCACTGCTTCACCGCATTATTCACAATTTTATCCCCACCCACCATGAAACATTAACCACCCTTACCACAAAGTTCAAGTTCATTCACCAAAACATCAACCACTGTAATACAATGTTGACCAAAACATCCTTAATTTCCCTCGGGATAAATAAAGTCATCTGAATCTGAATCTGAATTAACCACAACTTTCAGCACTGTATGTCCGCAATCAGCTTCAACTCCACAATAGCATTCACCATCTCACCTACCATTTACCACTTTACCCACCGTTGGATGGGGTAGTGATGTATGCCAATGTCCTCTGTAATTAAACAGGTCAAGTTTGAGAGTCTTGACTGAAGAGTCCTTAGTGTTAAATCAAAGAGCAGTTCAACATTATTATCTTTATGTTCTAAGTGTAGACTTTTCACCAGTTGTATTGTCTATTGCAAAGAATTGTGGATACTAAATTGACTGCATTTATAAACTTACAAAATCGGCAAGGGATCAAATAATTATTTCCTCCACTGTAGCTAGAGAGATGAAAAATATATTCACTAAATATATTTGCACTAGCATGTATTTCTTAGTCATGAAATGATCTACAAAACAAAATACCTCACAACTATTATAACACTATGCATCGTTTTATATACAGTGATCGGTGAAGAACTGAATGTCGGTCTTGTCTCGCGGTGGTCCTCGTCGGTTTGAACTTTTAACAAGGAGCGGCGATCGCCAAGCGGTTAGGAAAAACACAAAGTCAAAACACGGAAGGTTCCCAGAAGAAGGTTGATAAACTAGAGCGGTGAACGACTCGGTTGGCGGTTAAACGCCAACTAATGGCGGGGGCCATTACGTCCGTTTTGCGATGGCGGCCGTCCTTTATGTCCTTCCTCCCCACGGCGACAGGAAGCCCTCTTGTTGTTGCCCTCGATCGACGGCGGTTGAAAGGGACAAAATGGGCCAGCCATAAATAAACGTGATAATTTGCCCTAACCACCATGATTACACCTCTTACCTCGAAGTCAATGGGAAAGCTGGGGGGGGGGGGGGGGGGAACTGGTTGTGTTATGACTTATATTAGCGGCTGAGCAACAGACGCATTGTGCGCTCTCCTCGCTTGTCCTACATGGGGGATTCTTGGAGCATAATGCCAGGCAAACCATTGAGTGTGTTAACAAAGAGACAGGCTTTGAGGCCTCCCCCCGGACAAAAGCAGCAGACATAACGGGGGCCAACAATGCGCCACAAAACAGTGGACGCAAAAAGTCAACACGTTTTAGAAATGGGCCGTTTTTGTCTGCGGAGTGACGGGCACGGTTCATTCATCTTAAACGGTGTGTCTTTTTCGAACACATGAAAACAACAAGGTTAACACTCTCTTTTATTTTCCTCACTGAACATCCGGGCGAGGATAAGCGGTTGTTGTTGTCACGATGACCACCTCAGCCACATTGAACTTCCTGTGTCGCTCAACAAACAATACTTGTTTATTTGCACTTGTAGCTGTACAGTCAGAACAATGGAGTTTAAGACCAGGGCCTTGAGAAATACGTTAACAAACAAATCTGTTCTGTTGAAATCTGAAGCCGATGGACTGAAGGCGATTGTGGCAATTGTGGTAAGTGTTGTGGTGGTGAAGTGGTGATCGTTGTGGCGCGTGTTGTGGTACCTGTTGTGATGGGGAAGTGGTGAAGAAGTGAATGTTGTGGTTATGGTTGTGGTGCTGAGGTGGTAAACATTGTAGTCAGTGTTGTGGTGGTGAAGTGGTGAACATTATGGTATATGTTGTGGTCAGTGTTGTGCTGGTGAAGTGGTGAACATTATGGTATATGTTGTGGTCAGTGTTGTGCTGGTGAAGTGGTGAACATTGTGGTCAGTGTTGTGGTGGTGAAGTGGTGGAGGTTGTGGTCAGTGTTGTGGTGGTGAAGTGGTGGAGGTTGTGGTCAGTGTTGTGCTGGTGAAGTGGTGAACATTATGGTATATGTTGTGGTCAGTGTTGTGCTGGTGAAGTGGTGAACATTGTGGTAAGTGTTGTGGTGGTGAAGTGGTGGAGGTTGTGGTCAGTGTTGTGCTGGTGAAGTGGTGAACATTGTGGTAAGTGTTGTGGTGGTGGTGGGGGTGAACGGTGTCATTAGTCATGTAATATTGTAGTACATGTAGTAGAATATTTGATTAGACTTATCAGAACTCCCTTCTGTAAATGAAGTAGTGCATTATATATAAGTTTAAGTGGCTGGCTCTGAGCCAAGTCAAATATAATGAATAGCTCATGTTATCGCATAACAATTAGGTATTAACTTTGAGATTTGACCTTTTGAAATGGGTAACAGTTTTTAAGGGAAAACCCAGCCTAACGTCCAATGTCCTTAATGACAGAAAGATGGCAATATTTGTTCTAGGGTTCTCTTATCCTCCACTTAATGACTTATATATTTTTTTATATTATGTTAGGGAAAAAAATGTCAGCATGTGTGGATTTCATTGTTTTAATTCAAATTCAAAGTATACCCAATGTTATATGATGTATCCCAAGAACATATGTTTAAATGATCACAGTACTGAACCGTTCAGTCACATCTTTTATTTTTCTCCAATTCATCAATTTTTTTATTTTTCTTTATCAGATTTTTGTGTCAGGAAAGAAGATTCATTTGAGTTCCTTAGCGCAGCCGCAGTCGCCCCAGGGAATGTCTATTTTAACTTCTACTCCCCTAAAGAAGATATTCATAGAGCGGCATCTAATAACCGAGCAGCTAATTAGTGGGCGAGAGAGAAAGACCTCCTTTCCCTCTCTCTCGCTCTCTCTCTAATTAGGTTATCACGAGGAGGAGGAGAAGTGTGTTAAGTGGTGGGAGTGTTACGCTCCTTACCGCCGTGCTGGCCGTGGTCGCATCGTTAGGACAATAAGTGTCTGGCACGTCGCAATTACCCCTTTTAATTATTGACTTAGGGAACTGTGCTTATCTGTGAGAGGGGCCCTCCGTCCACTCAGGCCCCGTGCTATAGACATAGAGTACTCCTTCATTAACGAAGGAGCCCAAGGTCAGTTCCTGGCTGGGTGGATTCTTGGGAGGGGACGTCAGGAGCGACTAGTTTGGATCTTTGTTTGGGTCTTCTTGCTGGGTCAGTCTTCTGGTAAACCCCTGCTAGAGCTCTGTTATCTGGCCAGGTCCCGCTAGGTACAGTACAGTTTTGATTGGTTGTTATCAAAGAGTAAATGGTTTGTAGCGCATAGCAGAAACATCTCAATACATAATAACTAGAGGGCCCTCAGTAGAGTGCATACCTCCGCCACACCAAAAAGTCCCCTGGATCCCGATTGGGATCGGGATCTGGGGATCCAAAATCTAAACAAATGTTCCTTGGCCTGTAACTAATCTAACCTCCAAGTTTTGTCCAATTCGGTACATAACTTTTTGAGTTATCTGTCTAACGGACAAACAATCAGACAAACAGGGATGAAAGCATAACCTCTTCCATGGCAGAGGTTACAATATGATACCGTTGTATAGGCAGAGTTTGAGCAGAAGTTACCAGACGCTTTTATCCATCACCACCTTGTTAAGTAGGTAGAGGTCATTAAAGGGGCAGGATTTAGTTCATTAAGGAGAGAAACAACAACACGTGTTTGAGTGCAAAAACACACAAAAAGACGCTCGCCGGGCCTTTTTCATAAACCTCAATTACAGATTACAGATATAGATTTTTTTTGGAATATTCATGTTTTTTTAATGGAACCTTTTTGCGTTAAATTAAATATGACGTACCCGCCAGCCGTCGTGATGGATGGGCGGCCGGAGTGGAAACATAACGTGATGAATTATGGTTTAAAGTGAAAATACATTTGGCGCGGCGTGATCAATCAGGACATCTGTAAAACACACCTCCAGGTGCACACATTAAGGAGCGTATTAAAGTTTAATATTTAATTATAACATGATGTAAAATTAAATATTTACACGCCTAATGAGGTCAGGTAATGGTTTGGATTCTCATTTGTTGTGCTAATGTTGTTTTCGTCGCAAGGTGAAGCGCCGGGCTAATAACGTGCTAGCGCTACTAGCATATGCTAGCTCCACCACGCTCACCGCTGGTTTATTTTTTATCAAAACTTTTGATTCATTCAAAACACTTAATACTTTGTGCAAATCAGAAGTTTCCATTGTTTACATCAGAACGTGACATAAATAGCACCTTCTGTCAGCAGCATAGAGAGGAGAGACCAGTATCAACAGGAACAATATGGTCAAATGCACACACTAATCAATAAACAGAAATAAAGATATGACCCGTCTCAGTACCCCTCAGTACCCCTGCTCCTTAATGACCTGTATCTGTACTGTCTAACCCCTACCTGCCCTTAATGACCTGTATCTGTACTGTCTAACCCCTACCTGCTCCTTAATGACCTGTATCTGTGCAGTCTAACTCCTACCTGCACGTCAATGACCCATATCTGGATTCACTGGATGTCTCTTTGGATAAAGGCGTCTGCTAAATGACTAAATAGTAAATAATAGTGTGTCACAGTGTAAAGGCTCAGCCAATGGCAGACCAGGGGAGCCCAGGAGTTGACCCAGGACCAGGAAGGAGAGGCTGGAATGGATTCCGGTAGCCCACTGTGTGTGTGTGGGAGAGAGAGAGAGAGAGAGAGAGAGAGAGAGAGAGAGAGAGAGAGAGAGAGAGAGAGAGAGAGAGAGAGAGAGAGAGAGAGAGAGAGAGAAAGTATGTGTGTGTGAGAGAGAGAGAGAGAGAGAGAGAGAGAGAGAGAGAGAGAGAGAGAGAGAGAGAGAGAGAGAGAGAGAGAGAGAGAGAGAGAGAGAGAGAGAGAGAGAGAGAGAGAGAGAGAGAGAGAGAGAGAGAGAGAGAGAGAGAGAGGATCCATTACGGAAAAATCATGATTTATGTCAGCTCTGGAGTGGATGTCAGCCGGCCAGGGATGGAGCTATGCGCCAATAATGATGAATGCTCCCCATTCACACACCACCACCAACCCTTCCTCCACCACCACCACCAACCCTACCTCCTCCACCACCACCACCACAACAACCCTCCTCCACCACCTCTCCATCATGTACCAGCTCCTCCTCATCCTCCTCCACCTCTCTGTGACTATGTTCTCCTCCTCTCTCCACCTCCTCTCTCACCCTCTCCCCCCCTCTCTCCTCCTCCTCCCCCTAGATCAGATAGAGTCCAACATCTCGCCTGCGTGGTCGGTGCTGTTGTGTTGTGTTGTTGCCTATCTTGCTGTCGTCCTGCATTGCGTGTGATCTGTCTCTGTGTACCCTCCCCCTACACCCCCCCCCCCTTAGACCCCCTTACACCTCCCCTATCCTCCCCTACCCTACCCTACAGCCCATGATGGATTCCAATGATCCAGCGCTTTGGGGGCCACGAGGAACGAGGCAGTCACCTTTAAGCTGGGGCCTGGCGATCTGTCTCTGTCAGAAGCAACCCTCTCTATACAGAGAGAGAGGGGGAGAGAGGGAGAGGGAGAGAGCGAGAGCGAGAGCAAGAGCGAGAGCGAGAGCGAGAGCGAGAGCGAGAGAGAGTGAGAGTGAGTGAGAGAGAGAGAGAGAGAGAGAGAGAGAGAGAGAGAGAGAGAGAGAGAGAGAGAGAGAGAGAGAGAGAGAGAGAGGGAAATGAAAGGAGAGCGAGATGGAGTCAGGAAGAGAGAGAGAGAGAGATGAAGGGAGAGAGAGAGGATTGGCAGCGATAGTGGAGAGAGAATGTGCGAGGGAGAACGAGGAGTGAGAGAGTACGGGGAGAGAGGGAGAGAGTACGAGGAGAGGAAGAGTATGAGTAGAGAGAGGCAGAGTACGAAGAGTGAGAGGGCGAGTTTGAGAGCAAGATGAGGAGTGTGAGAGAGAGAGAGAGAGAGAGAGAGAGAGAGAGAGAGAGAGAGAGAGAGGAGAGAGAGAGAGAGAGAGAGAGAGAGAGAGAGAGAGAGAGAGAGAGAGAGTACAAGGAATGAGAGATGAGGAAGAGGAATGGCAGAGATAGGGGAGAGAGAGAAGATCAATTATGCCCCGTGGAGATAAGAGTGAGACAGGGAACACACACCCCTTTATACAGGATACAACTACGATAAAGTCCCCTGTCTGTTACTGTGAAACTACAGTACCCATAACCACCGTGTCGGGGAGAGACACCCGACACTTTGGAAGGTAACTATTAGGACAGAGTATGAACCATCTGATCATTAGAGATGATTTGAAGATGAAGTGGGAATGATGAGTGTAGCAGATGATGCTGCCACAAGCCATTTAAAGGGCTTCTTGAGGTCTCCTCCGAAAGACAAGGACACAGGATGTGAGGAATCCGGTTTATTGCAGTCTTGAATAATGGTGATGAGAGCAGATGGAACATGCTAGAGCTCTTCCTCGAGTGTGTGTGGGGGTGGCTGTTTTAACCTGTGGGCCTTGATTAACTATTAAGGACCCACAGCCTCACCAGCCTCACCAGCCATAATGCATTCAGTCCAACTCAGGCCAGGTGAGGCTGCTTAAACCAGTCACCAACCAAACACACTCCACAATGAGGTTTGAATGTAGCAGGGGGTGAGGTGAAGGGGAGGGAAGCCAGACCCGACCCCTAGACGAGGCCTGACGGCTAGGGGTTCAATCAACTGAATATATAAGGAATATGTACCTCTCGGTTTAGACGTCCCAGACCGGCACGCACACATATAACCAATATTGTAATGAAAGATCTCAGTATAACCATTGGTTAGTGATTCATAATTTTGCCTTCTTCCGACATCTGGTCCTGCAGATCTCCTCAATGCATGGAAGTGCACACTCGATGATCTTCTCCGCCGTCCTTACGACCCTCTTGATGGCCTTCTTGTCCCGTGCGGCGGTGTTGCCGTACCACACAGTGATGCCACTCGTCATTGAGCTCTCTACGGTGCTACGGTAGAAGTTCACTAGCCACCTCTGGCCTATTCCGCTTTTTCTGAGGCACCACAGAGCATAGAGGCGCTGGTGTGCTGGTATTAGAATTAGACTCAAATTGTAGTGAATATTTAGAATATATGATGTAGTATTATTATTTTTCCAATGATATTATCCACAGCAATACTCACACACATAATTATAGTTAATTATATTCAGAAGATGTTCTTGTTGCACCAGAAAGTCAACAAAGCCAGGACTCTGGACATCTTGCTAAATAGGTTTTTCAAGATTCAAGAGTCAAGATGTTTAACAACTGTGTGCAACAACTACAATGGAATGCCATTCACTCCCGCATTCAGAATTTCAACAATACTATACTATACAATATTATGCAATACTACACTATACTATACTAATCTATAAACAACACGTTATACTATCTACTATATACTATAAACAACACTAAGTGTCTGATGGATGATACAGTTTATACATATGGCGAATGGTACAAAAAGCATTTTAAAGTGATTTTAAAGTGACAGTAGTGCAGCAACGCAGCAGCAGCATCATGAATACAGTGTAAAAACAGTGCAGTTACTGTAATGAGTCCAGTAAGAAGTATGACAGTTTAATGTCATATACAATGTTATGATAGTGGCAGCAATCCTAACAGTTCAGTTTTTACCCACAGGCGCACTGTCTGTGGGTAAAAACTGTCCTTAACCTGCTAGTCCTGGTTCGGATGCTGCGGAACCAGCGACCCGAGCACAGGGGGGGAGAAGAGATGGTGCCCATGAAGGTTGTGGTCCTGTATGATGGAGTTGGTTCCAACATCTGGGCCTAAAGATCTCTAATGCATGAAAGAGTACACCCAATGATCTTTTCTGCCGTCCTCACAACCCTTTGGATGGCTTTCTTGTCCTGTGCAGTGGTGTTGTCATACCACACAGTGACTCCACTTGTTAGGACCCTCTCTACTGTGCTACAGTATAAGTTCACAAGCCAATGTGTCACTTTTCCTGAGGCGCCATAGGGCATAGAGGATTTGGTGTGCCTTCTTGAGCATAAATTCCTTGTTGTGGGTCCACGGCAGGTCGTCGGAGATCTTTAGTCCCAGGAAACAGAAACCACTGATGTCCCGTCGAGGCTGATGGTGGAGTGGGTGGTGGCTCCTGAAGTCTGCGATGAGCTCCTTAGTCTTGCTGACATTCAGTGCGAGGCTGTTGCAAAATTGCGCCAGAAGAACTACCACATCGCTGTACTCTGTCTCACTGTCGTCGCTTATCAGGCTGATGACTGTGGTGTTGTCTGCAAACCTGATAATCCTGTTGTTGTCGTGTGTGGCTGTACAGTCATTTGTGTACAGCGAGTACAGCCGGGGACTGAGGCAGCAGCCTTGGGGTGCTCCGGTGTTGAGGACAAGAGTGGATAAGATGTTGTTTCCAATCTTCACCACTTGAGGCCTGCCCGTCAGGAAGTCCATAATCCATTTACAGATGGGTTTTAGGTGTGAGTGTGAATGTGCATGTGTGCACAAGAGCGTGTGTGCATGCCATGCATGTGTGCACACTAGCGTGTGTGTGTGTGTGTGCACATGTGTGTGTGTGAGACTGTGTTTAGATGTGTGCGCTGGCAGCAGGCCGTCAGCCAGCCAGTGTGTAATTGACGGAGACAGATAGCAGTCAGAGGTGTGATTAGTTCTGCTTGCTGAGCAGTCCATCAACACAGAGCCATGGAGCAGGGTGGGAGGGGCAGGGAGGAGGTGGGAGGAGCAGGGAGGAGAGAGAGAGAGGAGAGAGAGGAGGGGAGAGTGACAAGCTGGGAGGAGAGCAAGGAGGAGCAAGTAGGAGCAGGGAGAACAGAGAGAGGAAGCCCTCTGGAAACAGCAGCATCCACGTAGCTCAGCGTTGCAGCGTCGCATGTAGCGTAGCAATGTCTAGAATGTAGCATAGCAACATCTGGCATGTAGCGTAGGAGCATCTAGCATGTAGCGTAGCAGCATCTAGCACATGTAGCACAGCAGCATCTAGCGTGTAGCGTAGCGCATGTAGCATGTAGCGTAGCAGCGTCTCCTCACTGAGGCGATTTGAACACATGCGTTATACATATAGAAAATCAAGGGGGGAAAGGCTCCTGTCATTTAGGCTCTATTACCCTGTCCAGTTGTTAAATTCATACTGAGTGTCATCTACCTGCCGATCATTTATTTAGTTAGTATTTTACATTATTATATACATGTGTCTCCACACTGGCTGTAGCTGCTCGCATCCAGTTCAAGACCTTGGCGCTAGCCTACAAGGCAGTAAAAGGAACAGCTCCATCCTACCTCCAGGCAATGGTCAAGCCCTACATCCCCGCCTGTCCACGTCACTCTGCTTCTTCGGGCCGTCTGCTTGCCCCCTCGCTTAGGGGCCCTTGTGGCCGATCTACGGGGTCACGGCTCTTCTCTGTCCTGGCCCCAATTAGGTGAAACAAACTCCCCACGGATGTCAGGACTGCAGAGTCATTGCCCATCTTCCGCCGCAGGCTGAAAACCCATCTCTCCAGGACACACTTCCCGGATCCTTCCTCCTAGCGCATCCTCTTATCACTTTTACTAGTGTCTTACTAAGTCGATTATCTAAGTAAATGATTAGGTAGATACAGTTCTAGATATTGTTCTATATTGTTTGCCAACTTATTGTACTTTTACCTTACAGTACTTTTACCTGAACTTTTTAGTATTTTTACCTGAGCATTGGTTCAGTTCTTGGAGACCTTCCTTTGTTGAAACACACTTTGGATAAAAGCATCTGCTACATGACTGTAATGTAATGTAATGTAATGTAATGTGGTTAAATTCTTGATAATATTCATAGATATTGCACACAAGCACAAACAATCTCCCACTTTGTACAATTCCTACGTTTTGTAATTTGCACAAAACACCTTTCCTCCCAAACGTCTCCTGTCTTTTGCGAGGAAACGGCAGTAATCCTTGTTAAGATGCTGGGCAAACAGGCTATGACAGGCCTGTGTGTGTGTGTGTGTGTGCTTGTGTGTGTTTGCGGTGTGGGGGGCTCCCGTACTGCTCTCCATATAGAACAGGTTTGTCTGGGGCCCTCCACCGGCCCCTGGCTCTCACTCTGTCTCTCTGTCTCTGTCTCTCTCTCTCTGTCTCTCCAATCATCTCATTTGCACTGTAGTTAGATGCCAACTTATTTTTGCTGTACTGTACTTGTGTTGTGCAATGACAATACATTTTGATATAATCTAATCTAATCTAATCACTGTGCTTCACCACTTCCTCCTCTGCTTAACCACTTCCTCCTCTGCTTAACCACTTCCTCCTCTGCTTAACCACTTCCTCCTCTGCTTAACCACTTCCTCCTCTGCTTAACCACTTCCTCCTCTGCTTAACCACTTCCTCCTCTGCTTAACCACTTCCTCCTCTGCTTAACCACTTCCTCCTCTGCTTAACCACTTCCTTCTACTGTGCTTAACTAACTCCTCCTCCTCTGCTTAACTTCTTCCTCCTCCTCTGCTTAACCCCTTCCTCTTCCTCTGTTTAACCACTTCCTCCTCCTCTGTTTAACCACTTCCTCCTACTCTGCTTAACCCCTTCCTCTTCCTCTGTTTAACCACTTCCTCCTCTGTTTAATCACTTCCTCCTCCTCTGTTTAACCACTTCCTCCTCTGTTTAATCACTTCCTCCTACTCTGCTTAACCCCTTCCTCTTCCTCTGTTTAACCACTTCCTCCTCTGTTTAATCACTTCCTCCTCCTTTGTTGAACCACTTCCTCCTACTATGCTGAACCACTTCCACCTCTTCTGTTAGACCACTTCCTCCTCTGTTTAACCATTTCCGCCTCCTTTGTTTAACCACTTCCTCCTACTCTGCTTCAACCACTAACCTCCGAGAGGCGAGAGAGCGCGTGCGTGATGAATAAATGGTAAATGGACTGCATTTATAACAGCCCTTTTACCCAAAGGCCTTTACAATTGTTGCCTCACATTTACACGCTGGCGGCGGTTTCAGCCATGCAAGGAGACCGACAGCTGGTCAGGAGCGTTTAGGGTTAGGGTGTCTTGCTTAGGAACACCTTGACACCTCGAGGCTAGGAGGAGGAAAAGGAGCCAGGGGATCGAACCAGCAACCCACCCTACCTCCTGCGCCACTGCCGCCACCGCCATAAAGACCAGCTCAGAGAGATGAGACTCGACAGCAGAACAATCGCAGAGGCAGGCGTCTGACAGCGGCGGCGGTGCCGACCAGGTACATGATCTAAATACTAATCAAACATTGTCTACAGCCCGGCTTTATTCACCCCCCCTCCCTCTCTGGAGACACGGCCCATCGCCACGGCAACCAGGGATTCATTTCAGAGATGTCATGGTGCATTAGTGTCTCGTAGGATCATCCCTCCCTCCGCCGCCCCCTTTGTCTCTCTCTCTCTCTCTCTCTCTCTCTCTCTCTCTCTCTCTCTCTCTCTCTCTCTCTCTCTCTCTCTCTCTCTCTCTCTCTCTCTCTCTTCTTTCTCTCTCATCCTCTCTTGTATCCTCTCTTTTTCTATTGTCCTCTCTCTCACTCTTTCCCAACCCCCTCTCTCTCTTTCGCTATCTTGTCCCCCTCTCTCTCATCCCTTCTTGTATACCTCTCTCTCTCTTTCTAATGTCCTCTCCCTCTCATCATCCTCTCTCCCTCCCACCACCCTCTCTCTTTCGTGTCCTCTCTCTCTCCCACCCCTCTCTCTCATCACCCTCTCTCTCTATCTCTCTCTTGTCCTTTATTTTATCTCTCTTTCTCTCCCTCTCTCGCTCTCTCATCAGCCTTCTCTCTCTCTCTCTCTCTCTCTCTCTCTCTCTCTCTCTCTCTCTCTCTCTCTCTCTCTCTCTCTCTCTCTCTCTCTCTCTCTCTCTCTCTCTCTCTCTCTCTCTCTCTCTCTCTCTCTCTCTCTCTCTCAATCCCATCATCCAAGACGTTGGAAGGAAGGAAATAGGAAAAGGAATAAAAGGCCTCTCTCTCCCCCCCCCCCCACACACACCCCTC
>CM051011.1:1482567-1497567 GCA_027704905.1 Muraenolepis orangiensis | reverse complement strand
ATTTCTATTCACTTCAGTTAAAACAAAGAGGAAAAAAGTTTTGCCTCTGAAAATTCACGATAAACACACACAGTGCTTTGTAAAATGACAGAAACATGAAACACGGTCTAATATAGAGGACAGAGCAGGAAACAACGCATTTCAACACACTTTATTCTAACGGAGTTAGAATAATGAAGGTCTATTATAAGCACGGTGAAGCAGCGTGGAAAACAAGACTGAAATAAAAAAGGAGAAAAAAGAAAAAAGGAAATCGTAATAACCGGCCACAAAATAATTCAGTTTGGGTCGGACGTTGGTCGGAGCGGCGCGGGAAACTCAATTACAAAACGTAAGAAGAAGAAGAAAGACAAAATGGCGCCAAGGGTTGAGAGGTAGTCAATACTATGGCTGCAGGGGGAGGATGAACAGGCGTCCATTGTAGGGCTGCAATATCAGCATCTGGGGGTGAGTTAGGGAGGTCTCCCCCCTCTCATAGTCTTTAGTACCTCCTTCGTACCTCCTTCGTGGGGGACAGAGGGCACTTGTCAGCTAGAAGGTCGAATGGGTCTTCCGGTGCTGGAGCCGGAAAGGCGGGAGAAACGGCGTCCGAGTCACGAATAAGAAGAAGCGTAGAAGGAGAGAAGAGTGAGCCAGACTCGGACAATGACCCTGTTGTTGTTTTATAATTACATGTTAAAAGCACTTTTAAACACTGCACAACAGCGCTTCTCAACCTTTTGCTGGCTCGCAACCCTTTTGTCTGAGAATTGTATTTTTCAGACTGTACCACATGGATGGCTGTCATAAATAGTAGCATCTCAGTGATCGTATGCGTACCTCATAGTTTCAAGCTATGGATCATCAGGCAATAATTGTAACCTGGCGACCTCATATTTGTCATTCGGATAGCCTATTATGAACATATATTTTGTTTTGGATTTGGATTATAAGTAAATAATTAAGTATCTGCCTATCAGACGCCCCCTAGTGGAGCTTGAGAAACACTGCCTTAAACACACAGTCTATTATATATATATATATGAAAAAAATGAATTTTGCATCAGAATTATTACTCTGACAAGTGTTAATTGTTTCACAAGAAACGGTTGTACTTTGAAAGTTAAATAAATACCAATAAAGTACATCTTATCTTATTAAAAAGACAAATTAAATTCATACGGTCATGAAAACACATCTGAACATGAGACCAACACCAGAGATGATGACAAAATGAATGAATGATACAAACAAAAATGAACAACAACAGGAATACATGAACACATGAACAGTGTAGGGAAATCAAGATGGACACCACATGGTAAATAATAATAAAAAATGAAAAAAATACATGCAAATTAAAATAAATAAAATGTTGCTGAAGATGACAACATAAATAAAATAAAAAATAAAAATAAATACTACAAATAAGCAGTAACAAAAATAAAATGGGAACATGATGAATCGGGAAACACACATATCGAGTATACACAAATCAATGTTTTGGTGAAATGAACGGACTATAGACTATAGACTATAGACTATAGACTATAGTCTATAGTCTATAGTCTATAGTCTATAGTCTATAGTCTATAGACTATAGACTATAGACTATAGACTATAGACTATAGACAGCTCAGTGGCACCCTCTGTTGTTAAGACATGAGAAATGAATAACCGATAGAACAGCTTAGTGGCGCCCTCTGATGGTGAGACATGATCAATTAATAGCCGCTAGAACAGCTTAGTGGCGCCCTCTGCGGGTGAGACATGAGATGACGGGTGGGTTTCACGACAGCACGCTGGTGTCCGCCTCCGTACTTACGCCTCTCTCGTACGCCGGGTTGTCGAACGCCGACTCCTCTGTCATGTTGTCGTAGGGCGACAGCGACGATGGCATTCTGATCGACTTCCCCTGCAGTCTGAAAAGAAAACGGAAAATGTATTTGACATACATTACATTTATTTTATATTATACAATTTATAAAATGTATTATAAAATTACTTAAATACATTAAAAACATATGAATAAAAATAAATAAATAACACAATTCAAAAAAAATACATTTTAACATGAAAATATATGATTACAATTAGTTTAAATACATGAAATGAATAAAACATGAATATAACAACACAAATCAATAATAAATATTCCTAAAAAAAGTAAATCTAAAAATATGTGTGCATTTTTTTGTTATATGTACATGTATGTATGTTTAAAATTAAATATGTACTTCAATGTCGTTTTTAAAAACCTGTAGGCCTACCACAGTGCTGTTTGGTGTAGTCTATGATGCAATTTTTGGTCGCCGTATAGCGGACTCTGGGTTTG
This sequence comes from Muraenolepis orangiensis, assembly GCA_027704905.1. Classification (NCBI taxonomy): domain Eukaryota; kingdom Metazoa; phylum Chordata; class Actinopteri; order Gadiformes; family Muraenolepididae; genus Muraenolepis; species Muraenolepis orangiensis. The sequence goes on along the minus strand of CM051011.1, from coordinate 1,495,253 downwards.
TTCTTACTTGGTGAAGTAAACGTAGACAGCGAGGACGGCCAACAGGACGACCGCGGCAGAACCCAAGAGGGCCAGCACCATGTTGGACCCGTCCAGGTCGGAATTCACCACTGTGGAAAGATAATCAAAAATACATATCAAAATTCCTAATAACGGTAATATTATTATAAATACATACAGATTGTATGTTTATAATATAAACAAATGCATCATTTATTTTTAAACGTATCAAATGTTTAAAATTGCAAATGTTAACATGAAAACATATCAATCATTTTTTTTTTAAGAATCCAAAAAGTATGGATTAATAAACAAATTATGCATTTTTTTGGTTTATAATAAAATGAACCAACATATATGAATACAGAACTACATTATATACTGTTAATCATTCAACACAAATAAAAATATTAGAAGAGATTCTTTCATAAGATAAGATTGAGCATTTTCTTGAGGCTTACGCACCGTTCAGTTTTCGCTCGTTCACATACTGGGTGGCGGAAGCTACGAGAAAGTAAAATGAGTAAATAAAACTTGACGTAATTTTTAAAGATTTCCTTCGCACAGCATGGAATACATAACACAAGGAGGCACGTGAATCATACATTAAAATCTCTTCACTCTCGAGGCTTACGTCTACAGGCGGGCGGCGTGCTGTTCCACTGCGACGGGTGTCCGGGGACACAGTGGATGGCCGGCTCCCCCTGCAGCTCGTAGCCGGCGTGGCAGGAGAAGCTCAGTGAATCCCCTGCTTGGTAGAAGGCCTTCTCGGAGCTCTGCACGCTGGTGGACGGAGCGCCCGGGTTCCTGCACGGCTCGTAGCGCTCAGCTGCGGACAAGAGAAGAGACACGCCATTTTGAAGAGGTCTTTATGTACGTAACTATATACACACAACAAACCGCCATCTTGAAGAGGTCTATATGTACATAAATATATACAAACAACAAACCGCCATATGTACATAAATATATACACACAACAAACCGCCATCTTGAATAGGTTTATATATATACACATATACCTCTGTATATACTGTATATTATATTATATATATGACCAACTGCCATCTTAAAGAGGTCTATATATATACAACCATATAAATATTGAGTGGGGATGCCAAGAGGACTGAAGCCTCAGCCGTAACGGAGGCAGAGCAGCGGGTATGGGAGGAATTCGGAGAAGCCATGGAAAAGGACTTTCTGTTGGCACCAAAGCGGTTCTAGCAAACTGTCCGGCGCCTCAGGAGGGGGAAGCGTGGATCCATCCAAGCTGTTTACAGTAAGGGTGGGACAAGGCTGCTGACCTTAACTAAGGAGGTGATCGGGCAGTGGAAGGAGCACTTTGAGAAACTCCTTAACCCAACTTACCCACCCTCTACGGTAGAGGCAGAGCTGGAGGATGATGGACGGTATGAATGGTGGTACCCCTGTACAAAAAGGAGGACCAGAGGGTGTGTGCCAATTACAGGGGTATCACATTACTCAGCCTCCCTGGGAAAGTCTAATCCAAGGTGCTGGAAAGGAGGGTTTGGCCGATAGTTGAACCTCAGATTGAAGAGTAACAATGCGGATTCTGCCCTGGTCGTGGAACAACGGACCAGCTTTTCACTCTTGCTAGGATCCTAGAGGGGGCTTGGGAGTCTGCCCATCCGGTCTACATGTGCTTTGTGGATTTGGAGAAGGCATATGATCGGGTCCCCCGGGAAATACTGAGAGGGTTGCCGCGGGAGTATGGGGTGTGGGGGTGACTACTGATGGCCATCCAATCTCTGTACTCAAAGCAAGAGCTGTGTTCGGATTCTCGGTGGTAAGTCGGGCCTGTTCTCAGTGGGTGTTGGCCTCTGCCAGGCGCCTTGTCACCCATCCTGTTTGTGATATTCATGGATAGGATTTCAAGGTGTAGTCATGAAGGGGAGGGTTTTCAGTGTTGTGGGCTCAGCATTTCATCGCTGCTGTTTGCAAATGATGTGGTCCTGTTTGCGTCATCAGTATGTGACATTCAGCACTCACTGGATCGGTTTGCAGCAGAGTGTGAAGCGGCTGGGATGAGGATCAGCGCCTCTAAATCTGAGGCAATGGTTCTCAGCAGGAAACCGGTGGATTGTCTACTCCAAGTAGGGAGTGAGTCCTTACCCCAGGTGAAGGAGTTCAACTATCTCAGGGTCTTGTTCTCGAGTGAGGGGAGGATGGAGCGTGAGATTGACCGGAAAATAGGTGCAGCAGGAGCGGTATTGGGTGCCCCTTACTGCACCGTTGTTACCAAAAGAGAGCTGAGCCAGAAGGCAAAGCTCTCGATCTACCGGTCAGTCTTCGTTCCTACCCTCACCTATGGTCATGGACAATGGGTAATCAAAGGTAGGTAAACCGAATCGAGGTAAACCGAAAGGACGAGATTGCGAATACAAGCGGCCAAAATGAGTTTCCTCAGGAGGGTGGCTGGTATCTCCCTTAGCGATAGGGTGAGAAGCTCAGTCACTCGTGAGAGACTTGGAGTAGAGCCGCTGCTTCTTCGTGTAGAAAGGCGCCAGTTGAGATGGTTCGGGCATCTAGTAAGGATGCTTCCTGGTCGCCTCCCGAGGGAGGTTTTCTAGGCACATCCAGCTGGGAAGAGACCACAGGGCAAACCAAGGTACAGGTGGGGTGATTACATCTCTACACTGGCCTGAGAACGCCTCGGGATCCCCCAGTCAGAGCTAGTCGATGTTGCCAGGAAGAGGGAAGAGTACCCTCCTTTTTGGAGTCCCCTGCTGAAGCTGCTACCTCTGCGGCCCGACCACAGAAAGCGGTAGACGATGGAAGGATGGATGGATGGATTATCTTGAAGGCAAAAAGGTGGTTTAATGTTTACTATGTATGCAGAACAACTAGTATCATTCATGCTTGAACTCCAGGCGTCCTCAACAAAGTGACATTGTGAATAACAATGACAATACGATATAGTTGGCAGGCTCCATCTGGGAGGTCACCAGACGGGCAGGACCTGCTTAGAAAGCGTTTTAGATGGCTCCAATCCAAAAAATATGTCATTGTTGATGTGTGTGTATGTATGGGTGCACAACCTACACACACACACACTCAAACCCACCCCTGCCACACACTCAGACCAGCCGCACGCACGCACGCACACACACACACACACACACACACACACACACACACACACACACACACACACACACACACACACACACACACACACACACACACACACACACACACACACACACACACACACACACACACACACACACACACACGCGCACACACTCACGCGCGCACACACTGAACGCACGCACACACGCACGCACACATGAACGCACGCACACACAAACACCCCCCCATTATCATCATCATCCTCCTCCTCATCATCATCATCATCATGCTCTTCCTCATCATGGCAGCGTGACTCACGGAGACACTTGGGCAGCGGGTCGCTCCACTTGGGCTTGGCCGTGTCTGGGTTGTGGCAGGTGAGCCGGCCGCTGCCCGACAGGACGTAGCCCTTCAGGCAGACAAACTGCACCGTGGAGCCCACCGCCAGCCGCTGGCCCGTCACCGTCCTGCGGCTGTGGTCCACCGGGCCCGGGTCCTGGCAGGTCAGCACTGGAGGAACAGGAGAACGAGTGCACTAATGTCACGACTGTCCACTTTACTTTACTTGAACCTGATTAATACTGTCCTCACTTCATGCCACTCATCACTCAACTCAACTCTGCTTATGTACATGTCTGGAGACAGTCCGTGTCAGGCGTGACTCGGCACGACTCGTCACATTTAGACAGGTAATGGAAACTGGAATCAACATGCCGTGGTTTGGCTCGGCCAAAAGTGCCAAAGGAAATTCTGCACAATCGTAGTGTTGGAAAAGTTAGTTCTATCTTGACTTAGCAACATATGCACCCTGACCACCCTAGGCACACCGTAGCCAAAGAAGCCTTGTGTCACTTTCAACCAGAGGGCTCTCAGTAGAGGGCATACCTCTGCAAACAAACAAACAGGGGCCCAAAACATAACCTGGAGGTAACTCCAGGTTATGTACGCTGTCACCCCCCACAGACGGCTGTTCTCCCTCTAGCTCCCGGGTCGGCTTACCCTGGTCACACCGCGGGACATCCCCGCTCCAGGTGAGGTCCCACTGGCACATGAGGATCTCGGAGCCGGCCAGCTGGTAGCCAGGGTAGCACTGGTAGGTGACCACCGTGCCGTGGATCAGGTCTGGGTGGGACGTGCTCTTCCAGCCGTTGGGGATCTCCGGGAGCTCCGAGCACGTGTCGTTCCGGGCCACCTCTGGGACCAGAGAGAGTTACCAGAGAGTTAGAGCAGGAACCAACAGGATGACATTACATGACATTACATTACATTACATTACATTACATTACATCACATGACATTACAGTCATTTAGTGGACGCTTTTGTCCACAGTGACTTACAATAAGGCGGGCAGGTGGGCAAGAGAACTACTAGTGGCCAGAAAACGTAAGTGCATTCCTTTCCTAACAAGCCATATTAATATAATATATACATACATATACACATATATAATACAATTATAAATAAAAAAATACATTACAATAAGGTCATTCAAGAGGTAGGCAAGAGAACTAACTACTAGTGGCCAGAAGACGTAAGTGCATTTCCTTCCTAACAAGCCATAATAATAATATAATATAAACATACATATACACATATATAATAACATAATATATAATACATTACATTACAATAAGGTTATTCAACAAGTGGGCAAGAGAACTACTAGTCACCAGAAGACGTAAGTGCTTTTCCTTCCTAACAAGCCTCCATGAGCATAACCAGTGCTCAGGTAAAACTACAATAAGTTGGCTCCCTCAATTTTACAAATCAAACAGGGGCCAATGAAAAATAGCAGTAGTGATAAGCTATATAGTAAGCAGTTCTATGTGTATAGCAAAACAATAATCATGAGTGTGTCTTTCTGTGTGTGTGTTTATGTATCAGTGTGTTGGTGTCTCTACCATGGGGTTGTGTCTATCTGTGTGTGTGTGTGTTTGTGTATCTGTGTGTGTTTGTGTCTCTACCACGCTGTGAATTAGTAGGGTAAATATTTGCTGATCAGCAACATTTGTGAGTAAAATGACAGTAATTAAGATAATAAAGAACATCATCATCATGATGTGTGTTTTGTGAACACACATTTTTGTGAATGATTTGTGAATGTGTGTGTGAATGTGTGTGTGTGTGTGGATGTGTGTGTGTATGTATTTATATACATGTGGTGTGTGTATAAATATATACGTGTGATGTGTTTTTTTGAATGTGTGTGTGTGTGTGTGTGTGTGTGTGTGTGTGTGCGTGTGTGTATGTGTATGTATGAATATACATGTATTTATGAATGTGTGTGTATAAATACATGTGTGTGTGTGTGTATAAATAAATATGTGTGTGTGTGTGTGTGTGTGTGTAGAAATATGTGTGTGTGTGTGTGTGTGTAGAAATAAATAGTCTATATATGGGTGTGTGTGTGTGTGTGTGTGTATATACATGTGTGTGTGTGTGGGGGTGTGTGTGTGTGTGATGGAGTCCCTCACCGAAGAAGTGCACCACAAAGCCGTTGTTGTATCCGTAGATGTTGGTGGCCGGGTCCGACTGGAACTGGACTGTGACGTCGGCCATGGACGTGTACAGCTTGAAGTGGGGCCGCGTGCCGCCATACTGACCCAGGATGTTCGCCGTGAGGTCGTCGCCGTCGTAGAAGGTCAAAAGGTCATTCTTACCCAGGTTCAGCCTATGGTGATGACAAGAGAGAATCTTAACTGTATCTTAACTGTATCTTAACTGACCTGACCCTGTTTCTTAACTGTCCTTACCTTGTATCTTAACTGTTCTGACCCTGTATCTTCACCATTCCTGACCCTGTATCTTAACTGCCTTTATCTTAACTGTCCTGACTCTGTATCTTAACTGTCCCGACCCTGTATCTTATCCTTCCTTACCTTACCTTATCCTTCCTAACTGTCCTCACTCAGTGTCTTAACTGTCCTTACCTTAACTGCCCTGACCCTATATCTTAACTGTCCTGAACTTGTATCTTAACTGTCCTTATCTTAACTGTCCTACCCATAACTCTAAACTCTTCTGACCCTGTACCTTAACTGTATCTTAACTGTACCTGGTCCTCAGAACCTGCCTGGAGACAAAGTGAAATGACACCAGATTTAGAATCAGCCATGGGTGAATGTAAATTGTGAATTGTTTCCACAGTATGGACGTGGAAGAGAAATAAGTACTAAATAATTCCACAGCCCCTTTTTCTCCCTTTTCCTCTGTTTGGCCGATGCCATATTGTGTGTTGATGTAAATATGAGTAATGACGGATTGTGTATTCCATACATTATCATATTCATTGAGAAAACATTGCCAAGACAAGTCTGCTTCTTTATGTTTAATGTGAGAGAGAGAGGGGAAGGCTGCAAGTGGATGTTTTGTCAAAAACAAATTTAACCACAGCCAGCCAATCATAGCAACAAATTAGGAGCACAAAAGCAAGACAATAGTCAGCAAACTACAAACAACTTAAAATGTATTTTGTAACACAAATCACAAAGACACGGTATTGACCGGCCAATGTTCACCTGTCTCTGTTGTTTTTGACAACCTTCTCCATGTTTCTTGTCTTTGTTTACCATATTGTTTTGAAATCAATGGACAAGTGTGTGTGTGTGAGAGAGAGAGAGAGAGAGAGAGAGAGAGAGAGAGAGAGAGAGAGAGAGAGAGAGAGAGAGAGAGAGAGAGAGAGAGAGAGAGAGAGAGAGAGAGAGAGAGAGAGAGAGAGAGAGAGAGAGAGAAAGGACGAGAGAAAGAAAGAGATAATGAGAGAGAGATAGAGAGAGAATGAGAGGGAGAGAGAGGAGGGGAGCTATAGAGAGAGAGTGAGTGAGAGAGAGGAAGGGGAAAGGGATAGAGAGAGGGGGGAAAGAGAAAGAGAGGGAGAAGGAGAGAGAGAGAGAGAGAGAGAGAGAGAGAGAGAGAGAGAGAGAGAGAGAGAGAGAGAGAGAGAGAGAGAGAGAGAGAGAGAGAGAGAGAGAGAGAGAGAGAGAGAGAGAGAGAGAGAGAGAGAGAACGGGGGAGGGAGAGAGGGAGAGGAGGAGAGAGAAGAGATTGAGGGAGAGAGAGACATAGACTGAGAGTGAGAGAGAGGGGGAGAGAGAGAGGAGGGGAAATAGAAAGAGAGAGAGAGAGAGAGAGAGAGAGAGAGAGAGAGAGAGAGAGAGAGAGAGAGAGAGAGAGAGAGAGAGAGAGAGAGAGAGAGAGAGAGAGAGAGAGAGAGAGAGAGAGAGAGGAGAGAGAGAAAGGAAGAGAGAAGAAAGAGATAATGAGAGAGAGATAGAGAGAGAAAGAGAGGGAGAGAGAGAGGAGGGGAGCTATAGAGAGAGAGTGAGTGAGAGAGAGGAAGGGGAAAGGGATAGAGAGAGGGGGGAAAGAGAGAGAGAGGGAGAAGGAGAGAGAGAGAGAGAACGGGGGAGGGAGAGAGGGAGAGGAGGAGAGAGAAGAGATTCAGGGAGAGAGAGACATAGACTGAGAGTGAGAGAGAGAGGGGGAGAGAGAGAGGAGGGGAAATAGAGAGAGAGAGAGAGAGAGAGAGAGAGAGAGAGAGAGAGAGAGAGAGAGAGAGAGAGAGAGAGAGAGAGAGAGAGAGATAATGAGAGAGATAGAGAGAGATAATGAGAGAGAGAGAGAGAGAGAGAGTGGAGGGGATATATAGAGAGAGAGAGAGTGAGAGAGAGAATAAGGGGTGCCACGGTGAACTCCGGGGTTCCCTGCGGTGTGATTGAAGGTGGCCATCGGTGATTAATTTAAGAATGCATTAACCTTTCCATCGGGGGGGGAACAAAGCTTGACATTTATTCAGAAACTGGGGAGCCACAAAATAACATGGTAGTTTCCCGCTGAAGTAATCAACGCAGGAAGATGTGGAGCGGGGGAGAGGGGGAGACTCCCCTGCTCTCCCCCGAGGCAGGTGTCTTGACGTCCCAGCAAGGGTCCGGGTCTGTGTTCCGGTGACGGCCACAAGATTGTTGGCAACCGAAAAACAATTAAAAACAACATTAACACTCCTCCTTCTCCCTCCCCCGTCCTCCTCCCTCCCCATCCGCGCCTCCCTCTTTCCTCCTTCGCCACCTTCCATCCTCCTTCCTCCCTCATCCTTTTCCCGTCTCCTTTTCCTTCCTCCCTCCCCCGACCTCCTCTTTCCTCCTTCCATCCTCCTTTCTCCCCCGACTTCCTTTCTCCCCCTCCTCCTCCCTTCTCCTCCGTCTTTTGTTCTCCGCCCTACTCCCTTTCCCGACCTCCTCCCTCCCCCTTCCCTGATCCTCCCCCTCCTCCGTCCTCCTCCCTCCCTCTCTGGTCCTCCTTCCTCCCTGGTCCTCCCCCTCCCCCTTCTCCTCCTTCATCCTCCTCCCACCTCCCGTCCTCCATCCTCCTTTTCCCTTCCCAGACCTCTCCCTCCTCCCCCCTCCATCCCCTAGTGGGGAGGAGGGAGGGAGGAGAGGTGGAGGGAGGGGAGTATCAATTACAAGTCCGCCACTCCCGCCGTTCCCCGCCATGTTAACTCTGCATGCCGTTACACGGCCCGTTGCACATGCTCAACCCCCCCGCTTTACCCAAAGAAGTGACTTTTAAAAGGCAGACCCGGCCTCCACCTCCCCACCCCACCCACATAGCCCCACACCACCCACACCGCCCCACACCACCCACACCGCCGTCACCACCACCCACACCGCCGTCACCACCACCCACACCGCCGTCACCACCACCCACACCGCCGTCACCACCACCACCACCCTCATCTCAACCCCCCTCCCCTCGCTGCTTGTCCAGCTCTTTTTGCACATATTAATACAAGCGGAAGATTGCTTTGCCAGGAAATGGAATTTCTAATCGGTCTCGTCCGACCGCCCTCGCTCTCTTTCTTTCTCCTCTCTCGCTCTCTCTCTCTCTCTCTCTCTCTCTCTCTCTCTCTCTCTCTCTCGTTTTGTGGCTCATTATGTTTTTTCTTCTTCTTCTTCTACCTCCTGCCTGCCGTGGTCCTTCCCTGAGACCTCCTGGGAGATAAGGACAAAGACCTTTTGATCCATAAATGAAATCTCCCTTGTTTGGAACTCTTTGTCCCTCTCTCTCTCTCTCTCTCTCTCTCTCTCTCATCTCTCTCTCTCTCTCTCTCTCTCTCTCTCTCTCTCTCTCTCTCTCTCTCTCTCTCTCTCTCTCTGCGTGGCATGTTAACTAAGCCCGACATGACTAGCAGAGTGCTAAGTTATGTACAGTATGTTTCTTGCCATGAGAAAGACATGTGATTTTTTCCGCCTGACTATGTGGTCATAAAACAAGAGTCTTCATTAGTGTCCTTGTTGCAATAGAAATGTGAAGAGAAACTCGTCAAACTATGACCTGGAATATGTGTATGTGCTTATGTGACAGTCCATCCATTGTCTACCGCTTATCCGTGATCGGGTCGCAGAGGTAGCAGCTTCAGCAGGGGACTCCAAACTTCCCTCTCCCTGGCAACATCGACAAGCTCTGACTGGGGGATCCCCATGCCAGCGTGGAGATGTAATCACTCCACCTGTACCTTGGTCTGCCCTGTGGTCTCTTCCCAGCTGGATGTGCCTGGAAAACCTCCCTCGGGAGGCGACCAGGAATTATCCTTACTAGATGCCCAAACCATCTCAACTGGTGCCTTTCTAAGCGAAGGAACAGCAGCTCTACTCCGAGTCTCTCACGAGTGACTGAGCTTCTCACCCTATCCCAAGGGAGATACCAGCCACCCTCCTGAGAAAAATCTTTTTACCCTTACAGCTCACCACCAGATGGTTATCGGTTGACAGCTCTGCCCCTCTCTTCACCCAAGTTTCCAAAACATGCGGCCTCAGGTCAGATGACACAATACAAAATCGATCATTGACCTTCGGCCTAAGGTACTCTGGTACCATGTACACTTATGAGCATGATGTTTGAACTTGGTGTTTGTTATGGCCAATCCATGACTAGCACAGAAATCCAAACACAAATCCCCTCTCCGGTTCAGATCAGGTACATCTGAGGTTCATCAGGTTCATCCCCATCACGCCCCTCCAAGTTTCCCCATCGTTGCCCATGCGTTGAAGTCTTGAACAGTCTTCCCCCCCCCCTCCCCCCATGACGCTAAGCGGCACATAGCGGCACTCAGCCAGGGTCTTGTGAGTATCCCCACACCTGCCCGGTACCTCACACCCTGAGCAACTCCAGAAAAGGAAAGAGTTCAACCCCTATCCAGGAGTTCCAGAGCCAATGCTGTGTGTAGAGGTAAGTCCCACCAGATCTAACTGGTAGCGCTCCACCTCCCGCACAAGCTCAGGCTCCTTCCCCTCCAGAGAGGTGACATTCCACTTCCCCAAAGCCAGTCTCTGTTGGCTAGGTTTGGTCCGTCAAGGCTTTTTCGGGCTATGACCGACCAGGCTCCGTGGCTAACCCGGCCACCAGGCGCTTGCTGACGGGAGAGAGAGAGAGAGAGAGAGAGAGAGAGAGAGAGAGAGAGAGAGAGAGAGAGAGAGAGAGAGAGAGAGAGAGAGAGAGAGAGAGAGAGAGACTCACACCATGATATGTGTGTGTGTGAGTGATGTGTGTCTCTATACTCTCTCTCTCTTCTTCTTCTTCTTCTTCTCCTGCATCCTTTGTCACTTGCTCAGAGCTCTTTGTCGCCGTAACACCGGGGAGAAGGTCGCCGATCGGTGAAGGCCTCCCCTTGATCTCTATTGAACTGTGCCCCCTTTCAGGTCCTTTTCAACACCACTTTCTGGCTGTACTTCTTCTTCTATAGTTTTGGCTCCTTGAATCAGTGGCACATCTCTCTCTCTCCCTCTGTCCTACTCTTCTACTCAGTCAGTCGTTAAATTCTCTCGACCACTGTGGTCAACACGAAGCTCAGGGCTGTCGAGATAAATCAGCTGGACAGATGTATCAAGATAAAAGCTATTCATAATAACAACAACAAACAACAAAAGGCAAATATAATACTGAAATGAAATTTAAACAGGTTGGCCCTAAAACTGTATTTGTTATGGTTTGCATGCAATGGACCTAACAATTTACTTTAATATACTTTACACAATGGGCAGTTTTCTGAGCCTATTAATATTGTTGAGTGTCTGTTTCACACAAGAGGATGCACATTTCAGTTAGTTTGAACAGCCTGAGTTCCAACATTTGTGTAAAATAATATTTGCAATAGTAATACATTAATTAATGCTTTTTTTGTATTCATCTATTTGCAGTTTTTAAACCCAATTTCATCCTAAATACCAATAACCCGCAAATCCCCACAATAGGTCTCCATTGAACCACCAACCGACCAACAACAACAACCGCGGCCCTAAATCACTAAATAACCTGAACGCAACAAAAAAACAACAACAACCAAACCTGTAAGCTTCATTTGCGAAAATGAACTGTGTGTTTGTTGTTTCAACTACTGGAGGGACTGAACTTCTTGACCCATCTGGAATTGTCTGAGTATATTTTTGTTGCTTATCAGGTTGATATTAACTGTAACTAGAGTTTATCAGGTTTATCAGGTTGATACTAACTGTAACTTTAGTTTAGCAAGTAAGTTGTACTTTAATCATTAGTCCATTGTTAGCCAACTGTTGAAGTGTAGTCTGAGTATATTTTGTTGCTTATCACGTAGATACCAACTGTAACTAGAGTGTTGCAAGTAAGTTGTGCTTCCCTCATTTATCCTACTCTGTCTACCCATGTCGAGCTAGTGGTAACTGGGGGGCTTTGGAATTGCCAGTCGGCAGTGCAGAAAACTGAGTTAATCTCAGGCTATGCATCCTTACTTGCCCTGAACTTCCTTGCTCTTACTGAGACTTGGATCACAGAAAACACTGCCTCACCTGCTGCTTTGTCAGATGTGTATACTTTTCTCACACTCTCAGAGCCGCAAGAGGAGGCGCTGGTACTGATCTGCTGATTTTACGCGACTGGAAATACTCCCCCGTTTCCATTCCCAGGAGCTTTACATGCCTCTTCTCATCTCCCACTTCCCTGATGATGGTTCCGGACTCATCCTTCTTGGCAACTTCAACATCTTGACTGAGAAGTTGGACCCTCTTCTCTCCATCCTTGCCTCCTTCAACCTTTCCCACCGCCCGTCTCCTCCGACCCACAAGGCCGGCAGATGTGCTGAAAATCGTTCCATTATCGAACAACACAATCTGCCTGCATATTTTGTTTTTGCAAGAAGCTAACAGGACAGACAACTATTATAGGCAAGACAAGAAATATTTCAGGTGATTGACAGCTTTTTCAAAGAAAACAATCTGGAAATCCTGCAGTCACATCTGTACCGACGGCGCAGCTGCGATGACGGGGAAAGTGCGTGGGTTGCATGGACGTGTGATGAAGGTTAACCCCGAAATTAAGTGGAATCACTGCATTATCCACCGGGAGGCTCTCGCCAGTAAAAGGATGAGCCCCGAGTTAAGTGTTGATGGATGACGCAGTTAAGGTGATTCATTTCATTCAGTCCAGACCTACGAATCACCGACTATTTCAAACTCTCTGTCAAGACATCGGGGCAGAGCATGGGCAGCTACTGCTTCACACAGACGTCCGTTGGTTGTCGCGTGGCAAAACACTATCCAGGCTGTTTGATCTTCGCACTGAGGTG